>JAECXB010002309.1:9190000-9790000 GCA_018151435.1 Zaprionus africanus | reverse complement strand
ACTGGGGCTGGGGCTGGACTCGCTGAAATCAATCGATTCGACATTATTATTAATTTTTCATAACTTCTGCTGGCGGCCGGCGGCTGACGGGTCCACAGTGTGCAATATGGCGCCCTAAAACCCCGGCCGGCTTCATGCCATGTGAAACTAATCTATTTGTGCGGGCAGAGCTGCAACTGGCGGCAGGCAACTAGCGGCAGGCAACTGGCAACAGGCGCAGCAGCTGTGGAGGAGGATGCAGCAAAAGGGCCGCCTTTGGTTTTGGCCTCTTCATCGATTGCAGAGAGCGTGTTATCTGCTATCGCTGCGCTTTGATCTTTTACCGCTTCTGCTTTGCATAATAAATTCGCTATCGATGAAAACTAACTTGCAACCTAGTCGCCCAACCCCCCCTTACCCTCCCTCCCACCACTCTCTCTCTCTCTTGGCGAATTGGGATTTCCCGGCAATTTGTTTGGCAGCGTTTTACTATCGCCCTCGGCCATTGCCTGTTTAATTCGATTGCCTTCGCGATTCCGGCTTCGGCTGCGGCTTGGGCTAAGTCGCCGCTGACTGCGGCAGCGACTAACCATTTTATTACAATAGCATAATTTTTTACTATGCTTAATGAGTTCTGCTTTGATTAGTTTTTCAGTTGTTTTTTCGCGTTTCTGTTTTCTTCATCTCTTTTATCTTTTCTTTTGGTTTCGCTCGGTTTTTTTTTCTTTTGTTTTGTTTTTTTTTTTGGCTGGGGGCATTATTTGTTGTTTGTTGGGTGTCGTTGGCAAAGGCTCAATTTGCTTGGCTCTTCGGTCTCAAGTGAAACTGGAACGGGGCTGCGAGTGCGGGTTGTTAGCCATTTGCCTATTGAAATGTTGCAAATTGATTTTCGGTGTCGTTTGGGGGAACGCAAGCGACTAACCAAACATTGCTAAATATTTTATTTTGATTTGTTTGGAGAGTTAAGAAATTATACGCATCGCATGTTTGTTGTTGTTTTATTAATTCTAGAAAACCAAAGTTTTTTACTCAAAGCTTTTTATTCTTATTATTTACGAGTATGTAAGAGTATTAAATACAATTTTAAAATCAATAAAATGTTACTCTATTATTTGATTATTTACCACGAGGTTTTTCAATGTAGCTATTTTTTGCCTCACGATGATCAAAATTTTGTTAAAAGTGTTAAATGCGACTGCTTAATGGCTCACTGTACAGTCAATACACTGTTAAAAACGGACTTTAAGCACTCCGTCCCCCTGGCAAACAACTAAAGAAACTTTGAAATGTGTACTGCGAAAAGAAGAAATAAAAGAACAGATTAAATAACCAAAATTCACTATATCCTTTGGAAACACGATTCCATTTGTGCCCCGGTTGAGTCTGAAAGAGGATTCAAGTTCGTCTGTTCGCAAGATCGCTCATTTTGTTAGTTTTTTCAGATTTGATCAGAAAAGGGTCAGGTTATACCTCTTTTCTTTCCGTCAAAAAATGTTTATTATTATTGTTTTATTGTCGTTAAAAGTTGAAAGTGCAGCATTCACTGCTTGTCACGTGTCCACTGCTTGTTTTTGTTGCACTGCAATGCTGAACTGCTTTTGAGGACTGCTTGTGCCTAGCAAGCAGTGTTGGCATTGTTCCTGTTCAAAAGCTTATTGCTATGTTAGTCCAGCAATTGACGTTGAATTCAAACATGGAAATTTATTCGACTTTGCAGATCATTAAACTAATCAGCGAATAAAGCCAGCTGCCTCACGAGATCGTCACTATCAATACTGCCGTCAGTTTGCTGGGAGCATGAATTATACGAGTGCACACTCACGCACAAACACAGACGCGCAATTAGTTAGCTAAATATAAACGCGATACGGTCGAGTATTTCAGCGCGTGGCTCTCTTACGGATTCTCCACCTTAATGCTTTATTTTTGGGCCTTGACATTGCGCGCGTGGTGTGTACACAGGTAGCAATAAACACACAACCACACTCACACATACGTAGTCTACAATATCAAACAAATTACCAAAATACTCAAATGAAAAAAAAACCAAAACAATAACAAAATATACTATACAATCGCGCGCATGCAAGTCGAAACCGGTATGACTTATTGTTATTATTTATAATATTATTATATTTTTGTTGTTATTGTAACATGCGCGAGTCGCTAACATGTCTAAAAATATCGGCCGGACATCTATTGATAACATAGAGTCGTTGCCTGACGCGTTAAACACATAAACAACAACACATCAACACACACATGCAGCGTATGTAGCTGACATTATTTTGGCAAGAGGCGAAATAAAAGCGATTCATTGGTGCACACGCAACACACTCACTTTTGCAGGGAGACTTGAATTATTGATCATGTTGCGTAGGCTTCAGATGTCAGAAAGCAATACGGATATTAATTCTATTGTATTTACTCTCTGAGATATAATAAATACATGTACAAAAGTTCTTACCAACTTACAGTTCTTAAAAATGTATAAGTAGAGTTTGCTTGGGTGGTCGAATCTTTTTGAACATTTATGTGTGTGTTTTCTTATATTTTTCTTCAAGAACTTAAGAGTATAAGTTATTAAACATCCTTATATAGTTATTTTTTTTATTTTTCTTTCCAAGACCTTCAAGGATTAAGTTAAACGTCAGCTTTCTAATTTTTTACCTGACTTTAAGAGTATTTGCGAACCGTTGCGAATGCGTTATTATTTGTCTGAGCCCGAAAAAGCATTGACCGTTTAATGAAGAAGGGGGTAAGTCCATTGGGGGCGTGCACAGGCAACGAGGGGAATGGGGAGACTGGCGCGTGTTTGAGTCGCTGGTGAAATGAGTAACAAATTTTGTCGCCATTTGATTACGCACTTTTTATGGTCATCATTGCTGTGCTATGCTTACAACGCGTATGACGCAAGTGCCAGACGCTCAGATGCCACGCCCCAGTCTGGTCCGCCCACGATCTAATTACAATGCGATGTCGCAGCTAGCTACCTTATCAATTTCCCTTACTTTCTTCCCCTTTTCGGCAGGCTGTTACTTCTACTTTTCGCACGTGTTGGCAATGCGAAAGAAAAATGCGAAATAAGAACAGGAAAAAAATACCCACGAGCCCATTAAAATCATTTATAGAGAAGGAAAGAGGCTGCGGTAGGTAGGCAAAGAGAGAGAAAGAACAGAAAGCGTGTGAGAGAATGAATGCGAGGCAAGAGGGTGGAGAGAAGAGGTCGACAGCTGACAGACTCATGTGTTATGCTAATTTAGTTTTTGTATTGTTTTCGCAACGTTTTTTACGCTGCTCTTTTTGCACCTCGCGCGTGTGAGTATGTGTGTTTGGCCTTTGACCATATTCAGCATGGCGAAACCGGAAATGAGATGCGCTGCCCGCCATGTTAACCGTTAGTGGCCAAGTCGGAGCTAGTTCCACCTGCGCTCACTGAGTGCCCGTGGCAAAAGGGCATTGAATTGCCTTTTCATTAGCACGCGCGGCGCACATCAAGCGAGAGAATCTAACAAAATATTCACACCCACAAACACAGACAAACACACACACGCACAGACACCCCACGCTGGCCCACCAAACTTAGGCGTGCGCACACACACAAACTTAACAAAGGAAAAAAGCAATCGGCCGTAACAAAATTTCCGACACGTGCGACAAAATTGGCTGCGAGAGTTTTCAGAGTGTGAGAGCGGGTGAAAGAGGGCGTGTGAGAGTGACAGAGCAAGAGAGAAGGAAACGGCGGCGCAACGTTACCCCTGCCAGTACCCCTAAACGTATATTTCTCTTGCCTCGCGTTGCCTATTTTCATGCCGCATGCCGATTTCGGCAACTTACTCGGGCCTTCCTCTTGCAACTTGCAGGGCAAGAGTAAGGAACTTTTGCTTAAAACTCTGCGTAAGGGTGTAACAAAGGTCGGGGAATTGCTTACATTCTTTCATGCTGATACTCAATTTTGTCAGAAATGTAAAATCACATTGAAAACTATTATGAATTTGCTTTACTCAGTAAAAATTACCATGTTTTTTGTTTGAAATAATTGTAAATAATTTTTAAATTCGGTTATGATGATTCTATTTTAACTTTTGGAAAAAAACCCTCTCTTTGAGCCAATTATGGAGATTTTTTCTCAGTTGCACTGACCTGCACAAGCCTGCCAAATATTGACCTACTTTCAAGGTCAAGGCACAGGCAGTACGAACATTTTTTAGCTTATGTATTATTCAAAGAAGAACCTATAAAATAAATAAAAACTATTTCACTGATACAATAGTTTGTGTGTCGTATTTTAACAAAAACCAAAAAGACTCACAATAATCATTTTAAAGGGTAATATGCTGTCTGTCCTCTTTAATTGTCTTTGATTGACAGCCAGCAAAAATGAAATGCGTGGGCGTTTAAAATCTTGAATGTGTGTCAATAATGTTTCCAAGATTAGATTTTGTGCTTTAAAAATAGTACTGCGCATAATTGGCTTTGATTGTTTTGCTCGTTGAATTGCTCACGCACTGAGCTTGACTGATACGCACAAAAAAAAAATTCGGTAGCTGTTTTTTTTTAATTTTCATGATAAGATAAGCATTTAATTTCATCAAATAATTAGACAATTTCGTGTATACTAATTCTTTTCAAAACAAGTATCCACATTTCAAAGAGTTCATTTTCTTTTAAAAATTTTAAATATTGGAAAAATTCTGCCTTTTTTGCACTAGAAATTTAAAATCAATTATATTAAAAATTTCTTGCAATTTACACTCTTTTAAATTTTGTATTAAAATTATATAATATTATATTATTAAGCATAATTATTAAACCAATAGTAAATAAAGCATAGTTATAGTTTTATAGCCAAAGTTATTTAATTCATAAAAAAATCAAACAATAACTAGCATGTTCATTTATAAGTAGAATTCCTATAGTGTAAAATTTAATTTAAATTTTTAACAAAAATTAATAGCAATATGCTTACTTTTTGCGTTTATTGATCGACATTGTGTTATTTTATTTTAGTAAAGAAAAGAAATAATAAGTGTTAGAAAAAACAAAAACCTAAATTGTGAATAATGGTGCTATTATTGTTACCGCAACTGTAAATACATTTTCTTGACATTGAAACAGATTCATGCCAAACGCTTTCGACAATCGTGTGGGGTGTGCGAGCACTGCTGCTTGTGCTGCTGCTGCGACCATTTAAACGATGCGCAACTGGCAGCGCGGCTTCATTCGGCTTTGCGCTGTCGTTCCATGCGCCTCGCTAACTCGTAACGCTGTAGTCGCACTCAAAGCTTTAAAGCTCCAAGCAGCCGCAGCAGCATTTACGTACTTCGTGTTTGTGCTCGTGCAACAGTGTGTGTGCGTGCGTGTGTGCTTGTGTATCTGCGTGCTCGTGTGTGTGAGTGCTCGTGTCTAAACCGTAACGAAAGCGAAAGTTTTGTTGCGCGCGTGTCGTTAGCTGAAGCGCCGCTGGCGTCGTCTGTCTCCTGTGATCGCACACACGCCGTCGTCGCTGCCGCAGTCGCTGTCGCAGCCGCAGTCGCAAAAGTTGTCCCACACATGCCGGTGTTGTGCCTAGAATTGATTAAAGGCTTGTGAAAACAACAACAACAACGAAAATACTCATTAGTTTCAATGAGCGTGCAATAAATTAAATAAAAACGTGTTTTATGCTTCGTCTTTGTCTGTCTCTCTCGCGTGCCCAAGTGTGTCTCAGTGTCAAAGTTCTGCCCGGCAACAAGAGCCAAACAGCTGTTACAACAACAACAACTACTAAAGCGGAAGCAACTGCAACAACACTCCATAATCGCCAAGCATTCCCTCGCCACCCCCCTGCCATCACACGCAGTTGCAGTTAAACGTTTGCAGACCATTGAGCGACGGGTAAGTTCGGCACAGGCAATAAATTCGGCATATAAATCTTGAGGCATTAGCCACGCCCACCCAACCTGAAGAGCCTAAAAAAGAGAGGAGGCACAAAAACAGAAAAAATAAAAACACACACACACACATACATACACACAGACAGGCTCATGGGCTACACGTGTCGGCCGTTAAAATTGCATGTCACAAGCGACGCGACGCGACGCGACGTTCAATATTGCAGAGAGCTTTTATCGTATGTTCTCGAGCGCGCTTAACCTCCCCCGCGTGCTCGCACCCACTCATCACGACTATAATCTTTGACTGTGTGTGGCTTGCACTACCCACCCACCTACCTCCCGCCCCCTCTGGCCTTTGTCTGTTTGTGCAGCATACTAGTCAAAGTTTTGCCTTCTTCACCTTTCCAAGGACAAACATTGTAGGAGTCTTTGTGTGTGTGTGTCTGTGTGTCCTGAGTGCTGACGCATCGTCTTTGGTCTTTGGCCTTTGGCCTTTCGCTCGCTGCACACAGCATTCGCTGCAGTATTGATTTCTCTAGAGAGAGATAGAAAGAGAGGAAGACAGAGAGAGCAAGTATGCAAACTGAATTCAACTTTGTGTGAAATTCGAGAATTTAAGTTGCAAGTTGAGTTGGTTACATTGGAAATAGAAAACCTTTTTGTTTACTTCTTGTACTATTCCTGGAACTAGTCTCGCACGTGTGTGTATGTCTGTGTGTGTGTGTCAATGCCCCGTCAACCCGTTCCAAATAACCAGACACATTTAAAGTGCTCTCAATGGAAACTGCCGATCGTAAAGCGGAGCGTGTGAAGAGTTTCGCGTGTAGAAACCCAAAAAAAAATAAATAAATAAATAGAAACAGACCAAACCAAACCAAAGAAAGACAACAAAAATAAAGTCGCGCAAGCAAAGTTGTGGTTTCAACGCCGCCTCAGCAAAAAATGTGATTCAAGCTCTGACTTTGACAACATATTCAACTCGTCGCTGTCGTCTCACCAGTCTCCACTTATCCGCCTCGTCCGCCTCCGCTCGTCCGACAGCTGTTTGTTTACATATTCCACTCTGAATCGATGCCTTTGTTTTGCTTCCCCTAGCGACGACTTTTCTCACATGCGCTGCAGTTGCTTTGACAATTGAACGCTTACTAATGCAGAGTAAATATAGCACATGCAGGCACACGTAAATAGAACCAATCAAAACAAATACTACTCAATGTGCTTTTGACATACTGAACGACTGAATGATACCTTGTACTCTGGCTTAGTTTTGTGTTGGCTTATAGAATGAGCTAATACATTTAAGTGACGGATTAATTGAATGATTTCTTAGTATACTATAAATATATTTCTACAATACATACAGCACACATACGCCTATTTGTACTAAATACGCACTCTAATTTATTCAACAATATATTCATAGTTAAGTTCCCTAGAATTCATCAACAGGAAGTTCTTTAGTATACTATATGTTTACAATCCATGCAAGCTGTAAATTCAACGTGCGCTTCTTTGAAACATTTAATTTTAACAATTAAATAAAGCTACAATACAATGCTCTAGACTGTTAGATACCCTGCAGGCAAACTTTAAATACATATGCTAAAGAAGTCATCTTACAGCACACGTTATTATATCTTTCTCCCTCAATAAGCGATTACAGCATTAAAGTAACCGGTTCATTCCCTGCTGCACACGTATAATACTCTTCTATATAAAAAACAAAAAAAATCAACATTTAAAGGCCGCTGCCCCTTATAATGCACCCCATGGCGTTCATAATAATAGATTAAAATTCAAGCTCGAACGCGTTTCGTATTAAAACTTCAAGATTAACCATAAAATGCGAAAATGCGAAAAGCCTTCAAAAAATATAAACAAACAGTAGCAAAGTAAGAACAACAATGTACAAGCTTACTCGACTGTAAGATACCTCATACCATTAGGCTTGATCAGGAATTGTAAAACATGCCTTACATATACATACATACAAGTACCCATACCCTAAACATGCACATGGTGAAGATATCTAGAAAAACAAAAACATGTGATCAGGGACCTATGTATAAAGCCCTTATATCTATGGTACTGGGTATCAAAATTCAAAAAAGAATAACAATAACAGCATGCTCTTAATTGTGTAGTCAGCGGGAGAGAGAGAAAGAGAGAAGGAAAGGGGGAGAGAGAGAGAGAGAAAGAAAGAGAGACAGAGAAAGAGAAGTTCGCAGCCAGTTCGGCTACCCCAGCGGCAGCATCGGCAGCAACACGTGCGTCGTTAATTCAATAAAAACAACATGAGCAAATCACACTCCGAAAGAAACACACACACACACGCACACACATAACGAGACAGGCAGACAAGCAGCATTAGAATTCATTAACACCATATGAACGCATTTTCTGTCTTTGTGTGTGTGTGTCGCACTGGGAATTTGCCGGATAGCCCAGTTGAACTTTTGATAGAAATCACAAGGAAGTTGTTTATGTTATTAATAAATTATTTATATATTTATTAGAAAGGAAACTTATATCATTCGTAAGGCAAAATCTCCAGATTAATAAGTTGCCTACAAAGACTGCCCATTCAACAACTTGCTAAATGGGTGCCACTGGGTATTTTTTTTTGCTCTTCTCCCCTTGCACACACGCAACTAAATAGTCTGTCTGGGCGTCGTCGCGACATTCGTGGCAGCAAAATTATCGCCATTTTCTCGTTGACGCCATTTCCCAAGTCAGTCAGTCGAGGTAGGGGATTCACTGTGTCGTTATACGCGACGTCACTGACTCCGATTGAATGACAGAATATTTAATTTATGCCAGCAACTAAAAATTAATTCGTTTCTTCTCTTTTCTCTTCCACACGTGCCTGCCACAGTCAAAGCTGCCCGTTTTGAAATGTAGCAGCGGCAACCCTAAAAGCCCATTAAACTTAAATACGAAACACGCGTTAGTCAGTCTGACAAACAGTAGCAATAACAATAAAAAATTGACTAATTTTCTATGACACAATTAATTTTGTCTCTTTTTATTTTTATTTATTTTTTTTGGTTTGTTTTGGTTTTATTTTATTGCGGCGCTTAACTGAATGCGGATGTGGGAACTTAATGCTGCTAAATCGCTTTAATCTGTTTGTCTAGATTATGTTAACATGATAAATTTCTATGGTTGGAAGTTTATCGGGCAAATTTAATTTTCTTCATGCTATATGTATATTTATTTATAATTTTTTTTTTCATGCTTTATTTATTTATAAATTATTTGTTTTGATTAGGTTTATGGTATTTTTGCTAGTTAGGCCATGGATTTTAAAAAATTCATGGACTACTGTGTTTGTCGGAACGCAAATGTGCGTAACAGGCAGAAGGAGGCATCTCCGACCCCATAAACTATATATATTCTGAATCAGTATCAACAGCCGAGTCGATTGAGCCATGTCTGTCTGTCCGTCTGTCCGTCTGTCTGTCTGTATGAACACCTGGATCTCAGAAACTATAAGAGCTAGAGTCTTCAAATTTTGTGACAACATTCGTGTATATCCAGGTGTCTCAAAGTTTTTATGAAATTTGGCCACGCCCCTTCCCGCCTCTGTAAATCAGTAATAACTATTTAATATACACAATATACACCCTACAACCAAAGTTATACATCTCACATGACAAATACCTTTACACGGGTGTTTTCTGAAAATTTCATTTAAATCGGACTAATAATAAGTGAGATATGATCCGGATTAAACTCAATTTGAACGTATACTTATGCGCATATTAAGACCTAATTTACGCATCATACCGAAGTTCGAATCGTCGGACACACAGCATTTTACAAAACTTTTTATTTGCATAGAATGGTAACAGAATTAGCTGAGAATGCAACTTTGCCGATCGATCAAAAAATCAGGCGGTGGCTTAGTGGTTAGGGTGGCGGACGGCGGTCCTGCGTGCGCGAGTTCGAATCCCATGCGTGGCCGGCATGCACCCGCAACTTATTATTTTAATTACTTTTTTTTTTGGTTATTTTTTATTCTTATAAGCTAAAAGGAAAACTTCAGTTATTTAATTATCAATAAAAATAGTTATCAAAAATTAAATATCATGTATTTTTTTGCAATATTTAAGACAATCAATAAGTTACGAATGTTAGAGCGGGACGCCGATACATGCATGTCTGCATTTGCACATTTATGTTTTGGCGTCCCGCTCTAACACACATCAATTGCCGTATTCAGCGTAAGTACGCAACTGTCAGATTTGTACAACATTCGGCAAAGTTTATAAAAGTGTTCTACTTAATTAAATATGTTGCGTACCAAAAAATCTAAAAACTATTGTTATGTTGCTGTTTAAATTACTTAATAGAAAAGAAAGAAAAAGAGAAAACTCGTCACACATTGATCGCGGCAGGAATCGAACCCGAGCACTGTCAACATTCATTGGTCTTCGAATCCGGCACACACTCCACTAAGCCACTGTACAACTTCACATCAATTTATTGCCCTCTCGCTTTATCTAATGCTTATACTTCTTGTCTATTCGCTTTTGCATTGTTTATGTGTTCTTTTTTTGTCTTTCAAATGAATTGAGTAATAAGAATATAAAATTTATATTTTTAAAGTGTTCCAAATAAAGCAGAATTTTCATTATCAATAACGGAATTATAATCCATGGCCTTGTACAGTCAGCACCTGACTGTAGCGTTCGACTGGTTTATTTTATAAATAGAACTAAATGTAGAACTTTATCGGATTATTTGAACATTAATTAGAGTGTGGAATTCCCTCATTGTTTTGTTTTCTTGGAATATTTTTTTTTTTATCGAAATTCTTAGGAAAATACGTGTACGTCATAGCCCAAGTTGCTCGTAAAAAATTTTCAAATAAAAAAAAACTATTGCACGAGGCACTATGTGCGACTCCATTATTATTATTATCGTTATAATTAACTGTACTTATGATATTGAAGCCCGCACTTATTTCCAAGTGTAATTTTATTTACATACGGATTTACGTTGTTTATTTGCAGTTCACATACGTGTGTATATATAGGATTTAATACGTTGCTTATCTGCCATTAATATTAACAACAGTAGCGCCTTTTAACAATAATAAAAACAACAGCAACAACCTTAACCACGAGGGCTAATTGCTGACCCAATAATGTGAGGCACACGCCTCTCTGTATGTAACTGTAAATTGCCACACGCGCGTGCTAGTTATGTGTGTGGGCATGTATGCGTGTGTGTGTGTGAGTGTGTATGTTTTGTTTGCCGCTGAGCATGGGAGAGTGGGGGCAAGAAGTTCAAAGCGCCGTCTAACCTGACTCTGTGGACTCGTTCCGCTTTTTAGCGGTTGCATTGTACAACTTATACATAGACATACACAATAAAACCCACACACACACACTAATACGCGAACACACATACACTTATAGACAATTAGTAGTCAGTGAACGCATTGTGATGACCGTAGACCATAAAATGTCACACGTGCGACACTTTCGACGTGATAATAGACGAAGGTACAAGCTAGACGCGCTATAGACGAGAATTGCCTGCCAATACCCTGCACTGACAGTAAGGGGTATGCCAGTTTTGCAATTTTATTATATATAATGCACATATTGTCATTGCACATATTTATTATGATAATTTACTTGACATTCAGCACTTTAATCACTTTTTTTTAATTTGTCTGCTTTTCTAAGGAAGTTCGAATTTAATGAGGGCATTAACGAGTCGGATAAACTCGTTTGATTGCAGTTATTGTTGCTGTTATTTTAGCAAATTTTATGGTTACATTAGCGAATTATTTTTTCTGTTATTCGCAGCCGAGTTATGGCAAACATAAATTAAACGGACGAGGTAGCGCAGCTCAGTCCCCATTCCCAGTGACTATGGCGGCGATGATGATAATCACGTAGATGATAATGATGATGTGCAAACAATAATAAAAGCAAACACACGCGCCGCTCGTGGTTAGCTTTTGTTTTCATTGTGCATGTTTTTTTTTTTTTTTTTTTTGTGTGTGTGGCGCGTTTTTGTTCCGCAGCTGCTGCAGCTGCTCTTTGAGTGTGCGAATATTTGGGCAGAAAGCGCAGAACGGGCTCATCGGGTCTTGTCTGCTTCGCTCTGGCCATAACCGACCTTGGTTGGACAGTGTAACTGCGAGCGTGACTAAGAGTGTGACGAATGAATGCTTGCCTCTGTGACTTATCAAGCCACGCGCAAGACGCTTCAAACGAGCGACAAATATTCATGAGATTTTTGCATATGATATTAGCAAATAGTTTTGTCAGGCGAAAGCCAATGAATAAGTTAGACTGGGAAATGTTACTCGGCTATTACGAAGTGCAGATACCCTGCAGTGATATAGTTTTATTTGGTTTAGGTAGGGATAGACTATATAAACAATTTGAGGACTTCATTGTACTTCATTCAAAGGGGAAATGCTTAGCACATTCTAGGTAAGAGTCAGAGAACTTCTCGACATGATGTGTGGCATTTGTAAAAAGCTTAACTTTCAAAGAAATGTTACAATACATCTATTTAAATTATGCTCTGTGTGTGGCATATTCCTGGAACTGAACATTTATAAATAACACTTGCCACATACAAAATTCTATTGGACTTTGTTGCTTGCGGCTTATCAATTTCATGTGAAATTCGAACATTGCTCCCCGAACTGATGTAAGATCTGAAATGTATAAGAATATTTGACTTTTGAATGCTATAAATAGACCTGTTCACGTTTTAAATCGTATATTTTATTGTTAGAAATAAGCCACAATAAACATTGACTGGCAGCTTTTGTGTTTACTTATTCAAATTAGCTAGTCTAGACAGAAGAGTGGATGGATTATTTCCGATATGCTTGTGCAAAAAAGAGCACATCATTGTTTATTGTTTATTTATAAAAAATATGCTATGAATAGTCATCTATTTTTAATAAGAGCCTTAACCTCAAGCTGACAAGCTTGATGAATGTCTCTTCGAATTGTCGCATAAGTGAAGGGGGTCGCGGTCCATATGTGCTACAATTTGAACAATATATATTTTTAATTCGTGTGCTTGACTTTTTGTTCTTTTGTTGTCTGTCATTGTTTGATGTGGGAGAATACGAATCGCTGTGGGTGCGCCGCCACAGGCGGAAGTAATTCCACATTAAGTATACGCCCCACTGCACAGCGGTGCCAGTACACGGGCCAGTCAACTATGCCTGCGTGTGTGTGATTGACTGTCTGTGTGTGTGTGTGTTTGCAAATAAAGACATTGGCAAAGCTAATTAATTACGTTAAATATTTCTTGTTTTATGATGTGCCAATTAAACGAGCGAAATAAAATGCTCGTGTTAATGAAACGAAATACAAAATGAAATAAAATCGAAGGAAACCACAGAACTAATTCATTCGCATACTGATTTTGAATTCCCATTCACATTCACAGGGTGATTTGCGTAATACATGGGCTGTTAAACGCGCTCATTCATTAAGCTGAACAATTAAGCAAATATCCAATTAGCTATTGAAACATCAAAATGCAAAGCACGAAAACAAAGAGAGACCTTAACGAGCCTAAGACTTTTTGCGAGCCTACCGAAAGTGAATGCTCCAGTTAACAATTCAGTGAATTTAGCCTCCTCTCGGCTCTCATCTGGTATGCAGACAAGCGGCTGTCTAACATCTATCAATAGTCATGGGGCTCCGTGTCATGTTACGCGGCACTTTTAGAACTCGTTCTATTTATTGCACTTTAAAACGACAGATATGTTTAGCTAATTTGCCTTTGTATTGTTCGGTATTTATTACTGAATTTGGCATGTGCTGTCATCTCTTTGTCTGGCACTTCTACTGTTTCATTGTATGCAAATTCGTTTGTTTCCATCACAAAACGTTCCTTTGTTTTGCGAAATTTCTCCATATGGCATTTTTGCAATTTTGATGAAATTTCTCACAAATTATTTAACGATTTGTGAGGCTTCACACTTTTGGTTGACAACAAAATAAAGCTGTAACCTTATAGGAGGTTTTACGCCTTCAACAAATACTCTTACCCTTTTTACATGTGTTGTTGGTAACTAAATAATATTCACTGCTATATCTAGTTTGTTTTTTTTTCCCAACTATTACTGAGAATTAAATGATATAATTTTTGCCTGGAATGATGAAAATGAATGATATTTAGCACATTGTCTAGACTATTTTTTTCGGGGAAATACGTTATCATTCCCTTGCGTAGCATAACAATAAATTGTTTTTCATACTTTGCGTAAATTTGGCATGCGCGTTTTGACAGGTAAATAAAACACACGATCTCTGGGTCGGTATCGCACTGGATTCCTAATTACTCGCAATGCTGTTGTCATAATTTTCGGGGTTTGCGTTGGATTCCCATTTTAACGAGTTCCCGCTTGGTGTCGAACCTTTTTGGTAGGGTTGAAGTGGTAGAGAGTGTGAGGTTGTTAGCAAAACTGTGCGCGTTTTGTTTGCCATTGGCGAAGCAATTGGGTCATCGTTTGGCACACGTGTGGCTCGTTTAATGTTCCGCTTTTTCGTTTTTATTTGCTTTGCTTGTCACCATCATGCCACTCGCTTCTATCGTCATTCAGTTGTATCAATGAAGACACACATACACACACTCATACACACACTCATACACACTCACTTGCTAATAGCATGTGCTCATACCGGTCTCTCTGGGTGTCTGTTTGTTTTTTGATTCTGTCATGACGTTTAGACCTTTTTTTTGCAAGTTCTCTTGTTTTTGCTGCTCTTGTTTCTCCGTGTTTCGTCGCTGTTTTATTTTGGCACGTTTGAGTTGGACTCCAGACGTATCTAAATAATATTGCGTCGCGTATTTATTGTCTGCGAACGTATTGCAGATTTTTTGTATTCTCATTTGGCATTGTTGTGGCCCTCCTTGAGTTTGTTTTTTTTTTTTGTTTTCTTTGCCTTTGCTTCCACGCGCATGTTTTGAGATAACAAGAAAATTAACACTTTATTGTACAGACTTTCCCTGGCAACTAACAGCTTTGGATGCAAAGCTAGATATGAGTCAGATATGATTAATAATCGTGTAGTTAAAAATAATATAGATGTTTAATCAGTGAAACTGGTTCAGCTTTGTGGATTTCTTATTTAATTATAGTCCAATTTATGGTTGCCAGTGAGCAGACTATTTAATAGACACCCCAAGGCCGCAGCTGACCAATGAGCCACTGAGCAAATAAAATCTGTGTAAACATCAACAGACGGCCAACGCGTTGTAGACAAATAATGGAAAGTTTTTTTTTTTTTATTCAATTTTTATTGTTTTCCTTTACAATTTGTGGCTAAATTGTTGTGAATTTTTGTTAGCGGCGGCGCTTGCCTGTTCATGATAGTCGGCACGTGTAGAGGTGTTAGATAAAGCCGATATAGCGGAGCCGCGCATAAATGGGGCACTGATTACACGCGCAGGTGGCATGAGGAAATGACGCATACGCCATGTGTGACAGGCAGCGAAAAAGTTGCAGCTTTTTTACATGTGTATAAAGTAAAGTAAAGATAAATGTAAATAACGTTAGTTTTCTGAGGAAAAAGTACTTGGCGTATGCGTAATTTGCCACTCATGATGTCTTCTGACTGGCATTCATTATTGATGCAGATGCTGGCAATGCTAATGAATCGCCCATTAACATACACGTACGCTTGCTGAACTTAAAGGCTAATGCGATTCGGGAGTTACCGTCGACATTTAAGCAAATGAAGCCCAAGTGCAATATAAAACGCTTTTGACGGCATGCGTGCTCTCGAAACATAAACAAGTCAGCCAGACAGACAGACAGACAGACAGACGGCACAACTGGGTGTGTGACCGTGTCAGTCTGAGGGTCTGTACAGACGTCACAAATACCGTATCATCAGCATAACAATGTGTACGTGTACGAGCCATTGTTGTTGTGCCTTTGCTGTGGCATATTAAATCGCATGCCGCACACAAAGCGTTGCTTGCACGCCAAATAAACTTCAAAATGACAACGCCTTCAACAGACCGGTGAGTTTCTTGAACTTGTTGTGGATTAAGTTGACAATAACAATATAATGCGTTGGCCTGAATCAGCATCGCTGTTTGCCTCGCAGCAACTTCTGCTGCTCCGCCCCGGAAAGAAGTCTGTAATTGCCCAGGAAAGCAGTCTGGCAGTCTGACAGTCAAATCACGCTATCATGCGCCCAATTTCCCGTTTTTGTCTTTAAAAGTCAATGAGCTGTTCTCGTTTTGTCTCTCCCTATCTCTTCTGTCGTGTCGTGCTTTGTCATGTCTTGTCTTACAATTATTTTGCTAATTTATGTTCACGCAGTGGCAGTTCCCATTGTAGACATTGATTGACATGACCTCCAGCCAGGTAAAAGGCAACAGCAGCTACAGGTGATGGGCCAAGCGTGTTTCAAATTGTTCTGAGCACGCTTGATTCATGGATATAATATAGTAAAGTAGTAGATAGTGAGTGTGTCGTGTCACTGTGTGTGTGATTCGAAACGTATTTTGCCTGCAGCGGCACGTGTTGCTCGTTGTGTGTCCAGCTCGAGGCAAGCCAGAATCATCAAGCCAATTTTATAGTAAAACACGGGGCTATTATATCATGCGAGCGTTGTTGTTCATGTACATACTATATCTATGATAGTGGAACTACAGTGCGAGAATTGTGAATTAAATATGCAAGTGGATACAAAATGAAAGAAATGAGGTTTACAATAATATGAAATTTTCTTTATTTATATTTAATATGCAATATATTAATTGGGCGTTTAATATGTACTTTATTATTATTTTTATTATTTATTATGTATGTTTAAATACTTTATAATTTTGCTTGAATTATTTTCAATCTCTTTTCCTAATTAACGTGCTTGCACCTTCGCGTCTTAACTTCGATTAATTCTTTTCAGCTGATTTATATCGACCTACCGCCACATTTCGATTAATCACTGATCAAGTGTTGAGCAATTTACAAATACTGAATAAGCAAGCGAATTAAAAATATCGGTTAAAAATAGATATCGTAAGCAAAATAATAATTTTAATTTTGATAATAAATAAATAAAATAATAAATAATGAAACAATAAATAATAAATCCTTTACAATCAATTAAGTAACTAAATTATAAACAAAGTCATTTAATAGCTCACATATTCAATATGAAATATTGCCTATACTTATCCCTTTATCGTTATCAATTTGCAATTTAGAAGCGTATTTGAGCCTCAGCTTCAGCTTGTTTTCTGCCTGGGTTCAGTTTCACATTGGCGCATCATTTGTTTATGACTCAGTTAAGCTTGGCACACAGCCAAACCATCGGCATCGGCTTGAATGGCAGATTCCCAATGGCCCCTACCCGTCCCCCCTTTGGGCCCACAAACAGCCTCGGCGCGTGTACGCCAAAAATGCCATTGGGGCTATTTGGACTGCGTGAGCTTGGCATACGTTACGCTTCTTGGTTTTTGTTACGTTTTAATGCCGGGAATATGGCCAAGATGATGTCGGCTTAGCCCGTGTCTGCATTCTATGAGGTATTGCCGGTTGTGTGTATCTGTGTGTGTTTGCTATTTTCTGAATGGCAGCTCGCATAAATAATGGAAAGTGTAATTTCAGCTGTATGCATATTGGCAGATCGACAACAATTCTGTTGGCATTGTGAAAATCCGCTTAACACGCCCACTCACCCGACCCGCCCACTTACGCCGCCACGCACACTTAAAATGAAAATGCCTCTAAGAGGCCGCGGATGCCGCACACTTTCCAAATGTAATTACACTCGGGAGATACACGTGCCGTCAACGACATCGTTGTTGTTGCTGTTGTTGCCGCGCTTTTTCAATTTGAATTTCGCTGCCTGCGTCGCTGCCTGTGGCAGCGGTTCATTTGACTGACAGTACAACAATAACAACTGAGGACAACTGGCGTGTCGAGTACCCGAGCAATTTGCATGCGCGCCAAAATCTATACATTTACAGCGATTATATAAAGAGTATATATAAAGTGAAATATATATATAAAATATATGATATATAAAGAGTATATATGTATACTTTATACAGAGTACACTTGGCTGCTGCATTTTCTCGAGCACTTGGCGCAACGATTGCTACTTTAAGTTTGTTTACCTTCTTGCGAATTTGGCCCGGCAGCCACTCGGGCGGGCACTAATATAAACATCGTCTCGGCCCTGGCCATAAGCCTAGATTTGGGGCACGGTTAATGAGCTTCAGCTGCTCTTGGGATGCCCAAATAATTTGCACGTGCCGCTGTTTTTGTAACTGTTGTTTATGTTGTTGTTGCTGCCACTGCTACCGTATTAAATGACAGCTCGGTTGCTCTCAGTTCCGGCTACTGTTGGGGAATTGAGGGCACAGTTACTCAAGGGCAATACGTTGTTTGTCTTGCTGAATGACTAATGCACTGCAAACTCCAACAGATTAAACGATGAAAATAAATACATATAGAAATACATATTATATATAAATATATATACAGTTATGTAAACAACTTAATAACCAAGACTCCAGTGTGTCATTTGGTTGTGAGAAGCTGGCAAAACCTGTGGGAGATGAATTGCGCATTGTTGGACAGACTTTCGAGATGTGAAAGTCACGATTCGAAGTACAATTTTAATGTATGTGTAAGGAATGTACAATATATGGTATATATAGTTTTCAGCAAATTTCTAAAGCTACAAAGTATCGAAAAGTTAAACAAGCCAAAGTTCCATTCTAACTGGCAAATTAGAAATGATATAATTGGCTTATCTGCTTAAATCAACATTTAACAAAAAATATAATTCCCCTAATCCGCGTATATACACGTATTTTTTGCTACAAAGTTCGTAGGCTATATTTAGTTTTTATCACTTAAAACATCAGTTAGGTAAGATTAAAATTATTTAACAACACTAAGCACAATCAACTGCACTTTGCATGCCTTCCACGATTTTGCTGTGTTATAACAATTATCTGAGTAGCAAGCTCTTGTGATCTTTGCATATGTTTTGTTAACTAGTGTAATTTGCGGCACGTGTGAAAGTCAATTACGTTCATTGTTGATAACGAAGCTGATTACGATAATGACTTCATCATCATTATCAACATTGCGCTTCGCAACGCGCAAATAATTGTTAAAAATAAGTTGATTGAACCCGTTTTGATAATATATAATATTATTAGATCATTGACACATTGTCGCGCAGTCAATCAATCAATTAATCAACTTGACAGCCAATTAATTTTGCATTCTTCTTCCTCTCTCAACCTGTTTTTCTCTTTGCAGTTCTGATGGCGCCAACTGTTTGTTTTGAAAAGAAAGTTCGTGTTGCTGGCATGAAGGAGGCGCGTCGACGTAGCAACACAAGCGTGTCACAAGCGCACGCAGTGAACCCGACAGCAGCAGCAGCAGCAGCGGATACAGCAATACAGAACAGCGCAGTGCTGAGTTATGGTGAGTAGACCACATGGCGTATACTTAGTTATTTATAAGCGTGCATGCAGCGAGGGTTAGTTTGTAAAGAACAGAAAAAGGGCAGGTTCGAGTTTATAGCTATACCTATACTAAATTTATCTATCTATATCTATACTATATCTATCTATAAGTTAAGTTTATGTGCCAGTCTGTCTGGCATTTAAAGCATGTGTGTCCACATATATATTCCTACACTATAACAGGGATATATAAATGTCTAATCGAATTGTAAACATCTCTTACTTATTATTAAGAGCAAACTTTTCTATTTATTCAATTTCCTATTTAATCTACAATGTATCTAACCGGTTATTTGCCCTATAACAACTTGTTCAGCACTTGCATTGTATAACTTTTGCTGGCACAGCGTGTCTCACCGTGACTTCTTTTCGGCTTATGTTACCCACCGCACTTCTTGTTGCCGTTATACACTCACGTTACTTGAACATGTTTAATTAATTTATGTAAACTTGGTCAAGTAACACTGCAACAGTACTGCATCTACTGTGCGACACACACTTGCAACGTGCCCCAATGTTATGAACGCACCACGTGTTGCTGCTGCTGCTGCTGTTGCTGCATTCTGCCGCCTGTTGTTATTTGCTTTGGCACGCGACTTTGTTATGGCAACAATTTGCGTCAGCAATGCAAAGACTCAACCCAATTGCTGCCTCCTGCGAGAATCCATCTTCGGTGCGCCAGGTCATGCCCCCGTGTGCAAGCCCAGTTGCCACCCCAATTGCCAGACAGTTCTACTGTTGAATTGCTGTTGTGTGACACATTTATATAAGCATTCTCCGGCCACCTGACTGAGAGATAAATCCCGATTGTCGTTTCCTTGGAAAAAATTCAAAAGGCTTCAACGTCAGCTGGTTTCTTGTGCCATTTCCAGCTAAAAATAGTTCGCAAGAGAGCATGGAGAGCTAAATTG
The DNA here is from genome assembly GCA_018151435.1 of Zaprionus africanus. NCBI lineage: Eukaryota > Metazoa > Arthropoda > Insecta > Diptera > Drosophilidae > Zaprionus > Zaprionus africanus. Next base: position 9,769,731 of record JAECXB010002309.1, on the reverse strand, counting down.
GGTAGCTCACTGTTACTTAAAATAATCTCTTGTTTGTGGAAATAAAACGATTAATTTTGAGTACATTTACTCAGCAATTGAGTAGCTAATTAGGGTGATTAGCTAGCTCAAGTGGACATATAAGACAGCTTAGCCAAATTTTAAATGTAGGGAAATATTTGGTCATAAATAATGCTAATTTATATAATTTATATTTATATATTTGCATATATAACGGCTTTTTAAAGCTTCTGCATGAAAAAAGTCAATGCCAAAGTCATGAAACCGATTGATTTTCGGCAATATATTAAATAGGCGTTTATTTTGTACATTATTATTATGTTTCTTATTTATGTATTTTTTCAATATAACATAAATTTCCTTTGATTATTTTTTATCTCTTTTCTTAATTAACGTGTTTGCACCTTCGCGTCTTAATTCCGATTAATTCTTCTCAGCTAAATTATATCGACCTACCGCCACATTCCGATAAATCATTGATCAAGTGTTGAGCTATTTACGAATACCGATTAAAAGCAAAGCGAATTATGAATATCGGTTAAAAATAGATATCGTCAGCATAATCATAATTTTAATAATAAATAAACAAAATAGTAATTAACAAAACAATAAATCCGTTACAATCAATTAAGTAAATTATGAACAAAGTTATTTAATTGCTTACAAATTCAATAAGAAATATTCCTCTTGCTTTCTGTCTGGGTTCTGATTGATTTTCGGCAACAACAAAACTAATGAATCTTAAATGCACAATGAGAGCCCTTCCTTAAACTGATTTAGAAATAAATGTACATTATTAATAATGCAAATGTATGAATGTTGTAGATCTAGCTTAAACTTGTTCAACTTTGCTTGATCATTATTCATATTCCAAATTTCGCAATTATTTCATCATTCATCGATCATTTGTCATAATATGACACTAATTGACCATATTCTCAGAAAATAAACAAAAATGTGCAAAAAACAAAAAGCAACAACCAAATCGACTGCGAATTACACAATAAAGACTGTTGAAAATGCCGAGATCATAGCAATAATTTTTTGAATACTCGTAAATAATAATGGAAATGAGTACAAGTGTGAGTGTGTGCGTATTTAATGTGTGTTTGAGTGTCATAACCTTTAATCTTGCGCCATTAAGTGTGTCACGTTTGTCTTCCTGTTGTTGTTGTTGTTGTGTGCTACTTTTTCTGGCATATATTCGAATCTTCCCACATTTGCTCAGTCGCTTTTGGCGACTTGGCGACTTTTATTGGCCTCTTTGATGTTTTTTTTGCGAGTCTTTTATTGATGTCATGTTCATGTTCATTCAAGCCGATTTTCATTTTACTTTTATTTTGCATACCTTGCGTCTATTTAAATTGTGCCAAGAAGGTAATACGACTTGTATGAAAACGAAAGTAGATTGAATGTAGAGTAATATAAAATACACGTGTGTTTATATTCCTTATTTTATTTCCTGATTTGGTTCACAGCAGTGCTAAATATATGTTTTTATGCAGGGTATTTATCAGTCGATTATGTTTGATTGCAATTCACTTTACGTGTTTAATGTTATTTATTTTCTTGCTAATTTCTAGCAACACATTGAAAGGTTGAATGTTAAATGGGTGTGTTGAAGCCACGTGCAGGCGTCAATGAATCGCTAGATGTTGCCTTAAGCCCTCTGGCAATGACCTGGGCGTGGCACAGTGGGGCACAAAGGAAGTCATACTCAAAGAAAAGAAGCTTTAAAGTAGCTAGAACAGTTGCAGTTATATTTTTAAAAAAAATTCTATCATATTTTAATCAGCTACAAACTAAAATATTGACTAAATTTAATTGACTTGAATAAAATATTTTTAATGCTAAATAACTATAAATTAATTTTTATAAATTATTTTTTATATTAATATCTTATTTCTAATTCAGTCGACTGCACTTTAAATAACATAAAGAAATAAATAGAAATATATACTCATATGCATGTATTTATGTACATACGTATACATCAGTGTTTCATTATTTAAACAACCTTAGTCATATTCTGTTTTCGCTTACTGGACTTTGTTTTCCCATAGCTTTGTTGACATTTTAGCACGTGTTTGTGACAATGTACGCTGTGTGGCATGTTGACTTTTATATTTATACATGGCTGCCTGTTGTGGCAATAAATGACACACATTTAGCAAGCAATTGTGGATGGCTTTTCTTGGCAATGCTAATGCGACGGCCCAACGGCATTTGCTTTAATTAAGCATAAATAGTCAGTAATTTGTTGTGAGTTGTCGTCGGCACGTGTGTGCACGTTGCGTCTGTCACGACGCTAACAAGGCCATTGAGGCCGTCAGACCCCCACTCAGATCAAGATCCCATAATGGAGACCCAGATGTAAAATGAAACAGGGCTAAAAGCGAGTACAGAGAATAATAACGGAGATAAAAAGAACGTTTAGAGTGGCGACAATTTGATGCTCTTATATGAATGAAATTGATTATAATCAAGAGAATAATGAGAACATTTAAAATATTTAATTTAAGTCTCTAGGCCTACACTACTAATTAAGAATATATCTAGAAGTATATTTCTCCTTCACATTTGTCATAGAACTGCAAGAAATCAAAAGCGATATACCTTCTATAGGGTATTGCAAAGACAAATGTTCAATGGCGCTGCTCGGTCGAGTGCGAATGCCTTGTGGGGACCTCGCTCGGCTCGGCACTTGCATAAGTTGATGACGAACATAGACGGAACATTTCAACATTTCAGGAAGTAAACACGCACACAGCTGTGTGCAGTGCATGTGCGCTTGAATGTCTGCTCGTCTGATTGAGGGTGTGGCAACAGCGGAAATTTGAAGGTGACAACAACTACAACAAGCAGAGCACAACAAGAGTATCCGCAATAAATTTGCGATTCTTACGTTCGAGCACATGTTCGAGACACGCTCTGACAATTGTGCGATGACGTGTGTGTGTGTGTCTGTGTGTGTGTGTAGCAGCACTTGATGCAACACGGAAACGCCACGGGGGTAAAAATACGAACTGAGTGCGAGGTTGACCTATATAAGAGCTACTCACTCACTCTCTCTCTCTCGCATTTTTTTGTGTAGGTATGAGAGCATAGGTGTATTCTGATAAGTGAGCAAAATAAATACGAGATTTTAATCTTTGCACTATTTATTTGACACTGACTAATGATGCTTGACTTTTAAGTACATCGCCCTGGGCTATTAATAGACACTAAGGTTAAAATTAATCGCGTATAAGTATTTTAAATTTGATTAGCCAACAGGTTTTAGCATAGTGAGAAAAAGAAGGGACAGAGAGAGATTAGCATTACTTGTTTAACAAATTAATAATGCCAATATTGTATAGTATTCCCGATCTATATTTGTATGCTGTGCTTAGCACCATTTGTAATTATAAGCCAGCCCATGCGTCACTTTATTCAGTTCCCCATCGGCTGCCCCGCTGCTTGCCCTTGGGCCAATGCCCGCACTCACGTTTCACTGCACTGGTGCAGCGTATCAAAAACTGCTTTATTTGCAAAACACAAGTAAGCTAAAAAAAAAACAAAAAAAAAAAACACAAATAAGAAGCAGAAAACTGAAATGAAAACAAAAACAAAGCCAGAAACAATCGCTGTATGCCTGGCGCCGATGACTTCCCTCACAGGTTTATAGTATATGTGTAGAATATGTGCATATATATTGCCATGTGCTCGCTCGGATTCGACGCGCTGACTTCGCTACGCTTCCAGCTGACCCTGACCATAGACACAGTGCCGGAAACGCTAATTGGAAAATGATTTAATTTAGTGGGAGGACGGACACGGTGCCGCTCCACCGGCTGTCTACTGTTTGTTGTTTATATGCTAGTGTTTTTCCGCATTATACACACATGTATGTGTGTTTGCTGGTGTGCGTGTATGTATCTTTACTTGTCATTGTGTGAGTGCCACGCTGCGGCTATTCCGAATTGATGCGAAGCGCGTCGTTGACTGCTGTCCACAAGCTGTGGTCACGTTTTTCGAACACACGCGATGAACACACACGCAAACAGACACAGCAACAGCGCCACATGGTCGCAGATAGTGGACAATGTGGTCCGTTGACTGATTAGCAAGGGGTAACGCTAAATCTGCAAAGAGTTCCAAAGTTCAAATCAAAAGTAATACAAAAAATGTGTTAAAAATGCGCTAAAAATAGTTATAAAATTGTTCAAAATAATTGCCAAAAAAATAAAATTTATCAAATGTTTATTACAATTTTATTTATTAATTTACGAATATATAATATTTTATTTAATATATGTACATATTTAATAAGTTTTACGGCAAGTTCTTTGGTTAAGGCATTGCATTTTTTGTATTGCATACTTTTGCGCTGAATGCGGTGCATGTCTTTGATATGTTAGGAAAATCGCTGGCATTGTCCCACTGTAGCGTTTTATTGATTTCCATAGAACCTTGACTGATATTTTTTTGTCTCCATTCGCTTTCGTTGCAGTTGCCAAAGGTTCAATGAACTCGGCGGGTCGTAAGCAGCGTCGTCGTATCGGTAGACCACCGTCCCGACGGCAACATGTCTCAAGCAGCGGTGTGTCCAAGTCTTCTTCCGCGTCAACGTCATCGGCGATAGCACAGAGCCAAGCAAAACAGGCCGAGCAGAAGCAGCGCATGGAACTTGATAGCGGTTACAAGGAGACAAGCTTGCAGATATTGCGCACACAACATTCCAGCAGCGGCAGCAGCAGCGATAACAGTGCCAGCTATAGCTACTGCAACAACAGCAATAACAACAAGAACAACAGCCACATCAAAACAGTATTACAGCCCACAATGGTGAACACTAATGGCAGCAAAATCAACTGCAATGGCAACAACGTTGGTGTTAACAACAAGATAAACGCGGCCAAACTCTGTGACGATACCGATCAGGAGCAGGAACCGGAACGGGCCATGGAGCAGGACAATTTCGAAGAAGATGGTGATAGTGGCTACGAGTTTGCACTGGAGCCCAACAGTCAGTCGTTGCACATGTGTGAGCAGCAACATCATAGCCAAACAACACACGACGAGGGCCTGCTCTCGATTGCCCTAAAGACTATCAAACTGGTGCAGCGCAACAAGTTGCTGCAGAAGCGTTTGGCCCAATTGCAACTGGAGACATCTGAGTTTATTGCCTCGGTGTTGGCCAATCCGGAGAATCGACATTTTCGTGAGAAAATCGGAGCCAAATCGGACCCGGCTCCCAATAAAGTGATCAACGTCTTGTTGCGTCACTAAAGCGAGAGGAAAAGTATTGCATACTTTTGGGTGGCGGCCAAAAATGCCACTCCCGGCGTGTCACAGAAAACAAGCTAGATTTCGCGCTGCCACTTTTTCGGTTTTAATTAAACATTGAAAAAACTACATTTGAGATGGCAACACTGTTTTCGTCGAGTTCCAAATCCTGATTTCACCAAGAATAAAGTCCCGCAAAAATAAACTAGCATAAATTCGAAAAAAGCAATTGCATTGAACAAAAGTGAAATATTTATTTTCGGCTAAGTACAACTCGAATCGGACTTGGCATTAATATTTATTGGCTTTCTGTGACACTCGGAATGGAGTCTTGAGCAATTTGTACTGATTATTTTTACAATAAAAGTGTACATTTTACACTTTGCATATACAAATAATACCTAAACATATACATGAGAAAATATTTATCAACAAATCAAAAGTCAAGAAGTAAATACTTTTATCGTAGGTAGCTATTAAGTATTTACTGCGTACAACCAACAAATAATTTATGAATAAACATCCGCAACGTTGCATGTAGTGTTCTAGGTTTTTAGAACTCCTACAAATACAAAGAAATCATCGGGCATAATCATTTTTGAACTACGATGCTTTTCGCTCTTTACAGCAAATACTTGAAATAAGTTCAACTTTATTCAAATGCTTAAGCAATTTGTTCATTAAAATAAAATACTAGCAAGCCACTATACGTAATGAATTAATCTATAAATAGCTAAAATTACCAATAATCTACACTACATCATTGTATCAGAGCATAACCAAAACACTTTAAATTTAACTTATTCGTAATCGGAAAGAAAAAGAATACGCATCCACATGTTTGACAAATTTTAACAAATTTAAACATTAAAATTAGTTTTCTACTTAACTATTATGATTATACCAAACTAGTGAATAGACAACAATCTTGAATCAAGCAAATTTCAAATAAAAATCAATTTATTGAACTGAAATATTAAGGAAATCTCTTTGTTTTGAAATATAACTGTTACCTGGGAGTAAAGATTAAAAGATAAACTGAATACAGCTCTTAAAAATAAAAATAGATGGTAAAGAAAGAAGTGAATAATCTGTACAAGGGTAAGTAAAATTCGTTTCTAGGTAAGTATGTAAAGATCACGGTACTTATTGGTCGTGTCAATAACACCAATCAAAGCGCTTAAGAGACCGTCTCATGAGTTTGACGTTGAGTCTATCAGCTCAATCATCATGATTGCTTCATTGTCTAAGGGGTGTTCCGAGAAACATTAGCAGGTTAGACGATGTTGCTTTTTAGAGAAGTTAAATCCAAAATTGATATAATTGTGAGTAAAGAAATTTCATATTGAATTTCAATAGTAAAACTTTTAATTAATTAATTTGCTGAATTCGCGATTGATTTACCCGCTGCTGACTTTGCATGTCTGTGCAAACTTAGCTGAAATTCCACTTCAATTGTTTCAAGTTCATTCAATTAAGTCCCTCCCCGCCAATCATAGACTGTTGAAAGCCGACTGTTTGCGACCAAAAGTCTTTCGAGTATCATTCAGCGTTTTGATTGTGTTTATGTGCGTTCCTCTTTATGCTTTCAGACAGCGCCACGTTTGAGGATTTCACTTAGCATTTGTCAATTGTAGTATACGCCAGTACTACAGGGTATCCATAAAATATAAAAATATACCCTAGGTAATAATTTCACAAAACGTTTTGACATTTGTCTTTGTTTTATTTACCCTGTGACTGTAAGTTTACGTAGCGTAGCATTGAAAATTAGAGAAAGGGTTTACTCTGGACAAGAAAAAAAATTAAAATGGAAAATAAATGGAAAGTTGCTATTGTAAATTAATTGCTAAATCCTTTACCATTTAATAGTACAAGAAAAGTCTTCCAATTTAATAAGACCTTTGAAGAAAGTCTTTTTCTGAATGTTTACTACTTTTATTTATTATGTAGGGTATATTGTAGTATGGCCATTTTACCGGTACGTGTTGTGGGTGCTACTGCCACTACGTTAGTTATTAATTTTAGAGGTTTTTTTTATTACTCTGGCTATTTGTGTGCCCGTCTCACGTCTGCGCTTTTTAACGGCACTTTGTGTTAGACACGTGATTTACGAGCATCAGACAAATTATAGTGACCAGACCCGCGGAGGTGACAGCTTGATGCCGCAGCCCACTTGACACTGAGGGGGCGTTAAATGAGGCTGAGAATTGTGCCCACATTTCAAAATTTGTAAGTTGAACTTGATTTGTGTTGATGTTTTTCTCGACTGCGCTTGTTATGTACTTGCCTATCTTTATCTGTGTCAGTATTTATGTTTGTGTTTGGAATTACGAAGGTATCGAGTTGGTGGCAGCGTGTTCGCACGTTATTGTTAAGCGACACAGTAAAAACTAGATGATTTAGTTTGAACAGCCTTGGCAAGGTCGTTGGCTAGCAACTTTTCAGTTGTCCGATTAAAGAGCGGCTATTAATTGCTGTATACTTTTTTTTTATGGGGCAACCCTTTTTTTGCTCGTCTATAAATAACTTTTGCGAGTGATAATTCAACACACACTCACGAATATTCACGGACAGTGCAACTTCAATGGCAAATGTGGCATGCCAATTGGGAATTGCACTTCGATTGAAGAGTGTTGCTTTGTATACCCTTACTTTGGGTTTTTTAATTGAGTTAATTTTAGCTGAGTAACAAAGATGTTCGCTGTTCGACTTGATAATCGATCTAGATAAATAGATGATGATAAATTGTTCGTTTTTTGCAAACATAAATAATTATCAGAAGATTATTAAAGAAATACAATGTGTAAAAGAGTATTAAAGTTATGTTTCGAGACTCCAATCCATTTCCTTAGATTGCACTTATAAAGGTGTACACAGAACACACTTAAGTCTTTCAATTAAAAGGTGCGAAATGCACGCAAATAAATATGTGCTTCAGTGCTTGTAAAACAGCTCATTGAACAGGCATTAGAATTGCAGGGTTGCCGAGCTTGGCGCACTATGAAAATTTAAAAACCACGATTGTTTGTATTTGCAAAACACAAATATATGACAGTCTAAAACTCCCAATGATGTCATTTGGTTTATTAGAATAATATTTGGAAGAATAGAATCTAAATATTTAGCTACTAAGTTGATTAATTGCAAAACAGGATTTTTATTTCCTACAATTACAAACTGTTTGCTAATTAATCTGTGTGTATGTTTTCAGACGTCTAAATCAAAATACTTAAAGGTTCTAATACTCTGAATATGTATTCAATGCTTTGCTAACTTAGGTATGACGCAAAAAACTTTCCATATTAGAGATTTAATAAAGGATTTAATAGATTTATTTTTTGTATTTTAAATTAAAACAGCGTCATTGAATATGGAGTATTAGAAACGTATTATAAAAGTATTTTTTTCAAAAGAACCTCAGCAATCATTTAAAAAGTTTGTAAATAATTAAATAAAACCTTGACTTGAGTGAAATGAAGCAAGGCGAATTTGCCACACTTCCTTTATTTCAATTAATTTTTTAAATTTATTTTTGGGAATACCTGGTCAGAGCCCAACCCTAAAAATGTATTTTTGTCTGCTCTACAGTCGCTATTTCTGACTTGTTTTCAGTGTCGAACTTAGAAACTGCTAACTCATGCTGCTTTATTGGCGAATTATCAAGTCTGGATAAACTATCACTTTTCTTGACACTTTATTATAGATTGTCGATAAGAGACAATCATTTCCATTGTTTAGTATTTAAAATTTAATTAGCAACACTTTGTAGTTGTCTTTGATCTATTATAATTAGGATTATGATGGGCTACTATGCACTGAGTACTTGAGTGAGTACTTGTGGGCATTCACTCAATTCACTCGGGACACCAGTCAAACACTTGCAAATTCGACAGTTGGCAAGTCATGCAAAATGAATATGCATAAAATCCGTGCAAATATCAACTATGGAAGTTTAAACAATGGCAGCGCGAACTGCAATTTGTTTGGACTTTTAGCTATAAAAACCTGCGGGTAGAAGAAGAAGAAAGACTTGAAAATGTTGCTGCGCCGGTACTGAAGGTCAAATGCGCCAAAATAAGCCAAAAAAAAAAACAACAAGAGAAAAATTGATTATGAAAGTGGCAACAAAAGCAAGAGCTCGCAATAAATTTGTAATCAGTTGAAACTGAAGAGCAGCCAAATTTCTGCTAGGTTTTTAATGAATCGAGCACTAATGTTATTCGTATGCAAATGGAAAAAACGTCTGAGCTTTAAATTTGTAATCGTTGTAACATGAAGTCATCAGCATTTGAGCGCATAGATACAAGATACACAGATGCGCATCCGACTAGACAGCACACACTGAGAGAGCTCAGCGTTGCATGACATTGAACTTGGACAGTCGGTCAACAAGACCGAGTGCGAAGCATCGCGGAAGCACTTTATCGATCAGCAGAGATCATAGTTTTTATTTGTTCACAACTATTTGCTAATCGGACAGCACTACATTTGGGATTAACACATGCCTGCGTTCCCAGCATCAACTGGGCGCTAATTCAATTTTGTAAAAGAAATAAACAACAACAATTTTCGCCGCTGACTAAGCCAAGCGGCCAGGCGAAACGGGGCAAAGCGAATCCCAAACAGTAAAACGAAAAAATGTAAATAATCTCGCACGAAATTTGCAAGTTCAGATGATGAACTTGAAAAAGACGCGCCAAAGACTCCACAACTGCGTGTAGGCTTGGCCTGTGTATCTTCGTATCTGTATCTTCGTGTCTGTATCTGTGCCTGGAGAGCGCTGCGACTGCGTGTTGTCCCGAACGTAGCGCCAAACTGACCGACATAAGCGTCGGCTACCTGTGTTAAGACGTTCGTTGTAGGCTTCGACGTTGCACGCATCGGCTGCGCGTTTCATTTGCCGAGCGGACATCGAGGTGCGCGCATGCGCAGTGGCTCAGAGCGTGCTCAGAAAAGTATCTCATATCATCAACTACTGTATCTAGTGAGAGTATTGTACAGGAGAACACAACACGCCCGCTGCGTAAGTGCATTCTGAGTGAAAACGTGTTTCGAATTTCACAATCAATCCAAAACAGGCGCTGCGAGCCGGATCTGTGTTCTCTCTCCTTTCGCAGTTTGTTGACGCATGTTGCAATCAAATTGAACTGAAATACTGCAATTAGTTGCGAAAAGTGTGTTGACAATTAGTTGACATATTAAGTACGGTGTTTAATGAATTGTGAATAATAAATAATATTCGATGAAACAATAAATTAATATTAATAATTTGAGCCAGTCTGATGACAGAGAGAGAAAGAGAACTTTACTATAAATGACACTCAATGATATTAAAAAAGGTTTTAGTTGTTTAAAAAAAAGTGCATTAATTATTCGAAACTCAGTGACATGTTTTATTAACTCAAATACTCAAATATTATTACATATGTATCTTTAACTCTAAATTGGCATCAATGTCTTTTAACACTTTGATCTTGAATCATTTCAATCTATAAGTTTTAATTAACTATACACAACTTAATTAACTAATTCTCGCCATATGAAATTCATATCTCTAAACGTTCAACATCCGTATCCGATAAGGCCTTTCATGCCTTTCGTCGCGCGGGCTGTTTAAACTTGGCTAATTGGACACAGTTAGTGAACTCAATTAGGCCATAAGACATAGGGCGAACGTGCGCTGCGATTGCTTGCAGATAAAAGTGTGTTATAAATAACGATATCAATTTTCAACATTTTTAAAATTTACGAGCAACCAAATTATGTTCAACCTGTTGTCAATGGCCTAATGGACACTTGTTACAAATAACAACAAAAACACAGCCGCGAAGAACTTTGTCGAGCGCATTGGCCTTCGATTTCATTAATATCCCATAATAACCCACGGCGACCCTTGGCGCAGGTCAGTTCTTTGCGAGAGAGAGAGAGGGAGAGAGAGAGACCATTGACCGGTTATTGATGCTCTTAGTCCGAAACCAGCTTTACCATAGGAAATTAACCAAGTGCGAGTCGAAAGCGCATTGGAGGCCACTTAAGAACAACCTAGGCAGGGGCAACTGTCTGTCCCGGGTAACTTGCATCTGTAACACAAACGAGGCGTCTGCTTGGCCCGGCGATTTGGCATGCCGTATTGGGGTTAATTGAAATAGCTTCATTTTTGCCACTTTCAAGTTTTTTGTGCAACTTTTGCCCATAATGGACGCTGAAATGTTTGAAATTCCCCGGCCGAAAACAGAAATTGGTCACTTAATTTGCATATATGGCAATTTTTTTTGAAATCGCAGCACACCCACAACGAGCTGAGTTAATTTGCAATGATTTCGAGTCGAATCACAATTGTTTTTGCCAAGCGATAAATTATTAACAATTTATCTAAGATTTGCCTATGCAATTTGTAGATCGTTAAATGATCATATAGATGGCATCTCTTCAACATTCTCTCGCTTGTTTAACCTTCGTCAGGGGAATATATTATCTTGCATTCCAATTAGAAGGGTATTTAAGAGTCGCTTTGATAGTTTTATTGATTTTCATACGTTTTCTGTGGGTTCAGCTTGATTCCCATTGGCTTGTTGCCTCGTCTTCTGTTCGACATCCGCGTGCGCTTTATGGGTCAACTTCGTCGTCGTCGTCTTCGTCTTGTTCGGCTGAGGATAAATATTGTTATTTTTGCACTGATTGCACTCGATTTATTTTCGCGAATTCCGCTTTGTTTCGCCTCTTCGCCTCTTCGGTTTTTCGACTTTTCTGTTTTGATCGCGAACCGGTTGTCGACATCTTTTGTTATTGTTTTATTGAGTACCTTTTTGTTTTGTTTTCGCAAAAACATTACTATTTTTATTTGCAGTATCGATGTAACCCGAAACTCGTTGAACTTGAGCTAAAAAAAGGCGATATTTATAGTTTGTGTGTGAGGGAGAGAGAGAGGGAGAATGGGCACTGGGGCGTGAATTGCGTTTGTGCCAGAACCAATTCAACACAAGTGACATCCAAGGACGTTTCTAGCTGGCATTTCGCGGGCACTTGCTAAACTACATGTAGAACGCTCAACTGATTAGCGTGTGCACGATTTTGCATATGTATCTTACAGATATATCTACATTCAACTGGGAAAGATGCGACCTGCCTACCTGTTGCTGTCCGTCTGCCTGTGCCTGCTTGGCTGCTGCCGCTGCCAACTGCTGGTGGATCTGTTGCGGGACTTCGAGACCTCGTTACTTAACAATCGCATACCGGACACCACATCCTTTCTGCCGGAATATGACTTCATTATTGTGGGTGCCGGATCGGCGGGCTGCGTGCTGGCCAATCGTCTGAGCGAGATAAGCTCGGCCCGAGTTCTCTTGCTGGAGGCGGGCGACCAGGAGACTTTCATAAGCGATGTGCCGTTGACTGCAGCTCTGACACAGACCACACGCTATAATTGGGGCTACAAGGCGGACCCGACGCCCAACGCCTGCCAGGGTCTGCGCAATGGGGTCTGTAATTGGCCCAAGGGACGCGGCGTGGGCGGCACCAGCCTCATTAATTTTATGCTCTACACACGCGGACATCGTCGCGACTACGATGGTTGGGCGGCAGCCAACAACACGGGCTGGTCCTATGAGGAGGTCTTGCCGTACTTCAAGAAATCCGAGCGCATTGGCATCCCTGAGCTGTATAAGTCGCCGTATCATGGGCGGAACGGACCCTTGGATGTGCAATACACTGACTATAAATCGCGGCAGATGAAAGCCTTTCTCAAGTCTGGCCGAGAGCTGGGCTACGACATAAACGACATTAATGGCGAACAGATGACGGGATTTACTCGAGCCCAGGCCACCATACGACAAGGCAGGCGCTGCAGCACCGGCAAAGCCTTCATCCAGCCCATTGTGCAGCGTCGGAATCTGCACATTTCGATGAAGAGTTGGGTCACCAAGCTGCTGATCGATCCGGATAGCAAGGTCACTGTGGGCGTGGAGTTCACCAAGCAGCGTCAACGATTTGTGGTGCGAGCCAGCAAGGAGGTAATCTTGTCCGCCGGAGCCATAGCCAGTCCGCAGCTGTTGATGCTTTCCGGCGTGGGTCCAGCCAAGCATCTGCAGGAGCACAATATTCCAGTGGTGCAGGATCTTCGCGTTGGTTACAATCTACAGGATCACATCACGCTGAACGGGCTGGTCTTCACAGTCAACGATTCCACGGTGAACGATGCACGTCTGCTGAATCCCACTGACATTATACGCTACATCTTTGCCGGCCAAGGTCCGTACACTATTCCCGGCGGAGCCGAGGCCTTTGCCTTCGTGCGCACTCCTAGCTCCAGTTATGGTGAGTCAATGCAGGCAGTTCAAATGGTTTCATTCTTCAGCTTTCTTTTTTACATTCAGCCAAGGATTACGCGGACATGGAGTTGGTCTTGGGCGCCGGCTCGTTGAGTGGGGATCGCTTTGGTACTCTGCGCGATCTGCTTGGCATCACCGACGAGTTTTATACGAAAATGTTTGGAGATCTGCAGAACCAGGAGACATTTGGCCTGGTGCCTGTGCTGCTGCGGCCCAAAAGCACGGGACGCATTTCGTTGCGCAGTCGAAATCCCTTTCACTGGCCACGCATGGAGCCGAATTTCATGCAGCATCCGGACGATATACGCGCCATGATCGAGGGCATTGAAATGGTAACAAGTGCTTCAAAGAAAGTCCCCCAACTTCAACTCAATCTTTGTCTTTGTTTTACTAGATCCTTCAAGTGGCGCGCACCAAGTCGATGCGGAAGATGGGCACACGCTTCCATGACCGTCCATTTCCCGGCTGCGAGCACCTGATCTTCGCCAGCAACGATTACTGGCGCTGCTGTTTGCGTCTTTACGGCTCAAGCCTGCAACATCAGTCGGGTACCTGCAAAATGGGTCCTGCCACAGATGCCACTGCCGTTGTGGACCCTGAACTTAGAGTACACGGTATTCGAAAATTGCGTGTGGTAGACGCATCCATCATGCCGCATGTGCCGGCTGGACACACGAATGCAATTGTCATCATGATTGCCGAGAAGGCGGCTGACATGATTAAGAATGCGTGGCGCATGAGAACTGTCCCGCTTGAAGGGTAATCAGCTGGGCGGGGCAAGCTTTCCCTTGTAATTGGTATTTATTGTTAAGTTATTGTTCAAGTCATTAGTTAGGAGGTTCAAAGTTGTTCAATGTGATAGCTTTCAACCAGTTCAATTGACAATTATTGAGTGCTGGGAGTATTCAGTTCATGATAATCACCAAATATTAGTTGTTAATTTAACATTCTCAAAATTCGCTGCAAAACAGCCCACTTGCCCTTTAAGTATTTTTATTTTTTAAATTAAAAACTAATTTTTTATTACTTTAAGTATTATTTGAGTTGTTTAAAATATACATAATAAATAATTTCAATTAAAACGTATTAATTTCAAATTTATTTATTTGTCCGCCAACTCATTGGAGCAACCCTGTAACCCAATGGCTATATGGTTGTCTCATTCTCTCAAACATATGTTTGAGGGCACATCGCTGCAACCTGAGTTGTTTTGAATTCTCGTTGTTGTGTAGCATTTAGCTTTTACTTGAATGTAAAGGGGGAGGTTTTTTTTGTTTCCAATAGATGGCGCTTTTGCAAGTTCAGTTTGTGTTCGAATCATAAAATATTAAATAATTATATATATTAAATTAATATTTAACGATAACGTTACGTTTTACAATTTTACAAATAAATAAATTAAATAAATTTCTTAACTAACCATAAGTTCGTAAATTATACTTCGAGTCCATGCGTCATGTTATTCAATGACAATTTTCAACTATATAAACAATACTCGTATATGAAAATATAAACCTTAAATCTGAGTTTGTGTTATCAGTTAAGGGTTAATATTGTTTTGGTTTTGCGCGCAATTTGCGCAGACTCTGCAAATGTCAAATGCGGCTCGTGCCGCTGTCACCTCCCGTCTTAGGCGCCTTTGAGAGTTATTGTTCTTTCAGTTGCATTCAGTATTTTGGCGGCTTTCAAACGTGATACAACTGCACACGAGCGAAAGGTAAAAACAGCCGACAAACACGTCGTGAATGTCGTCAAATTTGAATAATGTAATAAAACGGAATAAATGTTTTGCGCCAAAAGTAGAAAACTGTAATAAATTCTTTATGCATGATCAGAATTTTCATCGGCATTGATTTCATAACTCACTCAATTTTATGATATAAATTTGTTTGATTTACCATAAATGGGAAAATAAATAGCCAGAAATATACAGCTTTTTGAATGAATTATAATACGTTTATAGGTTTGTTCAGATGTATTGCCCTCATATTGAAATTCTCAGTGCTCAAAGTCAATTATATTCTTACTGGTTACTGATTAAAATTGTATACATAATATGTATATTTCAATGCATACAAATATCATATAAATATACATACATATTATAAATATATTGTCTTCCAATTTTGTGGGTTAGGATATTTTCTATATACTATAGTACTCCTTCCACTTCCATCCAGTAGGGTCTAAATTTAATATCTACTATATCATTTTACAAATAATAATTATTCTAGAAAAAATCATGGAACCGACGTCGAAATAAATTTAGGTTAAACTTAAGGTGAATAATAATGTGTAGTAAATCATACAATAACAAAGCGAGTGCAAGTCCAAAGCCAACACGTGGCCACAACGCGCCTGTGTGTTTGTTTGTGTTATTGTTTGCTTGTGTTCGCGCGTTCGTGTGTGTGTGTGCGTGTGTGTGTGCGTGAGGCGAAATGTAGAACAACACTAAAAACTTTATTACATTTGGCCCCACAGGGGGCGCTTTATCCGAGTAGAAGTAAAAGTAAAAGCAATTTCGCTTCAGTCTGATCCGTTATTGTTTCTGTTTTAGTGAAATTAACTATTTCTACGAGCGACAGTAGCAACAAGAACAAAAACAAAAACAACAAGCCACAGGGCAACAACTATGTGTTTATCGTACTACATACATATCCAGACGGCTTTGCGTGCACTGTTCAGGATTTTTTTTATGCCCTTTTTGCTTGCCTGTAATTGCCGCTCAGGAAATGGCCGAGTCCAAGGACTCGTCTGGCACGGTCGACGACGCGCTCTTAGAGGTTTTTTAACCCAGACTCTAATGAACTTTGCCACTTGCCACTTGCCACGTTGCATACGAGCAATATTTTAATTAAACGCGAAACAGAACTTAGGCATAATTTTACCTTTACTCGAGAACGTAAAGTTATGCAAAGTCGATGCATAGGAATATGTATGTAAATTTATTTGAATATGAACGTATGACGATCTCAGTGAGTGCTCTCCTCGCGCACCAGAAAGCGATGTCAAAATGCGGCACATCAATTAAATGATTTAATCGCCAGTTGCGACTGTCAAGTGAGTATTTGCCATTCTAAGTAAGTTTGCATTCACATTTTTTATGCCACAATAAATCAACAAAAGTCAGGGGTTATAGAGACAGAGATGGCATGGATAATGTGGGCTGCAAATCATATGCGATAGCAGCTGTGGAAAGGAATGCAAATATTTAACAGCGGGTATGGGAAGTTGTATAATGACTGAGGACACTATAAAATGGAACCTTGGACGGGGCCGTAGCGAGGAGAGTGAAGGGAGTGCAGCGCTCAAGGGCCACCGCTTACAAGGGGCCCCTGGCATGTAAATTTTTCATGTTAATTTGATATTGAGTTTGATCTTGACTTTCGAACGGATGTATATTGCTAAAGTAACCAGCCTGTTACATACATTTTCGTAGAACAAATTATTAATCCATCCACCCTAGTGATAATGGGTATAAAATTAAAAAGTTAACTGATTGTCAGGCGCAATGCGGCAAGGATGATAGAAATGATCGACAATTGAGAATTCGAAAAAAGACCAAAACAGATTTTTCAGGAATTATTGATGATATTGCCAATATAAAAGCGATAAATATGCAGTATGTTTCTTCATTTTTTAGAATATTTTATGAACTTACCAATATAATGTATTATAAAGTAAATGAATATTATATGAGGGCCCCAAAAAAGTTCGCATCAGGACCCACGGATTCGTTGCTACGGTCTTGACCTTGGCAGCATTTCATATAGTAGAACCCCCTTAAAATAACAGTTGTTCTGTAGATATTAGATGGAATTCTAAGTAATGAAAAATGTTAACTTTAAATAATTGAATTTGGGTAGAAATAGTTAGTATTGGTAATGAATATGATAGTTGCTTAAATAGTGTACTTGATATTGATGGTTAAAAGACCAACCATTAACAATAAAGTAAAAGTATAATGAATAAATTCTATACAGATTTAGGCTTCAAGTGAACAACTAAAGGTGCAAAGGGGAATCGTTCTAATAATCTAAATAGAAGTAATTAAGTGTGATTTACTGAAAGTGAATAATTTATTGGTAACTCTTCTCTCAAAAGTGCAGTAATTTATTGGCAACAAATTAACAAAATAAATTGTAAGCAAACATTAGCAGAAGAGTCTCCTGGGCATTTGTCAGACATCACTTGAACATTTGGCAATTGGCAATTGGCGTTTAAATCAAAATGCTAATTTCTATCACTTATTTGAATAAACATGGTGGCGAATTTCGTTCGGTCTGTCTGCCAAGCTGTCATTTCGTCAGCATGTCCGTCCGTCCGTCCACCTGTCCAGCGCTTGTCTGTCCTTCAGTCAACCACAGGGCTCGTCCATTTGGCATATTTAATTATCTGTCAATTCATCAGCAAGTTTCGTGTGTACGTGTGAATGCGTTTGTGGGTGTGTGTGTGTTTTGTTTAATTTGCAGCTGGCCGAGCTGAAATAATGGCGCCCGCATGGAGGCATAAAGGAGGAGGCGCAAACAGAGACAGAGGCCGGGACAGAAGCGTACTGTTGCGATAATAATAAAAGAGTAATAAACAATAAAAAAAGAGAGAAGCCAGAGCAACAGCAACAGCAACAAGCAGCAGTGGGAAAAAGAATGAGAACGGCCTGAAACGCACGAAGCGTTGCCAAGTGCGGCCTGCGCATAAATGGAATGACAATGAAAGGGACCAACTGTGGTTGCCACATGTGGGCGCAAGGTGAGGTGACACCCTAACCAAAAAAAAAAGAAAAGGGGGAAAAAGGGAAAAAAATAAACGAAGGAAAAAGGCCAAGGCAAGCGAGGCGGTTACAAATGTCATGTGCTTGCACTGCAACTAAGCTAAGTAGTGTGTGGATGAGTTTTGAAGCAGCACACCACATTACGTATACGCCTCGTGCTCGCATTATGTTAACCCCAAGCCCCAGTGCCGCACGTTGAGTATACGCAGAGTTGCCGCACGAATATTACCAACAGTCACGTAGCAAACCAAATGCTGCCGCGTTGTTTTAGTATGTGTGCGTGACTCGTACGCGCGTGTGTGTGTGTGTGTGTGTGTGTGTGAGTCCCTTATCAGCCATCATAATAATTGTTGGGGCAATTCCCTGGCACTAAACTCACGCTATTCGAATGTAACATAAAAGTGCGCTCACACAACAAACACACGCACACATATGTATATATATATATATATAAGTATAGACCCGCTCCCACGTACACTAAACAGCTGCAAACACGCGACCATTTGGTCAGCCAGTCACACTTTTTGCGGCCAGTTGGAATGTTGCCCCAGGCGCACGGTCCGAGGCATAATTACACACGCATTTGGTGGTCATAAAAAGAACATTTGTGCAATTGTATAATACATAGCGGTGAATGGAAAAGAGAAAGCAGACAAAGAGAAACTGAGAGGAGAGAGGAGAGGCAACTGGCTCAGCATACATGCAATAAGAGTTGTACTATCATTAAGCTCATTCACTGTGCACTGTCAATCTTTTAATTATATTGGCCCCTTTGAGAGTAATTTCTTTGTGCCAAATAAGCTTGTACTCTTTCAGAAGAGAGTATGTCTGCTATGTTAAACTATATGCAACACCTAAATGAATACGAGTTGATTTGTTGCTTTATTTCTTATTGCATTGCAAGTAGTCTTTTCTTTTTATACCCTTCGACCATTGAAAATGGTCAAAAAAGGGTATACAAACTTTGTGCAAATGTATGTAACAGGCAGAAGGCGGCGTAGGGGACCCCACAAAGTATATATATATAAGTCGATTAAGCCATGTCTGTCTGTCTGTCCGGATGTCTGGATGTCTGTATGTCCAGATGAAAACACAGATCTCAGCTATTATAAAAGCTAGAGACACCAAATTTGGCATGAAGGTTTCTGTTGATCCGGAACAGGTGAAGTTTATTTCAAATGTTGGGTGCCACGCCCCCCGCCCACGCAAATCAATAGTTTCATCTTTTAAGCTGATTTGCGAGCGACATATAAAAGATACAACACTCTGAGTAAGACTATACTTAGCTAATTAAAATACCAACATAACGTCAAAATTCTAATCTGATCGGACAACAAACACAGAAGTTATTAAACAAAAACTTTGTTTCATATGCAAACGTATACAATAAGTACGAGCAGGAGCAGTGTTGTATTTAGAGCAGGTGCGCGGCAAATACAAAAAGTCACGGACTTATCAAACGACCCTCGTATTTTGAGGGCCTTGAGAAAACCTGCTTTCAATGCCTATAAAACGCAAACCAAAAAACGCAGCTTTCTCAAAATTTTACAGTCAGCTGTTAATCGATAACTGCTGACAGGAGCAGTGTTGTATTTAGAGCAGGTGCGCGGCAAATACAAAAAGTCACGGACTTATCAAACGACCCTCGTATTTATCTAACAATACTAATCCCAAGTCATCATCGTGCCTTGCAAATTATGACAAATGATTGCAGCTGATCTGCCAGAGTCGTAAGCTGTAGTTTACATAACATTGAGCACATCATTTATGGTGCTTAAGCAAGCTCTGCCGAGACACAGTCCCTTAAGCCATGTGGTAATCAATAATGATTTATGCGAGCAAAACATTTTCGTTAGTCATTTGAATTTTACGCATAGCTTAGCTTTAAAATGAAATTATTTGCATGCCTTCGAACTGAAACTGAAGCTGACGTCGAATGGCCAAGCGGGCAAACAGGCAAACGGGCTAAGAGGAGGAAGAGGAAACCCGAAAGGAAAATCCCTTTTTGGATGAATGTCGCCATTGCGTTAGTTGCGCCTTTTATATGTACACACAGTAGTAACGGTAACGTTTTATGCCCAAGCCAAGGCGAAAGCCAACATCCTTTGACAGTCGGTTGTCTGGCGAGCTTCGCTTTGGTTATTTGAGCAAGCCGCTTGGCCCCGGGCGAACAAACAATATCAGTAAAGCAGCAGAATACACAGAGAAATGAAGAATTTAACTGAGCACTGGCCAGCGAATTGAGGGCGAACACTGTGCAGCAAGTTGCGCATTTGGTGAACGGCTTAAAGCACAACTCAAACGCGAAGATAAAATAAAGAGAAAGAGTTGAGAGAGTATTAAATTGCACAGTCAACTGAGAGAAAAAAAAACATAAATTTGAGAGACACTGAAAATGGATTATTACTTTCCATCCGCGCAATAAACAATTCCATTAAACTGTCTGTACCCACGCATTGCTCGTCGAACTTGCCAATCAAATTGCAACGCGCCTGGCATGATATATGACAAGTAAACACGATTCATGTCAGTTCCATGTGACGCAAAGACAGCGGGGCAGAGGGGCAGAGCGGCAGCATAGAAAGCTGTGTAAACAAACGAAGCAGTAGCAAAAACAAATATGGCATATAATATGGAAGGCTAACCAGCTACAGCGCTAGTGCAGAAGAAGTTTTATCCAATGGCCAATCAAACTGTTCCATAAAAGACATTTCCTTTTCTTGAGATTGTGAGGGCGTCGTAAGTAACGAGAACTTACAATACTTGACACAAGAAGTGTTAATTGAAATATGAAAAAATGGAAACTATTGCAACGATATTGGTTTAGTGCACTGGCATTAATCAAGCCTCGTCATTTAAGACTTTGATGTATGGCGATGGTTAATGCGATATCACGTCTCTTACTCGGCATTAATCTTTCTCGTCTACGAACATGAAAGTACTATAAATTGTAATTAAATTGCAAACCAGAGTTTCCTGCACCTCCTCTTTCATACTATTCAAATTTCCATTCTATTTGCAAATTACCTACAAAATAGACTAACGGGCTGGTTAACTGTTTCACAGGAAACCGAACTCCACACCCGTGTTGACGGAAACGGAAGTCACCTTCCTCCTCCTTCCACTCCTTGGCTTTTCCCATTCTTCTGTCTCTCCACCTGTCTTTGCCATGACTTGCCAATTATTTGACCGAATGAAGTTTACCTTTTGTGTGACATTGTGTTGTTTTATTCCTGTCTGTGGTTCATTAATATATAAATATGGGTTTATAAATATATACGTATATAAATAATACGTTGTTGTTGTGTCTGGCATCCTGGCAACAGACAGACAGCAGAAGCCATTGTTATTGTCTTCTTTTAACGACTGTCGATGAGCTTGTAAGTAAGGCTTTTCTCAAGACTATTGTCAAATTTCTGAATGCTTGTGCCTAGAAATAATTTTATTTTTTGGTCAGGTAAGAAGAAACACCGTGTCGTGTCAATGTTTATGACTAGGCAGAATAGAAAAAAGCATTTAGCTTGTTATTTTTTATTTTTATCTCTCTGTCCGCGCTTCCCTCTCTATAGAAGATAAATCAATTAAATTGTTTTCTTCAAATATAATGTGCAGAAGAGAGCTTTCGTTTTATAATTCTTGCGAGGCGCAGGATTATCTGGTTTATGTGGGTAGCTTTGGAACTGCCCCGTGGCGGACTTAAAAAATGAAAAATGACAAAGCACGCGAAAGTAAAAGTTAGCCAAACAATTCTTGTATCTTTTACCAAACTCTGTAGAGGGAAAGCTATTCATTTCATAATCTGCTTATAAATGACGTGGAAAATAATGACAAGGGAGAGAAAGCGACTGGAATCTGGATTTAATTGTGGCCACGAGCGGATATATTTCAAGCTGATTTTAATTGCGGTTGCTCATTAGGTTCAGGGTCAGCTAAGGTGGGCACCACCTGCCGGCAAAGTGGGCCACATAATAAGCTGGGAGCGACGAGTATAAGAGTGTCAGATTGGGATGAAGACCTTAAGTATAGTTTGTCCATCCCTCCCTCCCTTTTTCTTTCAGAGTGGCTGGGCATTGCTTGCGTCTTATGCAGAAGCCGAATGATTTATTATGACTGAGTGATAGCAGTGACAATGATAATCCGCACATAAGAAGGCTTCTGCCTGGATTCGCTCTGCTTGTCCTGTAAACGGAGGATATCCCCAGCAAATTCGATATTATCGGTTTAGTCATCGCTGCCTCTGCCCTGCCCCGCTCCACCCGCTCCTGCTGAACAGCTGACAAGGGTTCACAGTGTCGGAGGCGACAAAAAAGTCAATCCTGTGGCAGGCAAGCAAATTCTGCCCCAAAGTTTAGACAAAGGTCTGTCCCCCAGCCTTGTCCTCTGTCCAGGGCTGCCTGCCAAAAGCCGCGTGTGTCATTGTGCCTTAATGGCCTGGAAGTAAATGCCAAAGAGCGTTCATTTTCATGCTCTGCTATGGATTTCAATCAGAGTTGTAAAGTTCGGCATTTTTTTAGAGATTCATCCAACTTTGTGGGGCTTTTTGCAGCCTTAATTTCAATTTCTGTCAAATTAGGTTAAAATAAATTAAACCTAAACAGGCGAAAGCAAAAGCGGCTCAACTTGAAAACTTCCTTTGGAAATTGTCAATTATTAAATTTACTTCCCTTTGTCTGCAAAGTTTTCTCCCTCGCATTGAAAAGTTTTCCTCTTGTCGTTGTAATTACTTTCGTCCGAATTGGCAAATTGCAAACTTTGTTAGTTAATTTCCATTAGATTTTCCTTTGCCATTTTCAAAGCATATTTTTGTCATGCACATTTTATGTGGCACGCTGGCAACACTCTGTCGCAGCGGGGCGAATGAATTTCACACATGACCACACACACATACGCACACTCACACACACACACACACACTCACACACACACATGTGGGATATTTGCATAACTGCAGTGTTAGGTGCACATTGTGTTGGCGTTGAAAATGGGGAAAACTGCGAATTGCATTTGCAATTTACAGCTGCAATTTGCAGTTAACTTAGCTGTGTGTGTGTGTGTGTGTGTGTGTGTGTGTGTGATTGTTGTGATTCCTTCACGTTCACGATGAGTCTGGTACTAATGCAGCCACAGCAGAAAATGTGACACGCAGGGATTGAAACCTGCTCACGCTGCAATTTGGTTATTATCCCGAATAATTTAATTAAAAAGACTCTTTTTTGTTTGTTTAATCACTTTGCAGTTTACCAAAGTAAACAAAAAGTAGAAGCTATGCAAATGCAAATCAATAGACGAGGAAATTATTTAGTTAAAATTTATCGAATTGAGTCTCAGCTTTGCCGTGTTCAGCTAGATTAATTCCATAGATAAGTTCCTTTCAAAGCACAGTCGTTCTAAAGTTAACCCAAAATAGCCCCACGAACTGATTTGGAATTCCATTTGGTGCCATCACCTCACAATTTGCCCTTTCGTGTTTCCCGTTGAGGACCAATTAACTGTGTCCTGTTCACGACTGACGCTCCTCGTGCGTAGCCTCCTATTGCCCCACTATTTATGGCCGTGCTCTGTGGGCCTTTAACGGAAAACGTTTAATGGACGCATACTCCAAAACGAGGTGGACTCACGCAACTGCCTTTGCTTGGGAACATCGTCCAGCCCGACTGGCAGGAGATTTATGCCAGGCGCATAAGTGGGACTTAGTGTGTGTGCGTATGTGTGTGGGAAGTTGTTTGTGGATCGGCTTATTGCCATGCTTACCATTAGTTAAGCACTTAAGCCAATTTTTCAATCATTGCAGCCCTCACAATGGCAGATGCCAATTTGAATACGATGCAAAGCCGATAAATCGGCATAATCCGCATTCACGAAAAGATTCCTGCTGGCGCCAATACGAATGCAGTCACAGGTAAACCGAAATCCAAATACCCCCTTGATTCTACTGAAACCACTGCAACACATTTGGGCTGCATTTGCGGTGGCACAGTCTGCATGTGCGTCGGTGTGACCTTCTGTCCGTGTTGCCACTGTGGCCGTAAATCAACAATGCGACATGCGGAAAGTCAAATATTCCGCCCCGCGAGCCACAATACATTCCAATTATAGATTGACCACGAACATGTCAATGGTGTCTCCTGTAGTAATCAAATCAGGTGCTAATGACTGTGGGAAAATTATAATGATGGAGTCTGAGATGATAGGATATTGGTATTATTTAAAGTGGATTTCAAGCTGAATTGCAGGGAAGTTTAACAGTTGCGGCTTGCTTCGATTACATACAATATAATTTCAAAGAACTTTTCCCTTCCTTCGCAGTCATCTTCAGAAAGCATTGAACCTTAGCAATCTCCAGCATTAAGCAGGCAATGGCCATTTGCACTTGAGAAGCACTTGCAACGCCTTCACTGATCCTGTTGCATGGTTACTCGAATGGAACGGGAAGAGATAAGAGCAGAATGCACTCAATAGTTGCAGTTTGAAAAAAAGCGTATCATTTTTTTGCAGTATGCAAAGCAGTTTTCTCCCACAGACACCCGTTCACACTCCCTCTATTTCACCCTAAGTGCACTTCAAGAATATCAGCTACGCTAATTACGAACTTAATTATGTGGTAAACAGCCTGCAAAAGGTTCAACACCAGCTAATCCCCCTTCCTCCCCCTTGACTCCAATTACATTCTCTTTCGCGTGATTCTGATTGAGTGTGTCAGTTGTCTGCTATGCTGTGCTCGATGACACTCGACCGCAATTGGCCAACCGCAAACGCAAAAGCGACCGTCTGCTCGATATCCCAGCTCAGAGTTTATTTGCCACTCAATGACTACGCCCAACTAGCTGCTGTCCCGCAGTCTTCTCTTTGTCATCGTCTGCTGCTCACACGGTTCACTGACCAAACGTGGCTGCTCACTTTGCTTTGCCTGCATAACAATGGGAACCTTCATAGGAAAATTCAAATCACTGAATGGAAAACTGAGGTGAGATAGGGTTGTTCTGAACTCTGGAGAAAACTCAGAGATTTCGTTAATTAATTATTCATTTCGAGAAACGATTTAGGATTACGGGTGCTAATTAATGAATTTATGCCTGCCAATGCTTTGCTATTCTTTGCTTTCTCGTGGAATATTGAGAGGCTTTTTATAATAACTAAAGTAAGGCACAACCTGCACTGAATGAAATGAATCTCAATGAATATTTAATGCGATTATAGTTCCCTTTAACTAGTTACCAATCTATTTGCGATGATTAGAGCGCGACACAGCGGGAAATAATGATATGTAAGCTGATTACATCCAACTAAAATATATAATTTAGTTCACTCGAATATGCAATATTTTGACTGTTTGTAATGTTTGTAAAACGATATCCTGTACTTTAAATAATGCCACATAATAGGAACAAAACAGAGTCAGTAAATTATATACACTAAGCCAAATGCCAAATATGATGCACAGTATTTTAAGCGAACGTGAAATAAATATAGAATTTTTGAGAGAATTTAATTGAGGTTACAAGCTGATTTCTTTTTTTCATTTACTTATCAACAGCAACGACTCATTTCATTTACAAGTTTTGCAGCAATCTAAATTTGTTGCACAAAGATAACTCAATTTAAAGTTGAGCTCATAAGCCACAATGAAGATGAATGAAACGATGCTTCAATTAATGATGCATGTGCTCGTGTCTGTGTAATGCTCCTTCAATAAAAATAAAATCATTAGTTAGTTTTCGCAAGAAGTTAATATAGATATTAATAGTAATATTAGTATACAAAAAGAACAAACTCCTAGCCTATTGATAGGTATCTAATATATATACATTCCATATTAAAACCTACTATAGCAATTAGATTAGACTGTTGTGATGAGTGCGTGATAATTACATAGACTAAAACATGAATGTCGAAGAAATTAATTAGAATCTTTAAAGTGCATTTTAAACGCACAATGGCTGAAGTAAAATGTTTGAAAATTTGTGAAAATTTGTGGCTGAGCTTCGGGATCAGAGGGCGGATGCGTGTTCTTGTTTGTGTTTGTCTTGGTGGCTTTTAACACTTGCTGCCTTCCTCCTTTTATGTACGAACATGTAAACCTTTTATGTATCTTTATTCTTCGCTTCTCCCGCCATACTCTCTCAAGTTGTTTTGACATTTATTTTTATCTCAATAAATTAATTGCCTTAAGAACACACAAGATACTTTGGAGATACTAATTATTGCGTAATTGTAATGACCGCCTTAAAGCACTTAAGTTTTATCATTGTTTAAAACTTAAAAGAAGCGAAAAAGAGAGATAAGCCAAGATGAGGGAATTGCTTTTAGCTTTATTGCTATTTATCACAACTATCCCGCACAGCTGTGGCACACACTGCAGAAAGTCAAAAGCAATTTCGTAGCTGTAACCCAACAACAACAATGCTCAAAGTGTCCTAGTTTCGTGAACTTGTCTATTTCAATGGAAACTAGAGAGGACTACGTGAGAGCTTCTTCCATCAATACCCACCTGATGTATGTGGCATGGAACATGCATAAATTCCAATAAGGCAACAGAAATATGCATTGTTTTTGCTAGGGAGCAAGGCTTGATCCCTGCGCTGCTGGAATGCACACGAGATCGAAAACATTTTCAATTTATGCTCTGGCTGTAAATTTATGCTGTTTCTTACTACGTGCTGCAGCTACAATGTTTTACAAAGCCAACGAAGTGGAAATGGGAGAGTATGATTAGGTAGATCACTTCAATACACTTCCTTTCTTTCTGGGTTGCAAAAAACATTTACAAAATGCAGGTAAACTTATTTTCACTGCATTCTAAATATTTCTTTATTCAATTTATTTCAAATTGAATTTACACTAAAGCCTTTACTCATTCTCCAACCGAGCCAATTAAATGTAAACTTAATTTAATTGAGCAACCTGCTAGCGCATACGTGACGTATACGTTATTCCGTCTGTTAGCTTCAATTCAAGACTCTCTAGAGGAAAGCAACGTCGTTCGTCCCTTTCAAAGCGCATTGCGCCAATAATTTCTCATTATTTTTTCAAAGAGCTGAAAAGAGAGTCAAAAAGAAGAGCCAGGTAAAGGCAAGAAAAGGCGAGCTGTCAGTTATCCTTGTCTGCGGCCTTCTTTCAAGTCCGAGGTCCTTCTGGTCTGGTTGATGTGTGTGTTAGTGTGTGTGTGCTTGCACCTCCTTTATTGGTATTATTCAGAGCTGTAAAGAGCTGGCCAGAGGCAGCCCCTTTTGCCGCAGCAGCTCATCAAACAAAGTGCATTTTGTCGTGATGCAGCAAACATAAAGAACAACAACAACATCAACCTGTAACAGTTCATTTTTCTTGTCATGTTCATTTTGCTTCTCTCTATTTCTCTATATTTTCTGAATTTTCGCACTGTCTATTTCTTTTAATTCCAAGCAACGAAGCGGTGCACAACAATTCTGTTCATTTTTCTTGTTATTCACAAAGTGCGCAAAACGCCGCAAAGTATTCGAATGGAAACGCAACTGTTAAAAGTTGCAAGTCCTGAACTCCAAAGCCTTCGAGGAGTGCGGTTCTAAATGAAAAGCGTCTACTGCCCTGCGCCATAGTGGGAACTGGTGGAAACTGTTGGAAACTTTCGTCTCGTATTTGTCCAACTTGAGCGAGAAACACTAGCAGGAGAAAGTTTTTTGCGCCTTTGTGCAAATATTTTGCACGGAAATTGCATTTGCGGTGGCGCTTGCAACAATTACAGCAACAATACGGATGTTGATGACGATGGCGTGATAATTAAAATTGCACAAAAAGTCAGCGAATGCGAGAGACAGAGTAAGTGGCGATGATGAAGGAAAGAAATTTTGTGTAATACAAGTAGACTCGCAAATGCAATGTGGCGTGTGTAAAAGCAGCGAGTGCAGCCAAGAACTGTTTGAAATTGCCATGAATGGGCAATGAATGTGAATTCAAAATTTGGTTAGAAAGAAGAAGAACGAAGAAGCATAGTATTTTTTTAAAGCTTGATTAATATTCATTAAGAGAACCCAAACCATTGAGAGAACTATAAACTAAATTTTTCACTTGGTGTTTCCAATTCTCATGCTCTCTTTTGAAGTCATAATGATGACTCTGTTTAAGCTTAAAGACCGATCTCTTGTTATCCCGTCATTTGCATATAACATAGCAAACTGAGCTCAAATAGCGATTAGGGATCTCACTTAATATATGCAGAACTGAAACGGAACTGCGAAACGACAATTCAATTTGTTTTGCGGCAAATGTGGAAATAATTAAGGCACACTTGGTCGAATAATAAACTCGATAAAGTTTTACCAGCCGAATAAAATAAGGGAAAAACGCCATGAAATTATAAAACGCTGCAAGAACGAAAAGTTGTTGCCATTTAACGTAAAAGTTTCCTCAAGAATCCCAGTCCAAAGCCAAAGCCAGAGTCAAGGGAAAGTTTTTCAATAAGCAGCAATGCCAAAAACAAGGCTTAACATGTGTTCCAGTCGCGGGGGGGAGGGGGCAAAAGGAGAGTCGAGAAAACAGAAAAACTACGGAACTGTGAAAATGTTTGCAGGCAAGTGAAAGTTAAGTGGAAAAGAAGCCAAGACGGAGGGCAGAGAGCAGGAAAAATATGGAACTCAAGGCCAGAGGGCATTATAATTTATGATAAGCCAATAAAAATAATTGAAATACATTAAAGGCAGGCAGCGCTCGATGGCAGCCGCACATCAGCGAGTTCATGTGAGGGTACAACGAACCCGAAACGAACCTGAAATCAACTGAACGAAGTAAAAGAAGTCAGACTTCTCCCTTGTAGCCTCCGTATCGATTGGAGCAACTGAGGGGAGACACAATAATATATAAGTAATGGCACGCAATAAAAGGCGAGGCATAAAAAACGACACGAGCATGTCAAAGTTGAGACGAGGCCTTCCCGTGCCTGTTCCAATTCCAGTCCGCGGCCCTAAAGGCATTGTGATTGCGGTAACTCCTGCCGTGTGAAAGGCTTCGAATATATAAATAAAACATTGCGGAAAGTCGAAATTCGATGGGTTAATATTCCGGTAAGAGCAACAGCAACTAAGTGATTGCTGTTTGATGCTTCTGATGATTTGTCCCGATGCCATCTTCGCCTTTCTTGCTCTTCACGCGCCAAGATTTTCGCGAAACAAGACTTTGATTTGCGTGCTCCATAGCGGATTTCCCATATGGTTTCACTTTTGGCGCAGGCAGCAATAAAATGAAAAATTGTACACGTAATTCGCATTACCTTGAGTTGTTTGTGACATGTTCAAATAATGCTTGAAATTGAGTGTTTTTATGTGTCATTTTGGCTTATGTTGAGGAGCACTAAAAATGTGTAATGTCACACAAAGACAAACTCGTAACAAGAAATTGAAGTAATTTAGAAAAACCCTTCAGCAATACTGTCAGCATTTTGTCGGGATACATTCGACGGATACTTGCTTCTCAAAAAGTTGAGTAAGTGAAGAAATTCTGATGCATCCTGAGGAAAGTTTTACACGTCAAATTTCACATATATAAGTTTGAACTTATTCAATTTTCTATTTGTTCTCTTACTTAATTAAACAAACTTTGTGACTTTTAAATATTATATCCATTATTTATATCAGGCTTAATAACTTATCCTGCTCATTTATAATAACCAATGTACCCAAAACACCGACCTTTCGACTTCTACTTTTTATGTACAGTATTTAAATCAGTCTTTATAATCTATCCTGCTTTTTGTATTGTGCACGAAACACAAAAGAAATCGGTTTGGAACTGATTGTAAATTATTTTTCGCCACATCATCAAAAATGCAGTAAATTAATAAATTTCATTAAATTTCAATTTGCTTCTCTTTTGTGGCTTTCAATGGGCGGCATCGGCAACACAAGCCGTGACAGTTATTTTCGTTTTATTTTTCGCTTTTTTCGGTTTCATTATGTGCCAGCTTTTATGTAAAGCAGCAGTAAAAATACCAGAGACAACAACAAAATATTTTCTTTTCATTATGTTGGTGGAAAACGAAAATTAAAGTGAGGGATTGTCCGGAAAAATGTGACAACAATGACGATAATCATAATGGCAACAACAAAAGCCCAGCGACATCGTTAGAAGACACGTAGCATGACACCACAGGGTGCATGATTACGTAGTTGCTGCCAAAAATATAAAATAGTGAGTACGTAAAATCAATCTTAGACTATTTGGGCAGAGCTTCTCTTTTAGACTATCAATTTTGGAGAGCAGAGCTACAGATTTAGTAACCTTTGTTGTGTTCCTTTCTTTTATAATAGGAAACTCAGTTGCAGTTTAGCTATTCTGCCCATTTTAGCTTACGGTGCGCTCTAAGGGGAAAACAGCGATAGGAAAATGCTGATATTGGGAGAAGAAAGTAGAGAGCTTAGAGGGGAAGTAATATCCAAAAATGCACTCACATGAAAATTAGGCCTTGGAGTAAACAAAAATCTAGTCTAATCTAATATAGTTTCATTAGTCTAACAATAAATAATATTAATATTTAGGAGTAATAAGAAACAAGGATAATTATCTCACTCAAACAATGAAGTTCAAATCCTTAAACTTGGATATGCTGAATTTTATTTTCTTTCAAAAAAAAGAGTTTTTGCTGAAGCCAAACTCTTACAAACCACAAGCCAAGCGAAGCCGAAACAAAAGCAATTAACTGATTAATATAATGAAAAAGGCTTTTAAAGTGTGGGTAAATTCGTTTGCTGCTAATTTAATGTAGGGTAATCCTATAATTTTACTCATCTTGTTCACGCTTCTCTTGATGTTAATGCGCCTACATGGCCAACATACGAAATGGGATCTATTTAAATATCACGTACACGCACAGCATGCTGTCAGCGTCATCTGGGTCTGCCACATAAATCAAAACGCATTTATTTTATTATCCTCCAAAAAGGGAGAGGACATAGTAGTGCAATAAACTCTCCGACTGGGAAAACAAATCCTTAGAGATTAAAGGTACTCGCATATTTGGAGTTCTTTAAACATAGCTTTATATTAACTCAGTTAAATAATATGAGGTGCGGGAGTGGAGACTACAAATACGTATGGAAATCAGTTTCAAACTTAGTCAAGATAAATTAACAAGTTATAAGAGCTATTTTAGATAGGGAATTCATATCCCATATTTCATTATAAACAGCGATTGATCTCGTCTAGCCAATTAGCAGCAGCAACAGCAGGCAAGTGACCAATTTATCGGGTTGATTGTCACTCCAACATACACGTACATGCGACAGGCGACCCCAGCGGATGTGCAACACTTTTGGGGAGGTAGCAGAGGCAATGTTGTGGCTGCCGTTGTCCGATGTCGGGTTTCCTCGGTTTTTACTTTCTCCCTTCTCACTCTTCCGCTGCTTTTGGTGTAAATTTAATGAAATTTTAATGAAATTCCTGCTTTCATTTATTGAATACGCATTGCAGCACAAGCAGCTGCAAAATTGCATATTCGACTCGTGTTTTAAACAACCTCACAAGGAACATGCTTCCAATTTGACCTTTGGATGACTGCAGAGCATAAAGTAAGGCGAAGCTCCTGTGGAGAAAGCGTACACAAGTCGCTGTCATCAGTTTTATTTAGCTCGTTCTCACGCACATATACAGACACACTCCTACATATATGCACACACACCTTCACACATAGTCAAATAACATTACGGCTGATTTACAGTCTTTGGTCTGTTTGTCCCTAATGTTTACCCTGCTCTGATACGAATCCCTCACGTCCCTCGTGAGGCTTTCTTCTAATAATTTACCAAATTATATTTACCAAACTTGTCGCCTTGCTAATGTATTATCCCAGCGGTGCCTGCAAAGAGAAAGCAAATTAAAGACAAATACGAAAAGGAGGGGAAAGGGACAGTAAAGAGGAAGAACAGGCGCCAACAAACAAGAGAGCTGGGAGTACACCCCAACAGCGCTGTCACCTTCCTCGAACATAAACTCTACTCATAATTTTTAAATGGAAAAACTGATTGTTATGTGGTTTCTTGTTTGTAATAAAAACATTTTATGCCAGAGTTGTAAATGTTTCTATGGTTCAAACTGGGTTGCTGTGAAGTCAACAATGGAAGTGAATGAAAAATTTTAGACTGTATACTCAGTTGGTCTTTGTCAACTGAAACGATTGCATTTTAAGGTTATTTAAAAAAGCTGCAAAATAACTCTTAAGTTCAAGGGAAATTCAAATACGGTTAAGGTTTAATACCTAAAACGCCCGACACGTTTAGGGCGGATTTCATTGCTTTTTCCTCTTCCTCTACAGTCACTTTGCTTTTGCCAAAATGAAATTTCTCTGTGGCTTGGGCCCTGCCGCTGCTTGTTTTGGAGCTAAGCAAATATTTACCTGGCGAATTTTTAATTTAGAGCTTTTTTGTATGGAAGCAGGGAATATGGGCGAATTCACACGCCTCCTAAGCGCCCCCAGGGTAATGAAACTTAATGAAATAAAGGCAAAGCCAAGTTCAGGTTCAGGTTGAGGTTGCCCAAACTCATTTCAAGTCCAGCGCACCGTTTTATTTCTTTTTTATTTAATTTGTGGAGACTGGAACTGTTTCCACAGAAGATTTCTGGAGGGCAAAGGGATATGTTGACACTTTTCAATACCAAAGAAACCATTTTAGTCGAGTTCTTTGCAGAGCACTCCTATCGCATTTTCATTCGTCGAAGGTTTAGTTTACGCCAGGTTACCAGTCTGCGTAGTTTAGTTTAACGCAGTGGAAACTCATTTTCCTCATAGTTCTAAATATGTTGAAAATGCAAAAATTGTATGAAGAACACAAGCTAAAATTTCGCCAGCTGTAAAGTATATAAATCTGAACATAATAAATGAATACTGTTAGAAGTAAATGTATATTGCAGAAATTTTCCGTAAATCCCTCTTTATTTCAAACTGGAAGTAGTATTTTTTTTAGTAGAACACTTGGAAATGTAAACAAGGAAAAACCGAAAATAAAACAGATGCCAAATGCAGGAAATCAACAATTAAATGAACTGTCAAATAAAACAAACCAGTCAACACAATTGAAATTAAAGCAGCAGAATAATAGGCCACAAATTTAAATAATTGTTCAGCACAGAATTCATCAAGCGGATTGTTACGAATGTTACGTCACAATAAAATAAGGAAAATATAGCAAAATTTTTATTTTACATTATCTCTTTTAAGAGTAGAGGCTCAGCTCTTTCGTCACTTTCTAGGTAAGAAAGTCTATTAAAGATGATTTATTAAGGAAAAGCAGACTTTTACCTTAGTTCGTGTGGAGAAAGTTTTAACAGAACTTGTTTAACAGCCAACGAATTAATTTTATTCAAGTTCCATGGGGAATTTCTGAATGCTTTACTTTTTCTGACTTTGCAATGTCATCTGGACTGCTTTCCATAATGTTTCCTACAGGGATTAAATACCTGCGCTAAATTTCCAACCCCAGCTGAGTTGGCTTCTTCTTTGTCAAGCTAATTTTTCATTTTTAATGAGTCCTCATCTCTCTTGTCCGAACTAAGAACATTCTGCCAGGTGATAATTCCTCCTTTCTCTCTAACTCTTATTCTATAGTAAAATCAACAGCAACAAATCAGTAAAATGGCACAAGGCTTGGCTTTAAACTCTGTTTGTCGCTTTATTAATGACGGCAATTGCAGCACTCATTACTCCTTGTCCCGTTCCCCTTTCCCTCTGTCGCTCTCTACGCTCTTCGTTCACTCACCAGGCACACCCACAGGAAATGATGTTGTCACCAAGTCAAATCGCTTTATATCCGCTTCAGGGGAAATGATTCGGACACGGACTTACCTTACCTTTCAGTTAGTTGCTTTGCTTTAGTTTTGTTGCATCCCCTTCTCTCTTTTTTCCATTCTCTCGTGTTCTTCCTGTCACTTTGTGAGCAGCTGCGAGCGAGTTTCAATTATAAACACGTTGAAATTGGCTTAGAGCGCTAAGCTCTACCTCCAGCACGTGAGTGGGAGATTGAAATTAAACGGAAGTGGTGCTAAGTATAAAAGAGTAAGGGAAGGATTTTCGCACCAAGAACACCTAAAGTGGGCAACTTTATTCTTTTAAAATTTGTTTTATTCCTTAAGAATAATAACTTTAAAATCATTTGTGTTTATTGTTTGATCGGAATTTAAGTTAGAAAATATTAATAATGCTTGCAGAATGTTATAATTATAGATTTGCTTGGGAAGTGGTTGGTAGTTAACTTGATATAGAAACCTTTAGCCAATTTGTGTGTCTCTTACTTTTATAATTGCTAAAATTTCTAAGTTTAAGATGGACAGATTGGCGTTTATGTTTTAATCAACTAGGTCAATGATATTGATCAAGAATATGTATACTAGGTTAACACTGCCACGTCTTGTTCTACCTTTTACAAACATTTGCACACACTTTGTTTCAATGGAAATAACATTATAACGACAAACTGCAACAAAACAAAAACCTCATGTACGGTAAAAAGGTAGATAAACCTGCAAAAAGACGTTCAAAACACCTATGTATATCCCCCTTAATCGTATAAAGTTTAACTGCACTGAAATGCCAGCTGTGTAGAAGCAGAAAAAGGCAGCGAAAGGCACAAGCAAACAATACAAAAACTAAAGCAAAAATAAACTACAAAAAAAGCTGCAAACTTTTATAATTGGGCTGTGCAAGCAACTGCGAAGAAGAAAGACGTAGAAGGAGAAAGAGAAAGAACAGATAATCGCAATCAAAAATTGTTGCATTTCCTTGTGCAGCACGAAAGCGAAACTAACCAGAAACAGAAATGCACACATGTGGAGCAGACGGATAAATGTCCTTAAGTACTGGCAACAAAGTATGTGGTGCTTGTGGTAGTTTTAAATGTAGATTTCTGGCTTCATCACACACAAATATCCTGCTGCCCTTCCCTTATCCACAACCTCACAAACCACTTGGCTGGGCATCTCATTTTTCATTTCTGGCTGAGCACAATTAATGAGCTTGGCTTGATAAGGGGCAGCAGAGAGGATACCAGAAGGATACA
The DNA here is from genome assembly GCA_018151435.1 of Zaprionus africanus. Lineage (NCBI taxonomy): Eukaryota > Metazoa > Arthropoda > Insecta > Diptera > Drosophilidae > Zaprionus > Zaprionus africanus. The sequence continues at coordinate 9,734,350 of JAECXB010002309.1, read as the reverse complement.
GAGTCACAGATGGAGCAGCTGCTTTTCTGGTCTCTTTGAAGTGGTCTGGCCAAATGAACTTGTTGGAGATGACCGGTTAGTTGAGTCTGCAAACATAAATGGAAGGATTATAATGACCGAAAATTCTGTGAGATTGCAATGAACGAAATATGAACTTTAGGAAGGAAGGTTCCAAAAGAGAGAAAGTAAAGAGAAAACAAAATTACAGGTAGACAACTAGAGTGTTCTTGTCTCTGTCCCGTTAGCAAGGCAAGAGGATAATAACATGGGTCAATCGAATTTAATTAGGTTGCACTGGGATTCAGTGAAAATCAGTTTAAAAGAAATGTTACTCTTGAAAATTGTATCACATATAACAAGTCAAAAGCTGCCTTTATATTATTTAACGAGTTACTTTAAGTTGTGGGATTCAATTCTCTTTTGCAGCCCAATTAGAGAGCTTTCCAATGACTAGCTATTCTAATTTTCAAGTTAAAGCCCAACTGCAACAATTCACGCACGTTTCTAAAATGTCCAAGAGATCAAGCACGGATTTTCCCGGGCAGTGCACTTCAGCCTGTGATTGGTTTCAGTGGTTTCAATTAAGCGACGGAGAACACAAAGCATGCGGAAGCCAGTAGCATACCATCCGATGAGTGCGTATACGTGTCTTGCCAGATAACAGAGTTTGATTACGGATCCTAAACAAGAAAGGGAGGGAAAATTTGCCAACAATAAATAGCAACAACAAGCGGACAGGAGTCACATTGAAAAATTGAATTGAGTATTCATTCGGATGCCAACACATGGCATAATGTATATCACACGCGATTTCCCTGATATTCTGAGTGTAAAGAAATTTGAGTGTCTGCAGATATGCGAGTAGCCTGATTGAGTTGAGCTGCTAGAGTGAGTAGCCTCGAAATTAGATTGAAGTGCAACAAAGAATTGAGTGCAAGGCAAAATATGAGAATGTCGCTGAACAAGAGAAGAGTAATTCGCGAGTAGCAGCTGCATATCGGAATCTATAGTGCACATGTTGTTTTCCTTTTCGCTTTTTCCATCCACATTTTTCTTTTATCTGTGCAGATATTTGCTTACGCCGTGTCTCTTGTTTATTTCCCCATCAGTTTTGTTGATGTTTCACCAGACACAACATGCTAGCAATTTTGTTCTCAGCTGTCTCCTGACAACGTTTCTGTTTGTTTTCTTAGTGCAAAGCTAACAATTCTTGGGATTCGACACTGCAACAGATTCGACACCATTTTAAACGAATGAGATAGAAAATAACTACACATCATATGTTTCTTCTTTTTTTTCTTTAATACATACAAAGACTATTAATAAATCATTCAATAATCACTGCTCTTCTCAAATGAAAGCATATAAAACTTTCTTCACATGTCAATCTGCCTTTTCTCTGTTAATGGCTCAGTTTAATTTAATCAGACCCTTTTTGGATGCAGCAATAGGATGAGTAAATTACTCACATAAGCAAACTTAATAACCAGAGAAACTCTCTTGTTTGAAGAAAGTTTGTGGGGATGAAACCAAAAGGGAAAACAAGCAGCATGAGAGCAAAGACATGAGGGCAATGTCGATTAACCCAAGCAACACGTACTAAATTTTTATTGAATTGGACGTGGGGGACCCCAGTCGAAGCAACATTGAAGATAGAACAAAAGCAAAAGCAACAGAGAAACTCGAAACTATTAACAAAGCAAACAACACAAAGTCAAACAAAGCTGCCAAGAAACTGTAGCATAACAACAGGCGCAGCTTACACGGAGACAGGCGTGTGTGCAGACAATGTGTTAAAACAAAAGAAAACAACGGCAAATGAAATGTTAAAAACAACGAAAAAATTAAGTCTGCAGAGCGACAGTTGGGCATATGCGACTTGGAGATGATCTTCTCCTCTAATTGAAGTTTGCAGTGAATATAAATACATTTCACATTTTATGTTCAGTATATAATCATCATAATACATTAGTTCCCAACAACGGACAGAAAACGCCCTTACATAACTGCAAATCTGAAACACTTTGTTTAAATGTTCTCGACATGTTTTTGCGCCGTCTCTGACAGGCACAACCTCATACCATTTTTCTTGTGCCGCTTTTACCCCGGCCCTATGCCAGGCCCAGACTTCTACTCCACTCGACGCATGTCAATTGCGTCATTAATAACGGCATTTGCCAGTGGCCATTGGACTTGGACCAGCTGCCCGGCCTACCCATACATTAGAATACGTGCCCAAGTCTGTGCCAAGGCTGCCTGTTGACTAATGGCTCCCCCATACGACAAGAGCCTTGCAGACAATGAACTCAAAGTGGAGCTCGACGGAAGAGGCAACCAAATCGACCAAGCAGACAAAGCAGCTTGAATAGAGGTCCTCTGCTTGTTCTTGTTCTGCATACCTTATATCGAAGTGGGAACGTGATCTGCATTGCAAATCAGCTGAGTCAACTCTAATTTCAACTCCAACTCCGACTCCATTTCCATTCGGCCATTCAACTCTTGAGTTCCCCCACTTTACTCACGCTATTTTACGCAATTTTTCAATTACTCGTGGTTTAATTGAATTGTAAGCTTAGCATAAGCATTATAAATACTTCTTAGGAGAAATTTAGCAAATTAACAAGTACACAGTGACTGCCATGAGGACACTCACACAATGCTGACGCTCTTCAATTCGCAGGTAACCTTAAGAAGATTTATGTGCCGACACTCAAGCGTACTACAATATATTCGCTCGTTAATAACAGCCCAATTTCGCATTATGTTGCCAGGAACACTTGCCTCTTTCTCACTCTTCGTTGCAAGTACCCTTATATATGAAATTTTCTTTACGTCTCCTGTTTCGAACAGCAGAATCCATAACTGTGTGTATGTTCCTTTCGGTTAAGTGTCCTCCCCCTGTAGCTATCGAGCTCTGCAGAGCCTAATTACATTTTAATGCCTAAGCATTTGGTATTTTCATGGTAAATCTTTAAGAAATTTGCAGCACATAATAAGCACCTATGCTAAGTAAACTTCAGGGAAAAAAGTTGGCTAAGATATTCTTTTGCTGATACCTAAAAACGATAAGACTTTTTATAGCCAAGCTGTACTTGAGAAATGTTGGTATAAACTTAATTAGTATTTCGAGTTGATAAGCGACGTTTCAATCAGCAGCTAAACAGGCGCTTCATTTGTGTGTTTTAGATATACGATATATATACGCTCGTATAACATTAACAAATATGTAAATATTAAACTGCTTTCTTCTTCCATGCCCTCAACAGCCATGGGTAACAAGTTTTCACGCTGTAAAATTAGAAAATTCTCTGTAGAACACAAATGAAATGCCTAAATTTACCCATTCACTGTGCATGGACGGCCTCCTGCCCTTCGGAGGCGTTCAGCAATTGTCCTCTTAGCAGCCAATAAGCCACGCCTGGTATCATTGTGCGGAATTGTGCTCCAAGAATCTGGTGTTCCAGTTGGAAGACAGTCACACTTTTTATTGCAGCCCGAGATTGCCGCAACAGCCGGTGAGCAGCTCACAATGGAAACGTAATTGTAACATAAATAGTTGGACTGGAATCAAGAGCCACGTCGACACTTGGCGCTCTTCCAAATGGGACCTTCAGCTGGTGCCTGCTAATAGTTGGAGCTGTAGGAGGAATGCCGCCCCCATTCTAGACGAGTCTCTATTCACGTCAAACCATTTTAATATTTAAAATATCATTCAGAAAGCCAAAATAGCGCAGGCCAGAATTTTACGAGCAGGTTGAATTATTCAGCAGGCGACAATAATAATAGTTGGGATATGGCGGGATATGCCTTGCCAGGACTCGAGTTTCAGTCGAACAAGAATATGCCACGCCCACAGCCATTGGCTTAAGTGCTTTGCATGTGAAAATCCCCTGAAAACACACACATTGCCACGACTCCCGTCCAAACCCAGGCAGCCTATCAATGAAGAAGTAGCTCGATGTTTAGTTGTGCTGGAGGGAGTAGGGATCGCTGCAAGGCGGCATTAAATATGCAAATTAAAGTGCAGCCAGGTGAGCAGTTGGAACCAGACTGCGACAGAGACGCTCCTCCAAGTCTTCGTTAATTCTCTGCATCGGGCTTGGGGCGTCTTGAAGTATGAAACGCTTTTATCAAGCGAAAACTTTAATTCGCTTGGCAAATGTATCGTGCTTGCCACATGTGCCCAAGTGTGATGTGTGTGTGTGGGAGAGAGCAAGTGTGTGTAGCCGAAAGCCGTAAATTTTGCTGGTTGCGGCACGTCGAAATTCAAATTTACTTCGTTGGCGAGGAATCATCCGTACTCTTGCCAGCTGGTCTGGCAAAGGATTGTCGTATGAAAGGAAAATGCAAATTTATAAGCAGAAACCTGAGCTGAGTTCAAGACAAAACAAAAACACATTGGAAAGCAAAACATCATAATAAATATAGAAAATCCCAAGGGTACAAGAGTAAATTATATGCATGAGTTTTGTCGAAGACATCAATTTTGTAATTGGAGTATTGAATATCAAGAAGGATAGTCCAAAATACTTTGATTTTAAATTAAGTTTATAAATTATTTGTATATATTATATATGAGAATTAAACTTGATTTACTCGGACTCATAGTTCGGTCTCATTACGCACAATACTGAATTTTAGATAAGAAAGACTTTGTCTTTTGAAGTAGATGGCGGAGACACACCACCTACCAACTTAATGTTTAAGAGTAATCTTGTCGTCTGATCAGCTTATTGTATTGCCTTCTCAGCTCACTTGAAGGCAAGAGCCTCTGTCAGTCACCAGTTCCTTGCCAGTTCCCCTTCAGAGCCAAGTGAAGGACGATTGGAGAATGAGTGTAAATGCAATACAATATGCCAGTTGAATGGGAGCCGAATTAGCGACAGGTTTTCATATGCAATCTGACAGTGAATGAGTAAGTCAATCACCACACCGTTTCTCTTTCTATCAGTGTGTTGTGCGCGAAACATGGAAATCCAATTGACGAAAAACTCGTTGAAAAAAAGAATATTTTGAAAAAAAAAACCACACAATGATTTCAGCACTTTCATGCTTTATTCTCTACCTTCATTCCTTCTCTTCTCGTGTTCCTTCCCTTTTTATACCCAATGATAGAGACTGTCAGATGTGTACCTGCCAGTCAACACTCAAATGAGACAGTCTATATGATTCCTTCGTTGCTCAGCTTTGTAATGAATCGTTTTTATACCATTCGATCAATGAAATTAGTCAAACAATAATATGTTATGTGTTTAAACTTTACCCAAGCGTTTCTCGTTGGCGAAATTAAATAGATATTGCTGAGTTTTCACACATTAAACAAAAATTCAAACAGGTGGTTTTATGATTGTCTTATCTCGTTCAGAGGTTAGGTGAAAGGTTCTTTATCCCTTTTGGCCTTCAATAGGTATTTCCTTTCCTCTCAGACCATCATTGAGTTCCACATTTAATCACCTCAACAGAATTTGCCCGAAAATAAACAGAAATGTTTACAAGTTGAAAATGTTTACATCAGCGTTTGCGAAAACAAATCGGAAGGTTATTTCTGGAATGCAATTTAGTATTTAGAATTTGGTTTTCGCTCGGGAAAAGTATTTGCTTAATTAACTCTGGTAGAGAGCAGCGAAATATCAATGCCACTCTGGAGACAAGTGAACATATCTAGTTTCATAAACGCAAATTGATTATGCACCCTGTTGACCCTGTTGGAATTAAATGGGGGAAGCGAGTTTTCGATTACACTCCCACTCTCCCCACGTTCTCGTTTTGTTTGTTTATCAATTTGCGTTGCCAGTAGCAACGAGACGAGAGTCAAAATGTGAGGCGTGTAAATGTTTATCGTGAGCTGCTGCGGGCTGTTTATTCTAATGTTAACTTGTTTGTTGAACTTGCAACAAGAGCAACAATAATGACAACAAATGCAAGGGAACACTGGCTAATTGATGTGTGCATTTGTGTGGGCTGCAACTGAGTTGGAATTTCTCCTGCAGAGCGAGAAGGGAACAGCGTATGAGTTTTCCTTTTCAAACAGGAACACAAAGACAACGCCTTGATTCGCAGCATGTCCCACAAACAATGCCAGAGACAATCCGAGTGACGGTCAGACAGAGGGAATGAGAAACTGACATTTTGACAGTGGCACGAGACACAAACGTTCCTGCAGCTTCTTCCCGAGGCCGACACTGAGCAATGTACGCAAGTGTTGGGCAACACAAGTGTTCCAACACTCACCCTCTTCCTGGATGGCTTTGCTCTGTGCAACATAATCATTATACAGACGCATAACACACATACTTGCCACAAAGCAACCGCAGCAGTAGCTGGAGCAGCTGTGTTCGGGTTTCCTCATTTCTTTATTTCGTATCAGACTGAAGTAGTCAAATCACATTTAACCAGGTTTCTTGTTATTGAAGGTGGCAGGAAAGGGTGATTATTCAATCTGATTTTAATTGAAAACAGATATATTTGTAAATCTTATAGAGTAACAGGATTTATTTTAAATATTAACTGAAGAATTTATTTGTTAACAGAAGTTATGTGATAGTTATGGAATACATACTTTGTATACATGTTGCTATCTCTTTTGCTTCTATATAAAAACTAAATCATTACATTTACATTACAGTTTAAAATCCAAATATTTTAGATATACATATGCAAACATGTGTTGGCCATTACAATGACAACAGATGTATTATATTGTTGACTTTCTGCTGTGTTTGCAATCGAAAGCAGACTGAGGATTTTTACGCATATGCCGCAGACACACCCTTGCTGGCTGCTGATCATTAAGCTATCGAATGCCTTGTGCTGATACCGCAACCAACAGCTGGATGAGTGAATGCAAGTTAAATCTAATTCAAATATAAATCAAACGAAACAAACAAAGATATTTATAGGTTACAAAGAACTTAAGGATGAAAAAGAGGAAAATATTTTAGAAGGAAGAGAACATGATAAGAATTCGTCATTAAAAAAATATACAATAAATCTATTCGAGTTTATAACTTCGATTTTATTATAAGTACAGAGCCAAAATAAAAAATTTCTTTATACTTAATATTACAATTATATATTAAAACATTAGTATTCAATTTTTTTAAAAAATTAAAAATATAATATTATATATATAATATATGTATATACCTATTAATTTCATGTTTCTTCTTTCTTCTACTTTCAGCTCACTCAAATGTGAAGCACAGTGCACCACATAAGTGTTAAATTTGTTTTGATTGAACTGCGCAATCGCCGCAAACGTCAAAAGCGTAGTCGGCGCCGCTGCTGCTGCTGACACGAGCGTTTTCCTTTACTCGCCTTCAGTTTGTTTGCGGCTTTTGTGCGCAACGCAACGTATCGCAGCGTAAGTCAGCTCATCGAAAGAAACGAAGTACGTAAAGCATGTTTCGACGTAAGAGGACACACGTTAACCACAAGTGCAACAACAATAACAAAAAATACCATCAAGAACCCGGTGTAATAATGAATGTTTGTGTTTGCCATGTGTCAAGGCGCGTAAAAATAGCAAAAATCGAAGTGAGCCAATAAATAAAGAGCCAACGAACTGTGCGTAGTTCAATGGGGCAGTGAGTGCGCGCCTGTGTTTGCTTGTGTTTGCGTGTAGGTGAACGTGCGTGCTAGTGTTGGTGCATGTGCTCTGCGGTGCGTGCGTGCGGCAACCGCAACAAAAATACAAATAAAAGAAACACTCACTTGTTGTTGTAACGGATTGTAGTACTCGTATTTTAAGTAGCACAACACGGTGAAAGTGAAAGCATCAGGGTGAAGTTGTAATACCCTTTCGAAGAGCAGGACTTGGATTATACACATAATATACGGATTTCATAGTCTACTTAGTGACCAAAACTCAGCTTTAACCTATAATCGTATCTATGTTAAGGAGTCACTAACTAAGACAATTTTTTAATTATTCTAGTAAAAAGGATTTCTAAACAAGTTTTAGTCAGCATTGTAGAATAATGGCAACATATTTGGGCATTTACAGGAAGCTTAATGGTGTAATACATATGAGATACGAGTACATGTATTCATACAAACAGCCTATTGATGATGAACAAGAATATATAAACATATGCATACACTCTATAAGTTCTGCCACATCTTCTCCAGTTTGTGGCAAAAACTTAAAGATAGTATCTTTAATGTGCATTATGTGTTAATACCTTTCTCACTTTCACTCAATGCAGACAGAGCATTGAAAGCGTATCATTCCCTATGCAGGCTCGGTGATTATTAGGTAAACAAAAGTGAAAGGAATTTTGTTGAGGCTATTTTGTGCTTTTTGTTTCAGTACAAACAACTCTTTGCATTCAGCAACTCACCTTCAGGTATAAACGTAGCAACATTGCGTGCTTTGCTTGAGGACTTTGTGCCATCTAGTTGCCATAATTTTGTATTTTTTCTGCCATTTGGCAACGTGAATTCGTAATTCGTGATGTCCAACAGTCGAGACGGTTGCGACGTGTCGCACATTAAAAGGGTTTTAGCTCACAATTATGCGCAAATGAATTTAACCTACTTTGCGGCACAATTGTGGGTGTGAGTGAGAGTGTATGTGCGTCGCGCCGCATGGCGTATGAGCAATTTTTTAATTAAATGCAAAAATAACTCAAGCGTCAAAGGCTGCAACTGTCAGAGGACCCCGTTCCTGACTGCCCTAATTTAACAAGCTACAAAACGTTTAAATGTTTAAATTAACATTCGTATTTACCTTCGCAGTGTGTTGATTCACCAACGGCTCAAGTACAATTTAAAAAGCGTCGAGTAAACATTCTACACATATTATTAAGGAAAACAATTCGACGTGTAAACATTGAGGAAAACATTAACTAAAGGAAACATAAATTATCAAGTCGGCCAAAAAATAAGACGCGCACATCGATTATATGAATTCATTTAAATAAACGACTGACAAGTGAGTATCTTTGTACTTAACAATGAAATCAACCTTGATGTTCTCATATACGAGGGTCGTTTGATAAGTCCGTGACTTTTTGTATTTGCCGCGCACCTGCTCTAAATACAACACTGCTCCTGTCAGCAGTTATCGATTAACAGCTGACTGTAAAATTTTGAGAAAGCTGCGTTTTTTGGTTTGCGTTTTATAGGCATTGAAAGCAGACGATCTCGATCTCCATTTTCGTTAAAATTCACGAGATCGTCTGCTTTCAATGCCTATAAAACGCAAACCAAAAAACGCAGCTTTCTCAAAATTTTACAGTCAGCTGTTAATCGATAACTGCTGACAGGAGCAGTGTTGTATTTAGTCACGGACTTATCAAACGACCCTCGTATATAGCACAATTCGTCATCCTATAGAGAAATTTCAGATATTTGAGTTAAATATATTGTCTGCACAGCAGGACTTTCCAATAGCAGAGTAGCTTAGGAAGGGAAAGAAAAGAATAGAAAGTATATTATTAAATATTTACGGGTAACATATTGTTTTATTTGGAAGCAGATATTCATTACAGTTTAGTCATATTTTATACATCTATTTTTGCTGATTAAGTAAGCTCTAAAATAGGCTTTGAATGGTTTCATGACTTCGTTAAAAAGGTAATTAAATTCAACTATTTTCCTGTCAATAATCTGAGAATAAATCATTACCAATCAATTAACAACAATTTATGATAAGTTATAACGGGCTGACAACATAAAATCATTACAGTTTAAGAAAAGCTCGGGGTCTTTATTCTATATCTATGAAATCAATCAACATTTGCAGCTGTCGCGAATTTGCATTGAAAGCAATTCATTTGCGAGCAATTGGCATATAAATCAATATGCAAATCTTGCTCTGTTCACTAGTGCTAGTCCCAATTTGTACTCCTTCTTCTCCACCTCAGTAACGCTCTTCCTTCGTCACCCTCCCTACGTATGTAGATGTATATTGACTTTATCAGTTAGTCTGCCAGACTGCCAATGTGTCCTGCTGTCACTCAACCTTAAACTGTTTCACCCACATGCTGAATGTTCTGTTCGTCCAGTTTGTCATCAAGTTATTCGTGTAAGATTGCGTAGTACTTGCGATTCAAAATATAATTTAAATAGCTGAGACAGTTGTACAAAATAAGGCAGAAAGGTAGGTAATCAGATGTGTTGGAAGAGACCTTAACTATTAGACAATTCACATTAAATTGTATGTCAAGTATACGCTCATAAGCATCAGTCGGGTTTTGTGCTGTCTTTATGACTAATCTTGTCTGAAAGGTCTAATTTTCTATCATTATATTTGTTGAATTGCCCAATGGAATTTAGATTATGTGCCAGCGCTGTCCATTTGCGGTCACTTTGAACAATAACACGGACTGCTCTTGTGCCACATTCATAACTTTATATATAGCACATTTGTTTGTACTAAACAAACATTTTTTAGCATTTACATAACACGTGAATAAAGCAAACAAACACGGAAATGACAGTTCAACATTTTGAAAATTGAACCGTAAAATTGAAATTATTTATTTTGCGTATTTATTTGCGCACTGAAATGTGCAATTTTGTTTATCCCTTTGTCGCAGTTTATTTATCATTTACAACGATTTGCGGTATGCCGGAAATAAAATTTACAAAAATATTTATCATGCATACATTTTTTTCAAAACGTCAATTATTCATAAAATACAAATACATAATTGCGAAATAGCAATAGTTGTTAGCATATGTAGAGTTACAGGAACATATACCCTGTACAAATCATACAATACGCAAACTGGCACCTATCGTCGCTTGAAGGAGACGAGCCCACAAAGCGAAAACAAGGCACGAAGACGAAATATCTCTGACAATTTGTTAACATATTTCAATCCATATCAGAGCCATGCACATTCCACATTCTCTCCATTATATAGTATTATATATTTTGCACTCCAGCTGTGCACCAGCGCGACTGACACTCTGACAAACACGTGTCGTCCTCTGCGGCTGTCTCTACCCACACACGAGAGATGGGCAGGAGGGGAGCAAGCACTCGGAGTGACATATGTCGGCGTTGATACGGCCATAGAGGAGCGTTGAAAATGTCAAGTTGCCCGTGAGGAAGAACCCAACAGCGATGGCAGCAACAACACCTTGCGCTGTCATCATCATTAACAAGAAACCTGGCAGAATGTGATTTGGCTGATAGTTGGCTGTCACTGTGCCATTTTGCGGTTCAATCGCTTCCGCCCGATGAGAAAGAAACAAATGGGGCGCCCCAAGCACAGCTGCTCCAGCTGCGGGTGCGCGTGCCAAATGTGCGAGACTGCTGTGTAATGATGATGTTCTCGTTCGCTCGAGGAGAAAGCCATACTCACATTGCATACTGCAAAGGAGAACATGGTGAGGCCACCAAGGAGGGGGTAAGTGGGTGAGTCAAGTTGGCCCGACACTTGTGCACATTGCTCAGTGTCAGCCTCGAGAGGGAACTGTAAGAAGAATGAGAACGGAACGTTTGTTTCTTGTGCGACTGTCGCAGCGTCATTTTGTCATTCTGCCTGACAGTCACTCGGTTTGTTGCTGGCACTGTACGTGTATGTGGGGCAAGGCGCTGCCTTTAAGTTTCATTTTTAAATGAATGCTAAAAAGTTGTATTCCTTACAGTTGCAGCCCACACAAATGCACACATCAATAAGCCAGAGTTCCCTTACATTTGTTGCCATTATTGTTGCTGTTGATGTCGACGAAGTTTAACAAACAAGTTAACATTAGAATAAACAGCCCGCAGCAGCTGACGATAAACATTTACTCGCCTGACATTTTGACTCTCGTCTCGTTGCTACTGGCAACGCAAATTGGAAAACAAACAACATGGGCAGCGGAGGGAGAGAGCATGAGGAAACTCTCTGCTGCTATTAATTTCAAACAGGTTGAACAGTGTGCATAATTCAGTCATAACACTATATAGTTGCACTATCTCTAAACTGACATTGATAGTACTGAATATGCGTTGGACTTTAACTGAGTTATAAGGTGAATAATTTTCCCGAGTGAAAATTAAATTCTTAATACTGAATTGCAATCCAGAAATAACCTCATGACTTGTTTTCCTACTTGCTGATGTAAACATTTGCAATTTGTAAACATCTTGGTTTATTTTGCTCAGAGAATCGAGTAGGTGTATAGAGAAAAGTGAAAAAAAAAAGCGGATGGATGTTCGAAACGAACAAGGAATTGCAATTTTCCATTCAATTTAAGCTTCTAACTGAATACCGCAAGTTAATTAAGAAAACATCTGTTTGAATTCTACCTTCGCCTGCGAGAGCGTAGGAAAGTCCATTAAATTCGAACATAATACCAAATGGCTCCGACAACCACAAAAGCTTTGCATTGGTTATTTCCCACTCACCTCCCCCTCCCTTTGTGCAATCATTGAGGTGTGTGGACTGAATAGAAGTCTTTTAGCCGAAGGGAACGTTTATCATTTTAACAGCCGGCAATTTTCGGATTGATTGCAAGCGATTTGAACTGCAAAACAATTTGCCAGTCAGGTCCAAAGTCTTGCTGAAAAATTCAAACCGCTTCTCCCAGTACGCAAACATGTTATTTCCATTGCCACCATCCACAACAAATGTAGGAAACACAAAAAAACAGATTTGGAAATTGATGAGAATTTGAAACGAAAAATACAATTCGTTCGCAGAGCTGACAAAAACCAGAAAACAAAGGGAAACAAAAAGCGAAGGAACCACACGAGGGTCGATTGGCAGGTACGCAACTGACATTCCCCTTCAGAGAGTAAAATAAGTAAAGAAAGGACCAGAGAGGAGAATGAAGCTGTTTCCATCGAAAAAGGATTTTCGTGCCAAAGTCATCGTGTGGATTTTTATTTTCGAAATTTGCACTTTTGCTGCGAGTTTCTCGTCAATTGGATTTCCATGTTCCGCAAACAAGGCAGAGAAAGATAGTTGAAAACGACCAGCATTGAGACTCTGATTGGATATGAAAACCTGTCACTTATTCAACATGCATTCACATGCCAGGCTGCATTGCATTTTCCACTTATTGTCCAAAAGTCCTTCATTGAGTCGCTGACAAGAATATGTCAATAGGGTACTTACTTTCTATTTAACTGAAAAGGAACTACAATAAGCGGATTTGTCAGATGATAAGAGTACAAAAGGGCATACAAGTCTTGGAAAGTTGGCTTCTCTTTTTATTTCGTTTGTTGTGCTTTGCTGCTTGATGCAAGGTCGGATATTAAATATAATTAATTATAAGAGCTTAACGATTCATTTTCTTTCTCAAGTGAAAATCATTGAAAGAACTAGAGAAGATGAATTTAAATTTTTAAATATGTTGAATCAGAACATTGTTATCAGCTCTATGAATTGTAAATGCTCTTTAAAAAGTCATATAGAATTAAATTAATTTAATTTAATTTTAAATAGGTTGATTTAGAACATTGTTATTAATTGGAAATAAATTGTAAATGCTCTTAAATAAGTCATAAAGAATTTACCACAATAGCGACAAACTTGATTAATTGCGGTTTATTATTCCTATATACTTATTATATAAAACACAATATTTATTTTTAATAACTTTATTACCGAGTACAATATCCTTTAAAACCCCACAACTTAATTAAGAATTACTCGTTTTATCTTTAGTTAAACTTTTCTACTTCGAAGTCGGTATCTACCACAAAACTCATGCATATCATTGGCTCTTTTGTTCGTTGATATTGTTATGTTTATTATGATGTTTTGTTTTGCATTCTGTTTTTGTTTTGTCGCAAACTCAATTCAGGTTCCTGCTTATAAATTTGCATTTCATTCTCCTTTTATTCTTATATGACAACAACAACTGAATAGGGACTCTTCTGAATCAGCTGGCGAAAGTTGTACGGATGATTCCTCACCAACGAAGTAAATTTGAATTTCGACGTGCCGCAGCCAACGAAATTTATAGCTTACGGCTACACACACTTCCTCTCTCCCACCCAAACATATCACACTTGGGCACATGTGGCATGTGGCATGCGCGATACATTTGCCAAGCGAATTAAAGTTTTCGCTTGATAAAAGCGTTTCATACTTCAAGACGCCCCAAGCCCGATGCAGAGAATTAACGAAGACTTGGTGGGTTCCTTACCCGAGGAGCATCTCTGTCGCAGTCTGGTTCCAACTGCTCACCTGGCTGCACTTTAATTTGCATATTTAATGCCGCCTTGCAGCGATCCCTACTCCCTTTACCACGACTAAACATCGAGCTACTTCTTCATTGATAGCCTGCCTGGGTTTGGACGGGAATCGTGGCAATGTGTGTGTTTTTAGGGGATTTTCACATGCAAAGCACTTAAGCCAATGGCTGTGGGCGTGGCATATTCTTGTTCGACTGAAACTCGAGTCCTGGCAAGGCATATCCCGCTATATCCTAACTATTATTATTGTCGCCTGCTGAATAATTCAACCTGCTCGTAAAATTCTGGCCTACGCTATTTTGGCTTTCTGAATGATATTTTAAATATTAAAATGGTTCGACGTGAATAGAGACTCGTCTAGAACGAGGCCCGTACTCCTCCCACAGTTACAAATATAAGCGGCACCAGCTGAAGGTCTCATTTGGAAGAGCGCCAAGTGTCGACGCGGTTCTTGATTCCCGTCCAACTATTTATGTTACAATTACGTTTCCATTGTGAACTATTCACCAGCTGTTGCGGCAATCTTCGTCCGCAATAAAAAACTTTGGCAGAGTGTCATCCAATTGGAACACCAGGTCCTTGGAGCTAAATTTCGCATAATGATGCCAGGCGTGGCTTATTGGCTGCTAAGAGGACAATTGCCCAGTGGCTCCAAAAGGCAGGAGACTTGCAGTGGGGCAGAAAAGAGAAAAGTTTAGATGCTAATTTTGGAGACTGATGCTATATTTTCAATGCCAAAAGTATTAATAACAGCCAATTTTATCTTGATCAGTTGATTGGAACATCGTTCACCTACTTGGAATAAATTTTGTTCAACATTGCAACTGTGCTAGAAATTATATCTCAAGCAACTTGGAAGTTATTTTTCATTTGCATAAATATTTGTTTCTGACTAAAAGCCTTTACCGCTTTGTGGTACACCCATAAAAGACAACGTTTCTACGTTTCTGTGCTGAAGTGCATGTTGAAAATAGAGAATTGATATATGCCCATACTAACTTAGCTTTTCATATGTTGCAGAGCTTCTTGAAGGTTGAAGGTATAAAAAATAGCAAATTTTAATGCATTAAAATGTAGTTAGGCTCTGTAGTAAGCAACAGGATGAAACTCTTAACCATAAAGTATATCAACATATTTATGGATTCGCCTGTTCCGGACAGGAATGTTTCTAGCATAAGAAAGAGGAGAAAAGAAAAGGCATGTGTTTCTGGCAACATAATGCGAATTTGGGTGGTTTTAACGAGCGAATATAGTACGTTCAAGTATCGCCTCATAAATCTTCTAGAGCATACCTGCGAATTAAAGAGAGTGCCAGAGAATGTGGTGCTAATTTGTTAAGCAGTTCCTAAGAAGTGTTTATGAAGTGAAGAGCAGCGACGGCTTTTATTCAATAAATGTGATGATTGCAAAATTGCTTAAGCGCAGTGTGAGTTGAGTTAAGATATTAAAGAGTTGAACGACCGAGCACAAATAGAGTCAGGGTTGAAGTAGAAATTAAAGTTGACTCAGCTGATTTGCAATGCAGATCACGTTACCACTTCGAGGGAGGTATGCAGAACAAGCAGAGAACCTCAATTCAAGCTGCTTTGTCTGTTTACTGGATTTGGTTGCCGTTTTCGTGCAGCTCCAATTCGGGTTCATTGTCTGCAAGAGGTATGGGTAAGCCATTAGTCAACAGGCAGCCTTGGCATAGACTTGGGTACGTATCCTAATGTACGGACAGCCCGAGCAGCTGGACCACGTCCAATGACCAGCGGCGAATGCCGTTATTAATGACGCAATTGACATGCGTTGAGTGGAGTCGGAGTCTGAGGATAGGGAGGGAAAAGTAACAAAAGAAAAATGGTATGTGCTTGACAAAAAGGGGGAACATTTCTACAAAATGTTTCAGATTTGCAGTTCGAGATGTTCCTTTTCCAATATATTTCTATTTTAATTTGAGCAGAGGATTTGCAAGTTGCATATGCCTAACGTTTACTCTGTTGATTTTAGTTTTTAAGTTCTTTTTAGCAACTTTTTTGCTGTTGATTTTCTTGTTTTGTACGCCATGTCTGGACACACGAGTGTCTTCATATGTATGTGTAAGTCCAAGTAAGCTGCGCCTGTTGGTATGCAACAGTTTCTTAGAAGCATTGTTTGACTTTGTTTCTGTTTTCTTTGTTAATAGTTTCTGGCTTTGATTCTGCTACTGCTTTTGTTGTATCTTCTCTGCAACCTCTACTTTCCTCCCTTGTGTACAATTCAATAAAAATGTGAGTACGTGTTGCTGGAGCAAATCGACAAAGTTTTAGTTTTTGCATCGGGATATCAATAACTTCTTTTTCTGGTTAAAATTCCATTGACCCACAAAGTTTCTTTAACCAGTAGCTGAGTTTTTTTATATTGGTAGTATAATCACCTCATTCTCGCACTTAAGATACAATTTATTTAATAAAACTAAGAAGCCAAAAACATACAAGAGCGGATTGCCAACACTTCTAAAGAACAACTGAGATAACACAAATTACTGGTAATGGGTAAAGTTAGATTTTAACATAAAAAAGAGAAGAAGAAACTAGTAAGAGAAATAAATATGAAATAGACGTAATAACATATCGTATGTCCATTTCTTAATAAAACTAAAGTGTAAGTAGTTGCAGGAAAAGAGCTAAAGTAAAAAGGGATATATAACAAACTTCAAGCCAACAACTCAATTATTAATAAAAGTAAAGAAAGACATAGGTATTGTGCTACACTTTACATCTATGCCGTGCACTTTCAGAGCCCCTATTCGCCTCAAAGAATTTTTAACTTTTCACTAAAAAAACAAAAAAGATGCTTTCTAGTAGACAACAGCAGATATGCATGATGTTGCTCGTATGTTGTATCTACTGCAAACAATAACAAAGCTGACGATGAGCAAACAAAAAAGGGATGCAGTAGGGAAAAGAGAATGAAGGGAGAAAAGAAAGAAGAGACGGGAAATAACATGTGCATGATGTGTTCCGATAAGCAGCTGCTACTCGCGCATTACGGAAAGCTTCTCTGTTCTTTTCTGCTTCTCTTTTTTTATATTTATTCTTCTTCCTCCTTCCACCATACTAAATTGATGGTGTGCCAAATGGCGTGTTTCGTTGTTGCAAGTGAATCTAATTTCGGGGTGCTTCACTCTGCGAACTCTGCTCATGCACGAGTGTTAAACACTCACACATCTCCACACACTCACACTCGTTCACCCAGGATGCCAGGGGAATCGCGTGTGATGCACTTCATGCACTGTGTTGGCGTCCCACACGCCAATGAATATGCAATTCAATTTTTTTCAATGCGGTTTAAGTGTCGGCAGTGGCTACGATGTTGGTTTTTGTGGCTCATGCAACATGAAGGATGCAGGAAGCGTGTCCTCTTGCTGTTGATGTTGCTATTCATTGTTGATGAGAGACCCATCCGCCTCCTCCAACTATGCCAACAATGTTCGTTCCAACTAGTTTGAGGTTCGCAACTAATCCGCGTTTACTGCTGAAAAAAAGGCAGTGAAAATTACGTATACGCAGTCATCTGCTGGTCTGCTGCAGTTTTCCGCACGCTTTGTTTGATGTGTGTTTTTCCGCCGCCTAATTGTGCGTGCCAGCGACAACAAAGAGCCGTCGACGAGCCCGTTGAAAGGCAATCACAGGCTGAAGTGCGTAGCCCGGTAAAACCCGCACTTGATCTCTCTTTGACATTTCAGCAGTGTGCGTGGCTGCGGATGCGGATAGTTGATGTTGGCCTTTTCGTGGAAATTGCATTCAAATTGGTCCACGTTTTCCATCACTACCTCTCTCAGAATCAGAAACGGAAGAGTCCTTTGAAAGCTTTTCAGTTTGCAGTTGGGAAATAAGAAATTTAATATACAGTTAGTCAGTCTAAAAAGTTCATTCATATTTTGAATTAAGCATTGTTAAGGCTGTCTAGCCAACATTCCAACAAGCGTCTACAGTTGTTGCTCATTTGTGACCCAATTTTCCAGGCTGTTATCGATTTTCAGGCAATCATTGAAAACAACTGTGACCCAATTGAAATTGATTGACCCTTTTCAGTAAGTCCCCTCTCTCTTGCTCTTCATTCTCGCCGAAAGGGATTCAGGCAAGGCGTTTGTCTAGCTATACTGAGCTTGATTTCTCTTTACACTCCTTCTCTCTTGAAAATGTTCTCCATATCTCTTTTTTATAGGCATATTACCCTTAATGGTCTCTTACAAATTGGACGCATTCATGATACTTCCATTCATGTAAGTGTAAGTTGGCACAGTCAAACTAACCGGTAATGCCTAACAAGTTCATTTGGCCAGACCACTTCAAAGGGACCATAAGACCATCTGCTCCATCTGTGACTCTGTATCCTTCTGATATCCCCTGTCGCTACTGCCCCTTTCCAAGCCAAGCTCATTAATTGTGCTCAACCAGAAATGAATAATGAGATGCCCAGTCGAGTGGTTAGTGAGGTGAAGAAGCAAGGGCAGCAGTAAATTTGTGTGTGATGAAGCCAGAAATCTACATTTAAAACTACCACGAGCCGCTCATACGTTGTTGCAAGTACTTAAGGACTTTGCCTGGACATTTATCTGGCTGCTTCGTGTGTGCGCTGGGCTGTTTCTGGTTAGTTCCGCTCTCGTGCCGAAGCAACAACTGCAACAATTTTTCATTGCGAGTCTCTGTTCTCCCTGCTTTGTTTTCCTGCGAGTGCTTCGCCTTCTTTCGCCTCGCAAGTTCGCAGTTCCTCACACTGCCCAATTATAAAAGTTTGCAGTTTTTTTACAATTTGCTGTGTTTTAGTTTTTGTATTGTTTGTTTATGTCTCTCGCTGCATTTTATATGTTCCCTTTCTTTGTTTTTCTTTCATCCTTCCTTCCTCTTGCTTCTCAGCTGCCACTTCAGAGCATTTTAACTTTTTACGGCCAACTGGGGATATGAGTGTGTTGTCCCGTTTGTTTGCAGGTTCCTCTGCCTTCTTTCTCTGCATGAATTTCGCTCGTTTTGTTACAGTTTCCTTTCGCTTGGCATTTACCGCTTGACCTGGCTTCGGTTTGCTGTTCCTTGGTTTGATGACTTTCCCGGATAGGGTGCCCAACTGCTGTACTGTATCCATAAACTGACCAGAGTTTTATTTCAATAAACTTTTATGCCTTGCTGGAAATTTCTCAAGTCGCTAGTTTTGCGCAACTTAATTACTCGTAAAGGACAATTTTAATTATGTGGCTGGCTCATTTTACATCTTTAAAAGTGAACAACACCTTTGCAAGAGGTAGAAACTTTGTTCGGAGGGAAGAATCAGCTTTCGATGTCCGTTCAATTTACTATAAATTTCCGCAGGGTCCAATTCTCCAATTGTTTGTGCGTATTTCTTACTGAAGTCGCAGAACGCAGTGCGCTTTTGCTGCCCTCGGGGCGAACGGAGTCCGATTTGATTGGCGCGCACTCAACTATGTATTTCCAACTCCACAGCAGCCAACAACTGGCAACATCCTGTGGAAAAGTCTCTCCCTAACTCTCCGATTGCACCTTCAGTTCCGTTAGTTTCCAATCCCACGCACGTCCATGCCATAAAGTTCAACGTAGTAAGCCAATTTCAGCGAGTTTATAATTGAAACTCGCCCGCAGACGTGCAGCAAAGAGATGAGAGGGAGAGAGTGGGGGAAAGCAACAAAACTAAAGCAAAGCAACTAACTGAAAGGTAAGTCCGTGTCCGAATCATTTCCCCTGCAGCGGATATAAAGCGATTTGACTTGGTGACAACATCATTTCCTGTGGGTGTGCCTGGTGAGTGAACGAAGCGAAGAGAGTAGAGAGAGATGAAGGGAAAGGGGGAACGGGACAAGGAATAATGAGTGCTGCAATTGCCGTCATTAATAAAGCGACAAACTGAGTTTAAAGCCAAGCCTTGTGCCATTTTGATAAACTGTTGACTTTACGGCAGAATGAGGGTGAAAGAGAAAGGAGGAGGAGGGATTATCGCCTGACAGCATGTTCTCAGTTCAGATGAGAAGATGAAGAGGACAGATGAGGGGCAGACAGCACGAAACGAGCTCATTAAAAATGAAAAATTAGCTGGACAAATGGAGATCGCCTACGACAAGCCAACTTAGCTGGGCTGGGGAATTTAGCGCAGGTGTCGAGTCCCCGTTGGGGCGGAAACATTATGAAAAACAGTCCGAATGACATTATAAAGTCAGCAAAAGTAAAACATTCGCCACTTTACCATGGAATTTGAATGAGTGAATGAATGTATTCGTTGCCTGTTGAAAAAGTTACGGTGATTTGTTTTCCGTTTCTTATAATTTATTTGAGGGCTGTGGAAAACTTCGTCCGCAGTGCCTGAGGTGAAAGTATGTTTGCCTCTATAAATCATATTTAATAGACTTTCTTATATGCAAAACGGTTGAAAGGACTGCTGAGAAATCACCGACAGCCTCACATGTACACACATCGCAGCAGTAGATGAAAAGAAGTCCGTGTGAGATAACAAATGGGGGAAATTTCCAGCCTGACATACAAACTTGCACCGTGTGAATTGCCTCGGATGTGGTAATTGTTGTTGCTGTTTCATGTATTGCAGTCAAGTTCACGAGCGGCTCTTAATCTTGTGATATGCAAAGTCAAAGGAACCTAAAGTACACAGGAATAAATATGAGTCCACCCCTTTTGACTAATTTAAGAACCAAGTGGAGGATTTGCCTGTTTTCCGTCGTCACTGCGGCAATATTCTCCATTGTTGCCAGCTAATTTAGGAAAAGTGTCGCACGGGCGGACATAAAACACAGCTTGGCTCGAAGTTAATGAATTCTGGGTTGAATAATTATTTAAATTTGTGCGCTCTTATTGTGCTGCCTTTGTTTCAATTGTGTTGGCTGCTTTGTTTCATTTGGCAGCTCGTTTATTTGTTGATTTCCCGCATTTGGCTTCTGTTTCGCTTTCGGCTTTCCTTTGTTTACACTTAAATGTTTTCCACAGAATTTACTAACAACAATAGAGCCAAGAGCCGATTTGTACTTTCAGTTAACAAATTTTGAATAATTCACACTGATAATTGTTCTGTATGAATTGAATACAGTAATCAAGTGAATACAAAAGATTCAACAAAAGTAAATACAAGAGATTTTAAATATGATATTTTAAATCAGCTTTTCAAACCAATTTACATGTAAGTTAAGTCACGTAATATAAGATAGTTAACAATTCTCAACTCTACATTTAATTTTTGTTTGTTGGAACCATTAAAGTTATAAAAAATGTACGTGGTAATGGATTCGTCTCAAAGAAAAGGTAGCCAGGGGATTTGTAAAAAGTAAATGAAAGAATATGCAAATCAGAAAAGTGTCAAGTGTCATCCCTCGCTTCTCTCCAATTTAACTTTAATAAAAGGCTGAAGTTACAATAAAAATAACCAGGCTCGAAATTAGCTAAGGCAATTTAACCTCAACTTTAACTTGGTCTTATTTCCTTCATTTTTATTGACCTGGGAGGCTTTTAAAAGGCGAGTGATTTCGCTCACATACAAATAAGCAGTAAATTAAAAATTCGTCAGGTAAATATTTATTTAGCTACAAGCAGCAGGAGAGAAATTTTAATAAGGCCAAAATGAAGAGAAGAAAAGAGGCGACGGCAGAAAACAGATGACTAAGCTTCTGTAGGTTAGTCTCCGGCATCCAAGTATTTCTAACAATTAAATGTCGGAAATGTAGATAATTAAAGAATATAAACTGTCTTATTTCACCTGAAACGTAAAATTTATACAGACTTAGAATACAATCGACGGATATTTATGACAAAAGGTAACGTGAATTAAAATTAAGAATGATTTTATACAATATTTATATAAGTATAAACATATTCTGTTAGCTTCTGGTCAGTAGTTACTAAACTTACAGAGAATCTTCCTCTATAAATTGAAATGAACGCCGTCCTCTTTCTCCATGTCTTAATCGCTTGTCTTTAACTTTCGTTTGCTTTCTCTTTACAGGCAGCACTGAGATAATGCATTAGACAAGCAAGGCGACTAACTTGGTAAATATAATTTAGTATATTATTAAGTGAGAACCACGCGAGGGGTGGAGGGTGGCCCAAACTGACTATGGTAAACATTAGGGGCAAACATTGCAAATAGGATCATACATAATGTTATTTGCCAGTGCCACATATTGTGGATGTGTGCGTGTTTGTGCGCGTGTGTGTAGCTGGCTGACAACGAGTCGAGTATAACGGATGACATAGCCTTATGTTGCTTTCCTCTACAGATTTTGGACTGTCAGCAACAGGAGCTCTGCATAAGTTAATGTTTTGCAGCCTCAAGAGATCTTCTCAGGGGGTCCTTTGCCCTCTCTCAGGCTCGACTGTCACACACATTGTTCAATTTAACTCGGCTACAAATTGGAGGCCTGTCCATGTCCTGCTGTTGCAGCCAAACAAAAGTCTTGTTCAAATTACGAGACAGATATGAAATTTTGTAGCTGCATCGTTCATTTTGCCTTCCTGCGTGTGCTGCAATGCGTATTCAATAAATGAAAGCAGGAATTTTCCATTTAAATTGCATTAAATTTACACCAGAAGCAGAGGCTGAAAGAGAAAAGCGGGGGTGGCAAAGGGAAACCGAGGAAGTGCAACAACAGACTGCTGCAGCCGCAACATTTCCTCTGTTTCCTCCCCGAAAGTGTGGCTTATCCGCAGGGTCATTGGGCGAATGCGTGTCTGGAACTGGAGACCAACAGCAGGGCGACAATCAGGCCGATAAATTGGTCACTTGCTTGCTGCTGCTACTAATTGCCAGGGCGATAGTGCTCTCTATAAATGTATGTACGTATATGTATGCGTAATGTACTTTGGGATCTGAATTCCCCAGCCCAAAGAGCTCTTATCACTTGTTAATACCTCCTGACTCAGTCCGCACATCAATAATGGAAAGCATCTGCAGACGGATGCCGCTCCTGCGACTCAGCCTAATCACATTATTTAACAGAGTTAATAAAATGCGCTGTTAAAAGAATTTCAAGTATGCGAATCCCTCTGGGGATTTATACTCCCAGATGGAGGGTTCATTGCGCTCTTTATGCCCATACAAAAATAAAACCGAGCGTAATAAAATTTATGCGTTTTGATTTATGTGGCAGACGCAGACACCGCTATCAGCATGCGGTGCGTATACGTGATATTTTAAAGCCAATTTCGCATGTTAACCATGAAAGCGCATTAGCGTCAAGCGAAGCGCGAATAAGCAAGTACAAAATGAAAGGATTATCCCGAATTGAATTTATGAATGTGGTATAAATAAATTAGGCACAGTTTGCTCGGCTTTTTATTGCCATTTAAGGCGTCGTTTTGTATTGCATTTTAAAGTGTCTGACAATTTTAATAAATAGAATGATGATATTCTTCTTTATGAAATAAATAAAGATTAAAGAGAGAGTTTACTTGTAAAATGATAAGCCGTCAGACAAATTGGTCTCTAACTTAGAGAGCACAGAATGGAACTCCAACTAATTGCCGTCTGTCGCCGGGAGTTGCACTCAATGCAGCAGCTGTTGGCAAATCCGTTTGACTGCCATTTTGCAGTCACATATCCCAGCATCACTTGTGCCCCACTCGAACCAGCAGGTTCATCTAATTTCCGATTGCAGCTGCACCAACCTAAGGCTCCGGGCTGTTGCCGCAGCCTTTTAATCAAAGTTCGTCCGACTCCGGGCGCCGCACTTTGTTCGGTTTTTGGGCATGCTTTCCTGGCACAGAGCACACAGAACACACACAACATGCAGCATACGTTTGCAATTTGCCTCTCATCTGCCTTTTAATCTTCTCTTTTGCCCTTTTCCTCGCACATTTGGAAACGGCTGTTTGGCTGGCAAACAAAACCGCATCCTGATGTTCTTGTTGTCCCTCAGGGCTGGCCAGGAGACACGCTCCAAAGCGCACAGTCAGCTAGAAATGTCAGACTAGCTGAATTGCAACTTGAATCTCCCTTCCATACAACAGGTGAGGTATGAGGTGTCAAAGGGGTCAGTAGAGCGTTTTGACAGATTTCAGTGGCTTGAACAGCAGCTGCGGTACTCGAGGTTGGCAGCACCATCAGGAGTTATGGCTTTGGTCAAATATGCAAAGCCAGCAGATGCGTAATCATTTTTCCGCTGTAGTTATTTCATACCTCGTTTAGAGAGCAGCCACGTAATCATATATACCAAAAGACTGTCAATCATATGCTCAGCCTTGCTAACGAAGTCCCCTGGCCTTGTTGTTGCCATTGTGATTATCGTTATGGTTGTCACATTTTTCACTGCTATCCCCCCATTCCTTGTTTTGTTTTTCACCAACATAATGAAAAGAAAATATTCTGTTGTAGTCCCTGGTATTTTTACTCCTGTTATGTAAAACAGGTGTATAATAAAACCGAAAAGGAAAATGAAAATTTAAATGAAAATACCTCGCGAGGTTGTTTTTTTGTCGTCGCCACACGTTAAAAACCACAAAAGAGCAGCAAATTGAAATTTAATGAAATTTATTAATTTGCTGCATTTTTGATGATGTGGCAAAAATATTTTACAATCAGCTGGAAACTGATTCCTTGTGGGTTTTGTGCACAATTAAATGGCAAATGCCGCACATAACAACAGGGAGTGTGTTAATATTCCAGGTTGTAAATTTTAAATATTTAATAAATGTGAAACAAAATGCGAGAAGAATGACTGAATTAAAAATAAATTAATTAAATGAATGAAATATGTGAATAATAATAACTTGGATAAGAAGAAAGTAGAGAAGAGCTTAGCAAGGCCTAAATGAAGTCATAAAATGCAAACATCTTTTTGTGGCCAGAGGATGTGGAAGAAGTTGTTGTTCCATTCAATAGTTAAATAGCTAAAATATATATAACCAATGGAGGACACTGTCAAACCACTGAATTTCTGTAGAATGTTGAGGCGATGCCTTTTAATTTAATTTACTAAACATTAAGACAATAAAGAACAATAAAGATATATAAATTAGTTTAAATTCGAATCGCCTGCTTCTGACTGAAGATATCTGCTTGTGTGCGTTATCTTTAATTCAAAATAAATATTCACTTAACAAGAATATATGAACTTAAGTACAACTTATATTCCTTAATATACTTTCAGTCATTTAAGACAGTATTGCACATTAAAACTCTGTATTCCGTGTGGGACTTAAACCTGTCACAAACAACTTCAGGTAGCGAATTACGTGTGCAATTTTTCTCCACTGAAAATGAAACCACATGGGAAATTTATTGTTGAGCACGCAAATCAAAGTTCTTTGTGAAGTGTGAAGAGTGACAAATACAAACTCGCAATTGGGACAAATCATCAAACAGCAATCACTGTAAGGCTGCTGCTCTTACAGGAATATTAACCGCTCGAATTTCCACTTTCCGCAATATTTTATTTATTTATTTGAAGCCTTTCACACGAAATCACAATGCCTTTAGGGCTTTGCTGGGAGACTGCGGCTACGAATGAGTTATCCTCTCAACTCTGACATTATCGTGTCATTTTTCATACCTCGCCTTTTATTGCGTGCCATTACTTCGATATTTTCGTGGCTTCCTTTCGGTGCTCAAATCGATGACGTGGCCACAAAGAAGGAGTCCGATATAGTCTACTTCTTTCAGTGGATTTGAGGTTCGTGTACCCTAACATGAACTTACTGATGGGCTGCCTGTCTTTAATGTATTTCAATTATTTTTATTGGCTTATCATAAATTATAATGCCCTCTGGCCTTGAGTTACATATTTTGCCTGCTCTCTTCTTTCCACACAACTTTCACTTGCCTGCCAACATATTAACAGTTCTGTAGTTTTTCTGTTTTCTCGACTCTCCTTCTGTTTTGCGAATGGAACACATGTTGAGCCTTGTTTTTGGCATTGCTGCTTATTGAAAAACTTTCCCTTAACTCTGGCTTTGGCTTTGGACTGGGATTCTTGAAGAAAGTTTCCATTAAACGGCAAGAACTTTTTCTTCATGCAACGTTTTATAATTTCATGGCATTTCTCCCATATTTTATTCAGCTGGTAAAACTTTTTTGAGTTCATAATTCGCCCAAGTCTGCCTTAATTATTTCTACATTTTCACAAGACAAATTAACTTGTTCTTTCTTGGTTCTGAATGCATTAAATGGATGTCTGGACTGAAAAAAAGACTGTTTAGTTTTATTCAAATAAAGGAATATCCAGCTCTCTTTTTTGGATTTTATATTTATTGTTTTATATTTAAATTACAATTTAGTAATTTAGTAAGTGAATTCCTTTAGGGAGAGCGAGAGTAGAGCGAGAAGGATTAACTGAGTGAAAAATGCAATTTGTACGTTGCGTTGCGCTGTATTTCATTAATCATTTAACACACTTAAATAAATCTTTGCCTGTTGACTCAATTCGCCTCGCATCCCTCCACCATTGCCTCCCATTCCTTTCCATTGCTTATTCATTGCAATTTGGAACAGTTCCCTGTTGGACTAGTCGTATTTAACACGCCGCATTGCATCTGCGACTCTACTTGCCTCAACTTCCCCTGCCTCCTCTTCCACTCTTTTCCCTCTCACTGACTTTCTGTGCAATTTTAATTATCACACCATCGTCATCAACATTCGCATTGTTGTTGTAATTGTAGCAAACGACACCGCAAATGCAATTTCCGTGCAAAATATTTGCACAAAGGCGCAAAAAACTTTCTCCAGCTCGAGTTTCTGGCTTAACTTGTACAAATGCGAGGAAGAAAGTTTCCACCAGTTTTCACTATTGAGTAAGGAAGAAGACGCTTTTCATTTAAAGCCGCACTCCTTGGAGCCTTTAGAGTTCAGGATTTGCAACTTTTAACAGTTGCGCTTCCATTCGAATACTTTGCGGCGTTTGCGCACTTTGGAAATAACTAGTAAAAAGAACAACATTTTTGTATGCCGCTTCGTGGCTGGGAATTAAAGAAATACTTAGTGCGAAAGTAGAGAAAATGGAGTAAAGAAAGAAAATAAACCTCACAACAAAAACAAGCGGGAACAAGTCATAAAAGCTAGAGTCGAGAGAGCTCGATAAGGAGATACCCTTGCTCATAGAGTACCTGCTCGTTCCCACACATAGAGTACACGACTAGGACTGCACTGGATTAGGAATGAGGTCAATATCCTTCTGTGCTTGCACCCAAATACCCTCTGTCAGAGTAAAATTAACTTTCACAGGTTCATTCCCACTGAAGTTGTTCTTGTTGCTTTTGTTTGTCTGCTGCATAACGACAAAATGCACTTTGTTTGATGAGCTACTGCGACAGACAGTCCGCCACTGGCCAGGGCTTGAAAATGCCAATAAAGAAGGTGCCAATAAAGGAGGTGCAAGCAGATATAAAACCAGAGCAGACCGAGCTCTGACTTTAAAGACGGCCGCAGACAACGATAGCTGACAGCTCGACTTTTCTTGCCTTGTTCTGGGCTGCTTTTGAGCTCGTTGAAAAAATAATGAGAAATTATTGGCGCAATGCGCCTTGCAAAAGACGAATGACGTGGATTTCCCACAGAGAATAAAAAGGGTTCTCATTATGTATACGCCACGTATGTAATTCAATTAAATTAAACTTGCGTGCAATTGCCTTTCTTATGCTAGGAATTGAATTAATGCAGTTTAAAGAAAGGTATTTCAGCATAAGTGAGCAATAGCTTAAAATGGAAATGAGTTCAGCGAGAGTCAAGAGGAAGACTTAATGTAGCCACCTTATTTACGACCCAACGAACCAAGCAAGAAGTGTTGTGCCGTGCACTACCAAATCTGGTTCGCAGCTTTCCACTTCATCGGCTTTGTGCAACATTGTGGCTGCTGCACGTAGTAAAGGGCTGCTTCAATTTACAGCCAGAGCATAAATTTGCTATTCAGTGTGACTTATAGGCATTTGAGTAGGGCGGCACAGAACAATGCATAATCTGCTTCGCTTGTGGGAATGCATGCAGTTTCACATAGCACCACATACGCCTGCTAGGTAGTGGTGCGATAAGCTCTCACGTATTCCTCATTAGTTTCCATTTGGAGGCGGTCTAATGGAAAACAGTCCTGACAGTAGGGACGTAATTGACATAGACCCGAGAAAACTGTAGGAACTGTTAAGTCTCCCGATATTCATTTCGTACAGTCTCCTCAATTCCTACTTCTTTGCACAAGTGTCGAATTATACACCTATAAACCTGCCCGACAAATACCTCACAATAATTTGTAAGTACCTCGTTTATGTTGTGCAGTGTGCGTGAGGCGATTAACTTAATTAGATGTGCAAATCCAAGTCTCGACACGCCGAGGATAATGTTTATAATGTTTAAATATTTGCTCGGTGCAAGGGGAGAGGGGGAGGCATCAAGTGACAAGAGACACCAAGACAAACACAAACAAGTACACGCTTCCGCAGACTCCCACCGAAGCTCAGCCACAAATTCCGACTCAGCCAGAGGGCCCTTTTCCTTTATGCTGTGCCTTTAACACGCTCTTAAGAGCTTCAACATAATTTCCCCAAATTCTGTGTAAAATTTTAATTTTCTCACGCGCACACACATAAGCACGTACACACAAGCAGGCACTCGAACTCACACACACACCACAGCGGCACTTTTGATAAGCACTTTAATTAGCTTAAGTTTTCATGTCGCCATTTTGTATTCCCTGTGAGGCCTTGTGGGGGTCCTTGTGTGTTCCCTGATGAGGTGACTACATCAAATTAATTGCCTTGTTGGTTAGCCTCCCCTGCCAATCCATGTGTGTGTCCTATGCAAACCAGTTTAATCCCGTCTTGGTATGTTCTTTGTCTGCTTTGCCTGGCAAAACTTTTCATTTTCATTTGAGTTTCAACTTTTACCGCCTACAAGAAATGTGAGGCGACACCTGGCCCCTGGGCCACTCGTTTCGTTTCTCACCTTTGTGTGACCCTTGCGGCCTCACACACACACTCACATGCATGCATGGACAGACAAGCGCATACACCCACCCACAGAACATAAACATAGGGAAGCTTCGGTTCGTCAATCTGTCATTGGCTTGTGTGGCCGAAGCCTCAGGAACTGAACTTTAAATTGCGTTTTCTTTGCTCAACTTCTCACACACAGAGCGAAGACTGTGCAGGAATTATATAGACAACTTCGCCTGCAGTGGGGCGTCCTGTAGGTGAGACTGTGTGTGCGTCTGTGTGTGTGCTGATTTCTATTTTGTTATTCATGGAATTGTTTAAAAATTTAGATTGCTGTGAAACTTGCAAATGACATTTGCCGCTGTTGTTGTACGCACTTGCCGGAAAAATCATATTATGACAAGAATGACGGGAAAGGTGAAGACAAATTAAATTTTAAATTTGCCTATAGATTGTAGATTAAACTGAGCCGTATTAAATTATTCTGTTTTATTAACGCAATCATTCTTGTTACATTTTCCCTGGACAGCGACTTTAAGTAAAGAAACTAACTAAATTTTGCAAGCCAGGTTTCTCTGTAGCAGCATTAAACTTTCATTTAGGTTCAATTCCTTTAGCCAGAAGCCAGCACGTTGTCCCCTTCCACGCACTACTCAAGTTAATGAAAAAAGCCTCTTAAAATTCCACGTGGAAACGGGAACAACAAAGTATTTGCAGGCATAATTTAATTAATTAGAAAGAAGCCCTAACCCCAATTTCAGTCACTGTCCTTTCCCCATGCCTGAGTACTTCTGCCACTTAACTGAGAGCCACAGCTGGGCACACAGCGTGAATGAAACCTGCAGATGAGCAATTCATTAGGTATATATCTGCGTTGCTTTTCCATCATCCTCTAGCCACTCTTCAATTTTGGAACGCGATAAAATTGTAAACTGAGCCAATTCATTAATTTTGTTGGCCAACGAAGAGAAGCAACAGGACAACCACACAATTAGAGGGCCAGAAGTGAGGACAACCTCAACTTGGAACAGTTTTTCTACCTAAATCACCTTTGTTTTCATTTCAGTGGCTTGAGTTCTACTTGGGAAAGCTCTTTGTTGTTCAGGCAACAAAGTGAGCAACCTCGTTTGGTCAGTGAACCGTGTGAGCAGCAGAGGGAATACTGTGGAACAGAAAGGGGGGCAGTCATTGAGTGGCAAACACACTACTCTGAGCAGGGATATCAAGCAGAAGGTCGCTTTTGCTTTTGCGGTTGGCCAATTGCGGTTGAGTGTCATCGAATAGAGCAGACAAGTAAAACACACCAACATAATCACCCACAGAGACAGACAGAGGGGGAATTAGCTTATGTGCAGTCTTTGCAGCCAGTTTGCCACATCATTAAGTTCTTAATTAGCCCAGCTGCCATTTTTTTTCTAGTGCACTCTTAAGTGCGAGAAAGATAGAATGAGGGGCAGGCAGACCCACTTTGAATACTGCAGAAAAATGCCTTAAGCCGCTTTTCCACCCGGCAAGTATTGAGTGCAGTCTTAGCGCGATTATCTTGTCTCGTTCCATCCCAGTGGCCATGCAACAGGATCAGCGATGGCGTCTCAAGCGGTTCTTAAGTGCAAATGGCCATTGCCTGCTTAATGCTGCCGTTGGCCAGGGTTCAATGCATTTCCAAGCTGATTGAAAAGGAAAACGAGGAAACTTGAAAGGAAATTAAATGCAATTCAATAAAGCTTTATTCAGCAATAAGGAAATTGTAAAAGTTGTCGCAAACTTTCCTGCAATTCAGATTGGCATCCACTTCCAAGTAGTAAAATGTAATATTTCCTATCTTCAAGACTCCACTTTATTTCTTAAATTTGTACAGCCATTAGCAGCTGATTTGATTATTACAGGCAGGGAGTGGTCAATCTCTAATTGGAGTGCATTGAGGTTTGTTACGCGGAATTTTGGACTTTTCGAATGACGCATTGTTGATTTACTGCTTCAGTGGGTAACCGACGCACATGCAGACTGGGCCACCGCAAATGCAGGCCAAATGTGTTGCAGTGGTTTCAGTAGAATCAAGGGGGTATTTGGATTTCGGTTTACCTGTGACTGCATTCACATTGACACCAGCAGGAATCTTTTCGTGAGTGCGGATTATGCCGATTTATCGGCTTTGCATCGTATTCAAATTGGCATCTGCCATTCTGATGCTCCAGCTCCCACTTTGAGCGCTGCAATGATTGAAAAATTGGCTCAAGTGCTTAACTAATGGTAAGCATGGCAATAAGCCGATCCACAAACAACTTCCCACACACATACGCACACACACACTAAGTCCCACTTGGCATAAATCTCCTGCCAGTCGAGCTGGACGATGTTCCCAAGCAAAAGCTATTGCGTGAGAACACCTCGTTTTGGAGTATGCGTCCATTAAACGTTTTCCGTTAAAGGCCCACAGAGCACGGCCATAAATAGTGGGCCAACAGGAGGCTACGCACGAGGAGAGTCAGTCGTGGACAAGACACAGTTAATTGGTCCTCAACGGGAAACACGAAAGGGCAAATTGTGAGGTGATGGCACCAAATGGAATTCGAAATCAGTTCGTGGGGCTATTTTGGGTTTACTTTATAACGACTGTTCTATCAAAGGAACTTATCTATGGAATTAATCTAGCAGAGCATGGAGTAAGTGAGACTGAATTCGATAAATTTTAATTAAATAATATCCTCATCAATTGATTTGCATTTGCATAGTTTCTACTCTTTTGTTTACTTTGGTAAACTGCAGAGTGATTAAACAAACAAAAAAGAGTCTTTTAATTAAATTATTCAGGATAATAACAAAATTGCAGCGTGAGCAGCTTTCAATCCCTGCGTGTCACATTTTCTGCTGTTGCTGCATTAGTTCCAGAGTCATCGTGAACGTGAGGGAATCACAACAATTACACACACACACACACACACACAGCTAAGTTAACTGCAAATTGCAGCTGTAAATTGCAAATGCAATTCGCAGTTTTCCCCATTTTCAACGCCAGCACAATGTGCACCTAACACTGCAGTTATGCAAATACACCACATGTCTGTGTGTGTGTGATTCAGTGTGTGTTTGTGTGTGGTCATGTGTGAAATTCATTCGCCCCGCTGCGACAGAGTATTTCCAGCGTGCCACATAAAAGGTGCATGACAAAAATATGCTTTGAAAATGGCAAAGGAAAATCTAATGGAAATTAACTAACAAAGTTTGCAATTTGCCAATTCGGACGAAAGTAATTACAACGACAAGAGGAAAACTTTTCAATGCGAGGGGGGGAAAACTTTGCAGACAAAGGGAAAGTAAATTTAATAATTGACAATTTCCAGGGGAAGTTTTCATCTCGAGCCGCTTTTGCTTTCGCCTGTTTAGGTTTAATTTATTTTAACCTAATTTGACAGAAATTGAAATTAAGGCTGCAAAAAGCCCCACAAAGTTGGATGAATCTTTAAAAAAAACGCCGAACTTTACAACTCTGATTGAAATCCAGAGCAGAGCATGAAAATGAACGCTCTTTGGCATTTACTTCCAGGCCATTAAGGCACAATGACACACGCGGCTTTTGGCAGGCAGCCCTGGACAGAGGACAAGGCAGGCGGACAGACCTTTGTCTAAACTTTGGGCCAGAATTTGCTTGCCTGCCCCAGGATTGACTTTTTTGTCGCCTCCGACACTGTGAACCCTTGTCAGCTGTTCAGCAGGAGGGGGGCAGAGCAGAAGCGCGATGACTAAACCGATAATATCGAATTTGCTGGGGATATCCTTCGTTTACAGGACAAGCGCAACGAATCCAGGCAGAAGCATTCTTATGTGCGGATTATCATTGTCACTGCTATCACTCAGTCATAATAAATCATTCGGCTTCTGCATAAGACGCAAGCAATGCCCATCCACTCTCAAAGAAAAAAGGAGGGAGGGATAAGGATAAATTGTACTTAAGGTCTTCATCCCAATCCGATGGTACTTCTCTTTCCCAGCTAATTATTTGGCGTACTTTGCCGGCAGGTGGTGCCTACCTTAGCTGACCCTGAACCTAATGAGCAGCCGCAATTAAAATCAGCTGAAATATATCCGCTCGTGGCCACCATTAAATCCAGAATCCTCTCGCCCTTTCTTCGTTTCCTCCATTGCCTGCGCCATTTACAAGCAGATTAAGAAATTAATGGCTCACCATTGCAGGGTTCGGGAAAAGAAATGGGATTTGTTTGCCTGACTTTCGGTTTCGAGCTGTTTGTCATTTTTCATTTTTTTATATAAACAGCACAAAGGACTTAAAATTCTGAGTGGAACAAGCTCGTTATCTGGCAGGAAAGCTATCTAATTGAGTTGTCTCGTTTCAAAAGAGAAAACCAAATACAGAAAGAGAGAGAACAAGATTAACATTCTATCATATTTTGCCTAGTCACACTCGGTATTCACTTCTTATGTACCTGGCCACAAAATTAAATAAGTCTTGAGGCACACACAAGGCCGAGAGGGAAATGAGGGGGCGAGAGTGTCTGGAGAAAAATCGTGCTCCGATGAGGCTGCAACTAACAAGCACATCGACAGTCGTTAAAAGAGGACAATGACAATGGCTACAGCTGTCTGTCTCTCTGTCTGTCTGGCTGGAGACTCTTGCCAGGATGTCAGAGACAGCAACAACGTTCTGTACACTCGTATTATATATATTTATGAGCCACAGACAGGAATACAACAACACAATGGCGTACAAAAGGTAAACTTCATTTGGTCAAAGAATAGGCAAGTCAAGGGAAATACACAGAGAGAGAGAGAGAGAGCAAAGAGAAGAACGGCAATGGAATGGGTGACTTCCGTTTCCGTCAACACGGCGTTGAATACGGTTTCCTGGAAAACAGCCAGAGCGACAGTTAGCAAGCCCGTTAGTCTGCTTAGTGGCTAATTTGCAAATAGAATGGAAATTGTGGCATTGAAAGGGGAAGCCAAAGTATGATAGAGAAGAGAAGGAAAGAAACTAATTTTTGCAATTTAATTACAACTGCTTGGCAAATGGCAAAGGTGAAAGCATAAAGAGAACAGCAACAATAAATTGCCCTTACACTGAACATATTAAAGCTAAGTTTAGTAGCAGCATAAACTATTGAACTCGCACACAGACTAGCGCATAAGTGTTGCACGAAATCACAAGGCTCCTGCTCGTTGGGTATGTGTCAGAATATCAAGCATACGCCTCGAGGGTCTCAAAATTTGCATATTGTGAATTGATAAACTGCCTTCTACCAACAGAGAATATAAATCTTGTTTGTTTCCGACTATGGCACAGGAGTAAGGTCAGTATATTATTACAGACTGTAAAGTTGAAATCTCTTGAAGTATTAAAGTGATGACATGCACTGACTTGGCCCCAAAAAAAAAGAAAAAATATATTCAGATTCACAATGGACCTCTTGTTCGATTGGATGCGATGTCCTTCACGCCTGCAGCGTGTTTGCCATATACATATTTGATTTTGCCTTGTGCAAATGTTGTTATTTCCGCCTCTGTTGTTTTTATAGCGCGATATTGGACCTTCGATGCGTCCCTCCCGCGTCATCTCATTTCACGCTGACATGAGTCGTATTTGCTTGTCATTTATGTAGAAGGGCATCACGGCAGGCGGGCAATGTAATTGGCGAGTGGGAGATGCGGAGTGGAATTATTTATTGCCAGCATCGCAATGAAGAGTAATTAATATGTTTGCCACGCACATTCATAGACACATATGTAGGGGACAGAGCAAAATGATAAGTGGGAAAAAAAGAAATGCCCTCTTCACAAAGTATCATAAATTTTGTGCTGGAGCCTAAGTACAGCTCTGGCAGGTTACCGCGCGTAAGTCCAAATCATTTGTCATAATTTATGTTTCGCGTGCGAAAGAAAATCAGCGATGGGGGGAGCCATTAAACTGTCAATAACAACAAAGACAACAACAACAAGTTTGAAAAAAAAAATACGTCGAGTGAAAACCAATTATTTACACTCCTGCAATAAAAATATGCCACACGCTGCGTTCACAAGAATGAAGTCGCCCCCTATCCAATTTCGGGAGGGGAATCTGAAAGAAAATTGTGTCAAAATTTGGCGTTGTGAAATTTATTACCTTTTCTTTTGACTAGCTGCGGATCTTCTTCTTGATGGAATTGCATTTCTTCTGCTCCGTCAAAATTTTTTATGGCCTCCGACAGAAAGTTGGGGTCTAGCCGGGAGGGTCTCAACTTTTGATTTTACGACCTCAACGCATTTCAAGCATTTCAGTCGACAAGTCCAAATCTGAATTGACTTTTCCCATGAATAGACCTTGGATTTGCACAAAAGCCAATTATGAAAATGGAAAATCTCGAGAGTGTGTGGCAGGGAACTCTTGATTTGGCATTTCAATTTGTTTGGCTTCACCAGAAGCCGCATAATCAATCAGTTTGTAATGTGTGTCCTTCTTTTCCCCATTCTCTCTCTCTCTGCTTACAGACGAATAATGTTGCAGCGCCTCAGCCGGCAGTGGGCCACATAACGTTGCCTCCATTCAGTATCCTGTGAATCGAATTCCAAACATGGCGACGCCTTCATCAATGGAAGTCTTTGGCTGTCTGACGCTTCTGCTCGGCATGCTTATCAGCAGCGGTAGGTGGTCAACCGAGAATCCTCTCGCATGATATTTCTGAATTTTTATTTAAACATTTTCCCTTGGTTTAAAACACAAAATATTAAACTTGTTGGACGCTTATTGATTACTTTAATTGAAAAGATAGTTGGTTTTATTTACGTCAGTTTAAATCTGCTTTATTTCTGCGTATTTTGCGCTTTATCGTCTAGCTTCGATTAATTTGTATCGACTTTATAATTATCATCCTACCGCCACATTGAGCAAGTCTATCAATAAGTGTTGAGTAAGATACAAAGATCGATATAAGCAAAGTTTGTATGCTTATTTGCCTATTAAATAAATAAATAATAAATAAAGTTGCAATCAATGAATTAAACATTAAATAAATTAGAAGAAATAAATAAATTAAAAGAAGTTCAATTAAATAGCTAGAAACGTTAAATATTGTTTACAGCTCTAAAGAAATGCGAAACGTTTTGCAACACATTTATCATAGTTTAATTATCATTTCGAAGTTTAGGCTTGCATTTTCTAACTCCAACACTTTGCTATATCATATTATATATGTACTTACAACTTTCAACAGGCTTTAGTATAGACTGCTTCAAGTGCGTTTCGTACAATGGCACCAACAAAGCGTGCGATGATCCTTTTCACAACAATTATTCCACCGCCATACTCGAGTCACCTTGCATGGGCGGTCGCAAGGGTCGCGATGGCCTCTTTCCGGCCACTGCTTGCATTAAAATCGCTGGATATTTCGGTGAGTGATGGGCTCAGTTATGGATTATGGGAACTTAATGGCAATGTGATATGATTAAATCGAATTGAATTTGCCTCACAGATGACTACGGCGACACGATAACGGTGCGAGGCTGCGCTCTGGACAGTGGCACACTGACAACAGACACAGAGATTATAAGAATGTCACATTGTGGTAAATTCTACTATAATAACAGGTGAGACACATTTAATCACATCGAATTCGCAAGATTCAATGCCATTTTATAGTAAGGAGTGCGGCGATACTCTATCTCTAACATGTAGACAAAAAGTTTAAATCGTTAACGAGTATTAAACTAGTTTTTGTTTATTATTTATATTTGTAAATCGTATTAACACAAAAGAATGTGTGTAAATCCATGTTTATTTATGCAGCAATGAACAACTCTTCTGTTAAATCGGAAAAAATAATAAAATGTACATACAAATGTTTAAATGTATTCAACTTTGCATTGATAAAATATAAGTGCAAAGAAATAAACTCGCGGTGAAGTTATGATTGCCTTATAAATCATATGTGGACATACAATTCATGGAGATTATAGAACTCTCTATTCGAGTTCTTAGAATTACTATTCAATAGCAAATGCTGAGTAAAACACGCTATTTATTTCCAAGCATTCGCTCACGTGCAAATGTGCATCTGATAAATAGAGCATTTTACCCTTTTATATTACTCAGATCCGATGTGTTCCACTTCTGTGACGCATATTAAATCGCGCACAGTTGTGCGCTAACGAAATTCATATGTTACCTTTGTGTGTAACATGCTGACATTAATATATTCCCATTGTCGCAGCTATAACTTTATATTATCTGACTTCTCCCTGCCTCTCTCTTTCTCCCCTCCCGTCTTTAGATACGTACACGGCTGCCTTCAGAGCTGCAGCGATGCGGATGCTTGCAATGGCAGCCCCCCGAGAAAGGCAGAGTCCTTCCTACTTAGCGTGCCGCTGCTGCTTCTGCTGTTGCTGGCTGCCAGGTAGCAGTGGCAACAAGGATGCCTCCGACAACATTAACAGCAACAACAACAAGAACAACAACAAACAACAGGAACAACTGCAGAAGCCGAAGCAGCATCTCATGGAGCAGAAGAAGTTAAAGGGATTTGGCTAAAGTGAACGTGAAAAAGCATTTAATATAATTCAGCTGCGCGAATAAATTTACACACTCATACGATGCTCGCTCTCTATCCCACTTTCCCCCTACATCCACACAGCTATCGCGACTCTATCTCTCTCTCACTCTATGTCTACAATGCACCTTACACACACACACACTTACACACAAGGATAACACAGGATAATATGGAAGAAAAGCAAAAATATTTACATTATGGAATTCATCAAGCAATTATGTGATTTATAAATGAATATTAAACAACTATTAAACAATAATTGATGAAAGCAAAAACGAAAAAGAATTAAAAACGAGAATTAAATATTTCTAACTAACTAACTTACTAAATTTAAACCATGTATTTACGCTAAGCGCTGCGAGGCAAATATCGAGTCGAAAATCAAAGTTTAACGAAACGAGAATTCAAATTCAATTGCAATTATTTTAAGCTAATAATATTAAGTATTTACATACTATGTAATTTTGTGTACTTGCAACTCACCTGTGTATTGTTCGACTATTGTAAATAGATTGATTTACGCGTTAGAAAATGCTGAATTTTAGGCGAATTAACGAACAATTATAAGTAACTTAATTAGCGGCCCATTCATATCATGTTTACATTGTGGAAAACTGCGAAACAATTATTATCCCTTTCCCCCGTGATCATCTTAGCCAATCATAGCTAACGTCATCTCAATTATATGTTAAACTGCTGACAACGAGCCTTAACAGCAATGTCAATAAATAGGATCGTTTGCGAATTAATTGTACATTTATACCTTAAGCAGTTCATTGTTCTAGTTAGACTACCGAATCCAAATTCTCCGCTCTTAAGGCCAATGCGAGCTCCCTTCTTTCTCTACTTCTGTCTCTGGCCCTAAATTATGCAGTAAAGAAACATTAACGATACGCTTTTGACTGCTTTATTGGCTGATATGGGCAATTTGAGGAATTGACTGACTCATTTACCGTTTGTAGGCAGCGTTATCGCGTTGCACTCTACGAAAATATTCAACGGACGATAAGGGGTTATCAATAGGTGTAGTCGGTGCTTAAACCTCCTAAAGCAGAACCTCCGCCACTGACTAGTAGTTCTTATTTGATAGCCAAACACAATGGACGGTTTCGGTAAGCAGTCGTACCTCAAGTGTCGATGTCCGGCGATCTCTAACATTGCGATTGATCCCTTGCAGGAAACACTTGGTTGCACTACAGCAACGGCGTCATCCCACAAGACGCTGTTGTCGCCGGTCACGATTGCGATGGCGATACCATCTTTGTGGGCCGTGCCTTCTACAACAACGACCTGCTGCCGGCTAAGATTATTCCCAACAAGGGCAAGGCTTACGTGGCCTATGCGCGGGAAGAGGTAGAGTTGGAGAACTACGAGGCGCTCAGTGGCAGCAACTTCGTGTGGCTACCCGGTGCAAACGGTGAGGTGCCACCCGGTGCCGTTCGTGTGGGTCGCAATGTCGATGGCGAGGATTTGTACGCCGGCCGTGGTTACCATGCCGGTAGTTTGACAGTAGGAAAAGTGCATCCTTCTCATGGCTGCCTCTACATACCCTTCGATTCGGACGAGGTCAAGATATTCGAGTACGAGGTTCTCTCTCGTCGCATGGAAGCGCGATAAGCAAATGCCCAATGTTAAACATGTTCATAAATAGGCAAAGTTTTGTATAATAAACCTAATCTTTTGTAGAAAACGCCGCCTTATCTTTAGTCTAGATTGTCATAAAGTTTCCCCAGAATTGGCACCTACTGTTCGGGTTTTAGTTGTAGATGCCGTCATTTCTAGCTTTATGATCGACTTCTTCTGTTTCGCAGTTGGTATTTATTGTTTAACTCAGTCCGCCCCCATTATGCAGGAATCAACAGCTCTAAGTTAACAAGGAAAACGAAAACGAATTAAAATAAGGAAGAACGTTCATTAAGGCCTAAGCTATCAACTTTCAGAATTACTTCAGGCCTAAACATTTAAACATAAAGTCTAACTACAATGTCGCATAATCAAATGAAAATGAAAATGGAAAACCAATAGGACCAAGCTAAATCTATGTGCAAAGCTTAAAATACCAACAATAGCGTTTTACAAATGAGAATTGTTAATAATAATAACCATACAAGTATTTAATAACTATTACTACAGTTTACAAACGCTTTTTGTTGTTGATTACACTTGATTTTTCACCAAAAAGCGAGCTTGCAATGGTTTCCGCATCAAAAAGAGAACGAATTGAAAAACATATGTATCAATATGCAATCTTGCACACGTTTTTGATAAGATAACAAAATTTTGCTGAAATCGCTTGCTGTAAATGCAACAAAACCAAAATATTTAATCAAAGGCAAAAGTTTAGGCATACTTAAGCACCTGATTGGCTAGCTAACTAACAAGTATACAGAATTTCAATTCTTTAATCTACACACGCTCACTTACGCAAACACTTTACATACACACAATGTACGAGTACATACAATGAACGACCAAGCAACGTGTATAAAACATTGAAAGTTTCATGGCAAGCAATTGCTAAACATTTGTAACTAGCACATAAGAAGTTTATATTTACATCTAAGCGCAACGGATAACGATAATTAGTTAACGAAGCTACTAAACTAATCCAATTGAATTAAAATTGTTTCTTTCGCATTTAAATGCGTGCGTACAACTTTTTCTAGAGCTATTTGAGGCATTAAACACGAACACACGAAACAAGTATTAACATTTCTGAATAAAATTGCATAAATATATTGAAAATCAATATGTCTCCCGAGTTTAACTAAAGCTATACATATTTACACTCATATTGGAACTATAACTAATCTAGAAGGGTCTTAACATAGGCAGCATCCTCCTGGATGAACTTTTCAGCCTGTTCCTCGGGAACTTCGACTGTTTTATAATCGTCCAAGCCAATTTCTTCCTCTTTCCTAGATGAATAAGTGTTGGTATTTAGTACAACTTAGTGAAAAACTTATTAATAACTTACTTGATTAAAATGTCCACAACATTCTCACAGGCCAACAGGCAGTCACTATCTCTGCCCACCTTGGCCTCCCATTTGTGCAGTTCACGCAGTATCTCATAGACGCCTTTGGCGCGCAATACTTCGCGACATCTTCGTGTGGCACACAGCTGCAAGAGGCACTCCAACAGCATTTTCCGTAGATCGGGATCTGTTTCGCGAGTCTTCGTCTCAGGCAGGTACTGTAAAGAACTATGTTTAGCTAGTTTATCCAATTATAACTCCATCGATGACTTACTTGTAGTTCTATGGGCAGTTTCTCATTTTCCTCATCACTAAACTCCTCTGGTCCGCACAATGGTTGCAATATGGCAACCAGTATATCGTCCTGCTCATTCAATATCACATTATGGTAAACCGTATCGAAGCAAATGTTTTTGATGATGCCAATGGTTCCGCCACGCCTTACCACGCTCTCCTCGAACGAGGCAAAAGGCAGAAGCTTCTCCAACAGACGATACTTAGGTTGACAACAAAGTTCCCGACCACGCGGCACTTGTGTTAGGTTGCAGAAAATAGGTGCCAAGTAGTGGAGCTTTGATTTTTTCTTGTTATAATCCAGTTGCGCAAAAGCCTTGGACAGCTGTTGCAGCGACGGCTCCAGTGTGTCGAGTATCGAATGCACGAGGGACTCAACGCGGGTCAAATTGCTGAGCACCATGCTCCAGGCATCTGCAAGCTCCGCCTGCTCGTCGACAATGTGCTTGACGGCCACCTCAACAATTGCAAAAGTCTGTAAGACAATCAGATTAGGCTGTGTCATGAAATCAGACTGTAATTTGGCTTACGGGCTGAACCTGCTTCGCCAGTTCGAAGACTTTGATGGCGCCTGCTTCCTCTGCCGTCAAGTTTATCAGACTGAGCACCGCGTCCTTTGCCACAGTTGAGTTCGCATCATGAGTCAGTCCAAAAATGGCAATTAGCATGTCGTCTAGCGAAAGTATCGCATCCTTGCCTTCTGTACTGCCAGTCAGGCCTAAACAAACGAAATACAGTTGTTATTTATCAACAATCTTTCCCTGTAGCTGAGCACGTGTTGCTCTAGCGGCAATTTGTGTACATGTTGCGCGTCGTGTTCGCACACACTTACTCAGAACGTGTGTCAATGCGACTGCCTTCAAATCCAGTCTCTGGTTTGGCTGCATAAACTGGATAAGCTCTCTCACAGTGTCCATTTTTCCTATGTACCGTAATAATATTTAGATTGTTTAATAAATTTACGCAGCTTAATGTTTTGCACACATTTAATAAGTGTTTAGTGTGCCCTGAGTTGTAAACATTGAAAATACCGAATATTTAACAGAGGGAAATTTCAACTGTGAGCAGTTTTCAACCACTGTAAAGATGTGGAGTATTCGTCAAGTTATACTTCTGTTAAATACCAAAGTATTATGGATTTATTCTTTATATATTATCACCAATCTTATCTTTATTGATTTCTTTACTACCTGGAAAATCGCAAGGAATCGAATTAAATGCTCATTTCAGCAGTATGGGTTATTTTCTGAAATGTAAGGTAACTCCACGCACTGTTAATTGTGGAGTTCATTCTAGGTGGAGATTCGTTGGTTTCTTTTCTGTTACCCGTTCTGCTGTTAACGCAACATTGCTTACTCATAATAGCTGATTGCTATGACTCGGTTATGGAAATAGTGGTTTCTTCTTTCAAGAAGGCTGCGTCTCAAGTGAAGACAAAATAGGTCCAATCTCTATTATGGGCTAAACACTTTGGAAACTTAGTGCTTATGCACTGAAGAAAACAAATCCATTATTTTCTCTGGATTGGCCGTATTTCGAAATGAATTATTGAGTAAAAACTGCTGGTTTGTTAAATCAGAAAAATGCCTCTATATATTAAGCCAAGTTGTTTTGCCAATACACGAACCCATTTCCGTTCCGGGTGACAACCTTAGGTAAGCAGTAATCTGCTTGTCGCACTTGCGTTACACCGCAAACTCCAGACACGATCCCATTTTAGACAGGACACAATCCCATTTGTGTCTCGGATCAAT
Organism: Zaprionus africanus; assembly: GCA_018151435.1. NCBI lineage: Eukaryota > Metazoa > Arthropoda > Insecta > Diptera > Drosophilidae > Zaprionus > Zaprionus africanus. The sequence goes on along the minus strand of JAECXB010002309.1, from coordinate 9,691,757 downwards.
AGTATTTTATTTACTTGAAGAAAATTGACGAATCCCGATCTGTATTTTAGAAAACTTGCGCTGACATGTGAATGGCGTCTCTTGTTTGAAAGGCTTCCCAGACGTAATTAGACGCAACAAACGGTATGTTGTCCGTCTGACAAAAGAAACATTTTCTCGACATGTCCGTTTAAATCCAAATATATTGCATTAATGCTAAACATGCAATAAGTATAAAGTAGAAAAGAGATACAATTGAATCATCAATTAAAATAAAGCCATTTTTTCTCTTAAAAATTCCTATAATTCCCACTCCCCACCATTTCCTGCATTGCCAATTTTAAAACGATATATTGGGAAATTGTCAGCACATTCAATTGCTTTTTTGTGGAACGAATACGCGGGCCATTTATATGAAAGTGAAAACAACAATTATTAAAAATATTATATTACCAAATTTAGTATTAAGGAGTACTCTGGAATTATATTTATAATCAACTAGTTATAGTGCTATATTTTAAGTTTTGTCTTGCTCCCGTACTTTACGTAAAACAGAAACCCTTTCAGTGTAGGACAGTTCAAAACCGCCAAGGGAGCAAACAATTCTGGTAATGCAAATCGAAGAAATGCTCAGTTGCCTTGAATTGAATTTAAACTTTTGCGATTTCATTGCCAAGCGCTGAGCCAACGATAGGAAAAGCGAATACCTCGACTGTTGCGAAAGGATCAACAATTGCAATTGCGAAAGGATTCGGCAAAGAGTTTCGCTTCGCCTTTCGGATTCGTCGCATGAATCCCCGAAGCGGCTTTATGCGCAAAACTTTTGCTTGTTATTTTTAATGGCCGGCAATAATCGTTAAATGTGTCGACTGTGTGTCTTCCCCCTTCAACACTTTCCCCTATCCCTGTGCTGCTGCTGGAGCTGAAGCTGGAGCAACGTTCCAGTTTCTGTGGGTCTGACAAACTCAGCTGCACTGGCAATGGCGACTCAGCAGAATCGCCCATCCCATCAGAGGCCACCCGCCTTCGTTTCGCCAGCGCAGGAAGAGGGAGACAGAGTGAGAGGAAGAGCGAGAGAGAAATACCGAAAACTTTTTAGACTTTTCGTCGACTTTTCGCATTTTTAGTTGCGGCCAAGTGGCAAGTGCTGGCTCAGCAGCAGAGAGGGATGCACAGGCGTGGCGGGGGAACGAGAAGCCTCTGGCTCAAAGCGAACCCTGCAAAGCTCCAAATGTTCATTTCATAACCCGATTCGTGCTCGACTAACTGTTGTTTCATTTATTTGCGTTCTATGTAAATTTCATACGCCCACAGGCGAATCTCATTTGGGCGTGGTCGGGTGACGGCTTGCCAGGTAGTTTGGCAGCAGGAATGGAACTGAATGCGAATCTACCTACCTGTTTGCTTTCCTCTGCTGTGCCCAATGGGCCACGGCTCGTTGTTGCTTTTATAAATATTTAAGAATTCTAATCAAGATTCAGCTGCCCCACTCTGCCCCAGCAGCATCCGGAACACAGCACTTGCCGCCTCCCGGAGGCTACCTGGGCACCCCTTTCGGAATAGCGAAAATGTCGTGTTGATTCTTTTTGGTGGCATTTTAATGTCCTGCCAAATGTGCAATTCAAAAGCGAATTAAAGCCTCAAAAATGCCATATCTGAGTCACTTGCGGCCACAGCATTATATCTATGCATGTTTAGGGAAATTATAAAGAAGACAGACAAACATAAACTAATTTCCAACTTCTGAATAGATCACATAAACTTATCTCTTGCTAAGCTCCTGTCTCTGCGATATCTATAATGTGCGCTTGGCCAGTGAATTCGAAATTGGAGCTACGTGTGTGGTCCGTCTCTCAATTAAGATAAAAGCAACAAAAACAAAGATGACGATGAACCGAGAGCGAAAATAAAAATGGATAAATGAAGAAAGACGCCATTAAAAGGAACGTTGATTGGATTTATGAACCCGCGCGCAGTCTGAGACAAAGAAACTCGTTTGGGCCAGCCCAGGCCACTCCTCCACCGACTTGGCCCGCTGCTGTTGCTGCTTCTGCTGTTGTTGTTGTGTGTCTTTCTGCATTGGGACCCGTCATGGACCAATGCCAGCCCGTAGAGCCCGGCCATAAGTTGCGTGCGTCGGCGACACTCGCGGCACACTCAGAGGCGAAAAGGTCATAATTAACTGGTAACATGCCAGCCAATCCGAAGCGCAATTAATTCCCAACGCTGCAACTTGTCAGCGTTATTGTTGCTGCTGCTGTTGTTGTTGTCGCCTGTGCTCATTAGTGCGCAGTGAACAGGTAACACAGGTACGCGGCTGCGACTGCTAGAAATATATGACACCTGCCATGTGGCTGACATTTAAATTGATTATCGCCGGAGAGCATCAAAAACATTTACTAAGTAATTTTTTATATTTTTATTGCGCATTAAAGTAATCAAGTTACACAAGTAATTGACAATTTTTAGTGCTAAAAATAATTATGAATATAATCTTGATGATTAATATAAATAATCTTTTTAATTATTATTTTATTTAAAGTTTCTCAAGATTGATCAAAGCTCAACCTTATTTGAATTGAATATCTTTAAATGAATCATTTTCAATCTAACATAAAACCTTCTCTATTCAAAATGCGAAGAATTATTACTTCACTTATTATATTATAATATTCCAAGGTTTTCAGATACATATTTCGAACTCTCCTTAGAGCAATATGAATATTTGCTTGTGTTAAAAAAATGAATATAATATCATATGTTGTATGCATAATTAAAGATATATCCGCCTGTGTGGGGGAGTTTTGGAAAGGCGCGCTCGAGTCCTTGAGTCTTTTGCATGTTCTGCGAATATTAAACACGCAAACGACAATTTGGAAGACAAAGCGTGCGCCTTAACGATACCGAACGGCAATCCCGCACACATTTGCCATATATATAGATATCTATATATATATACGTGTGTATATAGAGAGATATCCAGCTGCAGATAGCAGGGATATGAATGCGGCCGTAAAGGTCGAACGTAAGGAACATGACACGCAAGCCAATTGAATGGCGAAAGACTCTGAAAGAAAGGGGTGCCATGCGAGGCCATCCCTACGCGGTGTCGTTCATATTTATGCATTGCCAGGACATTGAATGCTCGCACATCCTGCGATGCTTGCGTAGCTGCTCCAGCACGTGTACGTGTTAATATCCCTCCTCCTCCTTCTAATCCTCATCCTCCTAATGTCGGAACAGAGCTTTCTGCGACACCCTGTTCAAATAAAATGCCGTTGCAGTTGTTGTCTTGCAGAGGAGGAAGTGGAACGGATGGGAAGGGAGCCGCTACGTGCATCCAACACAATATTGTCGCAGGGTCCAGAAGGATGAGAGAAAAGTCTTTCGCTGTGTTGCAAATTCATTAAAACTTTATAATCACCAAATACGAAAATGTTCGCCCGTGTTGTGTGACTCGCATAACTTTCTAAGAAAACAAACGATTTTCATTTTGAAAGCTACATTGGATGGATATATTCCTGTACAATATGAGACTCTCACAATGCACGTTAACATAAACCAAGTTCAATTTATAATGTAAACACTTTTAGACAAATTTATATCAAAAATTCATTTATTTTATTTTTTATCATCTAAGAGAAATAATAACAATTATAACGAAATAAATTTTAGATAAATAAAAAAAACATATATCCCTATTGGATTGATTTTTTCATTAATAAAATCACATATATTCAAAAGTAAATTAAAAAATCAATTTCTATTAAACTGTATAAAAGTGTTCTATTGCACAGAAATAAAGAATGTCAAAACACTTAGTAGAGTAGTACCATACGAGAATATGAAAACTACACATTTAAGATTAACATTAAGTATAGAGATGTCAATTATTTAATACATTTTTTACATATTTGAATAAAAACAATATAAAGCAGACATGCATTAGAACTATCTTATCTTTTGGATAACTAATCAAGAACAGCTGGCATTCATTTAATCGTTCACATTTTGGTTTTAAATTTGATTAATCAACAGTTGCATTGACGGATCTGATTTGACAATAAAAATATATATTATTATATTATTATATGTTTGAAATACGCATATTGAAATGTTCTATTTAAAATAGCAATACAATTTCAAAAGAGTTTAGTTTCCCATTCCAGAGTGCTTTTCTCTTAGACAATTCGTCATGCAACCGTAAGTATAAAATCTCGTGAAATTGTTAAACATTCAGAAGTAAATATGTACTAAGCACGAATAATTTGTTAGATTCAAATATAGGATACAATAAAACTTGTCATATTCAACATTTATAGCATGTGGTCAAATTTTCATTGAAATGAAATGAAATGATGTTGCTGACTTATTTAAAAATTGAAGATGTAGAATCATAATTATATTGCATAATTATGCTATAAGTAGTTAAAGAGAGTACTTTGCTTTTTTTTTAATTTTTAAAATGGAATATTCTCTGAAGCTTTCTTCACTTCATGTGTGGAGTGTTACGACCCTCGGGGTAATAATTTCAATTACCGCCTGAATATGTATGCTCGTGTTTTTATTTTCGAGTGCAATTTTAAATTTTCCGTTTCATAATTATATTTATGCAAATGGGATGCTCACACACACACACACACACACACACACACATAAAGTGGACTTGCCTTTGCTTGCATATGTGCATATACAATACATTAGTGTGCGTTGTGTGTGTGTGTGAGTGTGTGTGCCTGGCAGCTTCTGGGTAGAATATAATTTTCGTTTTTAATATGCTCTCGCATGCCCGGAGTTTGTGCATTAAATTTATTTATTGGCGCAAATATTGGATCGCACGCCACTGGCTCCTCTTCCCTCCTTTTCTCTACTCCCCGTTCCTCCCTTTGCATTCCCTCCCTCTTCATATTCCGCTGTCTCCCCGACGGCATTTGCATTATGCGGCATGTGGCGGCAAAGTGGCAGCAGCTTCGGTTCGCAATTTCAGTGACAACTCTTGCACTCTGCTGTGCCATGCTATATATACCAGATGTTACGCCCGACTTCATGTATATAGTGCCCTGAAGAAGATTCTCGAAGATATTGACCGAGCCGAGCTGCAACTCGAGCTCGAACTCGGAAGCTGAAGCTCGAATTCTGCGCACAGCTCGTCTGTAGTGGAAGGAGGTAGGGAGTGCCAGGGACTGCGAGATGGGGAAGGGGAGAGGGATGGGGTGGGGTGTTGCCTGTTGTTTGCTCAAATGGAATTTCCAAAGTCGTTTAGCTCCTTATTTTTCTCGTTTCGCTTTTCTTAAATGCCATCTTTTTCCATTTCGTGCGTCCGCATTGAGACAGCTGCCGCTACCGCTGCCGGAAGCTGCCTCCGCTGCTGCTGCCTGCGCTGCTATTCCGGGGGTGGCTGTGCGGAATTCCTGAGTGGAATAATAGCCAGAGCGAGAGCCACAACATGGCTGCCCGACCCACCCCTAAGGAATGGCGCGCTGCCATTTGTTTGCTTTGCCGCATTTCTTTGGCTGCTCTGCCAACTGTTCCTTCTTCATCAGCGGCAGCAGCAGCGGCAGCCGGAGCAAGCGCAGCGTCTTCGGGTCTTCCTTTGCCCCGGGAATGCCATTCGAATAGTTTGCTTAGGTTCATTTTCCCCTTGCCAGGCTGAGCAGCAGAGCGGCACATCGACTACGCTTTCGACTGGGAGGCAGTGGCAAGTTGGGGTTGGGGTTGAGGCTGGGGCTGGGGCTGGGCTTGGGGTGAGTGCAGAGCACGGCCATTGTTGCCAGAGTGTGCGCTCGTAAATAAGATTTATTGCGAAGACGCGCGCGTTTCTTGGTCTTGGCTGGGCAAAGAGAAGGGGAAGATGTAGGGGAGGGGAAAGGAGATAGGGTGAGTGTGGTTGGGGGCACGTAGCAAGTAGCATGCCGCAGCAGATTCCATTTGGCCGGGCTGCGTCCCAAGGAAGGAAATTGGGTTTGCTTTTCCATTTCCCGTGCCGCCACTTGGCCTCAGACTTGGCAGGCTACACAGCTTACTAAATTGCTTTTGTATGGCTCGGATGGGGGGGAGGGGGGAGTGCTGTGGTGTGGGCCAGGACTCAAGAAAAATTACTTCGCTCGCAAAGACAAAGATTGTATCTGTGAGCGAGTGAGTGTGTGTGGGTAGATAGCAATACTGGCATTCCTATATCACATTTCTCACATCTGAGACTAATGCGATTGTATTTTTTGAGAGTTTTTCTAATTTGCATTTAATTTTTCGCAGCTGTTGCCTTCGGCACGGCAGCCCTGCCTAATTTCGCCGCCTTTAAGTCGTTAAAAATTCTGAAAACGTTCGCTTAAGTTTAATGGCGCCTCACATTGAAAGATAAACATTGAAATGGTTCCGGATTAAGTGGCAAGCACTTGGTATGCAACAGGATGTCGCCAGGTGGCGCTAGTATGCGTAGTCGTTGTCCGCAGTACGATGCGACTTGGGAGAACTTGTGCCAAGTTCGATTAAAGTTTAAAATATTAAATAATTAAAGATTGCTTATGAAAATAAAGAAATTTATATTTAAAAATATCACAAATAAATTAATTCTTGTGCCAACTTATCATCTTTGAATCTACATTGCCTTAAAATCAAATAAACATAATAATATATCATTTATTTTCTGCTTGCACTCTCCTCAAGGACCCTTCTTTGTGGCTCGTCTGCTATAATTAAATGAAATGAGACGAGTAAAAATGCAACCAAGGTTAATTGCTTAGGGCATTAAAAATCACAAAGCCCTGCTGGGCAAATCATAATTCACGGTTATTTGCCTCAGCTGCCGGTACCTGAAGGAGCCTAAAAAAAGAACGAAAAAGCCGAACAGGTACAGGCTAAATATAATGGAGGTGACCTTCTGCACGGCCACCTTGCGAATTCACATACATTTATCAGCCTCAGTGCTATTTGCTAAGTGTAAAAAATAAAAGAAGGAAGACGCAAAAGAAGTAAATATTAAAACATGCGCGCGAACATTCCTGGAATTTCCCACAAGACCTATACAGAAAAATCGAATCCGAGTCACGAACTGCGAGTGGGCTGTGGCCCAACGGGCTCCAACTACAACATGTACCTGGCCCTGTTCCCAGTTGCTTGGTCTGCGCATATCGTTTCGGTATTTGCGCAGTCTCAGCCTCGTTCTTAATCTCGTACATCCTGCCGGCGAATTGGGGTTGGGGTTGGTCCTGCGGCGGCGTCGCTGCTACAGCAGCCCAGCCACCATTATAATAAACAACCAGGCAGCGGCTCCGGTATCGCGTATCGCGTTCGTATCTTCGGATGTCCTTTTGCCATTGCTGGCGGAGAGAAAAGTCAAACGGTTTTTTTTTTCGTTTCTTTTTTTTTTGCGCCTCACTCGCCGCCTTATCCCTTTGGGGATTTTTGCACCATTAACGTGAATTGCTTTTTGGGGAAATTATGTGTACCCCGCACACAGAAGCTTTAATGTTTTGTAAATTCACATAAGGAAACCATTATCACCTGAAATATGAAAGCAATTTTCCTGCATCCTTTCCACTTGCGAGTTTTCGTTTTCGTTTTTGTTTTTTATTTGTTGCTGCTACTGTCCCTTGGCTCGCTTAGCCTTGTGTTTCTCGATCCCAACTGCATTGTGGCCATTCGAGACTGTCTACGGTATTGCGCGTGATGGAATACTGAACGTGGAAGAATAACAAGTTTGGCGCTGATACGTTTAATTATTTCTAATATCAGAAGTGGTCTTTATATGAATAAGAATATATACAATTAATAGGGTTGCAAATGTCTCCTAAGAAGCGCTGCAAGCTGTTAGCCAAAATTAACCTTCTGCAAGAGATTAAAAAGCATTAAAGTTTGTTTGTACACCTAAGTCTACATTAGTTTAAGAAGGCAAATATGACATTTAACAATACTTTTAAAAAAACTATATAGTTCAATGCCATTATCAAAGTTTCATAATTACTTTATATGTTTAATATTGCCCTAACTCTCTTACGAGTACATAGAGAGTGCCGTGGAATGAGGAAGCTGATGGACTACCGAAAGCAGGATCAGGAGCTCTGATAGGAACAGAGTCATTTTGCGGCATAGGCACTTAAGCTGTCAAGAATCACCTGAGGTAAGTAGAGATAAAGATTAGACTAGGAACGAACTTCATGCTAGCAGCAATGGAAGTCACTCTTAGGCTGCTATAACCTCAAGATGTTTAAGTAGAAAATAAAGCTGATAGGGGGAATACTCAGCAACTTACAGGTTACTGTAAACTAAGATCACACCTTAGAAAACAAGAAAAAAATACATCGACAAGGTCTGTTGATTCTGCGAGTTACAGACCGAAACACCGGAGCTCGTACTGGCAGTATGTCCGTATTTAGCTTTTAAATAAAACGTCCAAAGTCCTAGGCATGCACCTACTCGGGGTTAACGAAATGAGCTCGACTAGTGCAAGCACAGTACGGATTTACTTAGAATAACTGGATTGTAAACACCCCTATAATCCCAGAAGAGGTACATTAGATCAACAAGCTCGTAGTACATCTTCCCCACAACACATAATAATAATAATAGCTTAAGTTGCAGAAGATTTTAGACGGATTGGATCTGCATTTATTTATTTAAATAATGATTTATATAATACATAGTTTATACATTAACAATATACAATATTCCAAGAGCACATTTAGGAAAAACTTCTCTCAGCTATGTCCATTTGAAAGTCAAATGCTTATCTGCTTAAAGAAGGTTTTTAAAACACTGAGTGCTGGGTTTACTTATAATCCCAGCCCGACTATATACTCATTATGATACCGATTTATATACTATGCTTGAGTTGACCTCGACCGACTGCCAGTTTGGATAAGCGCAACAACTTGAAATGCATATGAAGCAGGTTATCCTGCAGGCAAGACAAAAAGAGGCAGTCAAGACAGAAGGAACTGGGGGAGCGAGGAGACAAAACAGGGGCGGAGCATTGGCAATTGGTGGAAACATGGTGGTATCGTGTCGCTGGCGCTATTTCGGTGGCCATAACAATTCTCGTAATACTTCGGGCATCCCCGACTAAACGATAATCGCGCGTAAATGCCCCACTAAAATCAATACGACGACTGCGACGACAATAGCGAAGGAAGACGAGGCCGAGTAGGATGCTTGGCAGCACAAGGCAAAGAGCTCTAGCGCTGACTTTGACTCCAACTTCGGGTAGGGATGCTCCTCCGACTTGAGCGAGTCACATTCGGTTTCACCTTCATTCGGCGTCTTGCCATCCTTTTCGCCAAGCAACCTCCTCGAGAAACTCACAGCAGGCAAGGCGCGTGGGCGTTTATGCACATGCGCTTCCAAGTGCCACTTGATTCGCGTCTTTCTGCCTTTTTTCTTAGACTTGTTTTTCTTTTCATTTTCCATTCGCTCAGCTGCGACGACGAGTGAGCGCAACTCAAGCAAATTGAGACCGTTTGGAGTTTATCAGACCAAGAATTCATGTTGGAAAGTCAATTAAATGCAGCTTTGTATTGATCTACTATGGAGTTACTTGGTTTATCAGGAGTTTTATGATATGAAGATATTATTATTAGAGCTAATATGATTTTTATAGAATAATCCAGGTTAGCCGCAAGGCTCATCAACAGGGATGAAAGGATGAGAGCAAATATTTCTGTATATTGAAAAAATTTTGCATACATATTAAAATTTATTATTTTTGTACTAAATATTCATTAATGTCTTTATTTTCTCTCCTTCAATCTATTGCTAATTTTTTATTTATGCAACGTAAAAAACCAAAACAGGATGCGTTGTCCAGCTGCAGTGATTGAAACTTATGCAGCACACTATATGTTCATTAGTGGCTGGGTAGCTTGCTCAATTTATGCCTCGTTGAATGTTGCAGAAACTGAATGAATAAGCAACAGAGCAGCAACAATTGCACAAGCGCATAAATATTAATTTGCAGCTTATTAAATGATTCACATTAGTCGCAATTTATAAAGACACTGTCGAGCGAGATGGTGACAGGGGGAGGGGATAATCCACATAGAATGCATACTAACTGTAATTAGAATACGTTTACCAATTAAATGTTTAATCAAATCGAGGCGTTCACACACCTGTCGCCGCCTCAGCTCTATACAAATGCCAATGCGCAACCTGCCGCAGTCGCAAGTCGCCGTTGCCGTCGCCTTGGCCGCTTCCCACGAGCGTGCTCGAGCGGTGCGTCGCCGTTGTCGCATGCAAATCGGACCAGGGACAAACGGTTGACATTCTGTGGCCGCAGCTGAGCGACAAATATACGAGTTGCCATAAAAATAGTTTATGGCTTTTAATTACGGTCTCAGCATGAGGTCTGCGCTGAGCAGCCAGAGAAGCCTCAACGGCCTGAGAGCAGAAGCCAATTCTCTGCTGAGCAGCAGCCGCGATTGGTAGAGCACCGTCTCCTTCTGTGTGTGTTTGTATCTGTGTCTGTGTCTGAGTGTGCGTGCTGCTGTCTGTAGGATCCCCTGAGCCTGCTTTTGTTTCTGTTTGGTTATTTATCGGTTTTTTAAGCCTCCATTTTTGTGTCTGCGCCGACTTTGTAATTTCCTTGAATTATATCTCAATTCATGGCCGACAATAAATTTGATAAATTTCTCATTTCGTATACCTGCTGCAGTTGCCGCTGCCTCGAATGCATCGCCATGTTGTGAAGAGGGACCGTGGGGGTGGGTGCAGGAAGGGCAGCTCCATAAATTATCAGACGACACTGTCGTATATACTGCAACAGAGCCAGCCCGGGCTGCAGCTGATTAAAATGTTCGGCTCGAGTTCCTTGATCGTTAATTACGATAAAAGAAATTCGATTTGAAAGTATAATGCCATCGACACGAATGGAAAATTAATTACAATCAATATGAATATGCAGTAACACAAAATGAATATCATTCACATTCACATTCTCATTCTTGATATAAAACAACAAGCACTAATTGAAATACAATTCAAAATTCATTCATGACGCCAAACGAATTGAAAAGGAAGCTTAAATGAAGGCAGTGAGAATACTGTTTAGTTTATAGGATGACATGCAGATCTTTATAACTTTGACTTTGTTGGAAGCTACTATAAAATTGGATTTATGCTTTCTAAATGACAACTAAGTACAGCAGAGTATGTAACACAATAAGAGAGGGAGAAAAAAATTATGAAAAGTGTCAAAATAGGGTATATTTACTTTGTGAAAATGTTTGTTACTGACAGAAGGAGACTTGGCCGACCCCATCAAGTATATATATTCTTGCGCTGTATCATAAACAGAGCCGATTCAGTCATGCCGGTGTGAATATACAGATGTCAGCTATTATAAAAACTAGAGACAGTTCTTTTGACATTAAGGTTCCTGTATTTCTTAATTAATAACTTTTTTTCCCGTCGTGCTCAACTGTAAAGCTCGTCTGTTTGTTTTAGGCATTGCTTATGGAAATAACTGTGTACCTTTGGTCTAGTCTGGTTCTTATCTATTAAATGATAGAAGCTAATAGATCAGTAGGCTAGGGAGCCATGACATGTAATGTACTGTGGAAAGCTACTATGCAAAATACAATATTAATTCAGTATTCTTTTAATTTGTATTAGAAATTTTAATTTTGTTTTTGGTTTTTTTTTTTACTTTGTTGTTTTTAATAAATTTTAAGTTTTATTGTATCCAATGCATCCACCGTCAATAATAAAAAACAGATTACCAAAAATATTAGTGCATTTGGAAAAACTCAGATGTTATCGTGAATACTTAGCTGCCCTAATCAGTCTGTTATGTGTGTTCAATTTCGGCACTACCCTCGGCTGGGAAATAGCGGCTAAGGATGTTTTTATGAAACAAAATGAATATGGATTTGTAGCATCGGTGAATGAATGGAAAGTGGTATCCCTGTGCCTACCAATTGCAGCTACCATTTTCAGCCTGCCAGTGGGATTTTTAGTTAAAAATCACGGATGCAAAGTCCTCATCTATCTGCAAGCTATACCCTATGTTATTAGTTGGATGATGCTGATCTTTACCAGAACCATCTTCCTGATTTATATTAGCCGCTTGCTGCAAGGCATGTGTGGAGCAACGGTTTGTGTGGTCGTTCCTCTGTACAACATGGATATAAGCCGTGTACGTCATCGAGGTCGCGTTGGCACCATGTTTTTCGGAGTACTCATGTACGGCGTATATCTGAGCTATTTCCTTGAACAAAATGTTGGCATGCATGTAACAAACGTGGTTAATCTTGCATTGGTGATTTTAATAGTGTTTATGAAACTTGTACCCGAGTCGCCCACTTATTATGTATACCAAAACAAAACGGAAGAGGCAAAAAAAGCATTGGAATGGCTACATGGCAGTAAGTATGTGGAGCGAGAGCTTAATACTCTGCAGATACTCATGGAAGACACGGTGGACTCGATGTTTGGCGTCTATTCATTACTGAAGGGATTTAAAAACGCAGCTCGAGGAATAATAAAGGCCTGGGTGATAATGGCATTGTATAATCTATGCGGAGGCATGATGATATTAAGCGATCGGTCTGTCTTGCTTTATGAAAATGACAAAGAGAAGTTTTTTTTCTATAACAAGTGTCTGATTATTGGCATGATCATCGCTCATTTTGCCTGTTTCATGTTAATTGATCGCATCGGGCGGCGGCTTTTGTTATTGATTTCAGCGCTGGTGATGACTGGTTGTGCAATATTAATTTTCTGCTGGTACGAATGGGAATCTCACAGGAGCGATTGGACCTGGCAGCCAATTATATATTGCTATATATATACTGTAGGCTTTTCATTTGGCCTTGGTCCCGTGGCCTGGATATTAGGCACGGAACTTATGTCGATGAAGGTTTATTGCTTTGGAAACGCCATCATGGCGTGCAGCAACTGGCTTTTCTTCACACTTACGGTCGTGTGGCTGAACTTCACTACATCGTTCTACTCGATTTTCGGCTTGATGTTCGTTGCGGGCACCATGACAATTTCATATTCCATTCTGTGTGTCCCCGATACGAAGGGTGTATCGTTGTCTCGAATTCAACTGAGAATGGTACCCAGTACGGACGTCATATCATCGACAACTTCGGCAAATTCGACAGAATCTATAGTCTTTGAAATAAGGTCAACGGACGTGGTATCTGTCGTTGACAGAAGTACGATGAATATGTTGTCTGTGGGAACATATCGACATCAACTTCTATAAAATCTGAAGACATCAAATTTCACACAACACTTGTGCAGTCACTGGTTTTTAATTTATTAATAAATTTTAAGTTGATTGATTGATCGAACGCGTTCATTACTAACAAAGAGACATAGATTGTCTCAAAAAATTTTTAATTTTATAATTATAATATTTGTATTATTATTTCTTTGTCCAGGAATTCGCAATGCATCCGTCTGTCTGTCTGTCTGTCTGTCTGTCTGTCTGTCTGTCTGTCTTTCTATCCGTCTGTCTGTCTGTCCTTCTGTCTGTCTGTTCGTCTGTCTGTCTGTCTGTCTGTCTGTCCGTCTGTCTGTCTGTCTGTCTGCCCGTTTGTCTGCTCGTCTGTCTGCCTGTCCGTCTGTCTGTCCGTCTGTTGGTCCGTCTGTCTGTCTGTCTGTCTGTCCGTCTGTCTGTCCGTCTGTCTGTCCGTCTGTCTGTCCGTCTGTCTGTCTGTCTGTCCGTCTGTCTGTCCCTCTGTCTGTCCGTCTGTCTGTCCGTCTGTCTGTCCGTCTGTCTGTCCCTCTGTCTGTCCGTCTGTCTGTCTGTCTGTCTGTCCGCCTGTCTGTCCGTCCGCCTGTCTGTCCGTCTGTCTGTCCGTCTGTCTGTCCGTCTGTCTGTCCGTCTGTCTGTCTGTCTGTCTGTCTGTCTGTCCGTCTGTCTGCTTGTCCGTCTGTTTGTCCGTCTGTCCGTGTGCTTGTCTGTCCATCCTTCCATATGTCTGTCTAGTCGTCCGTCCGTCTGTCCGTCCGTCCGTCTGTCCGTCCGTCTTTTGTACCGCGAAAAAGTTCGAGCCGAATGGGTAAATAAGTTTCATCAATACTGATCCACTATATCATATAGCTGCCATAAAAACAAACGGCGGAAACTAAGATTTTGAGGAGCAATATCTGTTTTAATCTTTAAGAACCAATCAACGTTAGAAATTAAATTCAATTCTATTCAATTGAGCAATAATAGTATAACAAATATCACTAGTACCTGCGAGGCTTTATAGCTTTTGGCGTGACGAAGGTAGCCTTTCTTTCTATGTAAAACATACTATATATAGTGAAAGTCCAGTCATAGTCTGACTGTAGTGCTCCACTGGCTTTAGTTGACACCCTAGGTACAGCTTGCACAATCCTTGCTTCGGTTCCGATCTGTCTTTAGATATGTATATCAGGGCTTGCAGCATAGAAGTATATATGAATGCATGTTGTGCCTTTTTATGGAAGTAGGTATGTGCATCTGTGTGCGTATCCCGCTGTCTGTCTGTCTGTTTGTATGAGCTTCCTACAAGTGCAAAAATTTATGGGTATTTGATAGCACTAATGGGCTATTAAATGCGTAAGCAAATACACACACGCGCTGACACGCATCCAGGCCAGCGTGGGTGGGTGCGTGTGTGTGTGTGGCAAAGATGAAAATGTACCTAAGCGAATCTAAATGGCATCAGGGGCACCGAACATGCAAAATCATGTACTCGTAAATCTCTTTAATGCCCACGGCCCCCAGTCAAAGCTGTGAGACACTGCACACTGCCGGATGAAGGGCATCGAAAGTATGGGAGTGCCTGGAGCTTCATGGCAATGCCGTTGCCTGTCCCAGGTCCGACTTCGACCCGCCCACACGTAATCACATGGTAGATGTTTGTTTACCCCCGCACGGATGGAGGCCTCGGCATGTGGTTGGGTCGCAGTCGTAATGAAACCGGGTATGCCTGTGTGTGTGTGTGTAAACGGATGTTGAAGCGGGGGTGCAGATGCGCACGCGAGTGTGCGTGCGTGTGTGTGTAAGGTGCTTTCGAATACGTATTACGTAACTAACGAAAATTAACGTTAATAGCTCTGGGTATCAAAATAATGGCAGAAGCTCCACAGCTCCACAGCCAGTTTCCCGTCCCAGCTCGGCCGTGTTGCGGATTGCAGATTGGATGGGTCGACATCGAAACGGGAGCTTGAAACGGTAACAGTATAAATTGCAAAACTCATTCCAGACTTAGGCAAAACGTGAAAATATTGTTACGACCTCTTGTGTTTCTGCTACACCTCCCCCAACTTTGGCAGAACATTCTGCCCATTCGAAATAAATTAGATATTACTTGCAAAATTACGATACTTCTGCCCTTAACTAAGAAAAGTGAAGACACGTTTTTTAACAAGCTTTTATTATTTTGTAATTTCCGAAATTTATACAATACATATATCAATTGAACGTTGACTATTCTGTAAACTAAACTCGAAATCGTGTGAATTTTCTGATATTTTCTAATTTGTCTTTTTAAATTGTCATGACTGAGAATACCACCAGCGTAAGTCCCCCAAGGTACGACGTATATGATATTCCAAACACAATCTCTCAAAGAATGGGAAAACAATATCTGGCATCGATCATCTGTAATATTGGTGTAGTTTGCTTCGGGACTGCCCTCGGTTGGTCAATTCAGGAGGAGGAATATGTCTTGAAGCACCCCGGATACAGCTTTGTCAAATCAAGGCAACAGTGGGATATGGTGAAAGCATTTCTACCGTTTGGCACTTCCATAGGCTGCATACCTATGGGCATACTGATGAAACAATATGGCTGCAAACCGCTGATGCTCTACCAATTCATACCCTGCCTATTGGGTTGGGTACTGTTGATCTATGCAGAAAACGTTAACATGCTGTATCTAGGTCGATTTTTACAGGGCATATGCGGTGCGGCTGTCAGCGTGGCAGTGCCTGTCTACATCATAGAGATAAGCAGTCTTCACAATCGTGGTGCCATCGGCAGCATCTTCTTTGCGGCCCTCATGTACGGCATTAGCTTATGCTGCATCATGATGACCTACTTACCATTGACTATTGTGGCTGCATTCAATATAGGTCTGTCACTACTCGGCCTCAGTGTTTGTGTGCTACCCGAGTCGCCGACGCACTATATATTTCATGAGAAGTTTGAAAAGGCGAAGACCTCATTGAAATGGCTGCACAGCAGTAATGACATCGAATCGGAGCTGCAAGTACTGGTGAATATGGTGACTGGGAATGGCTTGAGTGAATATGGTGGATGCAGTGATTCGTTTTCGACCGAAGGTCGGCGGGGTTTCTGCAGAGCTTTGTTTCTTCTAACAGTGTACCAGGCGTGCGGCGGCGTTGCCATACTCGCTTGCTTAAATGATCTTCTGAACAAATTGTCAGACTCGACATACCAAACTTATTTCGGCTTGGTGGTAACATCCATGATTGCTGGCCATTTGATAAGTTTCATGCTAGTTGATCGACTCGGCTTTCGTGTGATGTTATTGATATCCTCCAGCATCATGTTATTGAATGGAGTATTTCTATGGGCATCGCTTGGTTTCGTCAAGATTCGCAATTGGGTATCAATGTTGAACGTTTGGCTGTTTTTTGCATCCTTCTCATCCGGTTTCGGCCCTATCAGCTGGATCCTCCATGTTCAACTCATATCTGAAGCTGTTCGACCCTATGGATGCAGTGTATCCGCCTTGAACAGTTGGGTTGTTACCCTTATATTAACCATATGGGAAAACAATGGCATAGGCAGTCTGAATATTTTCTTTATAATTATGATTTTCTCGTGTCTCGGCTTGCTCTTTGCTCTTTTGTTTTTGCCGGAGACGAAAGGCCTAACTACAGTCCAGATCCAGACTCTAATGTATACTTACCCCGTAGATGAAGATTATGATAATTAAATGTATTTTTTATTATTAAATGTATATTTTCGATTAACTCATTACTACATAATAATCAATTGGTTTATTTTTATTGCGTTTGACAATTTTTAATTTACCTAAAATACAAATTTTCTAATCGTAGAGTATCTATACAAACTATATCGAAGCCATATAAATTTATTATTAAATAAAGTTACCCAATTGTTTAAAAATTAAGAAAAGAAGAATATTCATTTGAAATTTTAGTAGATGATGGTTTTTAAAAATAATTGCAATATATTTAAAAAAAGAAATTATAAATTTTAAAATTGTGTTATAGGTTTTGTTCGCAGAGCTCCCTGTTGATGCTGATTAAAAGTGGAAAACGTTTCCTTCTCTGCATTGGAAGCTTCCTTATATATATATATATCTATAACGTTCAATGGGAAAACTATACAGATTTCTGTATATACCCGAGCTATTTGCAAGCTGACTTTATAGAGCATTCAATTAGGTTAAAGTGTAACACATTCATACTTGCTGCAATGGCATTTCCAACCAAATTAAAATTTCAATTTGAGATCTGAATGTCGAGCTGCAGCAGGGGCTTGACTGGTCTCTCTTTCTCTCTCTCTCTCTCTCTCTCTCTTTCTCGTGTGTCTCTGTGTGCTTGCCCCAATATCTGGTGTACTTCGTGTGCGTGTGTCGTTAATTTTTATTGGACAGCTTTTGAGATCCTTCTCGCATTGAAATCGAATGAAATTCAGTTGGTTGTTTGCTTGTTGCTGTGGCTGATACGGTCTCCTGGGATGGCAAAGGCGTGAGCTGGCATGCGGGGGATGGTTGAATGGAACTCCGTGTGAGACTGGGACTGGGTGGGACTGTATGCGATATGGGTTTGTGTTTGTGTTTGCGTTTGACGACGACCAAAACGCAATAAGCAGTTAAAAAATACTCGTAATTGCACCGGGAGCCATCCCATTCGAAACTCCAAAGGAGTTGTTGTTGTTGCCGATGCTGCTGCTGCTGATGTGGAACGTGCGCAGTGGCATCGACAATGGACAACAGAGAGAAGTGGAGTGCACTTGACTATAAAATACCTCGTACCTTGTTTAGAAATCATAGAATAATACAACAGAATTGTTTTTACGCTCATCACGTCACGTTTTATTTTCTTTAAATAGAAGGAAAGATTTATTTTAATATATTGGATATCAGTGCAGTCATACTTTTTCTACTTGACACAAACTGAAATAACCGATTACGAACATTTATAATCGAAGGTAATTATATCCAAAAACTATACAGAAAAGGAACAGTCGAGTGTGATCGGCTGTTAGATACTCGCTGCACAGTTGATTCAAACTATTTCTTTAAAATATAATTTCTGTATTTAGCGTTTAGAGTTGCATACTTTGCAGGGCTTGCGAATCGGAAATCATGATATTTATTTATTAATTACTTTCTATGGTAACTAGCCGATCGCAAGCAATTTTCTACATCAGAATTATTAAATAAACTTGTATTGTAATAATAACACATAATCGCTTCAAATTTGGTAGTCCTAGTATTATATTATATGAGATTTACTCGGACAGACGGACACTTGGCCATGGTTATAAAGATTCTGCAGTTAAAGCTGATTAAGAATTAATATACTACATGGCTTCGGCGACGCCTCCTTTTGCCTTTTAGGATACGATAATTCTTCGCTCGGTTCAAACTTATAATACCCTTCCACCCTCATGGATAGCGGGTATAAAAACGATACTCAGTGGAATCGTTTCTCGAAAAATTCATATATGTAAAAAGAAAATTGCTTTGTGAGTTGCCTGCTAAAGATTCTATGCATATTATTGGCCAACTCGAGACGGAATATTTTCACGAACCATCTGCCAAAAGTAAAGATTTAAGCTTTAAGACTTTAAGTCCAGGAACTAGGCGAGGGAAACACAAGCACGGACATTGCGATGTGGATGTGAGTAGGAAAGTGTAGACAAATTATTATTATGGCTCAGTTAATGGGTTTTTCTAAAATATCAGCAGCATTTGCTGTAATTTGCGAAAGAAAAAGCCCTGAGTCGTAACGGTATATGTCTTCTTACATTCGAGGTTTGTATTAGACTGGATTTTGAATACTTTTTGTTTTGTTAATAATATAAACTTAAGTTATGCATTTAGCGCAGATGAGGTAAGTAGAAAAAAATGTACTATATATTAAGAGTTAAAAAACATTATTTTAGTTTCTAAAAATGTAACCTATATGAAACTATAAGGTATATCTCACGTATATAATATTCTTTGCAGCGCATTCAGAGTTCGCTTAGTGCCTCTTCTGTTTCTTTCATTCTCTCTCCTTCTCTGTGTGGGAGCGAGTTTTCTTTTTGTCCGTTCGCTATTGCCGTAATTTTGTTTGGCCGTGTGCAGAGGGACTCGCCATGTATTTGTTGCCGCTGCTGCTGCTGCTGCCCTTTTTTTCTGCCCTTGTAGTTGTTGTTGTAATTATAATGGGCTAGTGGCTACGCGGGCAACTCTAGCGAAATGTTGCCCAAATGGGTTCATATTTTGACGTTTAATGTAGCGAAAATGAAGCGAGGATTTATGAAATGCGCACGTTGCCCTCGCAATATCGAAATGGAGGCGAATACGAAGTGAAGCAAACATCATCCCTTCCTCCCCGGGAACCATGGCGAATAGTGCAAATCAAAAATCAATTGCATTATTAGACGCCATTTCGAATCAGAAGCGGGGGAACAAACAATGGAGACTCCGCAGGCTGAACTGTCTCGAGTCTAGACATGGCATTGTCTGCCTTAATTATGGCTTTAATACCGTTGGCTAAAGACCTACAGCTTGAGCCACTTTTTCATGTTGTATTTTCCCTTTCTGGAGGCTGTCAGGTGGCACCCGGTGCCCTTTATGGGCCGTTGAAAATGATGAAAACATCGTTTCGAAGCCGGCTTAAATATGTCTAATCGACTGTTTCGGGCAGCACTTGACGGCAGCAGTTGCTCGTCTATTCCCAGCCAACACTCCAGAGACTCCCCCATCGACCTTCCCACCGCCGGCTGGTCCCTCTACGCGTCAAGGGATCAAGCAAATTGCGAAAACTATGTGCAAGATGGGCTGTTATTGCAGCAAAAACGCTTGTAATGATGACTCTGAGTGCCGTTTCCTTGAGTGTATTACCTATAAAAAATTTATACAAAGCTGCTGCCAAATTACCCGCATACAAAGCAAAGACAACCCCCCATGTTCCAGCCACCCCCGGACAAGCAGAGCATGCCGAATAGATATAGCCACCTCATCAACTTCACCTTGGCCGTGTGCCTTGACACGGACACGATAAGGAAACTTCGACCCGAAGCGTAGCTTGCTTCTTCACTGCCAGATAAAATGGAACATTAAATTGCTGATTTTTTCCTCTCCTCCTCAGGTCCAGAACGCCCTTGTAGACGTCTGAGAAGTGTCGGTTCATTAGGGTGACTTGCCCGGGGCCTGGATCAATGCATACCAATAGGGCTCTTCTAGTGAGAGAACAATCTCGCTTAAGTGGCTCTATGTGATGGGGACACTGTTCTGATTACGCCATTTACAAGAAGTTATTTTTGCAATTATATTATTCGTAATGCACTTTAAATAATTAGTGTTTAATTGTGATATTGTAATGAAAATTATATTGAATCTTTTTATAACAATTAAAAATTGAAAAATTTAAATAATTGTTTTCTTAAATATTTATTTTAAAAGTTCAACCTTTTGCTTAGCAAATTTACTTCAATTAAAAAAAAAAAAATGCAACTTTTGATTAAACTTTATAGAAAATTCTCTTAACTCTATCCTTGCCAACGGGTAACTTACATCAATTCCCATTTGAGAATAGAAAATAACGAAGGAAAACCCCTGAAATTTGCGATGCTAAACATTGCTTGTCGTGGTCCCATGTCCCGCTGGGTCATCCCTTGGCGCTCGTAGTTTATGTTTACGTAGAAATTAAAATAAACGCCGGAATGAGATTTATGCCATGTTTGTATTAAGCCGCTGTCCACGCGGCAGAGCAAGCCAAGGACGAAGAACACCAACAACAAGCCGAGAAAAGAGAGAAGTAATCCAAACCCACCACCACCACCACGACGTCGCAGTGCCCTCTGCCGGGCGGCCATCACGGCTCTGTGGTGCAATTCAAACCCATTTGGGGTGATATCCATAATGGTCGAATCGCCCGCTTTGTGTTTGCTCACTTGCGCCACCAACTGCTGCGCTGCTGCTGCTGCTGGTGGTGGTGGTGGCTCGTTGGTGGCGCTGCCACCGGATTTAAATTCTAATCTAGCAGACTCAACTGCGCAGACTATGCGTCGCGCGACTCTCACACTCACCCGGCGTGGCGGTAATAGCTTTATCTGCCGACAGAATTACGGCCGACTGCTTGATTCATGATCCACACACACAGTGTGGCCGTTGTTGCGCCTTTTTGTTGCCACTCGTTTCCTGTCTCGCGTATCCATGGACTTTTGCGCTCTTGGGGTTGGGCACGGACCCCGCATGGTGACGGGAAGCGCTGGTGCTGCCATTGTGAAGCTCAATCGTTAATTTGAATGGATGCATCGGCCATCATTGCACAGGAGTTTGAGGCGGCACAGTGCAGGTCGTTGGTATAGGCCAACTTGTTTTTGAATTGCGTATTATGAATATTATTATGAATATAGTCATAACATTATTAAAATAGTTATATTTATTTCTATTTTAACTAAGTATCGTTAAGCGCGGACTCCTAAAAAATATATATGTAGATTTAAAATGATTTAATTAAGTCTACAGGTTTTTATTGATTAACCTATTTTTTATTTTTTTATTTTTTCATATAGAACTTTGAGCAGTAAACATATTTTGAATGTTTTCAATAGGTCAAACTTTGGTAAAAAAGAATAAATTCTTATTAAATAATTTTCATTCTATTTAAGTTTTTACCATAATTTAATTTTTATTTTTTAGATATTTAATAAATTGTTGTACTTTAAACCGTCGACTGACCACAGTTATTATTAAATAAGAATGAATAAATGAATATATAAGGCAATTTAATAATAATAAATTAAAAGTATAAAGAATAAATAAATAAATTAAATATAGAATTTTTTAAAATTCACTATATATTTACGAGTGTAAAATTTTGAAAATACTCTCCACTATTTCCCAGTATACTAAAGAATTTAATAAAAATAAATTTTAATTATTAAGAAAATAAAAAGTAAATAAATACCTTATGATATATTTGGTAAATATTTTCAAGTATAATTTGTAATTTAAAATTTTTATAAAATATTCTATTTCCAAGTTTGAACAGGATTGATCCCTGTGAATTTATTGTATGTGTCTATACATTTCTGAAGGGGAGTGTGTTACTCACAGAAGCTCTCTGATCGACTATGAAGCTTGACTGGCTGGCACAGAACGGGCAGAGGAGGACACAGTGCAGTTTTTGCTATCTGCACGCGCAACAGAGGAAATCCTGTTACGCCGGCGGAGACTCGGTCTCCACAAAGGCTGCAGGAACACACAATAGACACACGCACACATGCATACATACACACATACACATACATACATGCATGCCGTGTACTGCCTCCCGCTACAAACAGATGGAAAATCAATACTAACGGCAATATGGCGGGGCAGCAGACGTAAGCATGGATTGGATCTGGGGTTGTTTGTTTAATTTTCCGCATTGCAAGTGATGAAAATCTATTGAATGTGCGGCCATGCCAGAGTTTCCGTCACTTCGGTAGCGCACTGTAGAAATGTTTACACAAGGCAGCGGCTCAGCAGACGCAGCGCGGAGTGAAACGGAAGTGCGGCTCAAGACCCAACCTTGACAAGGAGGATGAGGCCAATGAGCAGGGAAAGGTGATGGTGGGGGAACACGAGAGAAACAGAGCAGGGGGCTGCGAACAGTAGATGAGAGAGACCGTGAATGATACGCACTCGTTCAAATTGCCATTTAATGTCAATCCAATGACAGTTATTTTAATTGTGTTTGGGTGTTGCGACAATTTATGTTATGGCTGTAATTGTTATGGCTACCGACTGCAACGCACTGGGAGTTCGAGGTATTGAAACATATGTATGTGCAACAGATTGTAATGTGGGAATGAAATTAAGAGCCGATTTTTAGTAACAATTATTTCTAATATCTTTGATTCAGTTCGAATTAAGTTTGCATGCACGAACTTCAATGTCATGAACGAGGACTAAAGTCAACAGGCATTGGACTGAGAGATACCCTTTGCTCATATTATATTTAAAAAAACGCTAGATGTACTGTATTAAGTAGTCTATAACTTGCATACTTACAATCAAAAAATCAGACACTGATGCTTGGAACTATTAATGAAAAAAAATCTGTACAGAAATATCTGTTTATTGTTCGATTTTATTGCAATTTGGGAAATGTGTACATTGACGATGTGCCCTTTTTATGGTAGTATATGTTTTGTATTCATAAAAGATTTTCAAAATCAAACCCAATCTAACTAAAGAATAGAACCGAAGATGAGTAAAAAGTGTTGATCAGCCGAAATGCGTGTCTGCTCCCCAACGAAGATGTATTAACAATGTAGCGAATGTTCAATTAATTCCTCAATAAGTTGCTCAGTTGCGTTTTGATTGTTGTTAGTTCCCTTCTTGTTAATGATTTATTTGCGTTTATTGCTCACAGTGCTCCAACCAGCCTCCTGTCGTTGTAGCTGGGTCTGGCTGTTCCGATTGTGTTGTTGATGCTGAGCACCATTCCCAATTGGTTGACCGCGTTCCTTGCCACGTAGTTTTATGCCCAGGACACGCTCCATTTTGCCCAGTATCAAATTGTTAGGAATGCCGCGTCCAGCTTCGTAGTCATTGACCACTTGCTGTTTCTCGCAGATCTTGGTGGCCAAGTCCTTCTGGGTCAGACCTTTGCCCTGACGACCCTGCTGAATGATCTTGCCCACATCCAGCGGAATCTTGTCATGCTTCAATTCTTCAGTCTCGCGATCCAGTTTGGCAGTGTTCTTGGTGGTCACATGTTGCTTGTTACTGCCAGCTCCATATTTCTGCTGTGTATCGATGGCAACACCTTGACGGCGTGCCTGATTCACAGCTGATTCGGTCTTCAATTGACTAGACTGTGGAATCTTTTTTCTCAAAACGGTTA
Organism: Zaprionus africanus; assembly: GCA_018151435.1. Classification (NCBI taxonomy): domain Eukaryota; kingdom Metazoa; phylum Arthropoda; class Insecta; order Diptera; family Drosophilidae; genus Zaprionus; species Zaprionus africanus. The sequence continues at coordinate 9,667,745 of JAECXB010002309.1, read as the reverse complement.
CCTTATCCCAGTCCGACATCTTATTTTTCTATTATATGACGAAAATATGAAATAAACTCTGAAATGATGTTTAGCTGCCGGCGTACTGGCTTCAAGGCCCACACACACTTACTTACATATACTTATGTCCATGGAAAATGTATCTTGATGTACTCGAAAATCGAATACTAAATTGAAGGAATAGTTGTAGTCTGTAGTTGATACATAGAAACCTTTTTGCCAAGTTCGGGGTATCTAGGCTTTATAATAGCGAAGATCATTGCACTCTACACTAAATTGAATTCTTGCAGAGACTTTGATGACTCTTTTTGGACAATTTTTAGCGGTTAAAAGGGTGCAGAAATTTACTTAATATATAGTACACATTATAAAGAAAACGATAATAATATTAATTTTATTCTCTTTGAGCGCCCAAGCAAACCGCAAGAGCAGGAACTGCGCTCCTGTAGCCTTTGTGCAAACCAGTTTCATGTTTGGTGGCCCGGGCGAGGGCAGGTACATTTTATTATGGCAAGAGGGTCTCCCTAGCTCCAATTGCGTTCCACAAGCAGTCCATCAACATCCACAACCATACCCACAGACACGTACACACACACACACACACTAATAAACGAAGCGTGCACACGTTTTAAAGTTAAGTTGGTTGTGTTGTCAGACAAGGGAAAAGGGGAGAGTGGAGCAAACGAGAGGCAGCCCGGCTGGGCTCCATGGCCGTTGGTTAGTGCACTCAAATGCCGCTAGATGGCGCGCAGGTCAATTCAGTGGAATTAATGGAATTGGAATTCATGGCGCGGAAATTGAATTTATGCGCCTCACTGAGCCGCGCCGACGGGCCGCCGGGCCGGGCCAAGCCGGGCCGACGAGCCGAAGGGGCAATCGGATTTTAATGCGCCATTGAACGCTTCGGAATGGCAGCGATTTTGCAGCATTGAAACATTGGCGAATCGAAGGATTGGAGGATTGCAGTCAACCAACAGGGACTGAAAAGTTAGTCAGGGACTGTTGTGGGTAACTGTGGAAATAGCAGGACGAGTAATTAAAAACACGTTTGTCCTTTACATGGAGTGGAGTGTCCCAGGCAAGCCCAGGAGTGCGGCCATTAGACAGCCACGAAAGTTGCTCGAATTCCGCATGCCGTTGCATGGGAAATGTTGAAAATAAACTTTGTGGCATGACAACGACAACAGCAACAACAACAACATGAACAACAACAAGAGCAGCAGCAACAATGACAACAAGACAAAGCCAACAACACATTCACATTCCGCAATGTCAACTCTGGCGTTTGGTTTCGCATTCGACTTCCTCGTCTTTGTTTTGCTCTCTCTGTAATTCTCGTTGTTCACTTCATTCCCGGCGCTGTCCCGCTGCCCCTAGCTCATTCCACGTTGCTTGCTTGTCCGTTGATTAACGCCGAAAGGACACGAAATGCTTTTTTCTTTTCTGACACTTTTTGTTCTGTGAGTCAGAGAAAAACATCTGAAGAATGTGGAAAAAAGTGGGAAAGTGGGTAGAGTACTTGGAACGTGTAGGATCGATAATTAGGAGAGCGAAAACAAAAGTAGGAACACCAAGCCTGAAGAACAGGGTAATAACTGTATTGTTGACTTGAAATTAAAAGGAGATTTTCCTAATCAAATCTTTGAATACATATATTTAAAGTTCAATATACATTATCTTTATGAAATTTGTATTTTTCACTTTTGTTTTCATACGAAAATCTTCCGTTGCCAAAAGCAATCGAGCTTAATCATTGCGAAAGGGTTTTGAGTTGCTTTATAGATCGTTAATTTGCCTAAAAAGTTGGCTCTGCAATTTCATAATTTGCTCGGGCCGTGCATTTAATCCGGCGAAGCACTCAAAACTCGAATTTATGCCAAGAACTTGGCTAAGAAAGGATTTTTTGGCAAACTGCTGAATAGTCCTGTCACAGCCAGCAATCGCTTGGGTCGAGGCCAAATTGTGCAAAGTTGCGAACTTTCTACGAATTAATTTGTTCAACTTTTGCCGATATATACGTACATATATAAAGTCTGTGTGTGTGTACACACGACCGCTAAGACTGCAATAAACCCACATGAGCCCGGGAAAATGATGCCGAGTGTCGGCCAAAAATCCAATCTCACAAATCACATCGATAAAGCGCCAAAGGCACGCAACCCTTTCGACGCTCTGACAGCCCGAAAAGGGAAAATTACACACACACACACAGACACACATACACGCGCACATCTAAGCATACGTATGGCCGCTATAAGCTCGCCTTAATTACACTTTACAGGGGACAACCCTTGAGCCCGCCCACATTGACCGAGCAGAGGGAGAGGGAGGGCGAGAGACAATTAAGCATTCATGCAGTGAGCTTAAATTTTGACATTTTCCTGTTTGTTTTCTGGTTCGCAATCACACACTAACACACACACACACGGACAGACACACGTCCTGCGTCGCTCTGTTGATCCTGGCGACCATTTTATAATGTGTATATAGCAGCTTAGTGCCCCCCGGAGACCCATTGCCGACGGCACTAAACAATTTTATCATTTTTAATCATCTGAGTGGATTCTGGCTGCGTCCCTTCTGCTGACAGAGAGTCGGATTAAAAACTCATATTAAGTTATTATCGGACTGTGAAAGCGTATTAGAACGTGAGCTCTCAGCCGCAGCATTGCCGGCGACAAAGAGCTGAAAAATTCATGAACACATGAACTCTTGACTCCACTCTTGACTGTCGCTGGCAAATAAAAATTCATGCGCCGCAGCAGAGCGAAAATATCTCAGCGGAGGCGCAGGTGAAGGGACCAGAAGAGAAGGGGCAGCACGACGCGGCACTTGAAACAAAGGATTGCTGCCAAATTGGTCTTGGCCAGGCAGCAGGCAACTGTAGGAAGCAGGGCCTTGGCTCATGGTTAATGCATGATTTAATGTAATTCGGACGCTTGCACGCACTCTCCACTCTACACCCTCCACTCTCCCCACATCCCTCTTCGTCTGTTGTTTTTGTTGGGCTGCGCAACCAATTTGGCAGCGCATCAACACGCCATTTGGGAGCCAGACCTGAAGCTGTTGGAACGCAGCGGAGCTCGAGGTGAAGGGACCAAAGCCTCCGTCTCAGCTGTGGCATTGCGCAAATTTCCATTAATAGTCGCATCCTTGGTGGCAAATTGGAATCAGTTTCAGCGGCACATAACTCTGCCCCGACGGCTACTTAACTGCCGTTTATAGCCTTTGCTGGGCATTGCTGCGTTTGCTCGTCGTGTCCGTTGCTGCCCAACTCTGTCTTCTGCCTGCTGTCCATGGCATTGTCTTCCTCAAAGCAAGAATAAGCTAAATAATTTGATTGGCTTTTAAAGCTGAAAATTACCAACGAATCGAACATTCCAGTCGGGACACACAGTGCTAAGGCTAAGATACCTTGTGCCATGTGAAGCATTGTTGCTCACTTTATGTAGCCTTGCACATAATCCATCTCTCTTAGTGCTGCTTTCTTATACCTCTTAGTAGTAATTGTTTCTTGCAATTTATTCTTTCGATCTCTGAATAATCTTTTTCATACTGTGAAGAATTTGCATATTGAAAAAGTTGGTTATCGTATTCAATTTTTGGGCTTTTGACTTTTAAATATAATTAACCTTATTCCACAACATACAACAATCCTTTTGGAATGAAATTTACAATATATGTGGTAAATGGAATATTGTATATCGAATGTTAAAGTCATGCACATAATCCGTCTCTTTGCTGCTTCCTTTCGTCTCTAAGTAATGGCAATGTTCTTCTATTTACTCTATTCGATCTCTGATTATTATTATGATTATTCTTGTACCCATTATTATTCTTGTATCCAATTTCTGTGCTTTTGACAAAAAATATTTTAAAATTAAGCCAATAGAATATGAGGGAAATCGAAAATTGTTTTAATAAGATTAAGAGTGCCTAGGGTTATTCACTTTGGCCAGTAGTTTGCATCGCACCTTAGATGACAACAGAGGAATCGAACTAGCCCTGTCCGTCTGTCCGTGTGTCCGTATTTTCGTTCAGAAAATATGAAACCCAGCAAGATCGCCCTTCTTTATGGTTTGGTATTTAAATTCGCGTAACTAGTTTGTAGAGCTTGGTTTTTCCTTAATTGTATTATTTAGTTGTTCCGAAATTTTATTTTTATTGCACTTTGTCCGTTTTATTCATATTTTCCTTTGTGTAGTACAGATCTAAAGAACAGAAACCTTCATTGACTTTCTCTACATAATCTCAGACTAGCAGTTGATTTTCTTTTGCTATTTTCTTATTCTAAAATTTAAATTCATATTATTACTCATATTACACATTATTATATAATTTTTTAAAATATAAATAAATACATCTTCTGTAGCTTTAACAAACATTTTCATATTTCAATTTAAATTTTAAAGTCTTAAATTCTCAAATTTAAATTGATTTCATACAAGAAACAAGAAAAAACATTAAACTACCCATTTTATGGTAATCTCAACTTTAAGCTCCACACTCGCTTGCACAGTTCCGTTTGCCAATATAAGGACAAGTTTGGTGCATTTAATCGCCCATTTGCCGTGGCAAGTTGCACGTGGCGGGCGTAGTCAAAGTTTTAGATACCGCAAATGTCGTAATTGCAACACGTTCAACGTAGACCGTTAGGTCCATAAGGTGTACAAGAAGTATCTGTATCTGTCCCTGCATCTGCGTGTATCTGTAACTGTAGCCGTAGCCGTAACCGTATCTGTAACCGTATCCGTTGCCGAGGTCGGCGTGCTCCTCCTGTTGTGACTCACAATTTTAGAATTAAAACCCCAAATGCATAAATTGCCGTAACCGCAAGAAACTTTGGTCTGCCTGGCTCCTCCGGCACAGACAACAGATGGAGATGCTCTCCAAAGACGCAGGCACAACAAAAAGTTGCTTAATTTAATGTTATTTGCGTTTTAGCATATAAAGAATTTTGTGTCTTAATCTTTTGACTCTGTGGCGAGCTCGGGAGCGTTCGACTCTGACGCTTTGAATATGCTAGTGCTATTTATGCCCCAGACGTGCGCCGTGAGCCAAGCAAGCCCGGCAAGGCCCAGCATCCGAGTAGAGACTCTTGTCGTGACTGGCTGCACTTTGGAGATCTCTCGCCCCCTGTCTCTCCCTCTCTCTCTTTCTCTCTCTCGTCTTCCATCTTTGTTTGTGCATCGGCAAAGGGATGCAAATTTATTTCTTCATTTGCATATTTTAAGGAGCTCGATGCGAAATATATTTGCGCCATCTTTTGCCGCCTCGATTTCCAACATTGATGCGAGGCTCCGCTTGTGCACATTGTGCGCAAATCGAACCTAAGTCGCTGCCATGCCCAGCCTCTGATCCCGCCAAACCCTTCTGCCCGCCGCCGCTTGATGAAACTTTATGAACTTTGGCTTTGCCGCTACGAGTGTACTATAAATTTTGGGCTGTTCCCCTGATTGCTATTGTCGTTTTCATGCTCGTTGTTGTTGTGTTGCTGGTTCGGTTGCGCATGTAAATTGTATCTGTATCTTTTTTTCAATTGTACGCAATCAGCGAAATTGTAACGCAGCTCGTTTTTTAGCAGCCCCAAAGTTGCGCTTGTATGCTCAACGTTCAACTGATCCCGACTGATCCAAACTGTGTGCTGACGCATCGTGGATCGTAAATTAGGCAGACCGTAAGATCGCAAATGTTTTAATTAAATTTGAGAAGAAAGAAATCGGCCGATGCTGAGTGGGAGAGGTCTCTTTGCTATATAAGGCACGATATATATTTGTATATATATTTAAATGACTCAAAAGATCGATTTTAATGTATCGTTTTAAGTTTGCGATATTATGTATTATTAAGTATCGTTTAAAGATTATAAGCAAACGACTTTTTTGTAAGGTTTATATTAATATATATTCTTTCTCCTCTTCTTTATATATTAGTCTGTAAATTCTAGAGATTTTCAAGCTAGAAAGTTCTGTTTTGGTCAGGTTGCGAGTTGACAATTTAGTAACTGGAGCTGTAGCTTTCGTAGTTAAAATCTTAACAAATAAAGTAGTTTAAATACCTTCAAAATCTGCCCATATACATACCCATAACCTTGACATACTGTACATAATCCCAAAGAAAAAACCCTAAAGTAACCATAAATGAATAACGATTGAAGAAGCAATCAGTCAGGCAGTTTCCCCCTTCACAACTTTAATCGAAAAGTAACTTGAGTTTTGAAAAAAATTGCGTATTCCATTGAAATAGAAATCGGCATAAAATTATGCGTGAACCCTCGTGGGACGGTTGGTCCAATGGCTGGAATCGCATTAAAATGCTGAGCATATCCTTATTGATTTATAATTCGGGCTGGAATCGACTCGGCGACACTCACTAATAACTCATTTAAGGCGACTGCCGTGCGAGGAATCGAAAGCGATTATGCAAATGCCAGGAGCCAATGGGGGAGCGGGAGTACGCATAGAACAGAGAGAGAGGGAGAGGGAGATAGAGAGAGAGCGCGCGTCACGTGGGCCATAAATATCTGCGAATGCTTCTAATAATAGCGCAATGGCGGACTGCGCATGGAAATGGAAATCGGGAGCTGGGATGAGGCACTTGGAACTGAGAACGAACTGAGAACTAAGAACTGGCAACTTCGATCACGGCAAGTTGAGTTTTTTGTTTAATTTTAAATCTGGCAAAATTTATATCGCACTCGTTGCATGCACGAGTACCCCTGCCCCCGTGCTGCTTCCGGGCGTATGTATGAGTTGTGGCGCGGGGCATTTGAGCCATGTTGCTGCAGCCATGTTGCGAGGCAAATTGAAACTCGGTTTTAATTTCAGCCGACGCCAGCGCAGGGCCGTAAATAATGCAATTACTCATCCGCGTTGCAATCTACTGATAAAAATATTTAATTGGCTTTTTACATATATTTTTTGGCGCCGTCGATGTTGAAAAATCGAAATGCATTTCTGCCACTGTGCATAAATCCTTGAACCACACATTTGCATACGTGTGTGTGTCTGTGTGTGTGTGCAACTCCGCATACATTATTCGTGATTCGCTGATGTGCAGAGTCTGATAAATAATTTAATCGAAATTTTTTCCATCAGCGGAAAAGATAGAGAGAGAGAGAAAAAAGCACTGAGAATAATGTGAAATCACGCACTTCATTTAATTTTAATTTATAATGACGCCAGCCCCAGTCATGTTTCATGCCCAGCCATGGCCCCAGGTGAAGTCTATGTATCTACAATTTTGCAATGGCCAACTCGCCCGCCCATGGCCGGCGATCTCATCTTACCTCGCCTAGCCGTGTTTTGCAGTTATTTTTATAACTAAATTATATACGCCCGTCGTGCGGCCCCCAGAACCGAGAGCCGGCGCAATCCGAGTCAGATCTGGGCTCAGGCTTTTGCTCTGGCTCTGGCTGGGGCGTCTGTTTTCCGGTTCGATTTATGGCGCACAAGGAGCGCGAAACCATAAACAGCTTTTATGGCGTTCTACTGGATTATGGCCAGCCTCAGTACAGGCACAGCCTCCGTCTCCGTCTCCATCTCCGACTGCCTGCGATCCTTGCGATTTAATCGTTTCGATAAATTTGTGGCCCACGTGCAATTGTTTTCTTCTTCTACTCTACTCCCTCTCTCCCTCCCTCTCTCTCTCTCTCTCTCTCCCTCTCTCTCCCTCTCCCTCTCTCTCCCCCTCTTTCTCTCTCTCTCGTTTCAATTAAATCTAGTCGGACAAGCTTAAAGCAGCTCTAGCAATTCTGCAAATAATTCAAGCTCCATTAAGCTCTGACTAACAAATCACTTGGAAAATCAATGCCGAACACGCCCCAACATAAAGTAGACTCCTCCAAGCGAGCAAAAACAAACAGTTCTCCAGCTAAGCGAATTGCATTCATTGGGTACTCGCATAATGAGCAAATGTACTCATATTCCCGAAATACTTCCACACGAAACTGTTTTGGCAATCTCCAGTTCCGAGGAAAACTGTCAGGCAGACTTTGCCTGGTGTTGCTGTTCATTTCGTTGTTGTTGTAGTTGTTTCTGTTGTTGTTGTTGCTGTTGCTTGTACAGTCCCTGCTGCTCCCCCTTGGGTTTATTCATGACGCATAAATCTGGTTGGCAACACTTTATGCGAATACACAAACAACACGCCACCATTCGCCATGTACTCCTCGTAAATTTCGCAAGAGCAACTTTTTTACGAAATTAAATCTTGTTACAACAACATGCCACACACACACACACACACACATACATTTATATATATGTGTGTTGTTGTTGTCGGTTACAGGGCAAGTCGCGCCGCGTTGTCGTCTAAGGCAAAGTTTTCGGAGCCGAATCTGCGAGCTTGACCAGCTTGGAGACTCTGTGTGTGCGACTGTGTTCTCTGCTGTTGTGTTGACTTGGGCGTACGCGTGTTTATTGCCACAGCCGGAGGCAAAGATTTAGCATTCGAGCAGCCGTGCCACATAAATTGCGGCCCGTGCCCAGAAGGAATGGTGGGCGGACTGTTGCCGCGTCGCCTCGCGTTGCGGCTCTAGGATGAAGTAGGATCTATCGCAGAGTGCAATTTGCAGCATTCGATGCAATGGCTGTTGCCTTGCAACAACTTGCAACTGATACTCATGTTGCATGTTGCTTCATATTACATGTTTGTCTGTGTACATGTGTGTGTTTGTGCTGCGCGAGAGACGCGCATAATGAATGCGGTCGGCTAATTGTTAATGCACTCGCCATTATGGCCACACGGCGGCAACTCGTAAATGTAAAATGCATTTTAATTAACCCTCATATATTTCACTTAAAGCATTTCAATGCAAATGGCCACTCCCCCGTCCCAGCTGCCTCTGTCCAACAAGGGGGGGGGGGAGGCATATTAAATGTAATTATTTGGCACAAATTGCGTGTTTAGGATTAATTATGTTATGGATAGCCTAATAACGCGCTCCAAAGTGCAAAAAACCACATTCCAAATTATGTTTGCACCAGTGTGTGTGTGTGTGTGTGTCAGAGTGTGTGAGAGAGTGTTTAAACACACGTTGATAGGCTGATTTGCTAGTGTTTTATGCCATGAAAATAAACCCGACTTTGAGCTATGCGTGAGCTGAATTTAATGAGCTTCAGAGTTTGGCTTTTAATCGACTTTGACTAAGCAGTGTTTAAAGTATTTATAGGCTAAGACAAACAACAAATATGTTCTTACTCAGAATGTTGTATCTTTTATATGTCGCTCACAAATCAGCTTTAAAGATATAATTATTGATTTGCGGGGGCTGTGGGCGTGGCACTCAACATTTGAAATAAACTTCATCTGCGCCGGGTACACAGAAACCTTCATGCCAAATTTGGTGTCTCTAGCTTTTATAATAGCTGAGATCTGTGTGTTCATCTGGATATCCGGACATACAGACAGACATGACTTAATCGACTCGGCTAGTGATGCTGAGCAAGAAAATATATACTTTGTGGGGTCTCCCACGCCTCCTTCTGCCTGTTACATACATTTGCACAAAGTTAGTATACCCTTTTTGACCATTTTCAATGGTTGAAGGGTATAAAAAGAATGAACTTATTTGTACTCACTTGCCTGCACTCGTTTATAGCTTTACTCCTTCCTGAACATTGCTGGATATTGTACAATAAATTGTATCTATGAAGTACCTTCAAGACGGCAGCGCACTTCGAACTGAACAGGTCCACAGCTTATAGAGACTGCAACTATTTCCTTGGGCCTTCAATTACCGATATCTCCAACCTTGAGGCAATAATCGTTAGTAGCAACTTCGTAAGCAGGTTGCCCAATTTTGAACACTCAATAAAAAAAGATGAATTCGCAAAAAGACAAAAAATAAATCATAATTATTTTGAGAAAGGTAAAAACACAGTCAAGGTTAGCCAGCAGCTTAGGGGCAGGTTCGCAAATGCATTTGCAGCTCATTAAAAACGCACAAGTGCAGCTCAGGCTGTCTCACTCTGGCAAAGGTGTGCATGTGTGTGCACACCTTTTTTTAATGGCCGCCGGTGTTGACGATCCGCCTGACCTTGGCTTGAATTTTAAACGGAAATTTCGCGCAGACGTTTTTTTACAATCTTTTTATGGCAAAGCAAAAAACAAAACAACTACAAAATATGAGGAATATGAGTGTTTTGTTCCCGACGGCGCGTAACAAAGCGTTTTGGATTTGGTTTTTTAGCTGCAACCTCTGGAAATTTATGATTTATGATAATATGCGTGACCCTTTGGCAGCAGAGCACAGCACAGGAAAAGATCGCCATCGCCTCGTCTCTGGGATCGGCCACTGCTGTTTTGTAAACACTCAGTATGAATCCCAGCACCTGGCCGCCAGGACGTGGCGGATTAGCAGAGGAAGCAGCAGACTCGCGTCGGCAAAAAACATATGAAAACAGAAACAGAAATTGGTTAAAAAATGTTTAAAATTTGTAAAAAGCATGTGTTGCAGCATAAAAAACATATGGAAAAGTGTTGAAAAGTGCGTGAGATGGGAATACGAGTATATCGTGTTGTGTTTGTGTGTTTGTTCTCAAGAAGTTGCAGCATAGTTTGAAAAATATGAAGAAGAGGCATAAGAAAGGATTTAAAAAATGTTGTATAGACTTTTTATAAAAAGCGAAGAAGTAAATGTTATGAAGAGTAAGTAAATATATTATTGTTATTAAATTTATAACCTATAAAATTAGTCTAAACTAAGCAACAGAAACTCCAAAATTTAGAAAAGAGTTAAACAATAAATTATAATTCATTCATTGCCTTTATTATATACATATATAAACGTAGTTCACCTCGTTGTGCAACTTCAAATTCGCATTGCTAAAAATAAGTTGAATAAAACTTCGAAATAAATAAAATAAATGTCGGATGTTGTAGATTCATCTGAATCTCCGCCGACTCGCATCTTTTCTCATTCGCATTCTGAGACGTTCGCTACGTTTTGAGTAATTCCGCGGAACACGTTCAGCCATGAATTCTTGCGGGCTAAAGAAATCTGAAGTTAAAAAACTGTATGCCATATAAGAAAACAGAAAACAGAAAGCAAAGGGAGAGCAGGGGAAAATCTTAAGAGAGCCATAAACAACATGGTTGACAATCTTAAATCTTGCGACTTGCAGGGCTCCGCAGCACAGACACACGGACACACAAACAGATACAGATACGAATGCGAATGAATGTCGCAGCCATTATGGTTGGTAGGTTGCCGTTGTAGTCGTCGTTGTTGTTGCTGTTGTTGTTGTCGTTGGACATTTCTTTTGAGTTGGCTGCGACCAACACAATCACAAGCCCAACAACAGCGCTCAATGTCTGCTGCGGTCATTGCTATGCTGGAATGCAGCAACAACAACAACAGCAACAACAACAACAACAGCAGCAGCGGCAGCAGCAACTTCTTGCAGGCCAGGCCAGTTTTAAAGGCTTGGCAGGCCATGCCCAGGCCAAGACCCACGCCTCAGAGCGAGAGCTCATGTCTCGTAGGTAGAGAGAATCGCATTTCGATGGCCTTCTCCTTGGCCAGAGCCCGTTCTCGGCTTGACCGTTGCCTTTTCACGTTGTTTGTCTCCTTTACGGCTTCTTTTCGTACCCTTTTATCTATATCTGTGATTTCAGATTTTTCTTGGCCCCGCACAGTGGGCAAAAATGGGCAATAAATGTGTTTAAAAAATACGAAATAAATAAAAACAAAAATTAAATAAATGAGGAAAGAAAAATTAATGCAAATAAAAAGATTAAAATATTTTTACTAAATCAATTAAATAAAAAGAAAATAATATTTAATTTATACAGTTAAAAATTTAATTATTGCTGCCCACTGTGCACCGTGTCCTGTCTTCTGTTTTATTTCTTGTTTTTGGGTCACATTTTCGTGGCTTGCAGGTAAGCCCGAGAAGTTAGCTGCCCTTTCCCCGGCCTGATATCGTGTGGCAGCGTCTCAGCCATGGCTGATAAGCAGCACGCACACTTGAGTTATGGCTGCCAACTGGGAGGCCATTAGACTAGCCAAGCCGATCATAATTGGCAGATAGAAACGGCTTGAGCAGCTGCTTCTACTACTTACTACCGATGCCTCCAACTCCTCCCACGGGCAACAGTTTAACGACATTTTAAACACTTTTGCTACAGGCAGATTCAATCAACAAGACACACACACACACACATACCCACAGTCAACAAAGGCATTTGGCATTTGATGTTTATTTAATTCGCCGCAATTCATAACAATTTCGTTTACGACATTTTTACTACTCGAAATGGATGTAAACAAAATGCCGTCGCTCGATTTGTTTGATGTGTCTGTCTGTGCGAGTTTATGAGCCACCTTGTAGTACACAAAAGACACCTCCCCGCAGTCCCCTCCAGACACTGCTTGGCTTGTGCCACCGGCAATTAAACACCAAGTGCAGCGAACAGCCGCCCTTGTCCCTGTCCCACCACCCCCGGCGATTTATGCCCGTTTTATAGATCGTAAAAGCAACACTAACAACGAGTCTGTTGATTTTACGATGTGCCAGGACAACTCCCAGCCACTTGTCCAGGAGCCGTTCCATCTCGCCTTGGCCTTATCCCCTTTGAACTGCGCTCGAGTGCAAGCGGCGTGGCGTCGTAAAACTCTTCGGCTAATGCCGGCAAGAGCCGTAAAGCGACTATAAACAAAAGTGGCATAAGCAGCGATATTTATGTTGCTCGCTTGTTTGTGGTTTGATTGCTCTAATTAGGTGCTAGACAGGCAGTAAAAGACTCCATTGAGTAGAAGAAATCGGTTATGATTTACGATGCAAGTTCATTGCAGTGCGGTCAAAGTGCAAGAGAGTACTAAGCAAATACAGATACAGATGTGGCTACATATCTATGTCCACATTCATATCGTGTGCCAGCTCCATTACTAAGCCAGTCGAAGACGTGTTGATAAGCAAAGCCAGACCCAGTCTCAGTTCCAGTTCCAGTCACAGACCCAGTCGCATATCGAGAGCCCACGTAACAGACACGGCAGACAGAAAACAATTGAACTAATGACGTGACTATGGACAGTCGGTTCGGGTCTGGGTCTTGGTCTCGCTTGGCTCTGAGTCGGGTTGGGGCTCTGGTTATTCATTCCCTTGCTTCGCAGCAGATGGCCCCAAGTGGCCGGTGCGGCATTGTTATCATAAGGCGGCGAGACTTATGCATTGAAAGTGTTGTTAAATTACGCCAAATTGCTTAATTTCAATAATGAAACAGACCGAACCGCGACTCGATGAAATTATAAATTTTCGCTCGAGCTTCGGCTGGAGCTGGAATGATATGCAAAACGCATGAAAATGAAGCCGAATGTGCGATTCCAATTCGGGTTTCTTCCTTTTGTTTGCATTTCTTCGACTCTGGCGGCGATCGCACCTCATTCCAACGCGATCCCCGCCCGGCGACGACGCGCCGCGAGACGCTTAATGGGCCCATCCAATTGGTCGTTAATGTTGCCTTTTATTTCGCTTGTCTCGACTCGACTTGGTTCGGTTTGTTTGTTCTTCTTGTTTCTCCTGCTGCTGCAGACTAGCTCAATTTCATTATTGTTTATTTATGCGTTTTTAAATAATGCGCCCGAGAAAAAGAAGAAAAGACGCGGATTGTGAACTTTTATTCCAATTGAATTGATTTACTGCCAAATTATTTATGTGCCTTGGCTTGTTTTTTTTTTTGGTTTCAGTTTGTTCCAACTACTTTGGCAATATTTTATTGTTTGTTTATTTCTGGGCCGCAAACAAACCGTTATGAGCTTTTTGTAAGTTTTCTATTTGTGCTGCTAGATAAAAGCAAACAAAACAAAGACTCGCCGAAGTTCTTTCCCGTTTCTTTTTGTGCGCTAGCGATGCTTATCGTGGGCGTATACGCAATATTTCATAAATTTTTATTTGTGCCAGAGTGTATTCGTGGGTGGCGCGAGTTCACTTCGCTGAACAATAGAAACAACGTGATATTTTCAAACACTTTATGAGGCAGTTCTAAAAAAGATTTGTAAGGGATTGCCAAAGAAAGTGAAAAGGTTAGTGGAAGTTAAGGGAACTAAACTTAAATGAGAAACTTCATTAACAATTGTAAACACAAAATGAATTGCAGAATTAATTTTAATTGTAAGAATTGATTCCGTTTATTTCAATGTTAACAAAGAGGAATTAACACACTTTTTTTTACTGATATTCTGAATGTTATACATTCTTTTTCCGATTGCTAGAAGAATTATTACCCATTAGAATATAAGCTTCTTATTTATTATACTCTTTTATCTATTGAATGCGAATATCTCAATTTTTAAAGTGCATTTCAAATTCCAGAAATTCGTTACATTACATTCAATAACTTTACCGAGCTTGCCAGCTCTTTACAAAGGTAAAGCTTGCCCCGGGTCAAAGCAAGACATTGCCTTCAAAGGGGTCAACAGCAACAACAACAACAAGAAGGCAGCAAACAGCTATTCGACTCGGTCTGATGACGTTTGTCGCCGTTTTATCATGCTCGCGTATCATAATTTAAGCGAATCGCATGCAGACGGAGAGAAAGACAGAGGGACAGACAGACAGGGGGACAGTCGGAGTGTCAGAGGGACAGTCAGTTGGACAGGCATACACAAATCGTTAGCTACACCCACACACGACAACGAGCAGCAACAACTACAACAATGACAACAGCAATGAATTAAATTCGTTGACATTCGTTTGTGCTGACTAAGCAGAGCCTCTGCACAAAGATGGAGACCAAGAGGATGAAGGAGGAGTAGCTGACCGTGTGCAATCTTAGCTGTGCTTAGAGCCAGTTGCCGGACTGCATCATGCACTGATTTCAGCCCCTTCTTGCTGCTAAAAACTCGTATTAAGCACTTAATGATTTTGTTTTCATTATGCAGACATGCGGACAAGCCAAAAAACATGGACAGTTTACCAACCATTGATTAAATGGCTGCGACCCCGATTGTCTGGCCCCTGCTTGGTGCCTGGCCTGGCCAGGAAGAAGCTTTTGGCCAAAACACTGAAATTAGTTGGCATTTTAACACGAACACCTGACGCTTACATTGTTGCCATGGCTGGCTCTGGCTCTGACTCTGGCTTCCTGGGCTGTGCCGGCCTAGTATCTCTTTAGTCTACTGGATTATATTGCCGGAGAACAGGCGCATGAGTGTGTGGCCCCGGTCTGTCGGCCATTATCGATGGTGCATGCCACAGCAGCAGCAGCAGCAGCAGCGGCAGCAACAACAATGGGTTATTGAACGATAATTCCATTTAAGCAAATGTTCGCGTTGAGCACCAGAATTGTCCAAATTATAGCATGCATGCGGGCTCCTTGCCTCCTCAGCAACTTCAACTGTTCTTCATATAAATTAAAAAATGTAAAAGTTTCCACAAATTTCAACTCTTTTTTGCGCTGAAATGCGCGTAATAACATACGCAAAGAGAGAGAAGAACAGTACGAACAGTACCCTTAACCCTCCGTCCTGTCCCTGTCCCCTGTCCCTGTCCCTTGCCTGGCCTTAGTCATGTGTCTGCTTGCTTGCAGCATCCCATGCGTCCAGAAGATGCATTTTCTCTTAAACGTTTTACTCGGCGAATAATGGCTTTAATGACTTTAATGGCGTACGGATAATTTGGCCAACGGGCAGCTGAACCCCGCCCCGCCTGCCTCATCTCCCGCCCCTGCACAACTCTTTTGCCTTAATTGACGAAAGTTGCGCTCCGTATGGAGTCCGTCCCCCTTTGGCTGCAGAAATACCTGTAATTTGTTGTTGCTGTTGTTGAGTTTAAAATGCAGTTGATTACTCGCGATACGATCCGAGTAGAATCTCGGTAGTTAGAGTAATGAAAAGTCGCATAGAAATGAGAATGTGAAGCAGTAGAAAAGAAATTAAATTAAAGAAGATTAAACTTAAAGCAAACTCAATCTCTTAGTGTGAATTCTAGCTAGCTTATTTCTTTAATTCATACTACTAAATACCACGCAGGTTACATTTAGATTTCTAGATGAATATTCATTCTTTTTCGTCTCAAACACTCATCACCATCTACGTAAAAATATCGACAACAGCGAGAATAACCTTGAGAGCTTGAAACTGTTGAACGTAAATGACGCTACATGGAATTGGGAAAAAACACAAAAAACAGGTATGACATGTAGCAAAAAGCAGACGCGAACAAGAGCTGCGACAAGGTGACACAAATCAAAAAGGTGCAACATAAAAAATGGCATTGAGAAAACAGATAATTAAGCAGGGTGCAAGAGGAAAAGTGCCTAATGGCGAGTGGAATGACATGGAACACGACAAATGGGATGCATGTATGTAGGTGTTGAGCAGCAGGAGAAGGAGGAGGAAAGGGAAGAGAAGACACTGGAGGGAATTTGTTGAATGACAAGTCGCACATTTTCAAAAGAAATTACAAAAAATACAAAATGAAGAGAGGAGAACTGAAAAGAAAACAGTGGAAAATGCACATAAATTTCGGCAGACAGACAGTTTCGGAAAAGTGGAGAGGAAACGAACGAACAGCTGCCACAAGGCAGGCGATCCTCCTGACGATGGACATGTGCATCGCGGCATCGGGGCTTCGGGGCGGGCCTGCTGCCAATGCATTCCCAAATTAGCTCGAGAGAAGTCAATTAAAAAGAAATTGAGTGAAAGAGACCGCTTCGCATCGCATCGCATCGTATCGAGTCGAGTTGAATACTTAAAAACGCATTTATTAAGAAATATTTTTGATAATTGTTTACGAAAACATTCCCGGCGAGCATCGAGAATGTCGCGTTGCCGAATTTATCTGGCAGGCCAACGAATGCGACTTTTTCATTAAAATTCCAGAGGCATCGTCCAGAACGGGGAAAAAAAACGCTTTTATTATTTTAATTACCAATTTCGATGTGGATTGACAAACTCAGCTGGCACTTTTTGCTCAGTCAATATTAATTTCATAAAAATAACTTTGTTGTTATTGTTATTTCTGTTTGTTCTTTCTTCATTACGGGAAAAAAACGTGTCTTTTGTTTGCCGTACAGCTGCGCCCTGGCGAGCCCCAAAGCGAACAGAAATCAGATTGAGAGTTTGGGGAATCGAAAGATGTTTTTTTTTCTTTTTTGTGTCGTCTTTTCTTCTTCAAAAAAACTCCCAATGGAGCGCGACAGACATGCCAAACGTTTATAGATACACCACATAGTAGTATATGTGCGCTTTGTGGCCCCGTCGATAAACATTTATTGGGCAATCCAATCACGGAATTCACGTTCACAGTCGTGACAGTTTCGATCTAATGCTTTTTGTTTAATTTTCTTTCGTTGTCTATTTTTTTTGTATGCCATGAATTATGCACATTAAATGGAAAATAATACATAAATAAAGGGATAGCAAAAAATATCGATCTCATGTGGGAAATAATTTAGTTAAATTACTTAAAATACATAATAAAGAAATTTATTGATAGGAGGTTTTTTGTAAAGCATTTGAAAATTAGAGATTAAATATTGAAACTGATTTATCTACTTATATTCTTTAATTATTTATTCCGTATATATGAATGTAATAAATATTTTAATATTTTTAATATTTTTTTTAATATTTTAAGTCTATGTTTTTTGTGTGCCATGAATTATGCACATTAAATGGAAAATAATACATAAATAAAGCATGTAGAAGGAATAGCAAAAAATATCGATCTCATGTGGGAAGTAAGTAAAATGTAGTAAAATTATTTTAAATGCATAATAAACAATTTTATTGATATGAGTTTTTTGTAGTGAGTTTGAAAATGAAAAACTCATTATTTAAATTCCTTTATCTACTTATATTCTTTAAGTATTTATCTCATATATGTATGTAATAATAATTTTAAGTGCTTCTTAAGTGCATTTTACATGCACTTATCATAAGTGTTTGAGTTGACTTTAGAAATGTTTTTTAAAAGAAAATTTCAAGTGTGAAAACTCTTTCCTTTTACGAACTGTTGTTAATAATCGAATAATCTATTTGTATCTGACTAGAAATATATTTGAAAGCCTTTTACTCTTTATACAAATAATAAAAATAATACCTAGTCAAATCTTTTACAAAAATGATAATCTTAAATGCATTAAACATCGCTTTTCTTCGCATAATAAGTTCGTCTTCATTTCCTTCTCTTTGCACCTTTCCAATAATTACTATAAATACAAATCTAATTCACCAATTCCACAAGCTACTTCCCCAACAATATTTCATCAATTCGTCAAGAAGAAAACTGTGTATGCATCAAATCGACGCAGACAAATTTCCATTTAATTCAATGAGGTCAAACACAGGCACACAAAAGGCACAGTTAGCTTCTTGACGATGACGGGCCAAGTCAGTGATTAGACGCATCATCCTGGGGCAATTTGTCACCGCACAACGAGCTAGAACTCGAGAACGAGGCAGGCAGGCAGGCAAATGGCCACTAAAAATCATTTAAAGCGAAATAAAAATATTTTTTATAGCGTTTTTATAGTTGTTGCAACAATCTAATAACAATCCAAATAATTATCCAAACAAACAATTTCACCGACGCCAAAGCGACGACGACGACGGCAATGGGAGCGCTCCGAGAGCCCAGTTACAGTTACTGTTGCTCCGACGGACGACGAAAATGAGCCATAAAACGGGCATAAAACCCCAGTGCGAAGCGCTACTGCTCGGATAGACCACGCCTCCGCTGTCGCAGCGCTGCCGACGACGACGACGATGCGCATACGGAAGCCATAACGGCCATAACGATAACTCAAAGCAAATGGCGTGTGCGAGCGAGACAGGCAGAGCAACAAAAGAGAGCGAGAGTGGCAGAGAGAGAGAGCGAGCGTGTGTGTGTGCTGAGAGAGCCAAACTGCGCACCCTAATGGCTGCGCATTAAGCGCTGACTGGTTTGTCAATGCTGTTGTTGTTGTACTCGTTGTTGTTGTTGCTACTCTTGTTGCTGCCTCTGCTGGCTCTGCTGTTGCGCTCTCTCGCATACGAACCTGTGCTGCGGCGAGGCCACGTGTCTCTCGCATTAAAACAAGTAAATCGCCAGTTGAGCATAATCGATACGCAGCTCGTTCTGATTTCATTCGTGAGAATTACTTTTCTCACGCTCTTCGACTTTGGCAGCGCGCCGACGTCGCCGGCGAAGTGCTCATTGTTGCTGTTGTTGTTGTTGCTCTTGTTGTTGCTGTTGCTGCTGCAGCCATAACTGTCGTCGTTTATAGCCGTTTTAAGTGCGACTGAGATGGCCTCATAATCGTTTGCTGAATGTTGCTCAATTGTTTGCCGTTGCAGACGCTCTTTTGAGCTCCTCTCTTTCGCTCTCTCGCTCTCTATCTCTCTTTGTCTCGCTCTGGGCCTTTGGGCATGTTTTGCATGTTTGTTTGCCAACACTGGCTAATGATGTTTGTGCACATTAATTAGTATTGATTTAATTAGTGTACTGGCTCCACTGTAAAAATTTCACTCCAACCCCAACGCACTCCCTCTCTGTCTCTCCCTCTCTCGCTTGCACTCACTGCCGTGTTTGTCTCTCGCTCTCTTGGCGCTTTTTTTTCGGGCAGCGCAGAACTCGAAGCTCTCGCGCGCGCATCTGCCGACTTAGCACGGCTGCTAGAATGGGACATAAAATGTGCCAGGCAGTTAAAATGTAGATTTAAGTAAGTGGAAACGAGATCGTTACGTTGGCGCATAAAAATAAAAATCATTGTTGTTGTGCACTGATTGAAATAAGCAGCAGCAGCAGAAAGAGCAGCAGCAAAATCGCGAGATTTTCCCGCCCCAACGAGGTCTCTTCGTGTGTTTTCACTCGGTTTTTCTTTGAGTGAAAATTGTGTGAGTTCATTTTTGTGCTGCTTTCTTTGGGGCCAAACATGTTGCGACCACTTGGAGTCTGCTCTTACTCTCTCCCCCCTCTCTTCCCCTCTCTCTCTCTCTATTCTTCTCTGTTCCACACGCACAAGATCAATCAGTGCTCTAGGCCTATAGTAGGAGTCGCGGCACCTTAAAAAACACCTTAAACTTGTTTTCCTCTCTCTATGCAGAGAGCGCTTTATCAGCATATTACGCTTGTGTTTCAACCTTAATTATATGCCCCCCACTCCTCACACCTCCTCCGCTGACGCTGCCATTTCACTATTCATTAATTCTCGTTGCTTTTTTTTCGAGATTCTTTTCATTTTCGTTTTATGGTTTTTATGCGGGCCTTTATGACTTTTATGGGGTTTAGTGCGTGCCAAAAACGAAAAAAAAAACACAACAACTTTTAATTGAATAATGCCCAAGCGGCCACTGGCGGCGGCGGCTTTTCAGTTCAGTTTGTTATTGTTGTGGTTGCTGCTGGTGGTGCTACTGTTGTTGTTGTTGTTCTGGTTCCTTGTCTGGGGCGTTGGCGTCAACGCCCGCAACGGTAATTAGCCAGATAAACATTTAATTGGCAAATTCAAAATTCGAAACCAACATGAAGTTCCATATGCAGTTGAAGGGAGGCGAGGAGGACAAGAAGGTGACCAGGGTGCATCCTTAGTTATAATAAATAAATAAATAAATATATAATTGATACATAAGGAAACATCATTCAACTTTAAAAGCCTCTTACAATGCATTATAATCCCAATCAAAATCAATCTTAAATCAAACTTCATTAGGCGCTTTACCTTTTCCCTGCAAATTGCTAGCTTCATTGCAGGTGTTGACACGTTGTACTCAGGCAACGAATAATTAGCATTGTTTAAGTGGCGGAAAAGGCAAATTGTTAAATTGTATTAAAGAAAAAAATATGAAAAGAAAAAGAGCGAAGAAACTTAATAATATAAATAATCAGCAATCAACGATAACTTGTCGCGTCAAGCACGTTGGCCCAAGCCGCCGGACGTGAACGGGTTGCATTAATTGAAGTTTTTAATAGGGTTGCCCTCGTTCCGGGGCGCTGGGATGGACGGGAAGTGTGTGTAAACACGACATGAAATGTTGCCATTGCCAGCTACTTACACGACTGCAACAGGAATTTGCGTGCAGCAGCACATACAGCAATCAAGCATGCCACATGGTCGGACCTCGCCTCTAGGACCCCCTCCCGGTAGCCGGGCAACTGGCCAACTGTGCTACTCCTTTGGCATGCCGCGCGTGAAAGGCGGCAAAGGATGCAATTTATGACGGGCAGCAGCGGCGGCACATGTAATTGCACGCAATGCTGCAACACTCCCAGCCAGCGAGGAGTCGCCGACCCGAGTTGAACGGACCGAACGGGTCGCAGTCGGTGCCGGTCACACGATTTTCAATTTTTCAAAATTATGAAAACAGCAGAGCGCAAAATGAAAAATATAAAATATACAGCAAAAAAAAAGAAGTAAATGGACAAACAAACAAAGCATCCCGGACTCATGCTTGTCCAGTTCTGGCCGCATGTCGCGTTGCCTGTTGCCCGTTGCCTGCCTGCAGTGCGAGTCCATTTGCCACACTGAGTGCCGCACGGATCGGTTACGTGGAATGTCCTTTTAATGGACTCAACACACACACACACACTGAGTCACTCGAACGGAGAGCGCATCGCATCCTTTTACAAACCTTTTAGAGCTTGCACTCGTGTTCCGCGCCGTTTGATTGCCATGAATTGCTGCCGCATGATTTTCATCCTTTTTCCGCTTTCAGTTTGCGCCTCCTTTGTTTCCTTCTCTGCCGGCACAGGCACGTCATAATTTCACTGCGTGTCCTGCCCGCCAATTACGGCACATTGTGCCCAGCATCAGCAGGAGCAGCAGCAGCTGACCAGTTCCCCAGTTGACCAGCTGACGGGCTCTTTGCGGTCATTAGATGCACATAAAATAGAGAGTGAAGGTGCCGATTGGAGATGCAGCAGGCAAGACGTGTGGAAATGATATTTAAGTGAAAATATTGTACTACGTTTTACTAATATGAATACTTCAGACAGTTCTAAATTCATTGCAGTCTTCTCTTCCCTAAGTTAGTACCCTCTTCATTTGATCGAGTTGACAACTTGCACAGTTAGTTGAAGTTGAAGCCTGCAAGAGTGCGCCTTGTCATGTCGAGTGTCTCTCTTCCTCTCGGTTGCTGCAACGGCTTTGGCTGTGCCAGAGCTGACGCTGAATTTATGGCCAAGGCTTTATTTATGCGCTTATCGTGTTGCCTGCCGAGGCCTTAGCGCGTTGTCAAGTGTTTATCTTGGCCCGGCGAACAGAGCGCAGACCCAGAGCAGCGCACGCGAGAGATGAGAACTCAAAACGAAACGAAATAAAATACCCGAAAAGCTTAAAATTAAATTTATGACTGCAACTAAATCATGTGACGAATAAAAATGAACAAAAAAAGATGGTGGCACAACAACAACTCGTACGAGCATCTATGACTGTATCTGCATCTGTATCTGTATCTTGTAGGAGTGTTGTAGCGACTGTCGCATGATTTAGATGCTATGCGAGATTCGAAATTTAAATAATAAATATTTCATTGTTACAACAATCCCGAGAAACCAAAGCCAAGCAAACGAATAGCGAGTAAATCGAAAGGCAAAAATTCTGCTGCGACTAAATCAAAATGTTGTCGAAATAAAACGTTTGAAAATTGAATTTTGGGATTTCGTTTCTTGTGCTCGGGCAAATTGAAAACATTTGTTACGGAAATGAAAACCATTTCGCTCTCTCTCCCTCTCTCTCTCTTGGCTCATTCTCCCCTTCCCTGTCTCTGCAAGCGTCCCAAAAACTCGACTCGTTGGCAAGCCAACGTTGGGGTCTGAATTTAAATTAAGAAATTTATCTTTTGAATGCGTCTGTTTCCATTTCGTGTTCCCCTTTGTGTCTGTCTTTGTTTTGTAAGTCGTCTTTGTGTTTACACACAAAAGAAACAAAAAAGAAAAAGCTAAAAGATATAAAAAAATCTCTCACCTTCTGTAAAATAAAATTGAAATACGTTTGATTATTTTTTATATCTTTGCCGCGGGTAAAGGAGCTTTGGATACCTTCAAAAACAACTGCGAACTTCAAAGGATAAGCAAAGTTGGTTTGTTCCGAGGTCCTTTGTTAAAGTTTTTCTATAGATCATCTACAAAAACGTATATTATATATTCAACACTACTTTGTTTCTTAGCTTAATCTGAAATGTTTTCTTGATTTAATCAAAATGAATATGAATATATTTTAGACTCGTTTTTTGGCATGCGCTAAACGGGTTGCTTTTGAGTTGCCTAATTCAATTTCAGAGATTTATTTAAGCGCGCATTTTTGCACCTTTCTCAGCGAACACAATTCGAGTCGAACAATTTATGGTAGACTCTGAATGGGACTGAATAAATTTCGAAGCTCCATTGCGATTTGCATGTGGAATTACGCATCTCTGAGATAATTGCCTTAAATTAACTGATATTTAGAATTCAATAACATTAATCTGCTGTGCAAATAATGTCATTTATCAATGGATTTCGGGTCTCGCATCTGCAGTAACTTCGCAGTGTTTATGAACCCCCAATTGACTTTATTTTCATTTCATGCTAAATGCGGTCAATAAAATGTCGATATTATGTGCTAATGGCGAATCAGTTAGGCTCCCCAAAGTGCCCATAACAATTTGGAAACACGCATTTAGCATTTATCGAAATCTATTTTTCAGCATATTCGATTCATTCACATGGATCTCTAATTGCCTGAGTCATCTGCTGAATAAATAATCATCTTTATTATGTGAAATAATTCGTGAGAAGAGACCAAACAGACTAAACGAATTCGGTGGAAATTTTGTGATTAAGTCGATTTTGAACAGAAATATAATGATGAGCTTAGTTTTAAATGTAATTTGTTTTGCATTACTCCATATCTGTCATTATTTATAATTATACTTAAATAACTAATAGTCCCTTTGAGTATATAAGGGTAGCATTACAATTAGTATTTTCTGAGGGTACTGTAGAGGCTTATAAAATGATAAGAGATTATTATACTCTTGCAGAGGGTATAATATTTTTAGCCAGGAGTTGGTATTCGGTATCAGCATCAACAGAAGAATCGAACTATTACTGTCCGTCTGTCCGTTTGTCCGTGTCAACGTGCCAACACAAAATAGTCCTTCAATTGTAAAGCTATCTTGATGAAACTTGGTACACAAGTTTTCTGATTGCCGCACGTTCTTTTTATGTCGGAATGAGCAAGATGAAACTGATATATCGTATAGCTGCATACAAACTATCGGCCGATTTTTGTTATTTGTAAAGATATGCAACCAAATTAACTGTTTTGAAGTTTTATGTATTTTTAATATGCATAAAATATTTTATCAAAATCGCATAACTATAATAGCTGCCATAGAAACAATCGGCAGAAATAAGGGTCTGTGTATGTATACCAGTCTTTGTATTTATCAACACCATTCAAATTTATAAATAATATTTAATGCCACAATGTCATTCAATCGGCACCAGTAATATATAACTAACATTGGTACAATCGGAGGAGATAAGAGCCTGAAAGGTAATATAACTTTCGGGATGCCGAAGGTAGCCATTCTTCCTCGTTTTCATTATTTAAGATGCATGCATATTAAAGTTTATATTCTTTTTCATAATTAAGAATTTAACAACTTGATTTAATTTTTGAAGTATACTAAATTCTAATCATTCATTTGATTTACCCAAGAATAAGTTTAGTGCGAACGAGCTTTTGGTTGATATATCATATTAAAAAAACATTAATAACCTTATTAAATTTTATATCCGAAATACATCAGCATTTTTTAATTCAAACACTCAAACATAATTCAATTTTTCCAAGTCCAACTTTAATGAATCTCCCTTTCGTTCTTTAATTACAGGACTACAAAGCGAACCAGCAGATGTAACTGAATTTCCACCCTAGAAATATTGTGTTGGCCAGTCAAAAAAGAGATAAATAAATTACATTAAAAATTCCAAACGCATTTTTGGCGAGTGTTTGTCCATTCACATATGAATAAATATGGGGATGTGTGTGCATATTTACGAGTCCCACTGTGTGCGTGTTCATAATGGAAAAGAGCTTCGAGTTGAAGTTGGAGTGTTGAGCCTGCAGGAACTGGCACAACTGGGAACTGTGTCAAAGGGCCGGCACAAAGTGTATTTGGGACACTTTCGGGTGGCGGATCTGGAGGACGTGTTGTCCAATTTGTGCCATGTGTTGCCCTTTCGCTGGGCCCAAAACAAGGAAAAAAAAAGTGAAAAACGTGGAAACGAAAACCAGATACAGATACCAAATGTAGGTGAAGTGCGGACTGACTGACCGTTGGGCGTCGACCGGACCCGGACGACGACGACGACCCTGAGCCAACGACGAATCTCGAGCCAAAGCGGGCGGCATAAAATACTCAAAGACTCATTTGCATATTCGGGCAAACGGTAAACTGTAGCAGGGAAAGTGCCCGAGTTCCGAGTGTGAGTTTTTAATTCAATTTCAGAGCTCTTGTTGGTTTTTGTAATTAACAAAGGAATTTCGTGCCTTTAACATTTGTTGTTGTTTTTTCTTTTTCATACGTTGTTTATGGCCGCCATTGGCCGTCGACCTTTTGACCTATCGCCGCGCGACTGCATGGGTTATACACTCGCCTCGATAGCGATCTAATTGAATGATATATGCGCTTGGCATAATGCAGAACTATTCTGGCAGGCGGATAAGTAATGGGCCGCCCAATCCCCTAAGCCCCTCTCTCTCTCCCTTCCTCTCTCTGCGGCTGTCCCACTCAGATAAGCACTTTGGAATAGATATGATGTTTGCTGCTGCTGCTGTGACTGCAGTTCGCAGGATTTATGTGCTTGCATTTTGCATAGTTTCAAATGCTTGTTATTCTCGTGGTACTACAACACAAATTCATGCCCAAAACACAATTCATTTTGGCCCCAGCCTGGACTGGGCCCAATCTAAAGCGACGCACAGCCGCATACAAATCTGGCGTTTTGCATTCGGCGGCCATTTATCATGCCAGAGCGGGTCAACAGTGGGCTCCAACAGTGTCCAACAGTGCAGAGGCCGTCACACAATGGGAGAGAGTTGAAACAGAGCTGAATATATGCGGCGGATCTGGAGATTTATATTCTATTCTTTAAATTTTAGAAATGAACTTGCAAATCCACAATATCTGCTTGAAAATACTAAATGCTTGCCTAATCATTTAGCTTTAAATATGAAAATTAAAAAAATAAATTGATTTTGAAACATTTAACATTGCATTTCAGTTCAGTGTGTGTGGCTCTGTAGGCCTGGAACTGGTTTGTGTGGTCCTGCACACGAGCCATGGAACTCCGGGTTTCGGTTTTCAGCTACAAAATTTATGCACATTTTATTGACCACACTGTAAAAAACAGAGTTGTAGTTGTTGTTGTTGTTGGCACAACAACATGTCCAAAAGTGTTTTATGGCCGTTGTAGGTGCTCAAGTGGCCATTTTGGGCTGAACCCAGCTCTGCACAGTGGCTGGCACTCGCTGCTCTTGTCCGACAACCACTTGGCGGCTCAGCCCTGAATACAGATGAGTGCCCGCACTCAGTTTAGTTGAGACTACTAACTAAATGCGACTTGAAATCGCTTGATTTAGTAAATGCATGGCAAAGCTAATCACATCGCATTTAAAGCTACCGCGTGTCATGTCAATGACCCGATCCGCACTCGACTGAGCGTCTTTCAAAGTCAAAAACTCAATTAGCCCGCGCTGAACGAGACAGAGATGGAGGCGGAGGCTTGAGTAGCCCGCAACTCGGAGCTGGTCTAAAAATAAGCAACGGGCACTGGGCACTGGACACACATCGATGGGAGGGAGGCTGAAAGTGGAAATCTCGTTAAAAGTCAATAACAGACGCCATTAAATGCGCATGAAAATGAAATGAGAAGCGACTGATGAGCCGCGCCATGGCCAGAAGAGTGCAGAGAGAAAGATCGTGGTGGGAGGAAGGAGGAGGCGCAATACACGCGACCACTTGAGCCAGCGACGTTCATATCAATTTGGTGGAGTAATTTGAACTGACCTCAGAGCAGGCAGCCAGACAAGTTCAATGGCATGCAATGCGCAGCCAAGGGAAATCGCCAGATAAGGTCGAATAGGAAGCAGGAGTGGCGAATATAGTCTGGCAGATCGTTGCATGAAGGTGAATCTTCAGCACAATTTTGCCATTTATTGCAAACAAAGATCGTTAAATAATGAAGGAATGAACAGGCAGTAGTTGTTACTATAATATTATTACTCTCTCAATATTCTTTATACTTCTTGAAAATGAATAAAAAAATCTTCTAAGCAGT
The DNA here is from genome assembly GCA_018151435.1 of Zaprionus africanus. Taxonomy (NCBI): domain Eukaryota; kingdom Metazoa; phylum Arthropoda; class Insecta; order Diptera; family Drosophilidae; genus Zaprionus; species Zaprionus africanus. The sequence goes on along the minus strand of JAECXB010002309.1, from coordinate 9,640,497 downwards.
AGGCTGCCAAATTTCATCACGCTACGCTTTCTCATGCTGCTCAACTGAAAACCTCACAGTTCTCATTCTAGTTTCCGAACTTGCTTTGAAAACATCAATAAAAAACAATTCAAGTTTTTCTGAAATTTCTTTTTAAAACAAAAAAATTTTAAAACTTTTTTTTTACTGTAATCCGAATTTTATCAAACCGAAAATGAATCGCACGCTGGAGAATGTTATTACACAGAATAACGCAAACACGGAACGCATCACGTCGGAGAACACACTCGGCTACGTGGTCTCGGACAATGCCACTGGAAGCGTGGCGGCTACCTCGTTCGACAACACCACGGCCCAGAGCATTGTGAAGTACATGAATCTACTGATGGTCAGCCTGGTGCAGAGCGCTGTGCGCGACTTGGATCCGACCAATAAGCTTTGCTATCTGCGTGTGGGGACACGCAAGATGGAGTATCTCGTGGCGCCAGAAGAAGTGTTCACTATAACAGTGTTACAATGATTGTAACGGTGTCCGTAATCCGGCTTTAGCCAAGATGTTGTTGTTGTTGTTAATACACGTAGGTTAAGAAAGCGCAATTAAGCAGGAACCAATATAAACCACGCAATTAAGACGGGACCAAAATAAACCACGCAATCAAGAGGGAAAGAGAGGTGTTTTTTTCTTTCTGTCTGGTGTTTGCTTAGTTCGGGTTAAGTTTGGGAGAATGCTTGAATCAACAATGCGAATACGATAAATGGCAGACCGAAAATCCTCTATAATACCCGAGTGACACTGTGATTATTTACGACATGGCTTCATTGGGCAGCATCCATGAGAATGCTACCGCATTCTAGTGCCAGTGCGATAATTCAAAAGATTTACTTCTGTCAACATGACCATTTTGTGCGTAGTAGACAAACTCGGGGTGGCTCTGGCCTTTGACCTTTTTTTTCGCTCTTCCTTTTTCACTCTCCATCTCCCTCTGCCTTCTTCCTTTGGGCTATTTCCATCTTGTGCGCCGCCATGGATGCTGGCCTGTTATTTTAATTTAAAATGGCAGAGCTCGTAACTCATTTTAACGGCGCACCCTCCAAGTGTCTATGTGTGTGTGCCTGTGTGTGCCTGTGTGTGCGTGTGTGTGAACTTGTCCTATTTTTACAGGCCTAGGCCCTTGCAGGGGTTGCTCGCTCGTTACAATAACTTATCTGCCCTTTTTTTACCCCGGCCATCCGCTCAGCCATAATCACCACGACGCAAGACGCTCCTGGGGTGCGCTTTATTCTCCCTCCAAGTTGCCTTTCCCATTCCCATTCCCCTTTCTCTTCACGATAATATTCTTCCATTGCCATCGCAAGGCAGTTCCCCATTGTCTTGCATCATTTTGTGGTGCATAGAAATAAATAAGAAGAATTTGTACAAAAAGAATTATAACTCATCTGCAGAGCGAGAATTCCTTGAATAGCCAGAACTGGCTTTCGTCTCGCATCTCTCACTCTCTCTCTTTCTTTCCCTCTCTTCTGCATTGTCTACAAGGTCGGGTTCACGCTGCCACTTCATTTCATGTAGCGTGAAATTCAATTAATCCGTGGTCCATGGCTGACGACTTCATTTCGAAAAGAGTGTCTCTGGAACCCCCAATGAGACGACGAGAGATTCGAAACACTTTGAATCGCATTCAAATAAAACGTTTTTCTATGCTTTCAAAAATGATTATATTACTGTACACACACACATGCATAAACAAATAAATGTACGTATGTTGCTTCTAGGGCTACGTCTCCCCTGGGGCGTGTCCATGCCACATGTATTCAGTTTGGCAAGCTTTATGTGTTCGTCTGGCTCTATGAATTTAATTAAGTTGTGCGACAAGCCCGAAAGTGACGCTGCAACACGGAACAATGCAATCTCAAACACGATTCATATGCGAACCCTAACTCTGTAAAGTGAGTAAGACGAAGTTGACCAGACACAGGAAACGGTTTAATATAGGTTGAGTGAAGGAATGAAAATTATTTGAGTCCTCTGCTATTTATCTATTATAAAAACTAAGGCTGTTTTAGAGGAATTTGTTTATCTATTTATTAAATTCACTTATTTATTTCATTATTTATTTTTTAATGTTTATTTATTCAAATAATTTTATAAAGACTACATAAGTAAAACTTTATTATATCTTATATCTTGATAAATATATCCTATAAAACAGAAGATTGTTTTATTTATTTAACTTCCTCTAAGACACTTGCTTCATACATATATTGTAATTTATTATAGAATAAAAAAGTGAAACTTCACTATATCATATGATAACTAAATTTATATTTTTATCTTTCAGATCCGGCTACTACTATGGTAAATGTACATCGTATACAAAGTTATTTACAAGAAAGAAAATTATGAAAGACAGAAATTGTAGCCTTATGCAATAGACGACACAAGAAAACCCATTACAATAACTTATTACATTATTTTATTGTAAATTGGATATTTAATTCACAGAAAATACAAAAAAATTGCTTGTATAATTGAGTAAATATTTATAATTTTTTTTCATTAATTATATGCCATAATGAACAGCAAAATGTGCGAGATTACATAACAAAAAAAAAGTTAATTCAAACGTTGAAAATGTGTTTTAAGTGAGTGCCGCAAGAAGCAACTGCTAAATTTAGAAGGAAAACCCAATACACACACCACTTACACACATACACACACAGGCACTCATGCGAACGTACACTAGCGCAGCGTGCACGACAGAGACAGAGATGGAAGCTGAGATGGAAAAGGAGTTGAGTGAGCAGCGGAACTGCTCTTGCTCAAATGCGCAGGCCAAGCCCATTTTGCCAGGCACTGGCTCTGCCCTGCCTCTACACTGAGAAAAAATAAGGTTAACTAGGAGACATTCAGAAACTTAAATTAGTGAGGTAAAATGTGTGAATTAATGAATAAAAAATTTGAACACTCAAATAATAAATAAAAATAATAATTTATAGTTGTATTATATATTATATTATATTAAATGAACTGCATTTTTCTCTCAGTGCACCCCGTCCCGAACCCGTTTTCATGATATGTTGTTGAATTTTTTCTCGACTCGTTCAACCACCAAACATTTTCGATTGTGACTCGCAGCGGCGCAGACGTCGAGCCACGGCGGTGGAGGTCGTTGCGGACTTACAGACATTTTGTTGCCCTTTCGACGGACAGACGGACTGCAAGGCGATGGAGTCTCGAGCAGAGAGAGCAGCAACATTTAACCAATAAAAAAATAAATATATAAGTAATGTCAACAAATAAACAAAAACAATAATAATTATAAAGCAAAATAATATAAAATAAAACAAAGAAAATATGATAATTGAAAAAGTGTTAAAAAGGAAGCCAAACGAGCTGATAGCTCATAGAAGAAAAAAAATATATAACTGTTAAATACATAGCATAATAAACAATAAAAAGCACTACTATAAACAACAATAACTTTCATAAAAGTCATAAAACAATAACAATAAAATATTACCCGTTTGCAAATATGGCGAAAAACAATTGGAAACCTACACGAAAATCATTAACGTTCTGCTGTTTTGTTCTGCTTGCTCAACCCGAACCTGATTTCGTTGACTTTGCAGCAGTTGCAGCACTTATGCAATAGATGGCAGCACCAGTGTGTTGCATGCGCCATCTATTGGCCATTATGCGTCGATGTTAATGGCGGTTTTAGGGTCTCTTCTTTTGCAGTTTTAGAGTCACTGTGACTCCTTTGAAGTTGCGCTGTAAACTTAACAGAGTTTTAAAATTCAGTGCAAGGCAGTTTTGGCTTTTTTCCGTCATATCTGGCTTGTTTTTTGAAATGCGAAAGCAATTTTATTAGTTTTGCAAATTTTATTGATGAATTTAAACTGTATTGTTTAAAACATTTATTTCTAAAATTATTCTGATTAATTTGTTTGCTGCTTTGCACTTTGATATGAAAAAAAATTTTTGGCTTTCATTTATTATATATGATTTATTGGTATCATCCACTGATATTTAATATAATATTTGAAGAACATATTACGTAAATATATAATCATATTTAATCATAATCATATGGGTCTTAGTAGATTAATAACAGGGTAGTTTTGTTTACCAATATGTTTAACTCAACAGCATTTGTTTTAGAAGATTGAAAACTCACTTTAAGTCCAGTTGATCCAATCAATATATTTATCTACAGATTTTCTCTACTAGTTTTTCTCATAATCAAAGTTGTCTAAACTAGTTTTAAATGTCTAGCAGTGAAATCTTCTATGAATCAACTTCGTTCAGCTAGTTGTGAACCGCAGTAAAATTTCAATCTCTTTGATTGTTGCTAAGCAGTTAATCCAACTACATACATAGCTCGTTAGGAGAGTTCGTACTCTGCCAATCAAAGACTTCAATTCAATTTCGCCTGCTTGTCACAATATTCGGAATGGGACATAAAAGCAAAGAGCTGGTGATGCAACAACGGCTGAATCATTTCATTCAAAATCGGAGCAATCGAACCATCAAGATGTCAGTAAACGCGGTTAAGACAACAAGATTGCGGCGAGCATCGTTGGGCATCGTTAGGAGCATTACTTCGCCATTCAGGCGAAACGGGATTGGGCTCGGGGTCGAGGGCAGTTGCTAGGGAGGGGGGAAAAACATGAAAATCATCTTTCAACGCTCTGTGCTGGCAGTTGCTTTGATGGCCAATGCAGAGAGGGGAAGAGCACCAATCGCAGCCAGGTGAAGTGGGCGATGGAGGGCCACTGTAGCTGGGCTCGGGATGGATGCGGGTTGGAGGGTGGGTGTGGATTGGTTGCTCGATGCACATGTGATGGCCAACAAGTGCAAAAAGGCAAATCGAAAACGTTAACTAAAACTGAGACTGCGACTGAGATTGCAACGGCAACTGAGATGGAGACGGCGACTGGAGCTGGCACCGAGGCCGAGGATGGAACTGAGACCTGCATTTCAGCTTTTCATTTTGCTGCCGTCGGCGCTGCACGCGACGCCTCGCTGCACAGGGAAAGACATGGCGCAGCAGTCGAAGACCAACTGGTTTCTGGTCAATATCAAGCCCTCTCACTCCCTTTCCACAGCAGCCACAGTAGAATGGCTGCATATACTGCCAAAGATGGTATAAATATTTAAGTATTTTGATGTGCTTTTATGGTATTTCTGGATGGCCAAATACCTTATATGAGTTATATTTCTAAGGCTGTGTTCAAAACTGTTTGCTAATTCAATTTTGTAAAAGGTATGCTCATGTTCTATATCCGAAGTTGGGAAGGGGATTTCAGTAACTTAATTCAATTAGAAATTGAAGAATTTGTTAAAAAGAGTTTTCAGTAATTTAATGCACTAAGAAATTGAAGAATTTGTTGTACTAAAAGAATTCATAGAACAGTTTTCTTTTATTCCATACAATATCTCAATTTATCATTACAATCTTTACTTCTCTCCTTTTATTCCTTCAGCTATGAATGATGTAAGATATTCTTTGTTAATAGATACTGAGAGATGAATATAAATTAGCTTAAGTTTTCTACTCTTCACCCTTTAAATTTACCCTTTGCAACTCTCGCTCTCTTTATCTGTCTCTGTCTACGTCTCTGTTTCTGTCTTTCCCCTTGCCCTTGTCTCTGTTTTGTGTGTGCCAGTTTCACGTCTCACTTCGCTTTGTATTTGTTCCGTAAATTACACTTTTGATTTTTAGTGGCCGTAAAATAATCGTAAATGTCGTGGTTATTGCGACCGAAAGTGCCTATTTTGAGTGTTGCCTCCGCTGCTGCCTCTGCTGCTACTGGAGCTGTCATTGTTGTTGTGGCTGTTGCTGATTCTCAGCTGGCATTAACTGATATTCTCATTTCGCTCAGTGCAGCGCGATGTCCGACTGAGACTGGGACTGGGACGTGCTGCCACTGCACAAGCAGTTTGTGCCCCGCCAAGCGAAGCCCCTCGTGGCGAGCCAAGCGCCAAGCTGCCAGCATTGAGCTTCAAGCTCCAAGCTTGAGCTGCACTTGTTGTTTTTAATAAGTTTATACTTGTTGCTGTTGTTGTTGTTGCTGCTGTTGTTGTCCTGTTCGTTGTTGTTGTCTTTGCTGGCTTGCTGCCTTGGCATGGCTCCTTTGATGTTTCGATTAAGTTCGGAGTTCGCGTTGTCGAACTGGTTGGTTGGGTCTGCCTCCCGGCCAGCCCGTTACATCTTCGCTCTGCACTTTTCCTTGTCTTGCTTGCCTCGCTCCCTACTCCCCCTTCACCGCCCCGCAGACATTTGGCTTAAGTTTATGGCCATTTCGTTTGCACTGTCTTTGCAGCAGTTGCCACACTAGAATCGCTGTTGTGCAGATGATTTTCTTAAGCATTTCTCCCATTTACCTTTGTGCTCTTGTGCCTTGCCTCTTTCACTCCCTCTTGCTTGACTTGCCTGCTCCTTTCTCCCGTTTCGTATCCCTCTCTGCTGCCCTGATGCAACTGGTTGTCGATTGCCCATTGCCAGTTCGCAAGTTGCTCAGTTGCCAGTTCCCACTCGCCAGTTTGCCCGTTGCCAGCCAGCGCTCACAAATTTCGAATTTGATTTTATTGTTATGATTTCAATTGTTCCCGTTCCCGTTCTCGAAACACAAGAGATTTCCCAATAATCATGTGAAAGTTCTTGGTCAATTGGATCAAAGTTTTTGAAGACATTTAATTGTCAGCTGAATTGAATTAAAACTGGAAAAGTAAAAACGAAAATACGAGTAGAACAACATTTTTTTCTTTAATATTTATATTATTACTTACATTTTTCGTTTTCGAAAATCCACTCCCAATCGTTCTTTCTACATTCTATGGCAATATTCTCTTTAATATTCATTTGCACAACATAATTACATTCAGTTTCCTGCAGTTCCCTCCAGTTTCATTGTCTTTGCCTCTTGTCTGCCTAATTAACATTTCCTCGCGATGCAACGTCCAATTTCACGAAAAGAAACTAAAACAACTCTAAACAAAGACAATCCCAAAAAGAGATCTAGGCCGCTAAACGTTTTTGAGGCCGAGCCCTCCCAGTGGCTCTGAAGGTCGCATACACACGGAAAAAAACGAAACTAATAAAAGCAATAAAACACAAGACGATCGGAAAACCAAAGCAATTCATAAATCATAAAAATATGTCATAAAAAAACAGAAACAAGCAACAACAAAATGGAAACAGCGCGCGATGTGTGATGCGATCTGCGGATGAAGCTGCCTTTCAACATGTCCTCGAAGCGGGCATAAAAAGTGCTCAAGGCGAGACACTTTTTAGCCTTAGACCTTCATGGAGGATTTGTTTTGACTCCTGGCCGAGGCTTGTCTTATCTGCCGCTTGGCTGGCACATACATGCTCAGTATCTATGTATGTATCTACGGCCCACAAAGGACACACACATTGTGCGCCAGGGCTGCTCGATTATTGTGTCGGAGCCCGGTAATAAATCATAAAAATATGTTTCAGTCGCCCGAAATGCGACGACGATCGCGTCGGCTCGTTACACGGTGGAAAATGGTAAATGCCTGTAAAATTGCCGAGTCCTGAAATCGCCGTAGTCGGTGCGGTGTTGCCGTAGGTAATTGGGACTGGATACTGAAATCGGGACCCGGGATTGGGTTCGTTACGGGGCTGTTGCGGTGATCGCGCCCTCGAGCATCTGATAACACACAAACCACTGGCAAATGCCAAACAAAAGGCCAACAACTTTCTCTTCTCCCTGCCTCGTTCTCGTTGCTCGTTTCTCTGTTTTGCATTGCCAAATATGAGAGAATTTTGATTTATTTGCCAAAAATTATTTGTATTTGTGTTCTTCGTTTGTCTGCCTGTCGCCAAGAGGCGCCCATTTTCAATTGTATTCGTGTGTTGAAGAGTGTTAATAGGTTTGCCTACTTTTTGATTTGGTTTTGTGTTTCTTGTACTTCTTTTAATATTTTTCACTGTTTGCACTTTTGTAGCAACCAGCAAAGTTTGCATTATCCTTTTTAAGGGCTCTTAACTAATTTAAACAGAATTTTAAAGGGTATTCTTCACAGGGCTGTTCTTCACTGGGCTGTTCTTCACTTTTATCTAACTAAATATTTTGAACTGCTAACCTGCCTTTCTTACTTAACTCATTCACTTTACTTCCTTCTAAAGGAATCTTAAATTCAATTCATGGTTTAATTATATTTTTCAATAATTGAAAGCATATTTATTAAAAAAGTGCTAAGTTAGATCTCTGTTTTAATTTCAAAATTTACACTAAATTAATTCTGAAAATGTATATAATCTTTGAGTAGATTTTTTTTTATTTATTCAATATTTAAAAGGTAAAAAATAAGTTGCCAAATAAATAATAAAACATAACCCGTTTAAATTCTAGTAAATAAAAAAGGAATGCACTAATAAATTTAAAAAATATGTTTTTATTTTTTTTTTTTTTTTTTTATTTCATTAGGGATCAGATTACAAATTTTTCTATAACCTAGTGGGCATCTATAGTTGTTTCTTCTCCAAGACTACTTTCAATATAATTAATAAGTACTTTCTGAATAAATAAATAACTAAATTAAATATAATATCCCAATAAATTTAAAGGGACTGTAGTTTACATCCATTAACTTAAAACTGACAAGTAGGCAGCTCCTTTACTGTTCCCATTGGATGGCGATGACTTCATTTCCAAGTGCCGATGCTGCAGATGGTTTGGTATGGAGTATTTGTCAGGCCTGTACTTGTCTGGTGCGTCGCCTCCTCTCAGTCTTTCTCCATTTCCAAAGCCGACGTGATATACTACGAGCAGATGATTTAATGTGACCGCATATTGTGCAGCCACTTAAGATGCAGCCAGCTTGCCAGCCCCTCGAACCCGAGAACGTAGCGAAGTGCAGGCGTTCCACATATGTTTCAATTCAAGCATCAACTGTCTCGCAAGACTGGCGACCATCTTGTAAGCTGAGCCATGCCATGAACTATATTTGAGAAGTACTAAGAACAAACCGTTTCAACTGAAACATCAATTGAATTATAAGCAACGAGTACATATTAAAATCTATTCATCTATTGATGGCGCTTATGTTCCTAGCGCATAAATCAAATGCGGCAACGAGCTCGACGAGATACTGGCCAAATCCGTAGTCACAACAAATCGTTAAAATGCTATAAAAGAGAAGTCCATATGCAAGCAAATGCATTCGAATAAAATTTTACCACCATTTCCTCGAGAGCATCAGCATCGTGAGCGCCATCAAACAAATGATAGCAACATCCGAGTCACCTCGTAAAAGTAATGAGGTCTATGAAAATGTATCTGATGTATACGGGGAGCAGGCTATCACGCAATAATTATGTGGCATACGTCACGGAACTTGGGTTTTATGCCTTTTATATTGATTGTCATCACGTCACACTAACAGATCGTAAAAAAGTCGTAAACACAAGAGGCACAAAGCAGAATCCATGCTCGGTCCGCACTTGAGTGCAAAGGCAAACGAACATCTACACACGCACTCAAACATCGGGATCAGGCTCGAGCTCAGTCTGCGTCTCTCTAAGGACACTCAACAGGATGTAGAGGGATCGCTCTGGCAGCGAGTGAAATCTCAGCGAGTGGATTTCAGAGTTGCGAGCTATGCGTTGTGAGTTGAGCAAGTGGCGTCAAGTCGTAAAAAGAACATAAAAATTCGGCTGCCGTTCTGGTATTAACCGCAATTTGTTTATATAGTTGTTAAAATGTCAGTTTAGCTTGTTTTCTCTTCCGCCTTGGCATTTAATTGTCTTCTCTTTTACGAGCCTAATAAAATTCGTTTTTACGACAATTTAAATGGTTTCATTTCGAGTAATGCAAGGGAGAAAGGGCATCGAGTGACAAACAACAGGTTGGCGATTAGGTTAATCATATCTGGGCTTAGATTTTATGGCTCCTTAGGCGTAAGGCAAATTGAAAATGATTAACGACTCAAGTAAGAAAAGAAAGGAACTGATTTCAGCTGCAAATCAAATCGAATCTAGTCTCAGTTATATTTCTTTCCTTCTCCATCAAATCGAATAGAATCAACTCTCAGTTATATTTCACTTCTTCTCCATCAATATTCTAGTCTAATCCTCCAATATCTAGCTCCTTCGCATGACTTAATTAGAAAGTTTTCAAGTGCTCGCCCAATCCTCAGAGGGCAAAGTGCTGAGACACGGAATTACAGCTCGCCCTCTTGGTCGCGTGGGCGGCAGCTCGGAGTCGGGTTTCGCGTTTTGCGGGCTGCAATCATCATTGCCGCCTTGGCGTGTTTGTGTGCAAAGCAGTCATAAAAATTACAATAAACAATCATCATCGCGATCCGTTTACACCCACTTTGCATGTTTTCGCAAGCGGCGTCTATGGAAAGTGAAAAAGGATTTCCCGCTTACCCAAACACTCAGGCTCAGGTAAAGGCAAAAGGCTGCAGGCGCTGCTGTTGGTGGGCGGGACAGTGCTAAGCAGCTAGGCGAAAACCGTGAGGTGAACGCAGTCAACAAAAATGCTCAATTAGCCGGGCCGAAGGACGCGCTGCCATTTCACTTCAGTGGCCAAATGCAAATGCTGCCGATGTTTGATGAATGAAGTCAAGGGTTCGTTCGTTTGCCTGCGACTGGGACTGGGACTGGGATTAAGTCGAGTACTCCGTTGTGCCTTCAAACCGAAGCGAATGTCTTCATTGTGCACTTCTTCGCACTCCTCTCCCTTTCGCTCCTGCCCTCGCTGTGCCTATTCAGCTCTGTTTGAGTTTCAGTTTTGCATAAGGAGGCGGTCGGCTTTGGTGTTTCGACTGCAATTGATTCTTGACCTCCTAATGAGACGTTTGCGGCCACGCTGACGCAGCTGAGCCGAGCTGACTCAAATCACTTTGTGGTTTTGCGGAATTAAGTCATTATCTCGGCGGGTTTCAGAAAACCACAGAAAACATCTCGGGCAGCGTCAAAGGTGAGGGGTTCACGAGGTATTTGCATTTCGTTGTGAATTCGCCAATCAATTTGCCGCAACCTCAGGAAAGGAGATTAAGTGGATAAATACTTATTTATGCTGCTTTATAGGTAGCACTAAAACTGTTTATAATAGGAAAATGTTGATATATTAAAGACTTTGAAAGGTTTACTTGGACTAAAGCTGATTCCTTAATAAAAGGAATATATTGATATTTAGGCCATTAAAAATGTACTTATTCATGCTTCTCTGTAGTTGATTTAAGCAAAAATGGTTTGCGGTATATTAAATTGATCCAAGCATAGCTAACTTAAACACGTAAGAAATTTATTTTAATGTATAATTGATTTGTTTTTATTAACTATATTTATTTTATTTAGAGTCTGTACAAAGAAGTCGTGGTGCATAAATTGATAACTCCTCGACAAAAAATCTTCTCCGTTTCATTAGGAAAGGAAGCAGACAACCTTTTTCAGGCTAGCGAGGAAGCTTAAGGTATAAAAGACCTCCTATGATCTCAGTAACGCACCTTTATCTCCTGTTAGAGACTCTATTCATTTTATAATATAATATTAATTGAAACTGTTAGGGAACAAACTGAACTTTAAACTGTTACAATGGCTTAAGATTCATGTGCTGAATTTCTGTTATGCTGTTTATTTAAACTAGAAGAGCTTAGCTAACAAAGAGCTACAAAATAATATGTACCATATTCAGAAACAACTTTAAAGTTTCAAGCATAAAGACCTAGCAAAATCGTGAAACACTTTAAAGGACTTAGTACACCTTATTCATCTTTAATTGTTTAATGGTACAATATAAATAATGAGCACATGATAGTTGCCAATCAAATGAGTTTATTAATTTTAATTTATTTATTTATTTATTTATTTAGAGCTTACCTATTATTTATTATACTTATTCTTTTATAAACATTCACACATCTATGCAATAATTTTTTAAAAATATATTAGATCTAATTCCGCATCTTAGAACTCGTACAGGATATTTAAAAGTTAGCGCACAATCTATAACTAGTTAGTCGTTAGTTTTCTTAATGTGTTCTCAACAAATAGCACTGATTGAAAGCTTCATCGTGCCGCAACTCATTCTTCTCTCGCTGTACGTTCTTCTAGCTGTGATTCCAATTAATTAAGCCCACTTAATCAGGCTACAATACTCAACTATCTATCCGTGCTTGAATCTAACTGCCAATCATCTCGTAAGTGGAAAAGCCGCCAGAGGCGACGCCTCAAGACAGCCACGCATCCATTGGCCCGAGCATGAGCTTGACGAGCGAATGGTTCCAGCACTGCTGGTTCCGGCACTGGTTCTCTTAACATATCTGGTTCTTGTGCTGCCTGTGTGCTTTGCTTTATTGCCCAGTCGCAGCTGTGAGCCGAACGAAGCCTGCTGCTGCTCCTCGGCGTTGAGAGCATAAATTAAGGCAGCGTTTATGAAATGGCGCTGGGGGCGTTTATGATGCATTTTTAATTGACGTTCATTTGAAGAAACGCGAATGCGAATGGAATGCTTCAATTCAATTAGGCGACGCCCCCGTCGCAGTCTTGCCACTGGCAAACCGGGAGGCAGCTGCAACTGGGCTGCCGTAAAAGGCGCTTGCAACGCTGGCTTTTTGGGGCCAAATTGCCACTTTGTGTGCAAATTTGAATTGTGGAAATGGTGGGCATGAAAATGCCAAATAGCTGCAAACAATTGTTGAATCCGCCCGAGCTCGCCTGGCGTCGTATCTCTTGCGTGCAATCTGGCAAATATATTGTGAGCGACGCAAGAAATCACTGAGCCGAGTGAGGCAAGATGCGAGGGAAGGAAAACTACGCGTGGCAGCAGCTTAAGTAGCCTGCACCTCCACGCTAGGCTCAGCTCCTGCAACACGCCCACGCTGATTCATGCAACTCCGCCGGTGGCAACTCTGGCCCCACAACGATCGGCAGAGCTCTCCTAACGAATGCACGCCCAATTGTTGCACATCCATTGACAGTCGATCGCTCAGCAGTCGGTGGCACGTCAACTTATTCATTAATTCATCAAAACGAGTACCCGATACCCCTCTGCCCCCGCCCCAGACCCTCGCTCGTCGCGTCTTATTTATTTGCAATGCAGAGTCGCATTCGCCGGCGAATCGTTGATAGTCTTAATTGGCTTCGTTTCTTCGTTTCGATTGCATAAAATAATCGTTAGAAAACGTGTTTTGCTTAATTGGAAAATTTGTATGTCTTGTCTGTACGTTCCTCCATCGACTGCGTCGCAGTTTTCCTCTATCCCTTCTCCCCCTCTCCACCTTCTTCTGCCTCATTGCGTGCCTGGTCCCTTGGTTTATTGATTTTCCGCAATCGCCCGCGAGATTTCTGCAACTTCGGAATTCGAAATTCCCCGACTTAGTATTTCCAACTGGCGAATATTCACAGATTTATTCATGTTTAATCCGCCATTTATAGTCGCCAGCTTGGGCTTATAAAGCATTCGAAGTGGGTTAACAACCAACATGTTTTATTCATTCGAGATCAACGAGAAGCCAATCTATTTTCATAATGTATTTATATTATGGCTAGAATGAGGTTCTATTTAGATTTTAAATCTGATAATCTGTAAATCTTTCTACAATTTACAGTTCTAAAATAAGAATAGATTTATCTTCTTTCGATTAAGAAATATACAAAGAATTAAATTGAATATAATTAATAACAATAATGAATTGACGTCTTTGCCTTCTGTCTGCCATTTGATATAAAATTTAAGTCGGCAAATATTCGGAAAAATTGCCACAAAATGTTGGCCTCATTGGGGGGCAACATGGGCGCGATGTGGCAAGTGTGGCATGTGGATTGGTTCGCTTCGCTTCGGTTTTCGCACACAAATCGGAGTTAAGCTTAAATCCGCAAATATTTATAATTCCGTATTAAATTCATAATGTCGAATGTTTAATGCATAAATACATAATAAAATTTAACGGCTTTTTCCTTATCTTGTCACACAACAACAACAACAGCAGCAACAACAACAACAGCAGCAGCAACAACAGCAACAAAAGTGGCAGCAATAATAAACTTTCATTTCAAAAATGAAACAGGAAATTTTTGTGCCTACCTTTTTACGAGTATTTTATTGTGGTGCGTTGCACGATGCCAGGCCAGTTGCACAGTAGGCTATGCACGTGCAACTGCAGGCGCCACATGCGTACACAGTTGCAACAGCAACGGCAACAACGATGGCAACAATAACAGCTCCAATCCGGCGACATGGATGTGGCGTTCAATTCCTGCGCCAATCGAGCGCCAAACAATTTGTCATTTTTTGCTCGTCCAAACGGCATGAAGAGACTGCAAGAGGGGTTGGGCAAATATGGAGAGGGGGTGTGTGTAGGGTGTAGGTTGCAGGGTGCCTCCGGCAATGATCAATGCTTTGAATTATGATGAGGATTTATGCTTGACACTGTCGCAGTGTGGCAGATAGTGCCGCACAGACAGCCAGACACACGGACGGACAGTTGAATGAATGGACAAACAGTTACAGCTATCGAAGTGTGAAAGAGGGAGAGGGGGAGAGAGAGGGAGGCAGAATGGCAAAGAGAGAGGATAGAGGGGCAACTGAGCCCGTCTTCTGTCTCCACTTCTGGCTGGCATTGGCGCTAGTTTTATGGCCTTCACTTCCCTTGCAGCACGTCAATCGAAGTCAACTGAAGTCAAGGCGAGGGCGGGAGTGTGTGCTGGGGGGCGTGGCATGCAGTCAGTTGCCTCCATGCGCTGCCCTATGATTTATTAAGTGTTAATAAAGAACTTAAATCCATTGGCTTGCATTTCGTATTCTCCATTTACAGCTTCCTTCCCTCGCTCTTTCTCTCCCTTTCTCTCGCTCTGCCTTTCTCCATCTGCCTTTCTCTCATTGTCCTCTGGTTTTTCTCTCTGCATTTCCTTATCATTGCATTCCATATTCACAGCGCACTGATTTCATTTCTGCACCCAGCAATTTCGCAATAAAATTTCGCCTCGCTGCAAATTAAAATTGCAATGTAATTGGTTAATCCATGCGTACATTACGAGGCCCGTTGCCCCCCCTCTTTCCTCTGCCCTTACTGCCAGGACACGGCCATGGCAGCCAGAGGGAGTGTGCGTTGTTTGCAGTTGGTTTTCATTTAAGTTTCAACCGTTTCAATTCAATTCAGCATTGCTCAGAGTGCATTCTTTATTTCAATATTATTATTTACCTTTTCTCATCAGAATAGTTGTTGTTGGGAATGTTGAGGGTGCATTTGCACTGTTTGCGATTTGCATACAAAGCGTAGTCATTTCCATATGCCCCGCCCACCTGCCACAACTGTCAACGGTAGCCGAGTATGAAATTTACGCGAGCTACTGGTCAGATGGAGAAGCCAGATAGACCTAATGGGGGAGGCAGTGAGCAGCGATCAGAGGTGGGAAAAAGGTGCTGGGAAAGAGAGAACAAGATTGAGAGAGAAAGAGAAAGAGAAAGAGAAAGAGAGAGAGAGAAAGGGAGAGAGAGAGAGAAAGGGAGAGAGAGAGATAATGTAGTAGATAGTAAAACAGATTGTGAGATAGAGTCAACTAAGATCGATTAGACTAGCCCACTTTAGTTGCAGCTACGCGCCTCACCCGATGATGAATGGCATTTTAATTGTAATTCATGAGCTCATTGCGCCTTTAAAGTGCCCACAAGCACACACACACACACAGTTACAGTTGCAACAATAACAACAACAACTAGGCAATTACACGGCTAATTTAATTACCACTCCCACTGCCACCCACTGTTTAATTGCCCATAATCGCTCAAAACGAGCCACGGCGCTGATTGCCAGTCGGAAGAGTTCGCGCCACTAGACAACTCTATGCCGATCTACCCCATACACAGCTGTATCTGTATCTGTATCTGTATCTGTAGCTGTATCTGTATCTGCATTTGCGTACGTCTCATGTGCTGTGCCTGCCACTTACGCAGCTAATAAAGCAGCAATTTGGCAGCTGACGCCGCCGCCGCCTGCGCCGCCAAAACAAACAAACATCAAAAGGCAACTGAAATGTGCCTCCGACTCCGCCCCCTGGCGCCCACTCGGAGATCAAACGCCAAATATGCTTGGGGGGTTTATTTACAAAAATATATTCGGAAAGAAACAAGTACAAAACACTCGATCGCCTGCCCCTCCTTCTCTTCCCCTCTCTGTCCTTGGTTTATGTGTCTGTCCATAAAGACATTTGGAATTTCGATTTCAATTTTGGATATTCGACAGCGACTTCGCTCTGCCTGGGCACCTGTTGGATGTTGTTTTGAAGGGCGCCTCTCCTGATTTATTCCGCCAATCGTTCAGTTTTCAAAGTCAATACATTTACCGTTGCTCTTGTCTTTGAAGCGACCGCCGTCGACATTTTTATGGCCCGATTAATGGCCGAATTTGATGCAAATGGCCTGCAATCGCACCTCTATGGGATTCATGTGGCGTAGACAAGCACTTCAGATTGATTTCTTGTAGAGCAACCAACTGAAAGTAAGCAAAGTGAACTGGAAATTCTAAAGGCTTCGCACTACTAAAAGACTTGGTTAGGTTTGATTTGGATTGAAATATAGAAAGGTTAGCAAAACTAGAGTTTAAATTAGAAATTGCTAAAATAAATAGATAAAAAATGAAATAAATATATTGTATACATTAATAAGTTTTAAAAATAGACATTAATAACTCTTTTAATAATTTGCAGTCATAATGTTAATGGTATTTATACCCTTCGACCATTGAAAATGGTCAAAAAAGGGTATACTAACTTTGTGCAAATGTATGTAACAGGCAGAAGGAGGCGTGAGAGAACCCACAAAGTATAAATATTCTTGCTCAGCATCACAAGCCGAGTCAATCAAGCCATGTCTGTCTGTCTGTCCGGATGTCCGGATGTATCGGAAGGGTATTTCGCTGTCGCGTGCCGCTCGACTTTTGCTCTTGTTGTGTTTGTAGTTCTGTCAAATAGATTTTCTTTAGCAATCATTCTAAGTATGTTTAACCACAAACTACATAATAAAGTTCAAGTGAAGTATATGGTTAGCAAAATATATAGACTGATCTTTATAAAAGAAGCAATTTTAAATATATGTAATGATCCTTTTAATACCTTTAATAAATAAAGAAATAAATTCTAAAATGTATAATAATTTGTATTAAATATTGAGTTCTATAAACTATTTTAAATAACTACAATATTTTAAACAACTCATAAAAACTATTTAAAAACACATTTTTAAATCCACAGCACTTCCCCCTAATATCAAAATCGATTGAGGCATTCAGTTTGATGAATTTATAATACAATCAAGGGTCGATAATACCGACATTTGCCAGCACAGCAACTGGCGCCCGCGAGGAGTCCCCGAACAACAACAAACATCGCCTTGGCGCAGCGGCATCCAGTGAAGGGAGCAGCAGCAGCAGCATTCGCATCCCGACAGCAACTACAACAACAACAGCAGCAGCAACAAGGAGAGGAGCAGCAGTGGCAGCAGTGGCAACAGCAGTGGCAGCGTGGCAGTGTGGCCACATAACGAACCAAGTTTGAATATACTCGTAAGATTCCTGAGTATATTAGGTAGCAAAATTTTTACGAGCTCATTATGGCTCATTTCGGCGATTGTTGTGATCCTTTTATGCGCCTTCGAATGGCTTCAAATGGTTATGAGGCTATTTCTGTCTGTCTGTCATGGCGACGCAGCGTCCTGCGTGACAGCAGCAGCAGCAGCAGCATCGCAACGTCCTGCCGCATGCCGCATGCCTTCTGCGTCCCCTGCGTCTTGCTTCAGCGCGTTTCTGGTACTCACGATATTTAGTTTGCAGTTGCGACTGCGATTTTTACTTTTACGTTTCGTTTCGTCTCGTTTCGTTTGCTTTGCTTTGCTCTGCTTTTGCTCCGCTTTCGTTGTACTTTTTGCTCGGCTTTCCGCTCATGTTACTTGGCAGTTTGTTTGCTCCTCGCATATTTGGCAAAATGTCGCCGTCTGTCTGTCCCTCAGTCCCACTGTCTGTCTCTCTTTGTGCGTGTGTGTGTGTGTGTGTGTGACATCCGTGCAAGTTTTTGTATCTTTCGTATGTTGTTGATTTTAGAGACTTGGCAACGAATGCGAACTGAGGCATGTGAGGAGAGGCAACTGTGGCAGCCGAGTCGCCTTTTTTCCTTTCGCCAACTCGCGTGGGAGGGGCAAAGTAAATTTCTTCTTATAATAAGTTTATTTTGCAAACACTTGTGGCAAGGCAACTTTGTTTGTTCGTCCTCGGGTTTGGCCTCTAATCTCCCAGCCGTTTGTGCGAATGTGCAAACTTTGACAAATATTTGCCAAAGTTTCGGCACCCTCTGCCTCTGTACCCCCCTCCCGAATCTCATTGCATTATGCACATGAATTTATTACACGCAATTCGGCGACGCATTTGCGTTTACATTAATAACCAAATCAAATATGGACAAATTTTATATTCAATTTGATTCAATGCAATCAATAAAAGCGAGTACAAAACAGCTCCCCAACGTTGATGTCATCAGATGCATTAATTTAAATGCATTTTATTGGATTCTTATTTTCAGATTGTTTTCCATTTCAGAATTGCCATCAGGAATAGGTTTTCACTCTGTTCAAGTTGTTTGCAAATTGATAATGTTTGCAAATAAAATAAGTTATTTATTACAAATAAATTGAATATTATAACAATAAAAGACTAAAAATGAAATGGTAATGGGCTGGGTTCCAGGAATAAATGGCCTTTTACAATTATGAAATCGGTAATGAATCAATTTGATAATGAATATTTAAATTAAGTGATTTTTATACCCTTGCAAACGGTATATTAATTTTGGCCAGGAGCTTGCAACGCACCTTAGAAGACATCTCCGAGGCATTACTTAAATTTATTCTGAATCATTATCATCAGGGGATTCCATCTGCCATGTCTGTATGTGCGTTCGTCTGTTCCTTGCAGCGCAAACTGGTCTCTCAGTTTTATAACTACCTTAATGAAACTTGGCACAAATATTTCTTATTGCTTATAGCTGTTATACAAACAATCAAGTGATTTTTGTTATTTGTCAATTTCTTACATCAAAACTTAATACATCGAACTTTTTTATATAGGAACAATCGGCCGATGGAAGGTTTTTATATGTAGACCAGTTATGATTTTAGATATAACTGAACTTAGCAGTTGCAATCAAAGTGAGAATATAAGAAATACCATTAAATTCTGCACCATTAAATAAGAGCCTGCCTTGTTGCTTATTAAGATTGAATCCATATATCGTTGCATAATATATGCATTCACTTTGGTAAATTGTATCTACTACTGTGATCAAATAGTCAATTTTGTTATTAATTGAAAAATTATCACTTATTCTTTTGAATCTAATACATCGTTCCCCTCAAAATAAGTTTAAGTCAATATTCACTTTATTTTTTGTTCACAGTAATTTATTATTTTATTTTCTTTGCCTTTCTCTATATTTTAGATGATTCGTCTTAGCCATTTAACTGACAGATGATTCAAAATTGGGGTTCGAATCTAATCAATTAATGTTCTCCAACAAATTCTTAATAAAAGATAAAATTATACACTGAGTCTGAAGGCCACAGTTGCTCTGGCTATTATTTTTACTATAGCATTTAAAGTATTACAAAGATAAAAAGCATATAAATAAATAAATATTTAATGTACTATTTTATGGAATTCATTTTACAAAATACCTTATGAAATTTTGTATTAATTAATATGTTTAATATATATATAAATTATATTTTTTGTGTCTAATAAAATGATGTGAATTATTCTATTCTATTAACAATAATTTGAATAGTTTTCAATTTTGAAGGCATAAAAATCGCATAAAAAGCGTTTCAAAGCGCTATCAAATTGGGAAAAAAGGTTACAGCAAATGGTGTTGTAACAGTGCGCTGCGTGTAACTGGCGACGGTCGACTGGCAACTGGCAACAGACGCGCTGCCGTCGCATTGAGTGCAAAGTGGCGAGAATAATTTGAGCGTACGTAATGTACTGCAACAGCAACAGCAACGGCAGCAGAGGCGGCAGCAGAGGCAGCAGCGCCTGGCCTATAAGAAAGAAAAATCAGCCTCCATTGTGAATTTCCACGGAGAGAGAGAGTGAGAGAGAGAGCGAGCGAGTTTTCCATACGCGCAAATGATGAACACACCACTCGCTCGGCAGACCCACGAAAGCACTCAAACATGTTCGAATGAACGCGCTCGAACAGGCGACATCAGCTCAATGGCGAGTGAGAGCACAAGAGCGTGAGTGTGTTTGTGAGAGAGGCCTGCTTGTGTGTGTGCGTGTGTGAGCGAACGTGTTTGAGTAGCCCTTATCACTTGCGAGAGCTCACAGAGTCTGTTTCAGTTTCGCTCATTCATTTTGTTGTTTCGACTCTCTGTTTTGGCTGCTTCTTCTTGCTGCTCGTTGCCGCTGTGTGTCGGGGGAGCTCTACAGGCAAAGCGCTGCTGCCGCCGCTGCCGACGCTGCCGACGTCGCTGCCGTCGTTGTCGTTGTTCGCTGCTTGTGGCCCGTTTGGCCATTCAGTTGAGTTTAGTCGAGTCTCAGTCAAAACACAACCAACTGCGATTTGGTGGCACATTCGTTCGATGGCAACGGTTTGGATAACAGGCGCGCGCTTTGTTTTATTATCCCACATTATCAGCGGCATTATTGTTATTGGCATTGTGCGCTCGATTTGAATGTGTTGAATGTGTTGAATGTGTTGTTGAATGGCCCTCGCCGCCTCCTCGTAGTACTCGCATCGTTGTTGTAGTCGTAGTCGCAGTCGCAGTCGCAGCCCGCAGTTCGCGTCCGCATCTCTCGTCTTCGTTGTTGTTGCCGTTCAATTTTCCAATTTCAATCTCTAAAAACTGAACTGAACTGAACTTTTGCATCTCGAAAACGAGAGGCGCCCGGCCAGTTGCCAGTTGTAGTGCGCGACAGCTCTCCAGCCCGGTCAGTTGGCTAATAACAATAATAATTATAATAACAATAACAACAACGATTATCGTCATAATAATAATAATCATAATAGTTTGTAATAATAATAATGCTGATAACGCTATGAATGTTAAACGAGTCGTTCGGCATTCGGAATGATTCAATAGGCGCCACCACATTGAATACGATTTCAAATCAATACTGAATACTGAATACTGAACTCATTATTAACTGCGAATCTACAATATTTATCTGTTCGCCGCAAGTGTCAAGTGAATGAGAAACGAGTGCAATTTCGACAACCGAAACCCAAAGCAAAACCAGCCTAAGCCACACGAAACTGACAAACATAAATAAATAATCTATTTAAATTAAACAAAAAATTCTCCACTCTCAAATGAGCCGGCAAAAAGTGCAATAAATATAAAATAAAAATAAAAAAAATACTCAACAAAAAAACAGTTGAAAATAATTTAAAAAAAATTTTTTAAAAAACAGAAATAAATAAAATTAAAAATTCAAAAATTTGTAATAAACTCTTGTGAATCCAATTGAAAGTTTGCGCTGATTTATTCGCATCAAGTGTAGAGTGCCGCGCGTGCAGTTACTTTTAGTAGCTGCTGTAGCTGCTCGACAGCCGCCAAAATTCTCACCGCCAGCAGCAGCCACAACATGAACTCCTACTTCGAACAGGCCTCCGGCTTCTATGGCCATCCGCACCAGGCGACGGGCATGGCCATGGGCACGGGTGGCCACCACGATCAGACATCGGCCAGCGCTGCGGCGGCCGCATACAGAGGCTTTCCACTGTCGCTGGGCATGTCGCCCTATGCCAACCACCATCTGCAGCGCACCACACAGGACTCGCCGTACGATGCGAGCATCACGGCCGCCTGCAACAAGATCTACGGCGACGCTGGCAGTGCCTACAAACAGGATTGCCTGAACATCAAGGCCGACACTGTCAACGGCTACAAGGACATATGGAATACGGGCGGCACCAATGGCGGCGGTGGCGGTGGTGGAGGCGGTGGTGGCGGTGGAGGTGCTACCGGCTCTGGCAACACACCTAATGGTTCAAATGCACCCAACGCTGCCAATGGACAGAACAATGCGGGGGGCGGTGGCATGCCCGTTCGACCCTCTGCTTGCACACCCGATTCCCGCGTTGGCGGCTACTTGGACACATCGGGCGGCAGCCCAGTGAGCCATCGCGGCGGCGGCAGTGCTGGCGGCGGCAATGGCAGCGCCGGCGGCGTTGCACAGAATCCAGCGAGCGGTGTGGGCGGCGGTGTGGGCGCGGCCACAGCCTGGAATGCCAATTGCACCATCTCGGGCGCTGCAGCGGCACAAACGGCGGCCGCCAGCAGTTTACACCAGGCCAGCAATCACACCTTCTACCCCTGGATGGCAATCGCAGGTGAGTCCACAGCAGATCCAAGCAAAAGTGAGTGTCCAGACACTGAGTCAATCTTACTTGAAAAAAGTCTAAGCTAAGTTTCAGTTGTGCTTCTCCTAAGTTCTCCTAAGTTCTTCTTAGTTAGCATGCCCGCCCCATTCCTTATTGTTGTTGTTGCTCCCCTTGTTGTTGTTGTTGCTCCCCTTGTTGTTGTTGCTGCTGCCACAGTCTGTGTCAGTTGTCTGTTTTGCGTAGCTGTTTCAGTTGGTCAAGTGATGAGCCACTCATTCACGGGCCAAGTAAGCTGAGCTGTCCAGCAGTTAAATATAACGCGAATTTTAACTGTCAATTCTCAATGGAAACATAAACAGTTTGTGAAAAACATCTTGCAAAACACTTGACAAGGGAAAATTGATTGAGTAAACAAAAAAAGACAGGAAAATAGACAACTTGTATGTTTTTATTATAAATATTGTCTCTAAAATCACAAATAAATTTGAAGGTTTTGAGTTATCTACGCAAAGAAATATTCCAAGCTCGCAAAGTTTTAATAATTTTGGACCATTTTAAAATTTACAATTTATTACAATATTTTGAATAATTTTTTCAATTTTTTACGCAACGAAAAATCAATCAAAATATTTTAGATAATATTCAATTTTTTTTAGCAACAAAAAATCAGTCAGAATATTTTTATAAATATCAAATTCATTGTTAAAATTCATATATAAAATTTGTTCAGTTTATAGAATTATGAACTTAATATGTTGAAAATATATTCTGCAGATTTATTTTTTTGGAATACAATTAAAAAATTGTTATCTTAATTTTGTGTTAATAAATAAATTCATACTCTTAAAAAACATTAATATACATATTGTGTAAATAAACATAAAACCATTTATGTAGAAGAGAAAAAATATTTTGTTTGTGAAAATGGTTGGGAGGCGAACAGAGACAAATGAATATTGATTTTTTCATATTACTTTAATAAAAATATATTTGATGTCTGAAATGATTTATCAATAAAATAATGTATTTATTAGTACAAAATATATATTTTTTTATATGCCTTAAATTGCATTTTCTGTAAAGAAATTATCTGAAAGAATTCAAAACATTACAGAATTTATAAATATAAAAAGTGCAATATTATATGAATAATATTACTTGTTTAGAGTTGACCAGATCATATGAATATCATAGGAAACAACAGCAAGATGGTTATTTTCTATTAATAAGTAGCTTGCCAATTGTTGAAAATTGCTGAAAATTATTTAAATTTATTTAATTTGCTATTAATTGACGGCAGGTCCGTCAATCGCGCGCCTTGTCGCAGGTGCGGCTGGTGCGACAAATTCGCCCGAAGACTGTGCGAGAGAGAGTCATAAACCATAAATGTATCCAGCGAGTGGAAGTGGACTTGCAACTGGTAGTTACCCCCGTGGTCGCGGCATGCCACACGCCTAGCAGCCAGCCTGGCAGTCGCTTGTCTCATAATTTTCAACACTTTGTTTACTAATTTTTGTCACCTTTGCTTTTAATGATGCTCTCCAGCAACGCGTTGTCAGTAATTGTTGCTGCGCGTCGTCGTCGGCAAGTGGCAAAGTGGCAAAGTGGCAGAGTGGTAGCAAAAGTGAGCTGCAATTTGTGCAACAAGAGCAGCACCAGCAGTAGCAGCAACAGCAGGCAACGCGTCGCGGTTGGAAGTAAATTATGAGCGAGCCCAGCTAAAAACTGCTGCGAAAATAGCAAAGAAAAAATCCTTTTTTGCCAGGACACACACTGCGCGCATCGGGCGGGCAGGTCTGAGCAGAAGTTGCGCTTATTACAGTTAACAACGCCATTATGTTATTACGACCCGCTTGACTCGCAGGACTCACTCGAAGCCCTTTCGAGTACTCGCAACGGCCACCAGCAGAGCCGACTCGCACACTCGTTCACTTCGCGCCGCCTTATCAGGCCTTGTTTCGTGCGCTCGTGTTCGAGGCGCGCCCTGATAACCCCCAAGTGCAGTCAAAACACCTTCAACAATCATAAGCAAAATTGCATTTCGCACTGAATTAATTTCAGGTGCCCCCTTGCCCCAGCTCTGAATTTATGACTGCCCACGTGTAGGTGGTCAGCGGTCAAGCATAAATATGATTTCACCTTAAATTCATTTACGCTTCGAGCTCTTTCTTTTTTTGAGACAAAATAAAGTGCTGAAAAATCAATCAAATTTCACGGGGCTATCGATAATTACAAAAGCGAGAAGCTGGCTAAAAAACAATTAAAGTTGAACCAAATACACGCGGAAGGGAACTGGCCGAACTGGTTGCCCACTGCTCTGCTCCCTCTCTTTCCTTATTCCACTTGCCCCACTTGACGGATGCGTCCTACACGATCTCAATCAATCGCTGCTGATATAACACTGAGATGATCGTAATGAAATTTATGCGCAGCCTGAA
Organism: Zaprionus africanus; assembly: GCA_018151435.1. Taxonomy (NCBI): domain Eukaryota; kingdom Metazoa; phylum Arthropoda; class Insecta; order Diptera; family Drosophilidae; genus Zaprionus; species Zaprionus africanus. The sequence continues at coordinate 9,615,731 of JAECXB010002309.1, read as the reverse complement.
ATGCCCAGAGTCGACTAGGGTGTCTCGCATACAGGGTGTTGCAGTAGACACACAAAGACTGACTGTTATGTTATTTCAAGGAATATTTCCACTAAGAACAGTATAACAGTGAGAACCTAAGGGATCTTACCTGAGTTAGCGCTAATATTCGCTGTAATTCAGGTAAGCCACAGTCCAATAAGAAAACGATCTCAGTATGAATTTCACCACACTACAGAGTGTGGTGAATATATGCAACTATGTTTAATAAGAGATAATCTTTCTAAATCCCAAGCTTTGTCTCTACACAAATCTCTTTGTGTGATTGATTCTCGTAATCGGCCACAAATTTCGATTAATATCAACATTATTTGCCACATTTATTTGCGCTTGCGATCTATTCAAATACGATAAATGAATACGGCTCAAGCTGCAGGGTACAAGGCAAATCCAAATCAAGCCATAAATAAATCGCCGCACACTTCCAGCGATCATCGATCATTTGCCGCCAAACCGAAACGCGAAAAAGTGAAATAAAAAAATGCAATAACGAACAAATTCCGTTGTTATCGTATCTAAACATGGTTTAAGATTTGAGAACTCCAACTCCAGATCGCCATCGTCAGTGTGTGTGCGTGTTGAGTGTGTGTGTGAGTGGCTCGGCTACTCGGTTGGCTGTGTGTGGGTTATGTGTGAACACGTTGAGTGCGGGGCCATTAAATCATTGTCCTGAAGGCTTTTAAGTCATTATCGATAAATTTCAACATAAATTCGCAAATTCGTAAATTTGCTTTATTTGCCTGGACCCCACGCACACACACACACACACATGCACAGAAAGGCAGACAGGTTGTGTGTGGTTGCGTTGAGTTTTGGGGCCAAATTTGTTTGGCTAATTTCAGATCGATATCGGGAGTCCAAAGACAGACGCCTGGCACATGCTGCTGCCGTCTCGCTCTTGATGCTGCACTTTATTGCCCTCTCTCTCACTCTTAGTCTAGTTTTTTTTTGTCATAAAATGACCTTGAGAATCGTTTTAGCTGATCCTGCAATTGACACGTCCGGCAGTGCCATCATAATTCATATTTCACGCTGCCTCGGCAAATGCTCGGCAATTATCAGCGGCCATTGTGCTCGGCTCTGTTGCAGGTACAGCAAGTTGCAAGTCGGCCCGCCCCGGCGACCTTTGCGGCAATTGTCTTTGCTGCTTGCAACGCTGTCAATTGTGGCTCACACGTCCGAATCAAGGCTAATGTGCTCGGCCAGAGAATTTTGGACTACAATCATTTAGTCATAACTCATAACGCACAACAGCGCAGAACTCACACACACTCACACTCTGCTCTGTGTTAGTCACATAGTTCAAATGGCAATGCACTGCGCGCTGCGGCATGTCGTGCCCTCGCAACATGCAACATGCAATTAATAGGCCACAAGTGGCACGCACGATGCAACCGCGAAAGAGCACAAGAAGTGGGCGAAAAACGAAAAAGTAAAGCACAGATCCGCAGCAAACAGGAAAACATTTTCAACGCGCGCTTTTAATCAAATTTGCCACAACATCGCAATGCAAAATCAAAATCAAAATCAAAAAGAAATCAAATTCGTTTTCAGAATTGATTCACAATTCGCAGCGGATGCAGCAGCAGCAGCTGATGGGCAAACGGGGGATTGGGAGAACGGGGTCGAGGGGGCATTCGTTTTGCGTTCTCCCTGGGCAGCTTCTTGCATTTTTTAATGTATTTTTAAATAAGGAATTTAATAAGCACCTTGGCGGGCCTCGGACAACGACTCGACCAGCCCGAGCCCAAGTTGGTCCAACGTCCACGACGACGACGACGACAACGTAAAGTGGCCCAGACACATGGCCCAAAAACCAAAAAAAAAAAAAAAAAATTAAAAAATAATAAAATGAAACAAGACTGCAGGGCGAGAAGCAATTTTTGGTTATGCCTCAGCGTAAACAGTGGGCAATTGTTGAAATTTGCGATCAAAAAAGCTGCAGGCAATTAAAATTTGAAAACAATAAAGAAAATTTTAAAAAAAGAGAAGAGAAAAGAAATTAGCTCGCTCAGACTGTCAAGAACTTGACACCTTTTTAAAAGATTAACAGCGCAGAGATAATATCATTTTAAAGCAGCTGAAATGCAGTATTATTTATTGTTAAAAATACAGTAATATTTACATAGGTATATATATAACTGTATTTCAGCTGTATAAAAACATATTTTATTTATTATAAAAACTCAATATACTGCAGAGATTTCTGTGTTTTGATTTGTTCACTTTATTATATTTTCAATTTATTTTTGGCGCAAAAAAAAGTATAAAGTTACAAAAATACAAATTATACCTGGAGAAACTGGTTTATATTATTATACAATGTCATCTTAAAATGTACTAAATACGCTGACTGTATTAAATTTCAAGAAATTGTATGATATCATAGAACAGTTTAACTAAGTAATCAGAATAATTTCTTTTTTTTTGGCCGTGAATTTTTAAAAAATGCATACTCTATTTTGTTCGTTGGAATAAAATACAATTTTTAAAATACAAATGTATTTTTTTTGTTTATTTAAATGTTCTTTAAAAGATAGCCAATGTATTAATTATTTTTAACAGTTCATTTCAATATTTAAGTTTTGCATTTTTATCGCATTTTCAACCAGTGTGCACTGTGAGCCGCCTTGGCAGTTGCAAAATCATGTTTTAAGGTGTTTTTGATACCTAATAAAAACAACAACACTGAACGGCAACAAGCACACACACACAAACACGCACATAAACACATACATACACTTACAAACACACAGACACACACACACACAGAGACACAGCGCTGCAGCGAAAACGCGCCATGCCAAAGGGTCAGCTGAAGATGGGGAAGTTAGTGTAGGCACAAGACACAGTAGGAGAGTAGCGGGAGGGGGTTCGCCTGGCTATAAGGGCAGCGAGCGCCGCAGTGACCAACACACAATCAAACGCACACACATACAAACAAACACACACACCGACACCGAAAAAAGCGCTTTTGGGGCTCAGGTCCCCCATCATACGTCATAGCGACGACGCCGTACGGCGTGTTTATTATAAAACAACAAATCATTCATTATAACCACTTGTGTGTACACACACAAACACACACACACAGGCACACACGCACACCTACGTGTGTGTATGAGAAAGTGGCGTAAACATGAAAAGAAACACAAGTTGCCAACGCCATGAAGTTTCGGCTTGGGGACCATCTATGCATCAGTATCTGTATCTGTAGCTGGGCAAACATGTACCTGAACACACAAACGTCTGTGTATGTGTGTGTGTGTCGTATAATATGCATATTTGCGTATTATTTTGATTTTAATAATGATTTATTTATTATTAATAATTCATTGGTGGTGGGCTCCGCATCGCGAGTGGCTTGGATTGGATTTGTGCCCGGCCAGATCGCTGATTGCGATCTGATCTCAGCTACCCGAGTGCAAAAGCTACGCACGAGCGTGGCCCGACTTGGATACATTTGAATACGACTCATGAGTATCGAGTTGAGTTCTCAGTTTGGTTTGGCTCGCAGTCGATGAATGAACTTGTGCCCAGCTAGGTTGGTAGGAAACGCATATTATAATGAGCTTCAATTAAGATAGAGATCTCGAAAACAAAAGAGACAAAGATTTATAGGTTCACAATTATGCAGTGACCACCTTGAGGCGCAGAGCCAAACTCTTCGAAACTAAAACAACCAAAAGGGTTGCAGATCAAGCTACATTATAGTTGAAGGCCCAAGCGGGTCTATGAAGTAAGTTAAAGAACTAGTTCCAACTAGTTCCAGTGCCACTTTCGTTGCACACTCAATTCACTTTCGAGCAGTAGCTCGTCTTTTATGTTATCTACACGGTAGTCTCTGGCCCGTCTTGGACTCTTGATTTACGAGTGTCCCATGCAAAACTGGGTAACTGTTATAAGCGAGTTCAAATATTTGGGAAAGCGAATCGTGAGTTATAGACCCAACTAGTTTGATTTACAAGCGTGCATTGACCCCGAGCAAAGGTCGAGGGTCAAAAGGAACTGCACAGCAGCCAACATGGACTCCCTAACTTGCCTTCCCTACGAGCCTCCGTCTTCAGCCTCCTCCTCCTTCTTCGCCTTCGCCTCTGCCACATTAATGTCAATTTAATGTTTCCTTAATGACTTCTTTCGTTGCAACTTGTTGTTGTTGTTGTTGCTGCTGTAGCTCTTATCAGTTGCCGGTCAAACTTGTCGTTCGAGTGGAAAGTGTTATGCTAAATAGCTAACGAGTTTTCCCCCCACACGAAAGTGAAGTTGCATTCTCCACTGCGTTGCCTTTAAGCTAGCGGATTATGACTATGATATAGTGCGTTATAGTCTGAAGTATCTGGCTGCCATGTGCTGCGCTGCGTCGCTGCCTCGTCTTCTATTTATTTGGGTCGGCAATTAAGATCCATATCAGCGCCTTTTGATGGGGCCATAAAACTCTTCGAGCTGCAGTGGAAGTGCAAACAAATGAAGCAAATCGGCAGCTCATCTTCTCTCCCCTCTCTCGCTCGCTCTCAGTACCTCTAGCTCCCTCTCTCTCTTCATTTCTCTCTCTCTCTTTCCTTCAATTTACATGTGCAGCTCATTTATGCGGCAAAGTATTTTGTCTGAAGCGTGCAACGCCTTAAAGAGTCATAAAAATCGGCTAAATGCGCAGCCAAAAGGTGCGAAATCTAGCGGGAAAAGGGGAGGGGGAAAGGGAGCTGCTTGTGTTGCACTTGACGAACTGGTTAACAGCTCAAGTCGTTAGCAGACCGCAAACTAAATGTTTCATTTCCACGCCGCATGTAAACACTCCCCCCCTTCTACCATTCCCTTCTCTAGTCTACCCTGTCTGCCGTCGTTATGGCGACCCGCCAGCCATTTGTTTGAATTTGTCTAAAGTGGCTGCCCTTTTCGGCTCTTGCACCCCGTTACCCCCGCTCCCTTCCCCTTTTTCATGGCTTACCCCTCCAGTTTGTACAATTTTCATAATTTTCATTGCTGCTGCTGCAAAAAAAAAACTGAAAGTAAAAAAACGTTTGTCAAATTTTCCGTTTACTTTTAGTTGGCGCCCCTTTGGCATCCCCCCCACCCCGCACACACACGCACACTCCGGGGCATAGTTGTGTTTCCTTTTCTTTTTAATTTAATATTTTCTTTGTTGTTTCTTTTTTGGGTGCTGTGTCTACTGTGTCTGCCGGCGTCTGCATCTGCAACTGGGTGGGTGTCCGTCTGACCCGCTCTGGCACTCCCCCCCTCTCTATCGCTCTTGCTCTCGCTCTCTCTGTCTCTTCTGCTGTCTCTCTTTAGTGGGAAATTACGTTTACTCAGGCGCCTGGCGCGCATATTTAAATACACACGTGTTTTATCGCTGCCATTAAATCATATTTTTATACTTTACCTTTTTGCTGTGCCACCTTCAACGTGCACCACACCCGACACCCGCCCCTCGACGCACCCATTTGCCGCCCACTTGCAAGCGCGTTGGCATTTTGATTGTTTACATTTTGCACTTTCACGGCGTAAACAAACAGAACAGACAACAAAAAACCGGCGCTAAATATTGTGAAAAAACAATAGAAAAGAAATACGAGACACAGCAAAGACGACGATACTAGGGGAGGGCAGCAGAAGGCGGGCTGGCATAGAGAGGGGGAGGGAGGTGGGTGTAGGATTTGAAGACTCTTGTAGCGCCAGACGAAATGTCAAGTGGAATATTTAGATGGGTTTGAGAGTCTGAAGGGGAAACTGAGAGGGACAGAAAGGGCGAATGAAGTTGGCATTATATCAATCTATAACTAAGTATTTATGTATATGCATTAAACTATTCATTATATCATTCTGTACATATTTATATATTCAGCTATATATTATGCCATATACTATATATACTAATATATATACTTTTTCAAATAGAGAACAATGAGAAATTTCTTATACCAACTTTGAAGCATTTCTTACAACTTTTGCTTGCTTAAACTGCTTGCGAATTGCAGCAGTATAAAATAACACCCAATTACAAACTGTTATATATTCATATATGTATATACACACTCGATCTATACTATATGATTATTGAACATGAGTCAACAAGTCGCAGCAGACTGTATTGAATTACGCTCGCGAGCTCAACCGTCGGTAGCATAGGTTAAAGATCAAAAGAACGTGTCTTTAATTGGCTACTGTGCAGTGGCTACCCCTCCCTCCCTCTCCCTCATTTCCACTCCCCTCTCTCTAGCAAATTTGCCGCACTAAGAGCAACAGCAACAACAACTGCAACAACAACAACTGCAACTTAGTTTCAGTTTACCCAAGTGCCCCACCACGTGCGGCTGCTTAACCCACCTTACTACTTATCGGCCTCAGTTGCCCCCACAGCCCCTGCTGCCCCGCCCCCCTCTTCACCTGCTGGCACATCAAGAAGTGCAGCTGCGGAGAGTTAACAATTTTTTAGCATTTTTTAAACGTTTCTCGTCTCTCTTGCAGGTAAGATAAGATCTGATTTAACACAATACGGCGGCATATCAACAGACATGGGTAAGAAAATTTCCACATTTTTTCTTTTCATTTCATTTTCGTAATCTTTTACTTTCCTTCCTCCTCCTTCTTCGAGACACGTTTGATGGTCTCCCCCTGTACTAATCGTAGCTGTCCTGTCTCTACTAATCAGTATTAGTCAAGGTGTTGGTTTTACTTCCTCACTTAGCATACGTTTTAATTCCGAGCCACGCCCATGGGACAAGCTAGAGGCGTGAAATGTTAAGCTCGCTGGGTGTGCAAATGATTGATAGATCGCAGTGCATGTTGCACTGTTGCCCCACCTGATTAGAGCGAGTGCAACATGCTGCAACAGTTCAGTGCAGCACGCAACGTGGCAACGCGCAACGAGGCGGCAGCAGCTTCTGGAGGCGTTGCAGCCTTCTGACGTCGCAAGGTTATCAATCAGCTCCGCGACGTCGCCATCTCAGCTGCTTCTTAAAATCCAATTACACGCACAGACAGACGGACGGACGGACGGAACTGACAGACTGATCAGCTCTCGTTGTTGCTGTTGTTATTGTTGTTGTTTCTGGGGCACTCAAATTACATGAATCGTTGGCGCAAGGCATGAATCGAGGCGCAAAATTACCGAGCTGCAACAGGAGGGAAGGCTCTGCCACCCAGACGCTGATTTCTACTCATCTCCCTCTGTTCCCACTCGCTCTCTCCCTCTCTCTTTCTCTTCGCTCACGACATAGCCTGAGCTTATTATTTACTATATTCGATTGATTATCTCGTGCAAATCGGTAGCTAAATATTGGCACAGGCGCAACAAGTGGGCAGCCTCATCAGCCTCAGCTTCAGCTTCAGCCAGAGCGTGAGCGTGAATCTCCTCGTAGTTCTCTGCTGTGGGCAGCACTTTTGGCACTTGGCAATTTAGTGGCCTCTGGATAAGATGCCGCTCATAGATTGGCTGTGGCAAGTAGGTGCCACTGTTGCCAGCTACCACTTTAAGCAATCGAACTAGGATGATAGATTTGGCATTATTATTATAACTATTGCAAAGTTATTTTGATAATAAAAACGTTTTGAATTTTCACTAAATTTGATAGAATAGAGAAGGAGGTTATAACTAGCAATTGGTTATTAAGAACTCTTTCTATACAAAACACAATCATAAATTGATCCGACATGCATCACAGAGTTTGATAGCACTCCTATTATTATAGTAGTTAAAACAAAGCTATTTTGCAAATGGAAAAATTTTCAATTGTTTAATTTTAAACTAATGTATTGAGGATTGAATAGTATGTATAGTTGTAAGAGGTTGCTATGTTTTAAAGAATGTCTTAGGTAAAGTTTCATGCATGTATGCCAGCTAAAATACTGAAAGACAGGGCTGTAGCTACAATATTGAGGGCCATGGAGCAAATTATTCGGGCACCTTTAACATATAATTGCCTTGATAAATAATAAAGATATTGTATGAAACAATTTACAAAATAAAGGAAATATAAATTAATTTGTCGATTATGTATTGCCAAAATTATGAAACAGTTCTTTATTTTTACGAATTAGGTGGCCCCTTCCAAGCGGGGCCCTTGTGTAGTGCACACCCTGCACAAGCCTCGCTACGGACATGCTAAAAGCAATATTTATTATTATGTTAACTTACTTATCTCTTAAAGTTAGTGTATCTGTTAGTCACTCTAAATGCACAGCAACAATCGATCGTCTGCTTTAATCTTTCCACTCATCAGCTAGTTACAAAAAAAGCCTGTACATTAACTTCCTTTTTTAACCATTTTCTAACAAACAATACCCACTGTTGCGTGGCTTGGCTTTCAGCTAATCGCTGTGCAGACCCCATCATAATGCGGCATATCGTTTTTCTGTAAAATAGTTAAAATCACATAATTTCGCTGTTATTTCTCACTCTGCCACGGCAAGCAGTGACAGCCATAAGTGAGTAGAGCAGGGAAGGGGGACTGTGGGGCATTGCATCGCTGCTGACATTGAACATGACATTTTCCCCCAAAGAGATAATTAAATTGCGGGCTTAATAGAATTAAATGCCGTGTTTGCATTTCAAAATCCAGAGAGCGCCCCTCGCGGGCTGCCCCTGCCACAGGCTGCCTGCCATGCGGTACGCCTGGTTGGTCAACCAACGAATGGGAGAGAGAGAGAGATAGACAGCATGGGGGAGAAGGAGAGAAAAAAATGTCAATTTGGACAAGTTTTGATAATTGCAGACGCGACTGGGCCAGAGAAGAGAGAAGGAGGGAGTGCTGCGTTTTGGTTTCTGTGGTGGCAGCTACTGTGCTGCATGTTGCACGTAGCACGTAGCCAGCTTGCTGGTGTGTGCGTGTTGTTGCTCCAGCTCCTGCCGCTGCTCCTGCTGCATGTTGCATGTTGCAGTTAATAATTATTGAAATGTGCGGCTGCCGCCAGGAATTGTGCTCGTGCTCCTTGTGCTTCCTGCGCGGCTTCCGTCAGCAGCAGCAGCAGCAGCAATGTTGCATGCATCGTTACCTTTAAGCTCTGGCTCTGGCTCTGCTGGCAAGCGACTAAACAATGCTTGCATTTTCCCACCTTTTTCACATAACTTTTCAGTTGTTTTCGTTGCTGTTTCGTTTTCTGTTTTCGTTCTCTGTTCGCTGCTTTCTGTTTCGTCTTCGCCCGTCGCACTACTGTTGCCACTGGCAGGGTAAACAAGTCGGCCACCAACTTGTTAACCCCCCCCCCCACCCTCCCCACTGCCCTGCGCTGCAAGCACACACATGTCGATGTCGAACTTGTTACCACTTTGAAAGCCGGGCCCGGCCTCCGTCGGTGGCGGCAACGAGTGCCCGACTGGCCCCTGTAATAAATTCATATTCAAATTGTTAATTGAATATTATTTGTTAAATTTGCAAGCATTAAATGTAAACGTCGGCCTGGCTGGGCAAATGTGGCGGGGGCGTGGCCGTTACAGTTTTGCCTGCCTGCTGCCTTCTTATTTTCGCTCTTGTTGTGTTTACTTTCGGCGCGTTTTAATTGAATTTATGCGATTTTAACGCGAACTTGTTGATGGAGTAGGCAAAGCGAGTGCTCACTGTGCCACAGATAAGTTAAAATGAATTTTTCAATTTTCTGCATTGTGTCATCCGAATTTGGTCAGTGAACCAATGACCTGAAAGCAAACAAAACAATTCTGGAAAAAAAAAGGCAAATGTAATTGCGACTGTCCTTGTTATGCGGCACTCTCTGTTGTTGCTGTTGTTGTTGTTGTTGTTGCTGCTCTGCAATTTCCATAATTCATATTCATAGACACTGCAAACGCCCAGCGCAGGGCAAACAAACAAGGCGACGCGACACGACGGGATGCTACCTGCACCTGCAATATGAAAAAATGTAAAAAAAGCCAAAAAATAAACGACAAAAAGCAAAGGAATCTGGCGATTGTAAAGTGCAAATGCTTCACATATGCTTTGCGCAGCGTTAGACTGCAGAGAGGGAGAAAGAGAGAAAGAGAGAGAAAGGGAGTGAGAGAGGGGGCAGCTGTTGCGGCACGCTTCTGCATAAATTATACCTTACGATCTCAACAAGTCTGCGCAGAACTCGAAGCTCGCAGACTCAAAGAGTTGCTCATTAATTTGATTGAGCTTTGAATAACGAGCAATTTGCGCACAGACGAAGTTAGATTGGGAGACAAACTATCTTTCCTTCTTCTTCTCTCTCTTCTTCTCTCTCTCCTTCTTCCAATCTTTCAACTTCTTCCCTCTCTCCTGTCTATCTCTCTCCATTGCTCTGTCTGGCAGCATCAACTGCCATCAACATTTGCATCATTGGCAAAGTCAATCGGATTCACACACACACATCATACACACACTCACACACATTCATACTGTGTGTGTGTGTATGCTGCATGTGATTTTACACACTTCGAAATTATTAACTGGGGAGCATTTTGTAGTTCGGCAAGTGTAAGTGTTGTCCTGTCTGTCCCCCTCTCTCTCTGTGCCACAATCCTGTTGTCCTTGCTCCTCTCCCTCTCTGAAGCTGTAACTGAACATACAAACAGTTCATAAAATGGCACACGGCACTTTCGTTTTTACCGTTGGCATCTGCAGCACGTGGACGCACAGAGAGAGAGAGAGAGAGAAGGAGAACACTCATGTGACATGTGGAGTAGCAAAGCTGATGCTGCCATAGCCGTAACTGGCCAACGGGCTTCAATTAATGAATTAGTAATTCGGCTTCATTGCCGTAATGAACGCTTCGGCAAAGTTGCCTGCGGATTGCTTGGACTGCAAAATTTCTGTTAATGTTGTAATGATGCAGGTGCCCGAGGCAGCTAGTTACAGCTGAGTTCGTAGCGGAGAGTGAGAAGTAAGTTGATGAAGTGCCTAAGAGGCAGTTAACGCAATACGAAATAACAGCCCAAAGTATGAGAGTCGTTCATTATGAACAGTAGTTGTAGCACATACAGAGCTTAACAGTCTGTTAAAGAGTTGTTGGAATTATGGGATGAATACGTAGACTGTCTTTTATTGCATGTTTTCAGAGTGCTTAGGGTATTTAGGATACACTGCTATTTAGTTTATTGATGTATAACTTAAACATTTCAAGCTACACAGCTTTTCAACAAACACCAATCTTGTCTTTCATTAATCATGCTCTCCATGAACAGAAGCTGATATCTGATACCTTGTACCGTACTTAAATGCCTCTTAAAATGTGGTAAAAGTATTTGGAATACATTGCTGTTCAGTCCGTTGATTATTTGGCTTAATTCCTCTTCTGCCTTATCTTTTCAGAGTATTCAAGTCTTGTCTTTAATTGCACATTTTAGTTTATATGGTATCGGTTTTTATTGAATTTAAAAGTCTGTTAAGAGTGCTTAGGCCAATCGTGATACATTGCTGTTTAGTCCCCTTGATGATTTAGTTTAATTCTTCTTCAGCTGAGGATTAAAAGAGAATTTAAGGCTTGTCTTGAATTAAATATTTCATCTACTAACAGAATTTAATATGGCACCAGCTTTCATATAACTTAAGAGTCTCTTAAAGAGTGGTTAGGGTATTTAGCACACATTGGTTTTTAGTGCCATGATCATTTATTTCAATACCTCAAGCTACACAGCTTTTCACCATATATCAAACTAGTCTTTCATTACTCTTTCTCTGCATAAACAGAAAATGATATATTACAACCTTATACAGAACTTAAAAGTCCGTTAAAGATTTCATAGGTTCTTTAGTACACATTGCTCTACAGCTCTACTAGTCACTTTAATACTTCAAGTCACATAACCTAAATTTCTTGAACGAATTCCCAGCTTGTCTTTTATGGCACTTTCCATCAGTGAGCACGACTAGTAAAATTGCTCGGGGACTGCAAGGCGTCCATTAAGCGTATTAATACCTTTAAATCAATGATAATTTTCTGATTGCAGTTGACATTCATTTACTGCTGAGGCTAATGCAGGGCTTAGCAGTCACATAGCTCTGTGCTATCCGAAGATCTGTGGCGACACACCTGCTGCAGAGTTTGTTGAAAATGTTATGGAACCCGCGGGGGCATTTCGAATGGCTTCATTGCACAGCGAAAAATTGTGGCATTAGGAGTCGTAATACTATCATTAAGTGGACCCGGCAATTACGAACAACATTTGTGTGCCAAGTCTGTCCACAAATGCAATGTCGAATCACTTGAGATAGTTTTCAGTTATATATAAAACTAAAATATATAGACAATGTGAAATATTCACTCACACACGGTACGCGAAGTGCCGACGGTAAACCGAAGGTGGGTTCCGCTCGACAGCAGATTGCGCCGCGATACGATATATAGTTTCTGCTGCGGTCTGGATCGGTTCACGTTCACGTTCGGCGGTCGCTGGGCAAATGAAGGAATTCTATAAAGAAAAAGGTTGAGATTGCCAACTTTTGGTGTATAATTCGCTTATAATTCCGCACACACACACACACACATAATAAGGGGGCACACGGTGTAGAAGTAGAACGTAGTGCATTTGATTTATGGGTTCAGGCTTCAGGTTTTTGGCGGCGGCTCGGCCTCTTGTCGGCGGAAGTGCGTGCCGTTTGCCTCGTGGTTGTTGTTCTTGTATCTGTACGCGATTTGCACTATATACACTAGTTGTAGGTCAGAGAAGTGGAGGCAAAGCATGGGAAAACCCGAAATAAATGACTTTTGTGCATGTCGCGAGCGTCGGCTTGAAGTTTAAGCATAAATTTATGGCTCAAAATTCAAAATGTATTCAAAATTTTGAACCAAAATGAATCACATGCTCGAGCGCGCGCTCTCCCCAAATGCTCCACTCGCTCTCCCTCTCTCTCTCTCTCTCGTGCGTGTGCTCTCTGCTCTCTCTCTCTCCCTCTCTCTCTGTGGCTTTGCGTGCTAATGATTAATAACGTGTGGATGGAAACCTGCTTTCGATTGCGTCTCTGAGGCGGCCATCATGGCGATCAGCTGATCGGAGAGTTCAGCTCTCCTGGGCAGGGAGAGACATACGTCATGTCACCGCCATGTCCGCCGGCCGAGTGTCTGCAGAGAGTCATCACTCATAACCATTTTGGAATTGCCCTCGGCAGGTAGAGAAACAGCGATAGAACAAGAAGAAGAAGGCAAACAACAACACCTGAGCGCCTCTCTGAGCGCAGGTATGCCGAGTGACGCTCTCTCAACGCGCACTCTCTCGCTTCCTCTCTCTTCCTCGCTCTCGCTCTTCCTCTCCCTCTCTGCGTGATGATTGATCATCGTTTGGCTTGGCCACAGCCGGTTTGTTTTTAATTTATGTGCGCACACTGCGAGCGCGCGTTGCGAGTGAATGAATCTCACCTTTTTCGAATTGGAACATTCTGCTCTGGCTAGTTGGATGCTTCTTATCGTATACGATATTCGCATGCGCGTGTTCGCTTGCTCTGCTTGGAGTTGCGTTTGATGTTAGAAGACAGGTAGGCAACACTGTTATACAGGACAGATCACACCTGGTTTGAGGTCTGATTTGATTAGTTAGTTTCATCAAAATAGAGGCGATTTTATGGCAGGCAGCTTTGGAATGAGATGGATACAAATTCGAAAAAATTTTTTAAAAAATATTTATTAATATTTTTAAATATTAATCGTTAAATTGAGCGCAGCAAACAAGAAAATAAAAATTCCAATTTTATCAATATACGAGAAACAGCTTTATGAAATATAGAAATTTATTTTGAATGAAGTAAATAAATTTTTGTAAATTATTTACAGATTTAATTGAATAAAATATATAACAAAATTAGCAGATTTAAGTAATAAAATTTTTTATTTTTTTTAATCATTTTATATTAATAATTGTTGTAAAATTTTAAGCACATAAAGTTTATTGATATCAATATTTATTTATCTTATTTCCTCAATGATGGAGAAGTTTCCTAACCTACGAGGGTCGTTTGATAAGTCCGCTCTAAATACAACACTGCTCCTGTCAGCAGTTATCGATTAACAGCTGACTGTAAAATTTTGAAAGCTGCGTTTTTGGTTTGCGTTTTATAGGCATTGAAAGCAGACGATCTCGATCCATTTTCGTTAAAATTCACGAGATCGTCTGCTTTCAATGCCTATAAAACGCAAACCAAAAACGCAGCTTTCAAAATTTTACAGTCAGCTGTTAATCGATAACTGCTGACAGGAGCAGTGTTGTATTTAGAGCAGGTGCGCGGCAAATACAAAAAGTCACGGACTTATCAAACGACCCTCGTATTTTAAACTGCTCTTATCATTCACAAACTTTTTTAATATATGTGTTCATATAAACTATGAAAATTTATATACAAAAATATATGCTATTTCTCTTTTGCTGTTTTAATGAAACATCCGAGTGTGAAGTTCCTCATAATATAAAGATCTTTGCATACAAGTTACCCCTTTAAGCGTCTATCACACTCAACAGCTTGTTCTCTTTCTCGCTTCCCCTCTCTTTCTCTCTCTCTCTCTTACTGTCTCTCTCATTTGTTGTCAAGCAAACCGAGTAAACCACATTCCAAAGCGTTTCACGAATTCGAATGAATTCGAATGCGACCCACCGCAGCTAATCGAAACGCTACGCTGTCCAATCTCAATTGATGATCTATTAACGAGCGCACATAAAAATTATGCAACTCTCCACACAGAAACTACAAAATGGTGTTCACATGGGCAACTACAACAACTGCAGCAACAACAACAACAGCTGACAGGCAATGCCATTTCCTTTGTCAGGCCAGGCTCTCGAGGCAATAAATCCCGAGCATATTAACATGGACGTGCGATGAAAGTGCCAGGCAAATATGTCATTGTCAGCCTCGACTTTGGATTGGGATTGGTATTGGGATTGGGATTGGGACTAGGCTGTGGCTATTGTGATCATAGAAGTCGGAGAGGGGGGCGCGGGCATGTTTGATGGCCGCCTCTGCGGCTACCAAATGCGCGTGTATCGACACCTGAGTCCAAAACAGAGAGAAGGAGGCTGGCGCCTATTGCCGATGCCTCTGTGGCTGCAAATGAAGTGAAAGAAAAAGAAAGTGTCAGCATTCTACGGGTCTGCTGCTGCGAGTCTGGAGCAGGTAACCAACTACACTTTCCACTGAAATCGGTCAGACATAAATCACTGATTGGCAGGCTAACTAAGTGTGTGTGCGAGTGTGTGTGCGTGTGTGTTGTGCCTGCTGATAACTGAGCGGGTTCAGGCATTTTCGAGCTTATCGCGCATTTGAATTGGTAGACAACGCATTTTTATTTATATATAAATATCTGTCTCTCTCTGCATTTGGGTGTGTGCGTGTGTGTGTGTACAGTTCTCTCTACGTCACCAAACATGACAACATTTTGGGCGTGACACACACACACACACACATACAGAGAGAGCAAACGGCAACGAAACATGGCTCAAAAGGCAGCAGCAGCATCGTCGTCCGTGCTGACAGCGCACATAAATCTCTGTAACATGACACTTTTGGCAATGGAAATAAAATATGGCATACGGCGCACCAAAATGTCGCACCAAAAACTGCTGCAGCTACAACAACACAAGCCACACCAACAACAGCAACAACAACATCAGCCTAGCAGCAACATTTTTATACAATTTTTACTTTTTTGGTTCTTTTTTCGCCTTCGGCACTTGGCGACGCTTTTTGGCAGTGCGCGACCCACTGTGCCATCCGAGAAGCGACTCATGCCGCATTCAGCTAATTACGAATGAAATTACAACGCGACAGTCGCCAGCAATGCTGCAATGATACTGGCTGAAAGGCAGAAGGAAATGGAGTATGCAAAACGGCAAAAGAAGAGCTTTCAGGAGCTTAAAAGCTTATGGAAATGTGGTCAGTCTTAGCTAGAAATATGCCAGAAATAAATCAATTTTTAATTGTTATATTTTTAAGAGCTTTTTATTTGAAGTGAAGCTTTCAAAACTATTCTGATTTACAATAAATTGAGTATTTTTTAAATATTAGAATTTATGCTAGTAAGAGGTTTTTACTTAAATAAAAGCTTTCTTAACTTACCTTAGCTATAGTAAATGTATCTTTTTAGAACTGATTTTTACAAGTTTCTTACAAAATTGCTTTGAATTCAGCAAAAATCGAAAGAAAAGCTTTTAATCTTTAATTTTTCTACCTTTTGTAAGCTCTCTTTTTATCTTTACGTCTCTCTCTTTCTCCCACTTTAAGCCAGTGTCATTGCTTGCCCTGGTGAATTCAGCCGCTGATGGCGACGCTGTCACTTGCCGCTGTCATTTTCATTTCGTTTTCATGTGTCACTTGGCGCGCCTGCGCACCGAGCTGCCTGTGCCCGGCAAGCACAGCCCAAAGCCCAACTTCAGCTTCAGCGTCAGCTCCAACTCCAACAGCAACTCCTTTTTCATTCTCCTTCTCCCGTGTAATAAAGCAAAACGGCTGCGCTTGCGTCGCGCGACACCAGCAACACCAGCAACAGCAACAACAGCAACAATGAGAAGCGACTAAAGCCGCTGCCTCTGTCAGATTTTGTGAGTGTCACTTGGCTGCTTTGTTGACTGGTACCCGGCACACGGCACCCTTCGGCCTGCACCAGGTACGCGGTGCCCAGATACACCCTGGAGACTTGGGTGTTATCTGTCCCCGTCTACTGCCGGACCGTCTTCAGTTTCGTGCGGCACTGCATTCCGCGCACAACACGCAAAATCTGCGCGCCTGCGTATAAAACTGTTAACTAACTCAATTTTGTAGCTGTCAGTTGGTTCTCCCTGTCCCCCCCCTGCCACTCTGCTCTGGTCCCTTGGCGATCTTGCTCCCGCTGCTTACAGATGTTGCCTGGTTGCCTTCTTTGGTTGTTGCGCGCTCAGAGCTTCAGAGTTCAGCATGGGTTAATGAGTTGTTGTTGGCGCTGTTGTTGTTGCTCGTCTTCTGTTGTTGCTGTTGTTGTTGCTGCTGCTGGCGTGCCGCTTACACATGTCACAACAAATTGCTAACCGTTGAGCGTCCCGTGCCCATAAACAAATCACTTGACCTTCGCATTGAATACATTTGCGTAAAGCGCTTGGAAAACTCGGCCAGTTGGGCTAGAGAGAGTGCTGCAGAGAGAGAAGGCACAGTGGGATGCGTGGGGAAAGAGGATAGACAAATGTGGGGAACTATAAGCCTCAAAATGAATTACTTATTAAAATTTGTTTACACTTTTTATCAATTTTTACTTCAGTTATACAAATATTTTATTAATTTATTTAATTATTATTTCTTTATTTAATGGTTTAAAAAATGGTTTAATTTATTTCTATAAATTTGAAGGCATTTTTTCTTTAATAATTAATTTTTATATGTTCATTAAATTTGTTTATTCATTTTTTTTTTATATTTATTAATTTTGTTTTTATAATAATTTCATTTTGTTATTTGTTTATTTCATTGAATGTTTAAAGTTACGTATTTATTTATTTATTTATTTATCTGAATGCATTTAATCCTTACTTATTTATTTTTAGTTGTTCATTTATTAATTTGTTTAGTTTTTATTTATTTCTTTTATTATTTTATTTTATTATATTTTTCATTTTTTTATTTTATTTTTTTATTTATTCATTTAGTTATTTAAATCTTTAAATATTTATTTCTTTATTTATTCGTTTATGTATGATAATTATTATTTTAAATATGTTTATCAATTAAATAATTACAAATTTTCAATGGCAAATTAAGAAACTAAACTAAAAAAGAAGATAAGAATTGAAATTTAAGCCTCCCAACTTTGCCAACCTTTACCTCAGTGTCTCAGTCTCCTGCTCGTCTTCAAGTTTTGACAGCTGCGCGTGACACGAAAGCGGACTCACGGATGCACACGCATATCTGTCACACAAATGTCACTTAAAGTTGCAGAACGCAGCGCACGCATTGCAATTTCATAACTTTATTAAGCCAACGGGAGGAGAAGGGGGCAGGGGAAAGGGAAGGCTGGACGGCGACTCCACCTGACAGCTGAGGCGATGTGGATGTGCCGGGACGGGCGAATGAGCTGCGCTGGTGGGGCAGCCTTTTAGGGATTCTAAGCACGTTTTGGCATCTAAACGCCAGCAAGGGGCCATAACTGCGCTGTGGGTGAAGGTGGTGGGTGGGCAAGGCGTGGCGGCAGCAGGGCGTTAACCAAGCGGGGAGAGGGGGTGGTGGAAGGGCTGCCGAAGGGAGCCTAGCGCCAGCGCTGAAGAGGAAGCCAATTGATATGAAGTTGACAATTCAATCGCTTAATGCGACATGGCCCACATAGGAAAGGAACTGCAATTGCAACTCGAGGTGCCCCTCACTTCCTCCTCCCCCACTCCTCCCCAACGCAGTGCATTGTTGTCATGGCTTTGCTTTGCTTTTCTCTGCTTATTTTGTTGTACTTTCATTTGTTTGTGTCACTTGGCAGCGAGAACAGCAACAAGAAGAAGAACGACATCAGTCGTAACATGGGGAGCGCAACGAACCACGCGGTAATTCCACAATGAAAGCGTTTCGCACACACACACAGACACTCACATACACATACATACCGTACACAGTGTGTGTACAAACAAAACTTGTGGCAATAAATTTGAAACGGATCACATAAATCACATTCAAGTGAAGCTTAACACACGCGCCCAACTAGAAGAGACACAAACACAGGCGAAACATAAATACACACGCACATATACATGCATGCATAGAAGGATGTGTGTATGTATATTATATATTTGTACGTACATGTATAAAAAAGATACTCACATACTCGTATTTGTGTGCTTGGCAAAGAAACTCAGAATGAAAGATATTTTTCAGGTTCTGCCAGTTCAAGTTACCTAGAGGAAATTGAAATAAATGTGCAACTAAATTATATAAACATAGCTTGATTAAACTCTGCACGATAAGTTTATATTGCTACAAACAATTTAAAGTAAAGAAACAATTTATAAAACAGTTAAAATCTTAAGATAATTCATACTTCGTCGAGCTCTTTGCCTTTCTGGACTCCATAAAAGCAAATTCCCTTCACACACTATTAGGAAAGTTAACCCAAATCGCAGCCAAGTAAAAGTTGTGTGCGCCAAATTAACTAAACGGTTAAAGCAACAACTGCAAATTGGCAACAAATTCGCAGATCATAAAGTTGCCGTTGCAACAAGCAGCAGCAGCAGCAACGGCAACGGCAGCAACTGGGAGAAGAAGCATCATTTCATTTGAAGAACTTTGGCATTTGAACTTGACATTTAGCACACGGTTCGGGGACTTCTTTGAAAACAATTGCAGGCCACAGCAGCACACACACACACACTCGCACTCACACACACACAATGCACTTTTGGCATTCCTCGGCTGTCTGCCATGGCATGCCAGCACACAGCAAACAGCAGCAGCAACAACAACTGAGCAAAAGGGATTCCAATGTGAATGAAACAGTTGCCAGTGCGAGCGAGAGGGCATATGCATGTGTGCAACAACCCTCTGTGACGGCAGCTGCGGAGGGGGTTGAGTGGTAACCCATGGCAATACACACACACACACACACACACACGCACACAGAGACAGAGTGTACTGCCGGCCATTGCAGCACCTGTCGGCCATGTGACATTGTCGGCTGGCCGTGTATGTATGAGTGTGTGTGCCCCTGTGTGTGTGAGAGTGTGCCTGTATATGTGCGTGTGTCCCTGTGCCTGTGTGAGTGTTCCTGCATGTGTGTCCGTATGTGTCTCCTTGTGTGCGTGTGTTTGCCCTCCGGATTTTGCACCATTAACAATATGGTTCGCCCGGCTCGCTTCGCTGCGGTTCGGCACGCTCGCCTTATTGAGGAAATGAGGCACAAATGCCCTCGCCCCCTGCCAACACTGCCAACACCGGCAACCCCCCTTTGACACTACAACAACCCCCTCCCCCCCTCTGTAGGCCTAGAGGGGGTTGGCTTAATGCAAACGCCATTGATTTGCTTATAAATTAACCCATTGACAAATGAAAATATTGTCTGTTAATTGATCAATGTGTATGCACAGAGAGTGCAACGCCGCACTATGCTGCACAGCTGTGTGCGTGCGTGCGTACGTACATATGTGTGTGTGTGCTAGTGCCTGACTCTGTGTGTGTGTTCGCACTGCAGCTAAAATTTAATTAGATGCGATATTTGTACTCGTTGCGCCAAATGCGTTTTGGTCAGCGCGAGGGTGTGGCTACGCCCAGCTATCTGCATTGCGTGTGAAGCACACAAACACACACACACACAGAGAGACGCACACACACATACACTCAGAGCAGCATGTCAACTGTTCGTGTGTGTGTGTGTGGAGAATTTATTGTTATTGAAATACAATTGCAAAATTAACTGTCAAAGTGTGCGACCCATCGTCAATTTAGTTCAGCGCCATATGTTACACCTATCTCAGTCTGCATGCGTGTATGTGTGTATGTGTGCGCGTGTGTGTGTGCTAGCACATGTGTGCTTAATTAGCTGACCTGAGTTGTCTTTAAACAATATGCGCCAGCAATCTATTGAATATTTCGGTTTATTATAAAGCTCGCCTCAGTCGACACCCTGTAAGCCGCATTGACCAAGAGTCACACACACACGCACACTCTTGCACACACACATTCGCTCAACCCTTAAAATACTGGCTGCCCCCAACCCGAACCCCTTTATTTACACCGCTAAACGAGCTTTGCATATTTACTGTACTCGCAACAGACATTTTACGATATATTGAGAATTATTTGCAATATATTTGGCGCATTGGGAGAAAGGGGGGAGTAAAGGGAGGAGCATAGCAGCAGCAACTAGGACGACAAATGTTCCAACGACAACAGCAGTAGCAGCAACAGCAACAGCAGCAGCAACAACAGCAGCAACAACAACTGCCAACAACAACAAGTGCAGTTCAGCGCAAATGCAGGCAGAAAGCTTCTAATTCCGGCACTGAAACCATAAGTCTTTGTCGCATTGTACACTCAGACACTCACACAGACACACACACATACACTTATGCATGCATGTGCTACATGTACATAAAGCTAACAGCCGAGCAGGAAAGCAGGACCTGAGAAAGCTGCTTCAGTTGCAGCTGCCTGAAAGGGAATTGATAGAAAATGTTTTATTACACAAAGTTTCTAAGGTCAATATAAATGTGCTACAAATGTGATCTAAATTGGTGGGAGATATAATACATATAGTATAATACTAAATGTATATATTAGATATATTAAAAAGTAATACTAATTGAGGAGAAAATTAAATGAAAGAGAGAAAAAAAGCAACATATTATTAAACAAAGCGAATAATTACGAGAGAGATTTATTGAGAGATGATGAATTATTGAAATAAAGATTTAAATATTGACAGAAAAGGAAGGATATACATATAAAGATTGAAAATGAAGGAGAGAGAAATTGAATGAAAGAGAAAGGGAGAAACATTTTAATAAACAAAACGAATAAATACCAGATCGATTCATTTTAATGATCATTTACAGATGAAAAATCATTGAAAAATGTTTTTTTAGATTGACAGAGACAGATAGATAGACACATTCATATCAAGAGAAAAAGACAGAAATGTTTATATATGTAATATAATAAATAAAACAAATATATATAATAAATTAGAATGGTTTATTCAGCAATTCAACAGCAAAATCTTCTTTAAAAAGTTGCATGAATTTTAAAATATATATTTACATATTATTTATTTTATTTATTTGCATTGCCTTTCCCACTGGGCTATCTCCTGAAGTTTCAGTACCGAATAGCAGGCTCTTGCACAACTGCAGCAGGCGCTTAATAATTTAAGTTCGATACACAAGTTTCGCATTGCGAGTACCGAATACCGAAACTTATTTTTCTGTTTCCCAAAGATTTTGTTTAATTTACGTAAATTTGCATAAGATACAATTGCGACGCTGCAACCCCTCCCGCTCCCGCCAGTCTGATACCCCTTACTCTCTCTCTAAATTTCTGCGAAAATTGAGCCGAAAGTTCAGTTACAATAAAAAAGAAGAAAATAAACCAAAGAGAGAGAGAGAGAGGGAGCAAAAATGGTAGAGTTTATTGCCCAATGGCCTGGGCTGTGTTGGCCGGACTAAATTTGAATTCAGTTCCAATTGAAAGTTAGCAAAGGCACACACACACATGCACACACACACACACACACTGCTCGATACCCTGTACGTAACCCTTGCCCCGCCAAGCACCCTCCCTGCTCGATATTTATGCCTTTCCGAATGCAGCTCAGCTTTAATTTAAATGGATTTTCACCCGGCCCTGACATATGGCAGCATTCGCAGTCTCCACTGGAGTGTGCTCCAACCCGAGAGAGAGTGAGGGAGAGAGGGTGAGGGGATGAGAGTGAGAGAGGGTGTGTTTGTGGGAGAGGGATGGCCAGCTCATGACTCTCGACTGGCGACGGCGACTCCTGCAGCAGCCAAGGATTGATTGTGCTTGTTGATATTTTGTCAAATAACGCAAATAAATACACAATTACACACTCAAGTGAGTCCGAGGGTGGGCAAAGGGACAGGGGAAGGGGGAATGGCGATGCGGTGCAGGTCTGCTCGGTACGTACCGTGACCCTTTGCCTTGGTCGAGTGGCCGCACGACGTTATCCTTGTTTAAAGGATTTTCATTTGTTTAAATGTGTTTTATCGAAAATGGACAAACGGGCAAGGCTGCTGTGAAATTTATTCCAGTACAGTGGGGCAAAGGTGTGGCAGAAATGGAAAAATAAATTTAATTCTTTGTGTCCATTATCTTCATTATTTATATTACAACTAAGTTAAAATTTGAATTTTTTTGACTATTATAAAGATTTTATATTGTTTTTATAAACAAATTTTCTTTTTCATATAGTAGCTCAATCAAAGTTTTCAAATTAAGTTATATTCAACTAATTTTGTTCATAATATATTTTATTTGTTTACATATATTTTTTTCTGCTATTTATTTGCACACCTTTGCCCACTGTGCGGGTACACTTGACATTGTTATTTTTGCTTGCGTTGTTTTTTGTGCAAATTGTTGCATTTATCTGGTAAAAATAATAAATCCCGAAAGGGACTTTACTCACACGCTTGACGGTACATAATGGCAGGGAAAAAGCAGGACAGCGATTAGGGGGGAGTGGGGTGCATGACTTTTGTTAGCTAATGGGCCCAATTGGCCAAGAGGGTTACGTAAATTTGGCTAATTTTATGAACAGTCAAAGCGACAGTCAAATTCCGAGCATTTAACCCTTGACTGGGGCAGGCAGCAGTATCAACGGTGGAGGGGGATGCAAAAAACACATAGACACTCGCACGCAGTATCACATACACTCACACACACACTCGCAGACCGCCATCAATTTAATTTATTTATTGGCTGCTGTTTCATTGGCGCAAATCCCGAATGCTCCGCGATAAATTTAGTCAAATGTGAAAATTGTGTGTGCATTTTGGCGCATGCAGTTCACACACACTCACACACACACACAGACACATGCAAGCAGAGAGTGCGCTACACTCGTCGTATGTCAAACGAGGATTTTCATTATAAAATATCGCCTGGTATGCGGCCCGAATATGGAAATTGCAGTTAAGCCAAACAAAAGTCGCAAAAGAGTTTGCAATTTATTTTAAAATAAAAACAAGCACAATTTATCTAGGTGGAAGTGCTCGACTTGGAGATGCCCTGCACAGAATAAAAATGAAATTGAGAATGTATATTATTATATCAATATATCCATTCCATAATTGCCCACTTTGTGCACTCTTTAGTCGCATATACCCGCTTCTCTCGCACACTTTTCGCTACTATTTGCCAACCTTTTGCAGCTACAGGGCACAAAATGTATCTAGTGTGACAAATAGTGTGAGATATGTTTTTGCGCACTGCAGCCAGCCTTCAGCCTTCAGTTACGCCCATCTCCAAGCCGCCCCCCACGCCGCACCCTGGCCGACGCCTCTGCCAACGCTCAAATGCGACATGTGACGGGGCGTCGCTGATTTATTTGCATACAAAAGCGCAGACGTGCATAAAAAATACACACAAACACACACACAAACACACACACTCGCACACACACTCGGCAAAGTACAAAAACAAGAACTGCATTCGCAACGCCCCTTTTTGACGCCACTTTCAGTTGCCAAATGAAGCGCCCATTGAGGGAGTGGCAGGTGTGGGCTGCAGCGTGGCATGCGACATTTGCGAGTCAATAAAAAATACATTTTAAATCAAAAATCAGAGAAATTCGAGAAAAAACATTGAAAAATAAATAAAAAAAATAAATAGAATAAATAAAAAAATAATAATACCCGGGAAAATATTTATATTTGACGGAATATATTCAATGAAAAAAGCTGCAATTAATTTGAAATATTTGGAGTTATTTAAAAATATATATAAAAGATATAAAAGTGCGGAAAATGAAAGTCTGAGTGTGTAGACTAAACCTTTAGTAATTTCTATTTGAATCTGTTTTTAATACTTCCCTCCCCTCAATATTCTATACTCCTCTCTTTCTTGCACCCCAAAAAAAGCGCAACCAATCTGTGCGCAACTTCAAGGGAATCCATAAGTTACCGTCAGTAATTGCGCTCCCTACTCAGAACCCCTTAAAGAAGACACTTATTCAGACTTCGGGTCCTGGGTCTCCCCCAACGGCGCCACCTGCCCCAGCGCAATTCATCATTTGACGCCATTTTGCGTAGCGTCAAGTTGCATTTAGTTGTTATTTATGCAAATTTGGCATGTTTCAACTTTTCGCCAAGTGCGTCGAGTCGTTTTCGATTATTTAAAACTTTAGGCGAAGATTCCTAGAGCGAGAGAAAGAGACATGGAGAGTGAGAGGGGAAGGCAAGTCCTTTTTAATGCGCGCACCTGACGCGCTTCAATGTCTTACTGCCGGGTCCTTGGAGCACATAACGGTGACTAGCACTTGGATTAGAAAGAGGTCGGTGTCGTCGGAGGGGGAAGAGGGGCTGAAGGGAGTTGAGACTCTGCAAAGACGAAGGCTGTGTGCATAATTTTGTGCGCTGCTGTTAGGACAAATAAATTTTAGACGGGCTAAAGTTATTAGATTAGCATTAGGGAAGGGAGGCAGCTCGACTTGACTGGGTCCTCTGTTGCCCCCTTCCAGCTCCTCTTGTGCCTGTTCGCTAAGCTTAAAATTATGATTTAGC
This sequence comes from Zaprionus africanus, assembly GCA_018151435.1. Classification (NCBI taxonomy): domain Eukaryota; kingdom Metazoa; phylum Arthropoda; class Insecta; order Diptera; family Drosophilidae; genus Zaprionus; species Zaprionus africanus. The sequence continues at coordinate 9,590,581 of JAECXB010002309.1, read as the reverse complement.
TGCGATATTTACATGCATATAAAGGAAATACTGCCAGCGCCGCCAACTCGCGCAGGATTTATGAAAAACTTGCGAGTCATGTGCGTTTTATAGTGCCCCCAAAATGGAACAGATTAATGGGCCTCACAGCTGGAGAGCTTGCTGGAAATCTAGGCTACTTATGTGTTTTTATTCTTATGATTTCGTTATAATAAAACGTGGAAATTTTCATAAAAAAATATATCAAAGAAAACTCTTAAACCAGAACATGTTTTAAATTTTATTTATTTGTTTTCTACTGTTGTCTGTAAATTTTTGAATTATTTTCTTATTTTACTCGTACATTTGATTTATTTTCTTATGTTTTGACTTTATGATGAACCTGATTTTTTCTTTGTTATTATATTATATTCTTTATAATTATGACCCAAACCGATTCCCTTTATTTATCTTAAAAGTAATTTTACTTTATTTATTAAACTAATATGTTATTATATTATATTTCTTATATTTATAACCACAACCAATTCCCTTAGTATCTTACCTTAATTTGTTTTTACTTATTAGTTTCTTTTATTACTTCTATAGACACTCTCTTTCTTTCCTTTCTAACACACACAATACATCATTAGGCAATCTTCCATGCTGAACATTCCTTATTAAACACGCTTTCTCTTCTTCGAATTTCAGGTAAGAGATACTCAGAATCTCTTGCGGGATCTCTTCTACCAGACTGGCTAGGTAAGTGCACTTTTCACTTCTATTATTTAATTTATATTTTATGAATATTTTTGTATTTATTTTGATTTTTGTCCAGCATATTTTTTAAGCCTCATTTGATTTCCTTTTTGTTGATTTATTTATTTTGGAATTTCCTTTTGAGTTGCATTCCAATTGCGACGCTCTGAAACCTTTTGAATTTTGATTTTGAGAGTGTCGAATAATCCGAATCTGAATCCCCAACAATTGACAACACACACCCAACAACAACAGAAAACAAACAAAACAGATACAGAAACAGAAACAAAAACTCAACTCCAAACCCGAATTCCAAAACATGCGATCCACCAAAATGCTTCTTAACGTCTTTCCTCCCTTTCCACCTACCTCATATACCACATATATGATTTTGTATTTTGTTGTCCTTGTTGTTGTTGTTGTTGTCATTGCTCTTGTTGCGCCTTTTGCATCCTCTTGAGTTCGTGTGTGTCCAGTGTGTCAGTCAAGGAGCTCGCCAGCCAGTCCACAGTCCCCCGCACAGAGGTAAAGCCAAAATACTCAAATTCCAATAAATCGTAAATGTTGTGTGCATTTGCCCGATATGTATATATAATATATTATGTGGATATATACTGTATATACTCAAAGTTAGCATGTGCATGTCCTGAGAGAGAGAGAGAGAGAGAGAGAGGGGAGGAAGAGTGCAAATTTACTGCCGTTGCAGTATGAATCTAACAACAATATAATATGTGAAATTATCAGCTCGTAAAACTTGCCAAATAATTGCCAATTATTCAGTTTGTCAACTCGCACACACACACACACGCGCACACACCTCGTTACACACACTCGGCAAGTTGCAGACGTTTGCTCAAAGGTTTTCTTTGCCCAACAATTAAAGCCGCCCCAACGACGCAAAGTGGGCGCATTTTCTCGATTTGTTGTTGCTGTTTTTTTGTGTTTTTCTTTTTTTTGTTTTTTGTTGGTTTTGTGGCACTTGGAAAAGTATCACTTGGCACGCAAAGAAAAACGAGTGAGCAAATTGCAGAGCGAAGCTACAGTTTACAAAGCGTATCATTTTGTTAGCAATTTTTCAGCATGCTGCACTTGGCAGGAATCGCTTGAAGGCACGCGCAGCTGCCTCCCTTTCCCCCCCTCCCCTTCGCACAAATCGCATGAAACTGCATACACACACATATAGACTCACACACACGTGTACTGTTGCTCATAGAGCACACTCTTACATAACCGGCGAGAGGCCAATTAAACACACTTTGCCTGCCTCAATTGAGATAACAACACGTCGGGTGCTTGAAACTGAAATAGGGTGTGTACGCGGGCAGAATATACCCTGTAAACTGCATAGAAAACTCATTTAATTTGCTACAATTATAACAATAATTTATAGATAAGAAGATACTCTTATATTTCTCCTCTTACTTGTTCAACTCTCTATACAGAATTCTAAACATCATAAGAGACATTGAAACATTCTCTAACGAGCTATAGAAATTCATTTGTTACTCTAAACTACCCACTTTCCCTCTTTGTACATTCCACAGTACAAAAACAAAACATTTAATTGTTGTTAATTTCTGTTTTTAGTTGTGTTAACCAGACTCTTCTGAGCCTCTGACAGTTGCAGGCTCATTTCGGGAGCCCCATTTCCCATTTGCCGCACTCTTCGCATTTCTGCAACCTTTGCAGTTTTGCCCATGGCCTGGCAGAGTATGTAGTTTGTTTATTGGCAATTTATACAAACGCATAAATTACCAACAACAACAACACAGACACACACACACATACAAACACATACACAGCCGCAGGCAAAGAAAAACATAAACAAAGTTCGCTCACTAAATGCCACTTGCCAATCGTAATCAATTCTCATGTGTGTCTATAAAAAAGGGACACCAAGCAGGGGGGTAGGGGAGGAAGAGGACTGTCGCAGACAGTGAGACAACTCAGTGTCAGCATCCGTATCCGCATCTTCTCCAGCTCTGTGCACCCCATCAGCAGGCAGCGGGGGAAAGGAATAAATATTTATTTGTTGAAATCTTCAAATGCAGAAAACGTAAAATCCATTAGAAAATTAATAAAGAGCAGACGAAACGGCACACACAGTTAGATATACTTGGTAATAAATGCGGTTTTACTCACCCCAGTAAAGATGTTATATGAAAGATTGATGTAGTTTCCAAAGGGGGGCAAAGAGGGCATAAAAACGACGCTAATAGAATGAAATCAAATTGATTAAAGCGATTGTTGGGCTGCTTACAGATTGGTTGAAGAAGAGGGAAAAGGAAGATAAAGATAGAGGAGTTGTAAGATACTAAGTAGAAGATATACCATAAGATATATATATTATATACACTATATATGTTATATAGATAAACCTCTACTCCAGCAGACAATGTACATATATGAAGCCTATTTTCTATGCATGCAACTGATTGTTTCAATATATAATATATCAACAATATTTATATCCAAACTGTATATATGAATATAGTATTTTATTACTTATATAAATATATAAAGAACATACATATAAGCATGTTTAACATTTACACTTCTAAAAATCCAAAGAAAGTTAAGTATACCAACTGAAACTGAACTATATCTTCTATAACTAACTTGGAAAAATACTTTGCCTGGGTAATTACTTAGATGATAAGCTAATCACAGTTAATACGCTCGTCAAACTTGTTTACATGCAATTCTAACTGTATAATCGGGTCAAGTTCACTTCGACCGATTCATACATATATCTATATATAAATACCTTATATATATTTACACATTTCTTCTGCCGCATCACGTGATCGAATTCGTAGTCTCGTGGCCATCTGTTCGCACACACTTCGGACTGCGACTTGTACACATTATTATAACAATCGGTCTATTTATAAAGACGCACACGTTGTCTGTCTGTGTATATGTATAAGTGTGTGTGCGTGTGTGTGGAGCAAATGTCTCGCATCGACAGGCGTCGGGTGATTCACAATAAGAGCATAATAATGTGCAATAAACTATCTAAATTTGTTGAATTGTTGATAAACTTTGGCGCCACTTTGCGGCAAAAACATGAAACGAAACAATTGGACCAACACTGACTCCCCTTTACCCTACCCCCCCTTCACCCACCATTCACCCTGTCTTTGAAGTGGGGAAATGCGCTGTGAACGTGTGGCAAATTTTGTTGTTGCTGTTGCTGAGCTTTTGTTTAAATAGATTCTTTTGTTAATTTCGCTCTCATATTCAGTTCGATTTCTTTTATTGTTTCGCACTGTGTGTGCACCGGAAATGCACTCAGCAAACAATCTCGAACTGTTTCCAAGGCCATTTCCGGTGCTTGCAGCAATTTTACCTGTTGTTGAAAGCAATTTTGAAATTATCAGTTCAGCCTGACATTTGACATTGGGAGGGAAAACTTGCAGCAAGTTGACCGCACAGAGCAGTGTTTTATGTGTGTGTGTGTGTGTGTGAGATGAAGTGTGTGTGTGTGTGTGTGTGTGTGTGAGTGTGTGTGTGAGATCAAGTGTGTCTGTGTCTCGCCGGCGTCGCTTTTAATTGCCCCTCGGAGAAGCTTGGCAAATTAGTTAATTGGCGGGCAGTTTATGGTGGACGCAGTGCCTGGCTGAGAGGCAAACTCTATTACACACATATACACATACATACAGATGCATATATATATATATAAACATGCATGTATATGTACGTTATAGCTCTGTATTTATGGCAGCCATAAGGCAACACAATGTGGCAAATATTTTAAGCTCTACAAACACTTGTCTGCCTGAACTAAATAAAAACAAGTTCATAATATTATTTGTACAATATAATTAGTTAGTATAATATTGTACAATAGTTAAATAATATATTGAGTATTTATGAATTGAAATGAGTGAAGTAGGGTATCTTTCCCTGCGGTTCATCTCCAATTCGAAATATTTTTTTCTTTTTAATTAGCAAATTTGAATTTCTGCAGCTTATTATTGAACTTTGCAGTGTGACAAACGACGCGGAATTAAAATGAGTGTTTGCATAAACAAGCAACCATTTAGCATGAGTAAAATAGGTGCCACAAAATTGATAAACCTATAACTGACTAGAGAATACTCTGCTTAAAATGAAATAATGGAAAGTCTGTAGAATGTTTTCACAATTATGAAAACAACAAGAAGCACAGCAAACAACTTCTACTTGCAGAAGCAGATAAAGCAAATGATAAGAGAGCAGGCCGTGTGTGTACCTCTGTGTATGTACCTGTGTGTGTGTCTCTATTTGTGTGCTTGTGTGTGTCGCTCTGCTTGAGGATGCCACCGTTAACTGCGTCCTTTTTATTGATTTTTGTACGCCATTAAATTTCGCACAGTTACCCATATTTTCCGCCATTTGCCAGGGCGAGGACTTACCCCAAATTCAGCAACACCCACTTGCCCTGCCCTGCCCCCCTCTATTCTCTGCTGCTACCTCTCGCCCGGCTTCAGGGCAATGTGGCAGATATATTTTTCTTTTGCCAGCTCAGCAGATGAATGCGTGTAATTTTCGGTTTGATTTATGCCCGCTGACCCCACTCCAGGCGGCGCTCTGCCCCCTCCCCCTCCTTCTGTTATTCCATTCGCATTCGCATCCAACCGCCCGCACACATAGCCCCGCCCCCGCTGCCGGCTCCCCTTTATACTCCCCCGCAAGGTTGGCAACCTCAGATTTGTTACGCCTGAGTGTGTGTGTGTGTGTCTGTGTGTGTGTGTGGGAGTCCTGATGCTGCTGGTCGTCCTTTTATCGCCGAAAATGCTAAACGCAGGCAATACATTTGCCGGCGGGCAGCCTTTCTCGGGCCTTCTCAGGGCGGGCTTTATTACATTAGGCGTACGTAAAATAAAAATTGTGCCACTTTCTCAAAAACACGCACAACAATACACACACACATGCGAGTGTGTATCTGTGTGTCGTGGAAATCAACCTGCTGTGGCAAACTGCCGAAAAAAAGGGCAGGCCAAGCAGAAAAACAAGCCCTCAGCTAGGCGGGGGCAGGCCATGCGGAGTGGGGGTGGGAGGGGGCAGGGCACAAATGTGCTGTGCTTTGTTCGTGCCTCTTGCGAGTCCTTGCCGCCGCATTTGCTTACATAATCAGTCATGTTATCCTTGTTTCGCACACTTATATAGACAGCACATATAGAAATTATTTATTTATGTCACTGGCTCTGACTCTGATATCTTTTTTATATTTTGATTGCGTGTGGACTGCGCGCGACGGGGGGTATGGCTGGTCTTCAAAATTAGGTAGGAAATTTTGGTAAATATAAAGAAATTTGGCATTAAATATATAAGGGATAATATATTATACATCACAAACAAAAATATATATCCAATTAATAATAAATACTTAAAGAAATTCTTTATTCAATTGAGTATCTGAATAGAAAGACAAAGTAACTTACATTTCATATTAAAACGTATTTACACATCACATCTAGATAACTATCAGATTTTTGTCTACTATTATTCAGACAAATATACATGCCATTAAGCATTATTGATGCCGATAAAGCTTATCAATCCTAAAGAAAACCTATGTAATCTTTACCCCGTTTTCAACTCCATCAAAGTATAGCTTCCATTGCACCCTTTGAACAGGGGTTGTTCTTTATTATATGTGCCACATGTTAGTGTAGCGCTATCTCTGTCTAACCACCCTGCTTGGAACTTCTTTCAAAGGCATCGCAATCCATCAATAGGAAATTCCATAAGTTTCGAAGGCTCCATTTGGAACCTAAAGGAACCGCTTTGCTATAGCGATTTTCACTTTGACTTCCTAACCTGGCTTGCCTTATTCTTCTTTTCCCTTCTTTGCCTCCTTTTCGTTCTCTCTCTCTCGCATACATTCACTATTTTCTCGACAACATTTTGTAGCTTTCCGCACCAAATTCCGAATTCCTTTGCCATTGATAAATGGCATTTTGCGCACTGTTTGTTGTTGTTCTGCTCCTTCTCTATTCTGCTTTGTCTTCTACTTCTTCCATCCTTATGTTTGCTTTGCGCTTTAGCAGCTTGTCCTTTCGCAGTCGGCCAAAGCAAAGTTTTGTTTGTTTCTGCTTCTGTTTCTGTTTCTGCTTCTACTTCGGTTTCCACTTGCGTTACGTTTGCTCTGTTTGCCCTCTCGCTCTCTTTCTCTCGCTCTCTCTCTCTCTCTCTCTCTCTCGCTCTCTCTCTCTCTCTCTCTCTCCCCTCTCTCTCTGTCTCTGACTCTCTCGTACTGTGTCTGTCTCTATCGTTTTTCCTTTTTTCAGCTTGTTCAACGGAATCTGGGCTATTTATTCACCCAATTTCTTTTTTTTTTTGCGTTTTTGCTTACCACATTTATCATTGTGCCTTCAGCTGCACACACACACAAACACACACTAACAGACACACACACACTACCAGACACAGCCCCCATTTACAGACAGACAACTTTTATGCCCAGCAAATTGTACACTCGCAGAAATTAATCAGTTAAATGTCGCTGCAAAGTTGCGTGAACTCTGCAGTTTATTTGATGCGTTTATTGAAAGTTGATTGTGATTTTCATATGTATAATATATTTACACACACACACATACGCGTACGTGTGTAGTAGACTCCACTCTGGCGCCAATTGTATTCCCCATAGACTTGTCGTACTTGGGTACGTAGGGCGATCTGGCATAACTCAAGCGCCTTATCGGTTGCTCGAAAACGAACTGTGACAGCTGCTGACCTTGGACTAGGTCGCACCGATAAGCTGAAATTAAAAATGCGTTAAATTTGATTTTATTTTAGTGCTAAACAAATTTCTATTTAAGTTTCACTTGTCGTGTATAAAAAAATGCAGAGAGCTCTTTGACAAATGTAAAATTTATTATAAACAAATATTATAATCGTTTTGAGGCTTTTATATCTTTGTACCAATTTCTGTTTTTATAGGAACCTAGGTCTCAGAAACTATAATAGCTAGGGTTACCAAATTTGTTTTCAATATGTGTTATTACAGAATGCAGATCATGTTTGTTTTAGAAGTTGACCACGCCCCTTAAACTTATAAAAATCGAATTTTAAGCATAATTTTTAAGCAGAGTAAATCATTTTTAGTCAACCTAAACAATATCAACGCTTAACTAATTTCTGAAAATTTGGTTGCAATCGGATAGTAAACAAAGAAGCTATTTAATAAATAAGTTTAAGGGTTAGTGATTTCCAAAAGACTGCCTAAAGTATGCAATAAAAATAAACTAAAAATATAATTGGTATTTTTAAGAATTTAAGAGCTTTTGTGCTTGTTATTATTAAATCTAAAGTATTTTAACAACAAGTTTTTAGATTTCGCTTGACACAAAAGAGATTTGTGGGCAAAACTATTTAAAATTTGTAGTATTTATATGTTATCATAACAAAACTCAATTTTGTAACTTAATTCCTGTAATCATTGCGTCATAAACGCCTCCTAAATTGATCCACACTTGATCACTAACTGCTTCTCTTACCCCCTTCACTCTCTATAAACTCGCAGTAAATCCCTTTCAATGTTGCTCACGTTTCGGACTCGCAACTACCTTAGCGAACTCGTAAACTTCTCGCGCCGTTTTCGACTTTGCGCTACGCATGTGAAATTCAGCAACCTCAACTCCCCACACCGCGCCCCCTTCCCATCAGGCACAAACACACTCACAGCCTCGTGATGACGATGAGTTGCGTATCGGGTTTGCCTGCAAATAACTTAAAGGCTTGGCCTGCGTTCATTGAGAAGAATTAGATGCAGAGCAGCACAAGATAAATGAGCGTCGAGTCACTGTGCACGCATCACACTGCTGCCATCTGTTGTCCATTAGCGGCAACTGAAGAAGGGTTCAATCGCGAAGCTTTCACACTGCGCTCGAAGCTTTGTGTGGATCATTTAGGTTTTGGGCCGCATTTCATATTGAGGCGCACATAAATTGTGAACACACACACTCACTCACTCACACACACACACACACACACACACGTGGAGGGGTGACAACATCCTCTGCGTTTAATTAAAATGCAATGCATGCTCCCACGCATGGTGGAAAAACATTCGTTTTGATGAGGTGTTGACTGCAATTTAAATGACAACGTCAACAACAACAACAGCAACAACAACGTGGTTAAAACTGAATTTAAAAACAACGAAATGGCGAGATTATATAATTGAGTGCCGCATGCAAACGCCGACGGCATCTAAGCAGCCACGGCAGCAGCAGCAGAGGCGGCAGCGGCACAGTTCCCAATGGAATTGACCCATATAACAATCGTTCCAGCGGTGGCTGCTGCTGCCTCTGCTGCTGCTGCTGATGATGATAAAAACGAGGCAATAAATGAGTGTTTTATGGGCCGCCGCCGTTGCTTATGCAAAAAGCGCTCAAGCTCAAGCTGAGCAGCAGCTGAGCTATTTCAGTTTTTCGGCGCGCAGACATAAATAAATCGATGAGCGCCCGCGATACTTTATTGATTTTGAGCGCGTTGCAAGCTCTTGTTGTTGCTCATTAAGTGGCAGCGAGCAGAAGCTCAGCATAATTTATAAATAGTTGAAAGTTGCTAAATTATTAACAACTCATGCTCTCTCTCCCAGTCTCGCTCTCTCTTGCCGTGGCTCTCTCGAATTTATGGCGGCGCATAAGAAAGCGCGGCAAGTGCGATAAATTTTGCAGCCCTGCGGCCATAAAACATGCGACTTGCAGTTTGAGCGATTTTTGTTGCTGTTTATTTTGTGTGGCTACGAACATGCGCAAAAGAGTAGCAAGCGAGAAGAAGAAGCAGCCTAAGAAGAAGAGGCAGCAGTAGACCGAAAAAGCGGCATAAATAAACGTACCGCGTCGCGTGTGTTGCAAATTAAATTTATTTATTGTATTTCAAATTTTATTTACTACAAGTGTTGCTACTTCTCTCACTCTGTGCTGCTCTTGTTCACTTTCTCAGGTGTGTTCGCACATAAATCTCCAGACGTGCTTGAGTCGCCTTATGAACATTTTTCGCCTGCGAATTTAATTTATGTGCAACAAAAATTGAGCGATTGTGGCTCGTAAATCGCGCGGCACTGCAAAGAAATGCTACACATAAATATTAAATAAATTTCAAATTGTTAATTAATAAACAAGACGACTAACAATAACAATAACAATAAGTACGTGCGAGAGGGAGGAGGAGAGAAGGAAAGGGAGGAGGCCTGGCCAACGTTTTGTCACTCATTTTTGGTGCTCGCAAGTGCTGGAATGCCCAGACACACACACACACACACCCAGACACAACATTTCCCCTCCACACACACACACACACGCACAGAGACTGCAAGAGCGGCGCGCACACATAATGTCCGCCTGATTTATTTGCCATAAGTCAAAGCAGGCGCGCGCACATGCACGCTGCCTATGCGCGCCACGTGTGTGCGAGGGAGAGAGAGTGCGAGCGAGCGCTGCGAGAGCATGAAGAAAAGGCTGGGTTATTTGTCTTGCGGCAGCGCTATTATTCATTTGGGCTCGCTCTCTCTCTGTCTCTTTGCCTCGCTCGTTCACTCACTCACTTGCTCGCGTTCATTTCTGCTGCGCTCATTCGCTCTCTCGGCTCTTGCTGTGTGTGTGTGTGTGCGTGCGCTTATCTGTGTGTACTGCTGTGGTGGTGTGTGTGAGTATCTGAGCGCACGCTCTCTCTCTCTCTCTCTCTGGCTGATTTTAATGGCCGAAGTGAAGTGTTTATCGTTGGCACACAATATTCGCAAGTGGCATTTCTTATGCCGCCGTCGGCCAAGCCCGCCCCCTTTTTCACTCAAACTCAACACACTCTCTCTCGCACACACACACACACACTCGCACACAGACATTGTCGCATTCTTGTGCTCTCTTTGTTTTTGTTCGACTGCTTTCCTGTTGCTGCCAGCGTTCGTGTTGTTGTTGTCGTTGCACTTTCCTCTTGGCTTTTCTTGGCAGCAGTTGAAAAACCGCGCCACAATTGGCAGCGCGTCTTTGCGTCTTTTCTTAGAAACCCCCCAACCCCTCCCCCTTTCTTCATCACACAAAAGTTGGCAAAAAGAGTTGTTTTAAAAATTGTTTATGACCACAAACGCTGGCGCTGTTCATTTTCCGCGGCAAGCTGGGGGGAAAATTCTGCCCCGTCTTCGCCACTGATTAATAGTTTTATTTATTTTTAGCGCTCATCTTCCCCAAGTTCCTTTTTGTTGTTGCTCATCTCTTTCGCTTTGCTTGTGCTTGTCTCTTTTTGTCGTCGTCGTCTTTTCGTAAATTTATGAGTCTTTATTAAAATGTTATACGAGTTTGTTATACGTTGCTTGTTCTCCACTTCTTCTTCGTCTCCCTCCGTCTTTTTTGTTCTCGTCTTCTTTTGCAGCCTGTTTCTTATTCATTTTTATCAGCTCTGTGTTTTTTATCAAATTTTCTGTCAGTTTTGTCTGATTTATTGTCGACATTCTCGTAGGACGCCAATGAAGTGGATCACTGAAAGAGAACTCAGCGCAGATAGCGCGGAATACAGGGTGCCGACAGCACTTAATGGTTGCCGTTGGCTACTTGAAATCAGTCTGACTTATCTCCAAATAGTTAAGATCTTTTTACAGAGATTTCACATTTAGTTAAACATTTTCTTAAGTACATACATTATTTATTTCCAGTTTTAAGATTTTATTGTAGATTTCTGCAAATTTCAATTAATTTTTTTTTTTAACTTTACTTAACTTTCCAACCATTTATTTATTTATTTTTCTCTTGCCTTTTGCTAAGTTCAAATCTAATTGAACTGCACTTGGCTGCACTTAGTTTCGTGGACGCCATTGTTGTTGCCACGTTGACAATTCTCCCAAGTTGCAAGTTGGCCTCTTGCTCGTTTATCTGCACCACGATTGGAACTCAGCAGCTGAACCTGAACTTTGTTGACCCCCGAAGTGCAACATGTGAACGTTGTCAGCTTTTCTCTGCTTCTTCTCTTTCTTCTTCTGCTTCGCCTGCAACGTCTTGCAGTTGTTGCTGTTGCTGTTGCAATGCTGTAGTTGCTGTTGTTGGTCGCATCGTGTTTGTGTCCTCGAGTCGATCGAATCATGACAAGAATTTCGTGCCGCAAACGCCAAGCGAATGAGAAATGTTGTTCATGCCACGTTATTTTTTGTGCATTTCTGCGGGAAATTGTCGTAAATTGCAGGCGGCACGAACTGCAAACAGACGCGGCCCCCGTAGCTGCACGGGCGGAGTATGCGGGAGGCATAGCCAGGCCTTTGCCTCAGCCAGAGTCTAAACATTAGAGTTATCCTTGAGCAGAATTCCTTTCCAGGTTTTTTATGCATTCCTCAACACATGAGCAACAGAGCCTTTTCTCTGCTGATAATTAACTTTTTAATGGCCCTAAAACAGTCAAGGCTACGCGACTAGGTCCAGCCTGCTTGGGTTGATTTTTAAGGATTCGTCGCACCATAAAAAACTGTACACTCAAGTGTCATAAACAAAACCGCGTGCAGCTCGCAGCGACGAAGGCAACGAAGGCTAATTTGCACTTCCGTTGAAAACTCGCTGGCAGGATGCTGTCAGACAAAGTGCAGGACACACACACACACATGCACATAGAACTGTTGGCATTTAGGTAGATAGGCCGCGAGTGCGTCCTGCATTTGTCAGTTTTTTATGAAGTGTCCAGCGCAGTGCCAACTGCCGGCGCCGGCAAAAAAGGACGAGCAAAAACATCAGGTAAATGCGGCTAAATTGCCAAACTGTTCAAGGATATTTTGTGTAAATGCGTGAAAATTGCTAGAAGGCTGCCAGAAAGACTTGTTGGAATTGTTGAGGGCAATAAGAACACGTTTAATGAGTGCATTTAATTTTATATATTATTGCAATAGACAAGGTAGAAATAAGTCTTGAAAAGTATAAGTTTGAACTTAGTAAGTTATGAGTATTAAAAAAGATGAAAAGGTAAAGGGAAACTTAAAATTAATTCATCGAAATTTTAATTGAATTTTAAGAAGAGTTTGAAGTAGGGAAGAAATGTTAACTTGGGCTTCTGATCATATGCCAAAGAATTGATTCATGAATAAAGTCAATCATAATAAGCTTAACACTAGAACAGACCTTGATAAAATTATATCCTGTTAATTGTATGTTTGGATATGTATAATTTAGTAAAGAATTTAATCATCAATTGTATCAAGTGTGTACGAACAATAAGAGAATCCAGAACCATCTTCGGGTAACGACAAGAACCTCCCGCATAATATCATCATGAAATAGACTCTTCACTTCATACATGAACCATTCCATAATTCCATTAAGCCAATGCATCTTTCAATTACACAAATCATCTTTCAAAATAAATAAAAAAATGTGCCCAGTGTGAGTTGCAAATAGACAGCTTCCATTGATAAGCTGCAGCAATGAAAAAAATAACCCTTGATGTTATGAAAATTAAATTCATTTTATTATCTGCATTAATATTGCGACCTTTAACTGCAAACCGAGTCGGCTTTTTTCTCTCTCTCTCTCTCTGTTTTGCAAATTAACTGAGGCGCAATTCAAGTTGGCGGCGCTTATCAGATTTCTAATTAATTTAATTTTGCGCCGTGTTGCTTGCCGCTAAATGCCTGAGTCGACAGAAATGCTGACGGGGGGAGAGCAAACACGGGAAAGGGGGGAGGGAGGATGGAGACTAGTGGCACCAGGCAGGTGGTGGACGGGCGACTTCCTGACTCTTGTCAAAGTCTGCTGATTAAATCAGTCATAGAAATGTCGAGAGAGGCAGCAAAGCAAAAAAAAAGCAAAGGAAAACAAAAGAGAAAGAAAGGCTGGAAAAACCTTTAGACCAAATCAAATATTTGCCTGGCAGGACAGCACAGAGCCAGGGAAGGGGAGGGGGCAGACCAGCATTTAACCGTTAGTTTTGTGGTCTTATTATGCAAAAAGCGGCAGTGGCTGAGTCGGACCACCATCGGGACAGACCAGACCAGGCCGGGCCAAGTCAAGCAAAGAGCCACGACACAAAAACCAAACACGAAACAGTTAAAAACGCCATGCTGAAAGCACTGTAGAGATTGGCAGGGGGGGCAGAGGGGGGACCGACGGACGTAGAAGGAAAAAAGTCATCGTCATCGGCAATTCAAACATATGCAGAGGCCTCCCTCTTCCCCTCTCTGTCTCTGTCTCTCTCTCGGCCTGCTTAGTTAGCCTCATTTAGAAAACGTTTGTTATGCAATGCCAACATTTGTATTCGAAAATGTTTTTTATTCAGTTGTTGGCGTTTTTTGCCTTTTGTATTTGTAACGTTTTTCGTTTGCCTGGCGCGGCCTAAATGGCTGACGACGCGACTCTGCGCCGCTCTCTCAGTCGCTCTCCTCCTGCTCCTACTTCTTCTCCCCCTCTTCTTGTTGGCCGTGCCCTGCCTGAGAACGAACATGGCTTTGTGTCGACTTCAGCTGTTTTTCCGAACGGGTCGCGCTGACTCGAGTCGAGTTTGAATTTTAAATGCAATCATTTCCTTTGCTGCAGTTGACTGTGTGCCCCCCACTTCTCCCCCCTGCCGACTGGGCTAAGGACACTTCGTGATTTTCGCTATGATTGTCTGAAATGTTTTTCTTGCCTAACTAACGAGCAACCAAATTGTTTAAATATGCGCGCGAGATATAAAACATTTCGTGAGCTACGAGACCAAAACTCAACGGGATACCTGGCCAGCAGAGACCAGGAAGACCCCAACCCAGCACGGAGACCAGGCCCGGATCGCAGCAAAGCTTGTCGAACAGATTTCGATCGCAACGCGAACGCGCACGCCCGCAGAAAGTCCAAAAAAAAAAAAAAAAAAAAAAACGAAATATCTCATTTGATTTATGTTGAGCGGCATTTTTGGCGCAATTTATAAAGATGTCGACAAAATACATAGAAACATACAAACACATATATACTTGTATAGGCGTGTGTATATAGCGCATAAATCTGAGAGTTTCACGTTTTACCTAAACGCAGACCCTGCGCTGTCAACCCAATTCAAATTGTGTACAAAATCGTGAGGCGCATAATTAAAATTTATATGTTTAATTCATTGCAAGGGGTGTCGGGACGGGGTAGGGACTTTGGGTCGACGGAGGCGGAGTTCAAAAACCAGCGGCAATTGAGTTGTTTTCGGCAAAGAAAAAATATTTTATAAATCTCGCTGCGATAACAAGTTAATTTCGATAAGCGAGAATCACGATTGATCGCACTTAATGCCATAATTGATTGTAATTGCCAAAGAGCCGAAAACCAGTTGTGATATATCATTAATTAGCCGGTCTGTTGCAAGTAATTTTTAATATTAAAATATCTCTCGTGCATTTCTAACTCATGAGTTGCAGTAAATCAAGACTGCATTTGATTCAAGTCTGCCCTTGATTCATATATAAAACAATCGAGAGTTTGGTTCATCTATGCTTTATATACAGCCTCCTCACTCAAGAGAACACTAACCAAGGTCTTCTCTCGCACTATCTCTGTCCCTGGAAACGAGAGCAAACAAATGGCGCCAGTTGGCCCCGACAACGACGACGAGTAGGTTGGAGGAGACAACTCTGGTCAGGGCCAATCGGGCGATCGAATCGGCCGAAAGACGTTGCCATTTTTGGTGCGATGCGAAAACTTTACAATGGCAATTAAAAGTAATTACCAGAGCCATTAACGCAGCGACAGCAGCAACTGCAAAAAAGAAACACAGACAGCCGAGCCGGCCTCGAGTGGCAGCAACCAAAAATGGCCAAAAGGAAAAACCGCCGAGAAACTGCAAGAAAAGCAAAGGCAACGCGAAAAAAAAAGAAAAAGAAACAAACACGAAAAAAATGCACGTAATTTATTTGTCATCAATTGGCTGGCAATAAATCAGACAATCACAAAAATGCTGTCAACATTAAGTCATGTGAATACGAGTACGAATACGAGTACGAGTACGAATGCGAGAACGAATACGAATACGAATGCGAATACATTTGCCGCCGTAAGAGTTGCGGCGGCAGCAACAACAAGATCGCAAGATTTATGGGCGTGTAACCTGTTTCTTTAATTGCACATTTGCAGCCCCAAACGACAACGGCAGCAGCAGCAGCAGCAACAGTCGCCGCGGCAGCAGCAACAGTTGCAGCTAAAACGGCAGCAAAAACGTGAAAAATGAATTAAATAAAAATGCACACAAAGCAAAAACGAAACGCTTTGAAAATGAACTAAAAACAGTAGCAACAACAGAAGGAAACAGTCACAAAAAGCTGACTTGATGCTGATGTTGCCGCTTGGCAGCACTGCCTCAAATTCGGTGGCAAGTTGCGGTTGCAACTGCAAAAAGCGCTTGCATCGTTCGTCAGCGGAATTGTCGCCATTTTGTAGCATGCAACCTCATTAATTAGCCACTGCCATATGTAGAGACAGACAAGGAAAGGAAAACAGAGACAGAGACAGACAGAGAGAGGGAAACAGAGACAGAAAGATAGCAGACAGAGTGAAGAAGAAGGAGCGAGTCAGCTTGAGTCTCTCTCTGTGAAGTCCGTCATTAAATTCAATTGCCACTTTTCGTTGACTATTTGAGGCCAAGTTGCTGCTCAGGCGTTTGATTTGGAGAAAAGCTAGTTAAATCAGTTTTTTTAGACAAGGCAATTAACTGTAATTTGAAACCAGAATAGGAAAGACATGAGTATTAAACTGAGGAGATAATTAAAATAAATATGCAGCTATTTTTAGAAGAGTTTAAACTCGAATTTAATTGTTTGCTGTTTAGAGTTTTTATTTATTTAATGATTAAACATTTTATAAGGCAAATACATACGATTTATCTGATGATAAGTTATATATTTAAGGATATATATCTCATAAAAAAACCATTCAGTTCTGCAAATAAATATTTATCTTATGAACCAAATTATCAGTCAAAAAGAATCCAAAACATTGCACAATCAACTCAAAATTCAAATCTATTCACATATGTATAATGTGTAATACAAAAGACACAATTTGGGGCAACTTGCAAGTGGCAAAAGAGAAAGAAAGAGAGAGAGAGGAGTACAGTAGAGATGAGCAGCAAACATGCAATAACAATAACAATTTCAGTTGCATGTTTTTTGTCGAATTAAAATTTGCAGCGTGGCACGTTCGCAGTTTTGCCGCCAAAGTTTCGAGCTGATCCTGCCACAGGCACAGGCCGCAAGTACGCACAGAGAGCGAGAAATGAGGAGAGAAAATGAGGGAAAGAGAGGGGAGAAAGGGAAAGGGGGAGTCTCTGTCTCGCTTAGTTATTCATGTACATTTGTATCCTGCGCATAAAATGCGGCTGCGGCTGCTGTGCGGAAAGGCAGCAGACAAATCGTAATGAAACTCTTCTTCTCGCACAGCAGCAACGGGGGCAGGGGCAAGCCAGGCCAGGACACTACTTCTTCTGTGCTCCATTGTGTGGT
Organism: Zaprionus africanus; assembly: GCA_018151435.1. Classification (NCBI taxonomy): domain Eukaryota; kingdom Metazoa; phylum Arthropoda; class Insecta; order Diptera; family Drosophilidae; genus Zaprionus; species Zaprionus africanus. Next base: position 9,573,447 of record JAECXB010002309.1, on the reverse strand, counting down.
TGCCGCGCCGCAGACGAAGAACGCCAGCAGTGTTGGAAGGGGGGCAAGGCGCGAGGCAGCGAGGCAGCAACATTTCGACATAATGTAAACTAATTAAAATTCAAAAGCCATAAACAGATTTTGCCAATAAAACTTTGCTAGCTAAATATTTTTTGCGCACACACACACAGTGAGGGGAAGAACAAAGAGGGGCTGGCAAGGGGAAGGTGGGGAAAACAAAGAAAACTTTGGACAAATACAAGTGCGGGATTTTCGGTATCAAGTTTTTCGCTTGCTGAGCCTCGGGCGAGGAGGAGCGCAAGTTAAAGGCTTCTCTTAAAGCTTTTTCTTTGCAACTTCCCATTGTTGTTGTTGTTATTGTTGTTGTTGTTGCTATTGTTGTTGTGCATTGTTAAGACATATACGTGAGTGTTATTTGTATATATTTTGAAGATATGTTGCTGTGCATGTGTGGCTGAGATGTGCTCTCGGGACTCGGGACTCGACTCGACTCGAGTCTCGAGTGCAGGATGTTAAACGTAGGAAGTGTGGCCAACAACATTTTATACTCGAGCGCATAATATTCATATGCAGGCCATAAAAAACTTTGGCAGCTCAACGAGAGATCTTCCGTCTCCTTCTTTGCCTTGTTGCCAGCTACTCATATTTTTCCCAACTCTACTTTCTACTATCTTTCGCTGTGTACAATGGGCCAAGTGTTGAAGGAGAGCACTAAAATCTTAGGGCAGTGAAATGGAATGCTTTTATAGTTTATATGGTTTATAATGGCAAGCGGTAGTATCGGTATACTATTTATGCACACAAGAAATGTGCACAAACTATTAATCATATTATATAATATTAAATTAACAATAAATTAAATTGTTAATCACATTTAGTTTAGAGAAATAGAAACATTAATTCTTTACAATAGGAGTTTAGAAATTTTTATGATTATACTATCGACAATTTTTCTTATAGGAGTAAATACTATTTGTGAACACTACTTATGTACATATTGTAAAGGTTGCAGTTAATAATAATAAATATCTAATCAATCAAAGGAATAAAAACATTATGTAGGTTTCAATGGCTTAAAGCAATAGCAAAAAAGGTTTTTAATGACAATACTATCGATAACTGTTGTTGTATGAGTTAATTCTTTTTATGGACTTAAGTTAAAAGCAACAGTCAATAATGTTTATTTCAAAATGCTTAGAGGATTGAAAATATATTGGTTACAATGGGTTACAACAGGAATTAAAAAGTTTTTTAATAGTTATACTATTGAAATACTATCGATAACTATACTTTAGAGAGTCAGTAGAGAACTGAACATCTTTCGATGATTTTTTATATTAAAACCACAGCCGACAGTTTATTCCTTGAGGTTTCTTCAGTAAACTCATTAGAAATGTTCAATCTTAGTCTTCTTCACCTTCACCATTGTGTCATATTCCTTCACTCGATTGTTGGACAAACATTTGTGCGATATACGAGAGTCGCAACGCTCTCTCATCTCTCTTCTCATCTCAGTCTGAGCCGTGCTTAGCTGTGTGTGTGTGTGGGGGAACATATATTGGAGCTTGTGTTTGCTGCTGAACAATTGAAGTTCGTCGGGGCAAATATAAAAAATGAGCGCAGAGAAAGGAAGTGAGAGGTAGAAGAGGCAGAAAGGGGGAGAGAGAGAAAGAGAAAGAGAGAGCACACTCGTAGTTCTATTTGTTGTTGTTGCCGCCGTTGCAACGCCTCCAGTTGCCAACCAAGTTGCAGCTAGCTGGCGTAGGGACTGCGAGGGGAGGCAGTGGCAGAGAGGGGGAGAGAGAGGGGGGAGGGATGGTGCGGCGGCAGCTTAACTTAACTTTGCTTTTACTGCGATAAAATGAAAATTGCACACGCGCCATAAATAAGGATTCTCACAAGGATAATTTATAAAACTTTGCTCGCAGCGTTTTACTTATGAGCAGCAGGCGACGCCAGACACACACGCACGCACACACTCACGTGCACACTGAGAAAAAGAGAGAGAGGAACAGACATGCAGCCAAGCCCGTCTACCTGTCCCTGATGCACTTCCAGCTACTTCTCTTCCCCTTCCTTCCTTTCCTCTGAGTTAAGTTTGTAAATTGCGCAAGTGCTGAGACTATGACGTATACGGCCAGGCTGCCACAAAGCCTATCTAACGGAACCTGCGGCACTGCCTGACCACTGCAGCAGAGCAGCCCCCTTCACCTACGAATCTCCCTCTCCCCCATCCTCCCCTGGGCAACAAAGTGACCTCCGCACAACAGTCGAAATTGTAATCGATGTGCGAAATAAACAAAAGCGGACATAATTATCGAGTTATCGCGCGACGCCCTGGCTGCGGGTGTGGCATGCCTCCCTCCCCCCTCCCCCACTCTCTCCCACACACACTCACTGTGAATATATATGACCCCGGCGGGCCTTGCTAAGCCCGCACCGAAATTTTCGCAATGCCAACGCATCGCATCGATATTTATGATGTCATGGATTTTATTGTTGCCTCTGCTGCAAAATATTCATATGCGTTGCAAGAACACACGCCGATGCTTGCCACTTGCCACTCGCCGTTGTCCGGCTCCGGCTCCGGCCCCGGCTCCGGGTCCGGCACGGAAACAGTAAAACGACCATCAGCCGTGCAGGATGTAAATTTTGCAGCAAAACGAGACGCACAACGGGCGGGAGGGGAGGAAGTGTCAAGAGAGGGAGAGAGAGAGAGGGAAGCTGGTAGAAAGGAGTGAGAGGAGAGAGGGGAAGGGGACTGAGTGTCGTCGGGTGGCTTGTTATTGACGCTGGCGATAAGGAGGCGCTGGCCAGAGTCAAATTTCGAGCAGGTTCAGGCCCAGCTCCATCGCCAGTGCCTGCCACAGATGCTCTAGGTCAGAGTGCAATAAAATGTTGCCAATAGTATTTCGACGCTCTGTTGTGTTCTATTGCCTCTGCCTCTGCCTCTGCTTCTTCTGCTGCTTTTTTCGCTCTTGTTTCGCTTGTTTTCTTTTTTTTCTGCTCTGCCTATTGCCAACTTTGTTGCGAGTCAGAGCCCGCAGAGCCGACTGCGGATCGAGGCCCAGCATCAGTTAAGAGCTCTGCACGGAAGTTGCACATATGGCTGGGACAGTCTATACAGGGGGAGGGGGAAGGGAGCTGGTCAGCGGACTGTTATGCGGGCTTGGGGTCGTTTGGGGTGTCGGGTTCGGTGGCTGCTGCGAGACACTTGAGTTATGCGCATAGATTGAAAATTGTCGATAACCGAAAAAAGAATCGCACGAACTGCAGCAACAAACAACAAACAGAAACAACAACAGCAACAACAACAAACAGAACTCGCGGCAGTTGGCAATTGTTGTTTGGCTTGTGGTGGGAGAACAACAACAGCAGATTGGAGGCAGAGACACAGAGAGAGAGAGGAGAGAGGTAGGGAAGGAGGGCAGCGATACCAACTGGCTTTTGGAGGCGTGTCCACACGAAGTTCGAGCGCGTGATACAACACGCCATTATAAAGTTATTAAAAGACAACACACACAAAAAACAACAACAACAACAACAGCAACACAAACAGGTTGCAAGCGTTGCAGAGACAGAGAAATTGCCACCCGAGGGGGGAAGCTGAAAAAACAGACTTTGAGACAGTTTTGTAGGCGATTCAGTTGCGTTTAAGGAAGCTCTTTAGCTAATCGAAATTGCAGAGCAAAAATCATGAATAATTGAGCAGGAAAAAAAACTGATGAGCAATCAAGGAGATCTCCGTCTCTCAGGTTAAACTTTAACAGAAGTATTGTAATATTCTTCAGAAAATTTAATAAAAAAGAAACGAACAACATGAAAATTCAATAAAAAAGAAACAAACGACTTCAGGGAGAAGTGAAGACAAGATGAAATAAACTGAATATTTTATAGAGATATTTAACTCTCAGGTTAACTGACTGTTGATATTAATTATGTAAAATACTTTGGTTAAGGAAGATTTTAACAGTCCCATTAAGTAACAAATACATTATTGTTTTTAATCAGATTAAGACGCATTCAAGAAACCTCTCTATCATCAACAGAGTATTGAGTAAAAGAGGAAATACACAGAAACTGACGATCAAATATGGAATCATTTCATGTAGATCTTTAATTGACTGAAGAATATATGGTATTGGTAGTCGACGCTGGTAAAGAAAGTACTTTGGTTGAAAGAGAATTGAACAGTCTTAAATAAAAAGTATTAAGTTCATATTCATTAATACAACAGATTCAATTCATTTAAGAAAACTCTTGCAAAAATCGACGTAGAGAATCAAAAACAACAGAAGGGAGGAGTGAATAAACGAAAGAATAGAATCAATTATGAAGTCATTTTGAAGAGATCTTTAACTCTCAGGTTAACAGACTGAATAATAGGTGGTATTGATTGTTAAGACTGGTAAAGAAACAATTTGGTAGCTTGGTTAAGGGAGATGTTCACAGTTCTGTAAAGTAACAAATGCATTTTTGTTTGTTAACAGATTCAGTTTTATTAACAAATCTAGCATAGCGCATTGGTACATATAAAAGAAAAAAGAGTTGTGAATTGAAGAGGTAATAAACTGAAACTGAGAAACAATTATGGAAACATTTCATGTAGATCTTTACTGAAAGCATAGCCGAATCAATAATATATATATTTATTTTACACAGCACTTTAATGAAAGAAAGTTTAGATTGGAAAGGAAAACAAAGTGAGATTTTGAACATGTTGTTCAGGTTGCATTTATTAATAATATTTGAAATTAAGTTGGATACATCCTTAATTTTCTGCCTATAAGTTCTACGCTTGTTGTTCCATTCCGACGCTCGTCTGCCTCCCCCTCCACTATTACGCTGACAATATTGCAACCGTCTGCTGGCAGTCAAAATGCGCGACAGAAAACAAAAAGAATTTTGCAACAATGCGAGAATTGTTTATGAGATTAAGCTCATAAACTGTGAAAATGCATTTTAATTGAAGTGCAGCTTTGGGACTTAATAATATACGCTCCCATTCTCGCTCTCTCTCCCTCTCTCTCTCGCTCTCTCTCTCTTGTGCCCAGGACAGCGTTGCTGTTGCTGGGGACAGTAAATTGCGAATATCGCCATGTGAAAACTGTGCAAAATGTAGACAAAATGAACAGCGTACTGGCCTGCACAATGGCGATGATTGTTTGAACTTTGCTGGCGCTTCACTGACGTTTTTTGCCTGCAATTTTCTGGCCATTTTTCTGCTGCTGCTGTTGTTGTTTTTCATTATATAAAACTGCCAATAAATCGGCAATAAGCATAAATCGCGTAGATTTACGACACGCAGGAATATAAAATAAATTAGTTTCGTTTGGTTTTGTGTGTGCGAAAAATAATGCGCGTAATTAAGAGCGCGTTGATAGGCGCCTGCCAAAGTTCAGCGTGGCGAAAGTGCTGATAAGATGCGCCTCCTCCTCCTCCTCTCATGCTCCTCCCTCCTCCACCTCCAGCTGCCTCCATTTGTCAACGTTTGATTTACGCTTGCTCTCTCGCGCGGATGTGGCACTCAAGATGCAACGGAAGTGTCGCTGCGACATCGCACTAATTGTCTGTAACTTGCACTTGGAATGTGGGGGTGTGTGGGGGGAAGGTGGCGCCCCTCGACTCATAAATACCTCATGTTGCATGCATTTTCAATGAGGAATCGTCTGCGCCGAAAAACAGACAAAACAAGCCATTTAATTTGAATGAATCCGTCAGAGAGGGAAGCCTTGGAAAATGCAGACAGAGGAAAATGGGAAGCGCGAAGCGAACTAACTGCGGCTCATTCTAAGTTGGCAGTTTTCATGGCTTTGTTCAGAATTACCATCAAGTTGACAGTTCTATGGCGCGTTGACAGTTCTCGCACACACTCCACACACACACAAACAGACATAGACACACTTGCCTCGTATGCAAATATGTCGCCAACTCGCTGGACTCATTCTTGTGGAAAATGTGTCGTGTGAAGAGCCCGCAGAACGGAAGGAAGGAACTGGCCGAAACGAAACGAAACGAAACCAAAAAGAACTCAAACAAAATGAGGAATGTGCTTGGCTAACAGAAAAAAGTGCAAATGTCTGGGGGGTGGACAGGCAAAGCGAGAGAGAGAGAGGGAGGGGGGAAGAAACCTTCGCACACTGTGGGCAAAAACTTGAAAATGCAAATAAATGTAAGTTGGCCATTTTCATTTCTCTTTCTCCTCGTTTTTTTTTTTTTTGCTTTAAGCGAGTTCTTTTTTTCTGGCTTTATTATTGCGTTGTCACGTCACGAATTCGTCACGTGAAGTATGTGCCCTCCCTTCCTCTCTCTCTCTCTCTCCTCTGTCTCCCTCTCTGTCTGTCTGTCGCTGCTACGACTCTTATTCAAAAGTATTTTGGTCGTTGGCATTTAAAGTGTCACATTTATATGGCATTTTTATGCGGTCCTATGAGTGCGACTAGTCCCTAGTTCCTCTACACTCCCCCTCTCCCTCGGCTTTTTCACCTCCTCCCTTGCCTGTTGTCTGTTGTGGCATTTTAAAACGCGCCATCTCTCTCCGCACATTTCTACACAATGGCCACGTATAAAAGTCACTCACGTGTTAAAATACAACGACACTTCAATGGGTTGACTTCAGTCCCCCCTGCCCTTTCCCCTTCTGCAACAAGAGTGCGACTGACAGCTGTGGTGATTAGACTAGCAAAGCCACGGAGCCAACTCGATAATAGAGCAAAGCTTTCTGCAGTGTGAAAATTCTCTACAACATTTCCTCTTAGAATACCTTTCTCTATACAGAATTTCCTTTCTCAGAGAGTAACTGAGCTGCTAATGAACATACTCAAACTGCAGCTAACTATATAATATATATATCTTTAGCATTTCTCATCTTGTAGCATCTCATTCATCAGCAAATCTCTAGAGTATCTCGAGTATTTCGTGATGAATGCAACAATTGCCAGGCCATTGCAGGCATTGCGGCTCCAATTACAAGCTGTGCCTGAGAAAATGAATTTCTTTGGGCAACGATCTGACATCCCACTCGCACTCTGACTCTCTCACAAAACATGGCGACCAAGGTTTCCTCCATGTTGCTCAAGTGCTGCACAAATGTTGCTATTTTTGGTCTTCAACCACTTCAGTTCAGTTCGCTGCGAGCTGCAGCAAATGTCGCGCTAACTAGCGCATATGTGCACATTACACACACGCACACACACACACACACACGTATGTAGATGTAGTTGTAGCTGTAGCTGTACTAAGTACCCTTGCGCCAGTTACAACATGTTCCAATCATAAATCATAATTCAATATGGAGTACAACTCCCCCAAAGACAGACAAAGGGAGAGGGAGAGTGGATAAGGAAGGGAGGGAGCAGGGGCGGGGGTTAAACATGCCAGACAAGCATTGAATGGGACAGCGAACATTATCTATGGCCAAGTAATGTTGTACTACAATGAAATATGCATTAAAATTGCCTACCAATTGGCAGGCCGTGAAAATGGAAACCGATCTGGAGTAAAAAAAAAATCGAAGCGAAGCGAAGTCTTGTCGAATTACACAGCACACACGCACACAGAGAGAGTATATATGTTTGCATATATGTATGTGTGTAGTTTTCGTGGAAATTCAAGCTACGTAGAGAAGGAGGCTGTGGGGGCAGCTGGACCTCTCTCTTTCCTTAGCTCTTTCTGTATTTATAATTTGATTTTTGTGTGTCTAAGCGGCGCTACGGTTCGTCGCCTGCCAACGCTCCTTTGCACTGCAATCCCCCCCTCTGCACTCCTCTGCCCTCGCTGTGCACGCTGCCAGAGTTGCCAACGTCATGTCGTACATTAACTAGACTTAGTTGAGTGCTAATTGCATAAATCACATGAGGATTTCGACTCGTCTGGCTGCTCCCATGCACACGAAATTCTACTTGTCGTTGTACTTGAGAGACGGCAGGGGGAGAGAGGGGGGAGGGGAGTGGGTAAAAGGGGTGCAGGGTTGTTGGTTTGGGAATAGTTTTTGGCTTGCGAGCGATTAAGCAAATGCACACACGGACGACTTAGTCCACTAAGACCGCAAAGATGCTGCAGACATGTGGCACTAAAGTATCTTGTGGATGCCAAAGTATCTGCGTATCTCTGACCGCAACAACAACAGCAGCAGCAGCAAAGCACACCTGAGCCAAGAGAGGGGGAGGGGCCAGGCTGGCCAAAATATAAAAGAAGTTGTTGCCGATAGTTCGATGACATTGCCACAACTGCAACTGCCGACAACGAGAAGCAGAAGAGGAAGAAGCAGAAGAAGAAGAAGAAGAAGAGGAAGAAGAACAAGTAGGAGACAGCGTACAACATCATCAAGCTGCGTCTGCTGGGTCTCTCGGTTCGAGTGCAAGGCCTGAGAACTTGCCACTGCCAGCGCAAAAGTGCCACAAAAGAGACCCGCATCCGCAGCGCAACACGACAAAATCCATTGCAGCAGAGGAAGCAGAAGCGGGGGGGGAGGGGGACTGGCAAGGGAACTGCTTGTTTAAGATTTAAAAGTAAAAATAGCTCCTTATTCATCTTCGATACACGAAGAGCAGCTGAGCATGAGGACACGCCGCTGCACTGCACTGGGAGTAGATGGCTGCCTCAATGTTGCATGTTGCGCTGCATGTTGCTTCATTTGCATATGCTGCGAGGGAGGCAACTGTGGGCGGGGTTCGGCAACGCAATCCTGCAGGCAACTGGGGGCCCAGTGGCAATAGGCAAAAGTAGCGCAAAATGCAAATCACAATGCGAAGCGACTGCCGCGCGCGTTTCTTGTGCGATTTGCGCGCGTTTTGCGTGCGACTTCTGCAGTTGCTGACAGAAAAGAAGGTGTTCAGCAACTAAAGGGAACTTTTCAACACTGAAATGGAATTAATATTATATTTTATATTATATATTGATGACACAAAGTGTGCTGGTATGTTTGTCATACATTTCTAGGGTATCTTTAGTGTTGCTCTTTATTCTTATTGATTTTATATTGCGCTGCTTTTTGGCTTTGCCTTTTTCCACATTTAACTCGAGTGTGTATAAGTGTTAGTGTTAGTATGTGTGTGTTTGTTCTTCATGTGTTGCTTCAATAGCTTCCTTGCTTTGTTGTTGCTGTTCTTGTTGCTGTTGTTGTTGCTGGTTCCGTTGTCTTTTGCCCTCTTTTATCTGCAGTTCGACTCTGGCGAAAGATTCGCTTTTGAGATATGCCCACAATAAAACACACAAATAAAACTGGCGAAACCTGCAGCCAACTGCGATTCACCTCGGCAGCAGTAGTGCCTCTGCCCCGCTTTCCCCTTCCTTTCATGCCTGCCCCCTCTTCCCTTCAACCCCTTTTGCTGTATGTTCGTCTCAGTCAGCGTCAGTTGCGTTTTCTTTGGAGCTGGCGGCAAACCTTTTGTTTATTTTATTATCGTTGGCTATTTGGCTGTTGCTGCACCTCCCTTCCCCCTCTCCTTCTGCTACCCCTTCTGCAACTCCTTTTGTATATGGAGTGTGGCGAAAACGCTTAAAACGAAATTTATTTAGTCGGCCCAGAGGCAGCAGAACAACAACAAAATCCCCGAGATTCGCAATGCGACAAAAATGCGAGTGAAAATAAAGCAAAGCGAATGTTAAACCAAAAACAGCAAACGAAACTAAAAATAAAACTAAATAGACCCCATGAAAATTTGTGCTAAAATTAAATTCAATAAAATTTATTTTTGCTGCTCGCACAAAATTTTAATTCAAAATTTTCGTGCGAAAAATTGAGGCTTAAAATAGACGCCAAATCAGCTGCCAAATCCAATTTTATGATGCTGCGCTCGACATTTGCATAAATGTGCGTGTGTGTGTGCGAGTGTGCGAAAGAGATGGCAAGCAGAGCGCAGCATGTGGCAGCCTTGTTGCTGCTGGTGCTGTTTGCATTTGGTTTAAGGGGGCAGGCGCGTTGCATGTTTGCCTTGTTTTGCAATTCGCGCATGCAACAGCGAACAGCACGCGAAGACAGATTAGAGATTCCCGCCTGCAGAGGAGGGAGGAAGAGGGGAATTGGAACTGAAAGCTGCCTGTTATCATTGCACAAACACTGCGGGGGGCAGAGCAAAATCAGAACGACAAGCCTTGTCTGTGGCAGCGAGTACCTGCAGCGTTGCACAGATTGCTCGGCCATGTTTAAGTTAAGTTTTCCAATATGAAAAGTATCTTAAAGTGCGCGCGAATGATTTCCACAACTGCAAACAACAAGAGCCATAAAAAGCAAACAGCGACAATTGTTCCCTCTTCCTTCTCTCTCATTTGCATATGCTGCCTGTCGTCGGCAAAGTAGAAACAAAAACAAAAATAAACAGCAGCGAAAAGTTCTTAAGCATTTGCTTTATCTTCTCCTTAGCCTTCTTCCCATTTCCCAGTCCAGACTAGCCAAGAATTGAGCCATGGCCCAGGCGCAGTCGTTTCTTTAATTTTCCAAAAACCATTCTCGATTTATGTTGCTGCCTATAGTAGAGATCTTCAATTATGCTGCCGAGGCACAACGTCCCTGGGGCACTTTGCTTGTTAGGCTGCGAAATTGCAATAATGTTAATTTTTTGCAACTATTTGCCGTGCAACCCTGCTCCTCCTGCAAGCGAACAACTTCAGCTACAGCTTCCAGTTCGAGTCTTCGCTCTGCAGTCGCTCCGAAAAGGGTTTAATTTCATTTGATGCCATTGCCCCAAGTACGTGTAAGTGTGTGTTTATGCTTAGCAGCTGCAGGGGCAGACAACTAAGGAGAGTAGGAAGAGGGGAGGCAGGTAGGGAGCTGGAGGTTGCCCTGTTGTCGTTGCCTGTTATCTGCGAAACTCCATTAGAAAGGCAACGCGGCGGCACGCAGGAAGCAAATGGAAGCAATGGCGCGCGCGTTGCAAGCTCCAAGTTGCCTTCAGCAGCAGCTAACGAAAGAGAGAGAGGGAGACAGAGCGAGAGCGAGACAGACGAGGCGCAAAAAACGACGACGCTTAACGACTTTAAGGAAAAATTAAAAACATCCCAAAAGGAATACATCTTCGCCCTGCCGCATACATCGCGCACAGAGCGCGAGAAACCCGAGAAGGAGCAGAAGACGAGGCCTGAGACCGAGCTCGAGACTCTTCTCCTTCTGTCCGCCTGTCCGCATGTCCGCCTGTCCGCGTTGTCCGTCTGCAACATTGTTAGTGGCTCTCGAATTTATTTTAACGAACTAGTTTGGTCGCTTCATACAACATCTTTTTGCTCCTCTCTCGGCTTCTTTTTCCTTTTGCTTCTTTCCTTCTTTTTTTTTGCCTGTTGCTGCGGACTCGGCTCGGCTGCATTTGCTGCGGGTTATAAAATATATTCGCCTTATATAAATAAATAAATTGGTAAATGGCGTTTCATTTGGAGCCGTGTAGATCCCTCTCTCTCTCTTCATTCTCTGTCCTTGTCTGCGCGATGTTGATGCGATGATAAATGCGGCAAAAACCTGTCGCAGTTCGCCGACTCGCTGCAAATTGAATTTATTTGCTCGCAATCGTCGCCACAACATGCAGCAGAGCAGGCATAGAAGACACACACACACACACACATACATACCTGTAGTTGGAGAACCAGTTGACGCTTTAATGGTTTGTCCGATTGTTCGAGCTATGTGAAGTATTTGCAGAGAGAAATGCAGGCACTGAATGGGTTGATAAAAGTTAAGTGAGAATGAGAAGAAGTTCTGCAACAGGTTGGAAAGAGAGGGCAGGCTTACTTGCATAAGAAAAGTATAGAAAGTATGGCTTAAGCATTTAGTAAGCTTGTTCTTCTCCCACTCTCTCCTTCTCATGTCTCATTAATCCATCATTAGCCAACTCGCTGACGTCATTATTGCCACAGCAAAGCCAAAATGAAGGGGAAAACTTTGCAGAGCGCGCCCAAATATGAGATAAACGAAACGGAACCACTCTTCGCAGCTGGCGCGCCCTTTTTATTTCGTTTTTTGGTGGCGCATTATGAGCAACAGCAGCAGCAGCAGCAACGAAGAAAAGAAGCAGCTAAAGAAAAGAAATCGCAGCGCAAAATGCTTAACGAGCACGAAGAGCGAAAAGCACAAAAAAAAGAAGCCAAGCACAAACTGAGAGCAGCAAAAAATGTTGCAAGCAAAGCGAACAGCACAAGAAAGAATTATTTACTTCAAATTCCGAGTGCAACATAGAATTCGTGCAGCGGCAACATGTTACCCGAAAAAGCGCAGCAGCAGCAGCAGCAACTGCAGCAACGGAGGCAACGGAGGCAACCGACTTGATGCATGCAGGAATAAAAAGAGCTAAAACGCCGATAAAAGCAACGATGGCAGCTCAACTTGGTCTGCTGCCCAGGCGGCCATGTTGCTGATTGCCATTGCAGCAGCAACAGCAACAACAGCAGCAGCAGCAGCAACTGCGACGGCAACTCATTGCGAATGCAACAACTGCGCGCGCCTTTCTCAAGACGCGGACAGCGTTTGGGGCAGCATCATTACTTCCATTCAAGCTGTTTGGCTTGGCGTGTACATAAAAAAAAAACAAAAAAAAAAAAACAACTGCATGCTGCCACAACCATTTTGGACAAAAGCAACTGGGCAATGGTTGCATGTTGCTGCCGTTGCTGCTGCTGCTGCCGTTGCAGCTTCCAACGAGCCACTGCCAAATAAAGCAAACGCATTGCGAATTCCTTGTCTCCTTTTTGCTTTAATGATTTAAAATTCCATTTTATGAATTTTATACTTAATGATGTGTTTTGCGTTGTATAGCATCGGGTAGGGACAGGAGCAGGGGGGGAGGGGGGAGTGGTCTCCATTGGGGCATCCTTTTGTGCCGCTGTCCTGCAACGACGCGACGCAACTCGACGCGACGTCTTTGCTTTTGATCTAAACGCTGCGTGCTTTTCGTAAATTGCTTTTCGTTGTCGTCCCTTTGGGCCCGACTGCGACGGCGACGGCGACGGCAACGGCGACGGCAACTGCAACCCGGCAACGTCTCCGGCCCGAGCGCGCCTCGTTTACCTTTTGTGGAAGCCGCGCATCCGCATGAAATGTGTGCGACTTGTTTTAATTTTTTGCATCGCTCGTCGGGGGTTTGTTTTTTTTCTTGTTCTCCGTTCGTTTTGTTTCATTGCAATTGCCCACTGCGTGGCATGAAATCGTTGCAACCAAAATATTTGCAACACACGCAAGATTTATGACTCGGGGCGTAAATCAAGTAGGCAACCTGCGAAAATGCGCTCTAAACAGTTGCCGATCTTCTGTTCATATTTTTTGCATCCCATTGACGCATGCAAATTTGGGCTCTGCTTGCCACCCGCTGTGGCAAGTAGCTCGCAGTACCTGCAGCATTGCGAATTTCCCGCCAAGTGTGTGCGTGCACAAATATGAATTTTCATAATTTTTGCACTGTTTGCGGTTTCCGTTACAGTTTCCCTGCCCCTGCCCCTTCCACTTTCCACTGTCCTCTGACCCCGTCGTAAAACAGCTGCAGCGCGGCGGCCTCTCGCTATCTTTTCTTTTTGCCATTTTCATGACAATTGTCGACAAAACAGTTTGCAGCGTTTTTTCTTCTTTTTCGTTTGTATTTTGTTTTCTGTTTTTTGTCATTGCCGTATCTCTCTCTTTGTGTGTGTGTGTGTTTAGAAAGTGCGTTACATGGCCGAAATTGTAATCCAGCGTGGAACATCGTTTGATTTATGGCGCAGCAGCAATTTTGGGCATTTAGAAAGTTGGTAGCACAATTTAGCTGGCACTGTAACTGAATGAAGAGCAGCGAGCCTTTAGTTTCAGTGCAGTTGAGGGAGAGTTGCAGAATGATTCGGCAGAGAAACATAAACTAAAGTGCGTAACTAGAAAGTGATAGAGAGTGATAGAAACATTTGTTGGAAAGATTCGTCAAAGGAAGCACAAGAAAATTAAAAGAGGAATTAGAAGTGAGGTAAATTTACTCGATGTACTATAACTTCTTCATAATAGCTCTGTGTATTTAAATAAATTATAAATACAAAATATATATATCAAATTCCCGAGCAAACTTCTCTATAAGATGATACGAGGGTCGTTTGATAAGTCCGTGACTTTTTGTATTTGCCGCGCACCTGCTCTAAATACAACACTGCTCCTGTCAGCAGTTATCGATTAACAGCTGACTGTAAAATTTTGAGAAAGCTGCGTTTTTTGGTTTGCGTTTTATAGGCATTGAAAGCAGACGATCTCGTGAATTTTAACGAAAATGGAGATCGAGATCGTCTGCTTTCAATGCCTATAAAACGCAAACCAAAAAACGCAGCTTTCTCAAAATTTTACAGTCAGCTGTTAATCGATAACTGCTGACAGGAGCAGTGTTGTATTTAGAGCAGGTGCGCGGCAAATACAAAAAGTCACGGACTTATCAAACGACCCTCGTATAAATTTTATAGAAGTCAAGTAGAAGATGGCAGCCAATTTTCCACTTCATTTGCTATATTGTAAATGCAGGCCAAGTAGATGCACTATATACCATATATACATACATACTACATGCAGTATATATATACAATACCTTACTGCCAGTTGACCCTTTCGGGTAATTGCCAAAGGTGGCGAAAAGGATGCGCCGCGTGCTGGCATAAAAATTCAATTATCACTTAATAACAACGCGGGAAATGAAAATAGCGCGTGGCAGTTGCACAGTTGCACAGTGCCACACTGCCACTGTGTTGCAACGTTATGTATGCACTGGCATTACGCACTGTTGTTGCTTGTAAACTGTCGACTGGACACTGCAGCAACCTGCAACGTTGCAAGAACGTTTGCACTTTGCGTTATTAACAAAAGGTCGTTAAAGCATTTTTAAGTCACTTTATGCGACGCATTTTAATTATTTCATTTTACTCAATTACGAGGGTCGTTTGATAAGTCCGTGACTTTTTGTATTTGCCGCGCACCTGCTCTAAATACAACACTGCTCCTGTCAGCAGTTATCGATTAACAGCTGACTGTAAAATTTTGAGAAAGCTGCGTTTTTTGGTTTGCGTTTTATAGGCATTGAAAGCAGACGATCTCGATCTCCATTTTCGTTAAAATTCACGAGATCGTCTGCTTTCAATGCCTATAAAACGCAAACCAAAAACGCAGCTTTCAAAATTTTACAGTCAGCTGTTAATCGATAACTGCTGACAGGAGCAGTGTTGTATTTAGAGCAGGTGCGCGGCAAATACAAAAAGTCACGGACTTATCAAACGACCCTCGTATTTTGAGGGCCTTGAGATCGTCTGCTTTCAATGCCTATAAAACGCAAACCAAAAAACGCAGCTTTCTCAAAATTTTACAGTCAGCTGTTAATCGATAACTGCTGACAGGAGCAGTGTTGTATTTAGAGCAGGTGCGCGGCAAATACAAAAAGTCACGGACTTATCAAACGACCCTCGTACACCGCGAAAATATGATGCAACATGCGGCAAGCGAAAGATGCCTGTTGAAAAATAAAAATCTGCAACTCATCATGGTAATGAGCAGCGGAAAAAGAAAGAAGGGAAGAGACGGAAGAATACTTTGGGATTCTTTTAAAGGGCTAAGAAAAGTTAAAAAATATAAAATAAATGTTCTATAATTGATAAAGAATTAATTAATAAAGAATTCGAAGCATATTTGATTAATGTAGAATTTTTTATTATATTCTATTCTTACATTATTTATTATATAGAATATTTATTATAGAAAACTTCTGCAATATATTCAAACTGCATGTTTCGTATATTTTATACCAATTTATGCCTTTTTAACTACTACTCTACTATAACTATGCTTTCCTATAATCTTATTATAAAATTACTATAAATATTTATAATAATTTAAACCAATACAACTCATACTAAATAATTACTTTCTTCTCTTCATTTTAGGTAAGTGTCACTTCCTTCACGTTTGATTCTTCCTACCTCGCCAAGACATTGACAAAGCAAAGCGATTGCAGCTTAAAGTGAGTAAATAAAATAAACTTAAACGAAACATAAACGAAACAAAGCAGATGCGCAAGCAACCACCAGCTAAACGTAGAGACGTAAGCATAAACTAGGCAAGCAAGAAAATCCATTTTCCAGATTAGCTGCAAATGCGAAACAAAAATTGGAAAATTACTCATGCGTGTTTTCAGACTTCTCTCTCTCCCCCAAAACTCCATCTCCAGCCCCGGAGCACACACACACGCATGCGGGGATTAGTTTACGTAAAAATAGCAAATGTTTCTCTTTCTTCTTCTTCTTCTTCTTTGGCTCTGCCACCCACAAGTGGGTGAGGCTCAGTTCAGCAACCAAAAAAAAGGCTACAAAAAACTCAACGCCCTCATTTAAATTTATTTGCGCAAATTTACTTTCCCATAGCATAAAATCAAATCCAATCAATAAGCATCTTAAATAAATTCATGGCGCCCGCACACACACCCAGGCACACTCACACACACACACACACACCCTCTTAGACATGCATCCGTTGCGCCCCAGCCCTCTCTCGCTGTCTCTCTCTCCCTCTTTCCCACAAGCCACTCGGCTACCTCATTTTTTGTAATGCTAAATAAATTTATTTGCTAATGTAGTTTTTTTGCCATCCTCCCCCTCTCTCTCTCCCCCCACTCTGCTCTCCCTCTCCTTGGTTGGGAGTGCAGCAGGCAGAGTGAAAACAGAGCGCCGAAACGGAAAGAGAAATAACGAAACTTGGTACTTGTTAGTTTTATCTGCATATCATTGAGATAAATTTGCTGCCGATCAAATGCCGTGTCTGTTATCTGAGGCTCTCTGGCTCGTCTGTCTGTCTGCCACTTGGGTGTGGAAACAAAAAAGTCAGACTGCCACCAGGGATGAGGAAGAAGGCAGGAAGGAGGGCTGAGGATGGGGATGTTGCTGGGCGGGCGATGTTGCTGCCGTGTGGCAGGCAGAAGAAAAAAAAGTCTGCAGAAAAGCCGCTGATTTGCATACGAAAGTAATTTGATGTCTTGCGAGCAGCACACACACACTCGCACACACACTGGCACACTCGCACACTCTCACACACTCTCATACAGTTAGTCAGCAAAGTATGCCGACACGAGTGAAATTTCTCAAGCTCTGCTGATAAGCAGGCGACGCATTGATAAGGCAAATGGAGAAAAGCTGCGTCGAATGCTTTTCAATTAATAAATTGGGAATTGCTACTTGGAATAAATTTATATATAATTTAATATATATGAAGATAACTTATATATAGTGTAAACTGGTTATTTTATAGGTCTAATATCTTATACATATCCAAGTGGGAACAGTTCCCGCTCGAACACTTTGACTGGCCATTTTTCAATATGATTCGAAGAATTGAAGAGAAGCTGCGTCGAAATTAATTAAAAATATTTATTTCTTATAATATATAGATTTCTTATATAAATTATAATGAAAGCGGATCACTTTATAGGTCTTATATCCTATGTATATATGTCTGTAGACAGTCCCTGCTCGGGCACTTGCGATAGTTTTGTTTGATTAATCAATCTAAAATATGATTCGAAGATTTGGAGAAAAGTTTTCTTGACTGTTTTTTAATTAATAAATAGGAAACTTCGACTACATATATATGTATATGTATCTCATAATATATAGATTTCATATATATCTCATATATATTTGACATCTTTTTGCTCTAACCTTCTTTACATATCAAAATGGGAACAGTCCATGCTTGGCCACATATGATAGTTCTATTTGACTTAACATTTGATTCAAAGAATTGAAGAGAAACTGTATCGAATATTTTCAAATAAATTTATAAAAAATATTTATCTATATAATATACAGATTTCTTATATAAATCATAATGAAAGCTGGTCACTTTATAGGTCTAATATCCTATATACATATCTCCAACTGGGAACAGTCCCTGCTCGGTCACATGCGATAGTTCTGTTTGACTAACCATTTTGCAATATGATTCGAAGAATTTTCAATTAACCGCCTTTAGGGCTGTGGCAACCCTCCGTGGGTAGGGCTAGTCGGGGCGGGCACTCTGTTCGGGGGCGGTTTTCCGTGACTGCTGCAATGCAAAATGGCCGTCAGCCGTCGTCGCTTGAAATTGAAAATGTGCCCCCGCAAACGTTTGGTGATTTGCGCCTTGTCCGCTGTGCTGGCGCATAGTTTAATAGTTTGTTTGGTCAGTGCATATGTAGATTTTCAGCTGACCTGACAATTTGCAGTGTCCTCGACTGGGAGTAGAACAAAAGGGGAGAAGGAACTGCCCACTGAGGGGGGCGTGACAATTTATGGTGCTAGCAAATTCCTGGTACTTAATTGTCTGCGTTTAATGAATGAATAAATGCGCTTTCCTGGCCGCACACACACACACACACACACACACAATACACACACCCACGCAGACAGGCAGGCATATTTATCAAGTGTTGCTAAAATTGAGCGCTAGATGGCGCCAGCGTTTATTATTGTTATTAGTTTTTATGGCCATGTTCATTGTTGATTTTCAATTTTTAATTGAATCTTAATGGAATTCATGGCGCGTGTAGTATTTTTTTTCTGTTGGTATTTTCTGTAGTATTTTTGATTTAATTGCTCGCTCATTTGGAGTTAATCAGAGAGGCGCAACCTGATTATTTTCGCTAAATTAAATTTTAATCATAATTTTAATGGCCCAACGCGCTTTTATTGCCGTTGCCACAAACGACTGAATGTATTTGCCCACAAACACACACACACAGATGCAGATATATACACATATACTAGGCACATATACAGGCACACATACAGGCACACACACAGGCACACTCGCTCGTTTAATTAGTTTACACTGCGCAGTTTTTTCAACTGCTTGTTCCGTTTTTCAGTTTCTCCATTTTACTTGCTGCGCTCTCCCTCTCCCCCCCTCTCTCTCCCTCCCTCCCTTTCTCTCTCTCTCCCTCTCTCTCTCTCTCTCTCTCTCTGGCAATCCGACAAACGTTTTATTTCGTTATCTTTTTGCCGCAGGCAGCTGCAAATGCCACGCAAATTAAACATGCTACCTTTTGCTGCCCCTTCTCCCTTCACCAGCCCCTTTGCTGCCCTTGCCTTGTGATTTTTTACCTTTTGTCGCTTGACAAACGGCGCAACTGTTCGCTTACATTTTTTGGGGACTCTCAGCTTGGGTCTGTCGAGC
This sequence comes from Zaprionus africanus, assembly GCA_018151435.1. NCBI lineage: Eukaryota > Metazoa > Arthropoda > Insecta > Diptera > Drosophilidae > Zaprionus > Zaprionus africanus. The sequence goes on along the minus strand of JAECXB010002309.1, from coordinate 9,554,330 downwards.
CATCCGGTTATTAAACACCCACTTATTAGCTGCTTTTATTTACATATTCATGCGGCACACTCCCAGCTTAATTGGCAGCCTGCCTGCCTGCCTGGACACCTTCCTGCAACCTGCACAACAACAGCAGCAACAACAACTAAAGGCTGCTAATCGCATCATAAATATTCAGCGTGCTCTGCCGATTCAAGTTTTTACACCCCGCGGCCTTTTTTCGGGGGCCTTGAACATATTTCATAAAGATGCGAAAAAGTGTTGCATACTTGCCGGCGCACGCATGAACACATGAAGCGAAAAGCAAAGGATTCGCTGCGCACTGCGGCCAATTGGTTATGGAACTCAGCAGCGCCGGAGTCGGTAAATTTTGTTTTTGAGAAAAGTTTGTTGAACTTGTTCTCATGCGCTGCGAGTGTGTGTGTGTGTGTGTGTGTGTGTGTGAGTATCTGGGCTGTGCTGGCTCGAGAATTAATTGCTTAATTAGTTACGGGCAAACACTTTGAAATATGGCCGCGATGCTGGCACTTTTTCAACTCAACTCAGTTCCCCTTCTCCTGCCTCGTCTCTTGCTTCTGAACTGCTCATAATTGCTCTATTAAATTTTTAAATTCGGCAAGTATAACTGTGAATGCGACCGCTTGTGCTAATGGCCAGGCCTGCAGCTGGGGTTAGGAGCGTGTGTATTGAGTTACGCGACTTTCGGCCGGGCCATTAGCCATGCAATAGCTCTAAGCAGGGCTCCCTCTCACACAACCAGAGATACAGTTAGGGATGCCCATTGCCATTGCAACAAAAACATGTTTTATGTCGTCCTTAATGACCCCCGAGTCGAGTCGAGTCGAGTCGAGTTGTGTCGCGTCGGCGTCGGCGTCGCCATCGTCGTCGCACTTAATCGCTTTGAATTGCAAAAGCAAATAATGTGCAAAAAAGCATAAGGAGAAAGGATAAAGGATAAACCATAGCGTCGCCGGCTAGCTAGCTGCCTTGCCAGTGTGTGTGTGTGTGTGTGTCTCCTTGCTGCCTTATGGCATCTTTGTCGGCTCGCCATGGCCCAACTCCCGACTCGCTGCTCTCTCCTCTGCACGTCCACGCCCTCAACCAATCGACTGCGCCTCGCTCGCTTTGGCGACCACTGCAGAATGACGCCATTATTTTGACAAATTTTTTGGCATTGCCTTTTGTTGTTGTTTGGCTTTTAGCTCTTTTGTTGGTTTTTAAATTGCATGCAATAATTCAATTTTATATTTCCGCACAAAAAAAAACGAGACGAGACGAGAAAATCCGAGCAAATCTTTATCATTTTTATTGGCGCAAGATGCTGCACTCTGTATAAGAACTTCCATAAATATGTGTATATATTTTGGCACAGATCTAGCGTGACTAAGAACTGCAGTGAAGCGCAATATCTTAAGTTTATTGCTCTTAAATAAAGTATAATAAATTATATATTGCAATTTTATGTGCATAGTATATAACCGGATATATCAAGTTCTACAATTAAAACAGTTTGTTCCCATATTCCATATAACTTCTCTTTGCTCTCCTGGCTATCAAATTAGTCAGGCTCATCAAACGCTGCTCTCCAATTTCAGCCTTAATCAGCTTTTTAATATCCACACCTTGTCAACCCTTTGGGGCATTGCTGAGCATATGCTGCTGTGGAAATTTATGCAAATTACTTAATAAAATGTTGACGACAACAAACTAAATACACTTTCAATAGCCCAATAGAAACACTTCCTTCCCCTCTCTCCTATTTCCTTCTCGCCTTGGTCAGCTGCACAGCACAAGGGGCGTTTTTTGTTGGCCATTTATGGTCTTTTAAGGGCGGCAAGCAGCAACCCTTCCTTGCCTCCCCCAGAGCTGCGTAGCTGGTGGTTAAATCACACTTGTATGACACAGTTTTAAGTTCGGCAAAATGATGAACCTGTCCTCAGGGAGGGTTGAGGTGTCCGGAGAGTGCGCGCTGGCTTCGCCCTGGCCTGCCTTGCCTTGGCAAGTCTGAGCTGACAGTCGGCCATAAATATCACATTAACCTGACACGTGAGAAGCAGCAGCAGAACTTCAGTTGCAACCCTCGCATTCGAGACGCTCACGTGCCAGGCAGCACCAGGCAGCACAAGGAGAGCAACTGCGCCTGCCCCACCTCGCTGCGCTGCTGCTGTGCCGATTTCAGCCGAAAGATAAATAATAAAGCGCTTCCCAGACGCAGTCATATTTGCGGTTGCTCTGCACAGTCTCCCTGTGCTTCCTGTCCCCTCCCTTCCCCCTTGCGTGTGGCTCCCCTCGCCCTCGCAACGCGCTTGACTTCTTCGCATTTTCGCAATAAAATCGTAATAAAACACATTGGTCACGTAATTTCGTTTGTCTGTGGGATTTTATTGCCATTTTTTCGTGCAATTTTAAATTGTTATAAATGCGATGGCACACAGAAGCCGTGTGTTTACTCACTGCTTCCCCCTCCCCTCTCCCTCTTCGTACTTATGTATTTATGATGTGGAAAATATCTTGAGAACTGCAGCACAGGCAGAATCGATGATTACTTCTCCTACTTTGCTGTGCTTGGAGCTGTAGCTGGGAAAGATATTCAAAAATGTTCTGTCCGCATTTAATCATTAGCACAGGGGGTCACCCAAATGAACAGGCCTGCGCACACGCCCTCGTTTATTCATCCTCCTTTTCTTCTCCCCTGCATCCCCCTGGCAGGACAAACAAAACTTTCACTGCGGACACCGCACAGACGACAATTAAGCAACAAAACTTTGATAAATTGCTTCCTTGCTGGCGTTTTATGATTACTCCCCACCCCCGCCCCCCTTCTGGTCGGGCAACTCGAGCCGAGTTGAGAGCTTCTTTGCACTAATTAAGGGGCTCATGGTTTCCTGCAAATATTTGTTATCTGCTTTTGGGGCTGCCAGCGACAGCAGCCCGCAACCAGCAGACCAAAATCCAATGGCAAACAAACAACAACAGCAGCAGCTGTGGGGGAGGAAGAGGAGAGGAGAGGGGTCACAACAATGGGGCAGCCATGTGGCGCCACTGGACGTTGCTTTGCTTCATTGGGCAAGTGCGCTATAAAGTGCAAATTGTTGAAATAGTTTTCGATTTGTGTCGTCGAACTCGGGAAATAAAATATGCAGAGGGAAATGAGAAATGAAATAAATTCGAAATTATTAGCGATGAGTTTACTAAGCGAAGTTAAATGGCTAAGTTGGTATTTTATTTTGATATATTCTTGATAACAATATTAGTTATTTTTTGTTGATTTTATAGTTAGATAATATAATGTAGAAGTATTTTAATGAATTTAAAAAGAAATCATAGCAGTCTTACTTAGACTTTACCATGCTGTGTTTAAGAGTTTGAAAGAACTTATAATTCATATTTTTTTGCCTGTATCACTCAAAAATATAACTCAATTCAACGAATTTCCCTCTGATCTATGCTTTTACTCTGCTACAGGGTATTTTTAGTTATTTTCAAACGATCGAACTGCCCTTCACTATGCCCGAAAAGCGTTTCAAGGCAATCCATCATTTATAATAAATAGTTGCTTGGTTGCTTTGGCCGACCTGGCCATATTGTCTATATTGATTAAATGCACTTCAGGGAAAATAAATTGCCAACTTGGCTCCCAAGGGGGTGGGGGGAGAGGGCAGCGGCCATTGTTATGGTTATGGATAAAACGCAATCTTCAGAAAATTATAGCAATTTTTATGCGCTTATAGAAAAGCGCATTGCAGCGCACTGAGTCGCAATTTGCTGCACTCGCTAACCCTAAAGGGTAAAGACGCAATTACTTTTATTATCCAAGTGGTCAGAGTGACCAACACGGGCTGCTCCGCTGCTCCGTCGCTGCTCACCTGCGTCAACATTCACCCCGAAGCCTGCACGGGTCAATTCCTTTGAGCTCCGACTGATTGATGACTGTCTAGGCAATTTTATATATACGTCGAGCGAGACTCGAGATATTATTATAATGCAGAATGTATTATTACAGCTAAATGGCAGTCGAGCTTGCTGCCTTCCCTCTCCCAACAGTTTCCCTCGCAGGTTTATCGTGGGCGTTGGCAGTTTAGATCGCCGGGTTCGTCGTGTTCGTCGGGTTCCTCGGGTTCTTGGGGTATAAATCGCAATGAGTCAACGACTCGCAGAAACTGTCCACAGTTCTTAACTCATTTCGGTTGTGGAAACGCACACAACGCGCGACGTTTTTTGGTTCCGTCTGGCCATTTATTTCACTCCTATGATCCGCTGGCGGAAGCCATTAAAGCCACCACCACCACCAACGTGCTGCACAGTAGGCGACCACTCGGAACCGGCTTCTGCTGCCGCTGCTGCTCTACCTGACTTCGGTCGGGTTTCGGTTTTTAAGATAAACGAAAACCGGTTCGCATCGAGGCTGCTGCTGATGTTGCTGCCATGGCAACCAATAAACATGGCTAAGAGCAGCGCAATGGCTGAGGACAGCGAGCAATGCATCAGTGGAGAGCTCATCCAGTTGCAGCAGCAGAAGCAACGCGCCCATTTGGCGACCCATTAGACAATCGTGCACATTTCATCAGGCGGCCACTTGGCGCACTGCACGTGGCAGCACGCCGACTCACGTAGCAGCACCAGGAGCTTGCCTCGACTGGAGTCTAATCATATGCAAAAGTGCCAAAAGCCGCCTGATGAACGAGCTAAAGAAGGAGGAAAGGGGGAAGAGAGAGGAGAAGAAGAGCAGAAGCAGCGCAGAAGCAGAACCGGTGTGCGGTTCTTTTCTTCGCCTCGGAGTCTTCGTGTGTGGTCGCCTCCTCTATGCGGTGTGCCCAGTGGCGGTGGCCAGACCCACCGATCGCTGTGTGCCTGCCCAGCACCAGTCATTAGTTTAATTGCGCTGTTTATGAAGCATTCTCATTGAGCAGCAACAGGTGGTTCCGCTCACCTCAACCTCAACTGATTATCATTTAACAATTTTGTTGTAGTTTTTTGCATTTTGCATGCAACGCGCTCATTTCGCCATGTTCTCTCTGTATGTGTGTGTGTGTGTGTTGTTAGTTTTAAATTAAATTAAATATAACGACAGCTAATAGAAAACTTCATTGCTGCTGCCGTCAGATCTCCGTGTAATCTGCGGAAAAACACACACAGACACACGGACACACTCGTGTACACACATTTCTATGAGTCTGTAATTTGCGACTGCGAGGAACAACTGTGTTTAGAGATCATATAAAAACTGCTGAATCTTGATGCACTCTGGGGCCAAGTTGAGTGAAACTAAAGATATACTATATCATTAAACCAATTCCGGCTTGTGATGCGGCGAAAGTTTCTATAATCAACAAACATTTGCTTTAGTTTTTCAATGAAATCTAATGTTCATAATAATAAAAGTGGATGAGTCAAATTTAAATCAATTCTTCAGTCTTAAATACAACTCAGTATATTTCTTTGGTTTTGAAGAGTGAATAAGCCGTATAAAATATATATAAATTAATCAGTTATCTAGTATTCAAACATCTTTAAGTTGTTAATACATTAATACATTAATACATTGTTTGAAGATTAGTTTTCCATAGTCTTATACCTTAAAAATTAATAAATAAATAATATATTATTTTACATACTTCAATAAATGTTAGAGAAATTTAGTAATATGCAGAAGTATATTCTGTTTATATACATAATTTAATTTAGGGAATGAATGAAGTGTAGAAAAATATATAAAAACTACTAAATCCTTTAGTATTCAAACTTCTTTAAGTTTTTTATACTCTTTCTCTTACTTTTCTATAGTCTGATACTTTCAAATTTTTAACATACATTATATATTATTATTTAAAAAAATTATTCTATATATTTAAGTTTAAAGCGTGAATAAGGCGTATAAAATATTTATTTATTAATCAGTTGTGTAGTTTTCAAACTTGCTTAAGTTTTTAATACATTTTTGAAGCTTAGCTTTATACTCATCCCCCAAAACGTTTCTCCCTCAGATAATTTAAATATTTGTCATACATATTGTATTATTTCACAAATAAATTATTTCTAGATAGAAATTTAGTATTATGCAGAGAATATTAAGCTTAAACTCAATTCAAAATTGAAGCCAAACGCGACCGCGTTAGATTGTTATCGCTGCTTATCGGAATTAATCGCAGCTTTTACACGGCATAACCGTAATTGCAGCCGCACTTTGCCGTGCAATATCTTAATGAAAATCAAAAGCAAATTGCAGGCGATGTTAACAATCAATTTTTAGTGCCACACTGTGCATATCGTATATGCTATATGGTATTGGGGTAGCTGGGGTGACTCCGGTTCTTATCGCTAGAAATCGTTAGTTAGCAAAGAGCCAGCAAAACATTTAGAGGCAAATAATTTCGAGACGTACTTAAAATCAATTTACTTAATAACTGGGCAATTTGAGAGCGCGTCGAGGCCCGCTCTCGCGGTTAATGCGGCTACTTTTGAATGTGCCGACGCACTCACACCCGGCCACAGTGTGAGTGCGAGTGTGTGTGTGTGTGAGTGCGAGTGTGTGAGAGAGTTTATGAATAAACTAAACTAAACATGTTGCATGCCAAGACTGGAGTCGGAGACGGGCCTCTGCGCCTCTGCCTCTTGGCCAGTCTCAATTCATTTTGGCATGCGAATAATAATTTGCAGCCAAAGCAGAACAATGGCCGCAGCAACAACAAACACATGCCTTGTAAGCAACAACAGCAACAACAACAAGAGTGGAAGAAGAGGAACAACAACTGCGCGCGCTTAATAATAGTTGTTCCAACACATACGAGAGCGAGTGTAAGCGAAGCGGGCCTAGCCGGCGGGTAATCGTTTTACTCACCCGACGAGCGTTCAACGGGCAATTTGAAAAGCGCGCAGCAACAGCAACAACAACAACAACAACAACGCTGACGACGGCAACTGGCCAAAACAAATCAACAGCAACAACAGGCCAAGCAACCTGCTGACCAGTCGGAGCTGCAACTCTGCCTCGCACTACGGAAAGTGTCCCTGGCCATGGAGCAACTCCTCTACCCCCTTCCCTGCCTCACTGCATGCAACAGAGGGAAGTGTCTGCAATCAAGCTGAGTCCGTTGCGAGCCTTTCGTTGCGGCGCATAATTTCCACTCGCTGTTCCTTTTGTAATAAATAGAAGTCATCAGGATTTGCTTGAGAGTGTATAAATTGAATTAAATATGCGCCTCAATTATATTGCAATTGCACTCCCTTTTTACCCACTTCCCAATCTTCAGCTCTGCATCTCGTAATGTCCCTCGTGCGGCTTTCTTATTTATGCGCTTAATCTGCGAATTTATTTCGCACGTTCCCAAGTTAGCACATACTCAGCTGTTTTGATTTACAGCTGCATAAATATAAATAAAGCAGGGTTCATTAGTGCAGCTCAAACAACTGCAATGAACCATCCTCATCTATGGATCCGGCAATTCCGCAATCCATTCAGAATTTTACTAATTACCTGAGCAACTTTGCGTTGTCTAACTGCACTAAACCTTTTGGAATTTCATTCATGGCCTGCAAATTGTATTACCAACTTATTTGTCATTCCGTTTAGCAATTGTTGTTCTACCTTATCTCTCTCTCTCCCTCACTCCCTCCCTTTCTATCTCTCTCTGTGTGTGTGGCTTGTGTTTGGTTTAGTTTGGCAGTTAGTTTTTGCTCTGCAGGCCGAGCAGTTTTTGGGCTGAGTTTGTTTTGCGGCTATTTTATTGCACAGATATGTGCACGTATATATCTTGTATAATGCACAAACACCAGCAAAAATATAAAATATATATATATTATATGCATATAAAAATGTGTGTGTGTGTGTTTGTTTTTGTTGCTGCCGTCGGCTACTGCTGCTGGCTGCAGAATTTGTGTGGCGAGAGATAAAAGTGCCAGAGCAACTTGTCATAATAAATTAAAGCGAGCGCTGCGTCGCCTTTTTGCCATTTTATTTATGCGCTTTTCATAAAACACAATAGCTTTTGTTTAATAACAGTGAAATTTATTTTTAACCATGCGCCAGCAACAACAACAGAAGCAACAACAATTATATTTCGCCTTAATGAAGCGTCCGCAGACAAATTTCATGCACTTCGATTAATGCACCCTGTATGCAGTAAATCGTTCAACAGGGTGGCTCAAGTATGGACAAAACTATGCAGTACATACTAGAAAATATTTTTAAAACAATAGAGTAAATATATTATATTATACATTTTTATTTATGTGTTAAACAAGCACAAGAACAATTATACTTCAATGAAAACTCTACTTGCCTTGCTGCCTGCTTTGGTAACTACATGGGTATCTGCTAGTCGTGCACTTTCAGTGCCTGGTGTTTTTTAATGTTTATTTTGCAATCTTTGTGCAATTATAAATTTGCATCAATTTATTCTCATTTTAATAATCTGTTAACAATGCAATTTGGATTGCAATTTTCGTGCTGTCTCGCGTTGCATGTGGCGAATGATCAAAGCGAAAACGAAACGAAACGAAACGCTCTTCTGGCATACCGTGTTCAATAATGTTTATCAGTGCCGGCACACTCACGAACACTCACACACACACACACACACACAAAGTCAGACTGGAAAGTACGCAACGTTGCAAATAAAGTGCAACAGTGTTTAGAGGGGAGGCTCGAAAACAATGTGCAGCATTCAAATGATTAAAACAGCTCGAAAATGCTGCAGCCACAGCGCAAGCACAGCTCAACTCGCACACACACACACAGCAACACTAACAACAATACTAACAACAGCAGCAACAACAACTGACCAACGACTGTGTGCGCCACGTTAATCTTTGAAAATCCGAGTGCTGTATGCGGTATTATGCGAAAATTTATCTGATTTAACACCTAATATACAATAACTTAATATGCAGTGTGTTCCGAGCGCTTGCACGAGCCTGCCCGCAGTCATCCAGCAGAGGCAGCAGCAGCCGGGCCCAGTCCCAGTCTCCATGCCAGACCTAGCCCCGCTTGCTGGCCCCCTAACCCTGAGAGGCGCAGAACGCGGCTAGGCCAGGCAGCGCACAGTGGATCAATGCAGAGATGATTGTTGGGAATTTATGTTGTTGTTATTGCATATATTGTCATTCAATTGGTATTAATTTGATACTATTATTATTTATTAATTAATCTACATTTCCTTTCTAAACTTTGAATGAATTTATATAAGAATTTCTTAATTTTCGATATTATGAAATTTTAAATATTTGTAAAGATTAGAATTCAAAACAAAGAGTTCATTTAAAAAGATTCCTGTAAGAAAACTTAGAAGTAACAAAGTAGAAAAATATCATAAAAAGGAGGAGAATAAGGTACGGAAGATCCTTTCTGTTATTTTGAGAACAGTTCGTGTCAAAAATTTAGGTTTGTATTTCGTTTCATCGAATTATCAGTATCAGTTCCCAGTCTTCCAATTGAAAAAATTTTCTTTTACATGTGAAAATATGAAAATTATTCGCAAATTTCAGATCACGCTTAGAGTAAAATCTTCTGTAAAAAGTAATTTCTATTTTACTTTATTTTCATTATAATTTATTTATCAATTTACAATTAATTTTTTTTCATAATTAAAGGAAAAGCATTAAAGCATTTTCATTTAGTGCACTTTTATATTAGAATTACTTTGTAGCTCTGTTTATTATCATAGATTACATAAAAATTTCTTCGCCTTATCATCATTTTTGTCCCACTGTGATGTGGCGGCTTTTTCGGTGCTAGCAATAACAAGAACAACAAGAGCAACAACAACAACGACAGCATCAAACTGCAATGCTCAGCGCACATTGTGCGCCCAAAAAAGCTTCAACAACTGCGACTGGCCTTTCATACTCGGTTCCCTCTCTACCCCGCTCTCTCACACATACACACGCACACATATGCACACACATTTAGGCACGTTTACTCTGTCCATATCCATGTGGCAGAGTGCTGCTGCTGGTGCTGCTGCGTTCGAATGCTGCGCCTGGTATGCGGCGTTTGGAAAATGTGAATATGAACTGCATAAATCTTCCAGAGGCAACGGCGGCAGTCTTTGCCAGTTGCGCCAGGCCAGGCCAGGCTGAGCAGGGCAGAGCAGGGACGGCCCAGGCCAGTCCTGGCTTTACGGCTTTTCGGCTTCGGACTGCAGAGAGAGAGAGCACAAAAAAGGAGAGAAGACACGGAGCAGCAGCAGGAGGGGGGAACAACATTCGTTGGCCCGTTGGCGCTGGTGCGAGCCACAGCTAGTCCGGCCATGGGAGATATATGACCAAGAGGTACTCGCACTCGCACTCGCAGTCGCACTCGAAAATGCGAATAGAATGTGGCGGCATCAAAGTTCAGCTCACTTACTCTGCCGGCGTTGATGGCCGCAGCCAGTAGAGAAAGGGGTAGGGAGAGAGGCAGGGGGGTACTGCACTTTGCCGCTTAGTTCAATGCAGTCTCTCTCTCTCTCTGTCGGCCATAACTCAGATATTATTATGCATTCATATCGGCATTTTAATCACAACTGGCGATGCGTTCGATGTGGCGGGATTATGCGAATAGCTTTTTGACTGAGCACAGCTAACGGTAAACAAAAGCGCAAGGGGGCGTGGCAAACAATGGAAGCAGCAACAGTTGCTAGAGGAAGGGATTGAAGTGAATTAAGTTAGATTCTTTTAGAACTTAAATAATCAAATTTATTCTACAGACTTGGAAAATTATAAACCTTCTTTGACTCCTCGTAGACCTGCAGCTTATTAGCCCCCTTCCGCTTTCCAACACTACCAAATCTATATAATTTGTAGAGCAAGCAAATTCCAGCTGTGTCGCCACACTCAGTGTATATAAGCAACACTTTGAGGAGCCCCAATGATTTATTACCCAATTTTACTGCCATGTTTTCTTAATTTCGCATTCGACATTTCCCTCCCCCTCCCCTACACACCCTGGCCTCAGCTGAGGCGCCTCCTTGCGCTGCGGCAGCCATGCGTACCAAGAAACACACGCACCAAGAGAGCAAGTGAGACAGAGAAAGGAAGAGAGAGAGAGGCAGTGGGGTTGGCGTGGAAGATACACCATTGCCACCCCCACCCCCACCCAGGACGAGCCCTAGGCAAAGGGAAGGGAGAGAGAGCGTGCACCGTTAGCTGGCGGGTTGTAACTCAACGAAATAAAATAAAACACGCACCAAAGCACATTCATCCCTCGAGAAATATCGCTTATTTGGTCGGTAATAATTCTTGTCAGCCAGCTGCCCCCGCTCCTGCGTGCTGCCACCCCCGCATAGTAGCACGTCTTGGCGCAAAACAAAAACAATGCCAACAACAATGGAGCCAATGCCGGCAGCATCTTTGTGCCTCGCCAGCTTCGCCTGCTTCACTTGCCACGTGCGTGAGCTGCCAGCTGAAGGCGTGGCACGGGCTTCATGAATGCCGCAAGGAGAAAGTTTTGCGCCCAAAAACAAGAGGGAGAAAAGGAGGAAGCAAAGAAGGAAGACATCGGCCAAAAGGTGAAGCTGGCGGAGAATAGGAGCGCGCCCAGTCGCAGTCGCCGTCTCGCATTTTTCGACCGTAGACACTTTTTACGAAATATTTCATCGAAATGTGTCCCTGGTGTAACATTTAATATTAAAGGTGGGCGCTGGGTCTGTGGGCCGTGGCCCGTGGGCGGTGAGCGGTGGGCGTGCCGGCAGCGAGTACTTATAAATTAGCTTTACTTTTAAGACATTTTGTTGTGCGAATAAAGCAGCAGCGCGCAGAGAAAGTTTACAAAATGAAGCAGCGACAAGTGCAGGCGGACAAGAAGAAGGAAAAGAAAAGGAATTGTTTGAGAAAAGAAAACCCAAAGGCAAGGCAAGGCAAGGCGACAAAGCGAGTGAAAGAAAGAGAGAAGGAAGCCGACCGTCGTCCAATGAAGCGTCGCGGGTTGCGCTAAAAACTTGAGGCAATAAATCACAAGTTAATTACAGTCGCGTATTAACTCAGTGCGCTGCATTGAGAGGGAGTTCACCCCCGCACCCGCACTCCCCTGCCTGGCCACATGGCCCTCCCCCTTCCTCCCCCTACTGGAGCTACAAATTTCATAATTATATTTTATGCGATTTATTATTTGTGCCGCGTTGTCATGTCTGTTTGCCCAGAGACAATGCACAGGCTGCTGCTGCGTCTTGTGAGCCCACTTATCTCGTTGGGGGTCTCTCCTCCCCTTCTCCCCTGCTCTTCACCCCATTGTCGTCATGTGTTGGGCCAGTTTAATTGCCGAACTTCTCTGGGAGAGATGCGGGCAGCCTCGATTTATGTCTGGCAAATTTAATTGCGCCCCTCTCTCGATAAGAAGAAATCATATTAATTGCGATTATTAATTTTATTGGTTTCATCTGCTGCTTCTGTTCTGCTCGGCAAATGCTTGGCAACATAAGTTTTCGATGGCTGCGATTCCATGAGAATTTCTTTTAATATTTGTCATCATAAGTACTTTCCCTTAATAATATTCATTATTTGTTTAACTTCCTTTTGTAATCCCCACAATTGCGCGTAGATTTCTCTCGAGATACTCTCTACTTATTCAAAATTGTCATTATATTTTGTGTCCAGCATAATCTCCTGATACACTCCCCCAAGTTTAACGACTATTCATAGACTTTGAGGTATTTTCGCGCAGCTGCTCGCCCTAATTTGCACTTTATAAATGCTAATACTCGCCCCGAAAGAAAGAAATGGAAAACTTTACATTGCCCTCCAAAGATTGCGTGTGGCATTTTCTTGCATGTTTCCTTCTCTTGTTGTTGTTTTTTGTTGAAAAGTTTTTTTGCCAACTCATTTACATATTCCAAGGCATGTCTAGGCCATTCGTCTAAGCGCCCCCGCCATTTATTCATTAATTTCAAGTCGTCCGACATAAATTAGTTAACTTGGAATCGGACTTGGACTCGGACTGGGAAGAATTTTAATGCGGCAACGCAAAGGGAGGCAAGGCAAGGCACAGCGAGCGAGCAAGGCAGATCGAGTGAGAGGGAGAGGGAGAGCATCCAAGGTTTGGGGTCTGAATCCAACGGGACCACAACAGGCAGAGATACGAATGAAGATGGGAGCAAGACAGGCATAAGCTGCGGTTTCTTTTGCCAGCAAGTGAAGTGCATGTTGAAAAAGCAACAACAACAACAATAACAACAAAAGCAACAACAACAGGAGGAACAACAATGTGCTCTGCTGCCAACTCAAGTAGAAAAATACTCGTACAATGCAATAACACACAAAAAAGAAAAAGAAACCAGAAAATAAAATACAAAATTAACAAAAAACAAGTAAGTGAGTAACTGTGAAGTGTGCTCGACTTGTATATACCCTATACATATATAATTAAATATATGCCTATTATAACTATGTTTATATATGTACTGTATAAAACATTTGCAAGTTGTTAGTTATTGTTTACACCAAAAATGAAATTTTTAGCTTTAAAATTATTCTTGCAATTCAATTTTTATCATTTTATGAGGGCGAAAAGAGGCGTGGCCGAATTCTAAAATTATCTATATCTGCTCCTAGTAATAAGATAAGTTGATTTAGTTGTTTTATAGCATTAAAATTGCTCTTTTAATTCAATTTTTATCGATTTTTTCTAAAACGATCTATATTTGCTCCTAGTACTAGGGAAAGTTGTTAGTTATTGTTTACACCAAAAATGAAATTTATAGCTTTAAAATTACTCTTGCAATTCGATTTTTATCGATTTACGAGAGCGAGAAGAGGCGTGGCCAAATTCTAAAATCATCTATATCTGCTGCTAGTAATAAGACATATTGTCATCAAATTTGGTAATCCTAGCTCATATATTAACTGAGATGTTAGCGTTCATACAGACAGAACAACGAAAAAACAGACAGAAAGACATGCAAACACGACTAAATCCCACTAACTGTTGTTACTGTTAAAGAATAAATACTTTGCGGGATCAGTGACGCCTTCTACTATCTCTCACACACACTCTAGCTTGCTTATAAGGCTAGAATACCCTTCTCCCCAATGTTTAGCGGGTATAAACATTGCAAAATGAAACGACGGGCGTGAGCATGAAAAGCGAGTGAATGCCGCTTCGCGCTGCTTGGTTGGTTTGTTGCTTCGTTGTTGCCTTCTCGCTTGGTTGTTCGCCCTGTTCGCCGTTGTTCGGCTGTTGTTCGGTCTCGGCCTAAGCTGGGCCTGCTGCAAAGTTTTCCTCTCGACGTTTTTGTTGTTTTTGTTTCGCCTCGCAACAATCTTGAACATTTTTTGGCGCTGTCTTTTCACAGAGCGAATGTGGGCCGCAGGCGGAAACACCCAATACAAGTCACATCTGGATTTATGTCATGCCTTTAATTGGCTGCTGTGCCGATGCCATGGCGTGGCCCACAGTTCCCTCCCCCCTCCCCTTACCTTTGGCAAGCCCTGTCTCTGGCCAAGCCGCCATCCATTAGCTGCGAAATCGAGTTTGGGGGCGGCCAAAGACTAAAAAACACAAGTGGCAAGGTCTGTGCCGGCCTGGCATGCCATGACTGGCTGCCTCCTGCTCCTCCCCCTCTTCCTGCTGCTCCTGCAGACTGTGCCTGGGCAGCTGCCCGCCTTTTGCCAGCAATTAAAAGCAAATTTTTCTGGCCGCCATCTTCGGGATTTTCAGTAGCAATTAAAAACGAATTTCGCGCAGCTTCATTAGTCGAAAGCCAAATGCGAATTTAAATATTCATATGCCAGTGGTTTAAGTCAGCAGCTGCGCAGCCTGGAGCTCCTCAATGATGTACTAGCTGAGTATCGAAGCATTGCAGGAGCAGAGCAGGAGCAGGGGAAGCAGCAGCTGTTTCCCTCGACTGCGATTTCAAATTAAATTCAATAAATTCTGCCATTTTCTTTTTATATCTGTTCACACTTTTGCATATGCAAAAAACTTGGTGAAACGTCAACACTTGCAAGGGTTGCCACCATCTGTGTTGGGTTGTGCAAGAAAGGGGTGGAGAAGGCAGTGTGCGGGCGGGGGGCAACACTTGAAGCCGTCGCCCAGTCTGGTGGCCCCTTGCAATTTATGCGCTCCAGCGACAACATATGGTCACGTAAATTCATGCGACAATATACGATATGATGTCACACACACACAGGCATACACACACATACAGGCATACACACACACACACACACACACATGCAGGCACACACACACACATACAGACACACATGCAGGCACACACTTGTCTGTGTGCTTTATTTTTTATGCAAAACGTTGTTGGCATTTTTTTTTTTAATATGTAAGAAGAAGTCGCAAACTGTCGCAACTTTCGGGCCGCCTCAGCGCAGCAAGTGCTGACTTTGATTTACAAGTGGCAGCAAGCATTGGATAAAATTAATAAGCGTGGCAAGTTCGAAGAAGTTTGCTTCAAGCATAAAGTAAGGAAAGCGAGACTGCAATGAAGTATCTTTCTACGAACTACTTTAAAGTTCAAGCTCTATAGATAGCGCAGGATATCGTTTGCTTTTTTATTACATCAATGTATCTCCCTCTCTCTCTCACTCTTTAACTGTCTCTTGTTTTTGTGCTGTTTTGTTTTGCGGCTGTGGGAGGGTCAGCATTGTTTGCCAGTAGATTCTTTTGGCTACCCCAGCTGACCCCTTTACCAAAGGCGGCTATTGGTCGAAACTTATTGCTGGCCCAGCAGCGTTTGGCAGAGTGTGAAATTGGCAAGCAGCAGAATAAAGAAACTTTTACCAGACACACAAATAGAGAGAGAAAGAGAGAGAGAGAGGTAGAGAGAGAGCAGCGACTGGGGGCAACGTCAGTTCATAATTTGGAGCAAGATTTTCTAAAATATTAGTTAAACAAAACATAAACCAAAACGTTGCAGACGTTTCTGCATACGAACGTGAGCTAAATCACCTAAAAGCAGGCAACATAATTCAGCTGCCAGCTTCTTGCCACAAGCACACAAAGTCCGCAGAGGCAAGTCGAGAGAGGGGAGTGGGAGTGAGAGACTGGCAGCAAGACGCAGACTGGCGACAGAGCAGCCCAAGAAGCGACGAAGCTCAACGTTTCCGTTTCCTTTATGCTCAAGCAGCGTACGAAGCTCCCTCCTCCCCCCCCCCACGACCTTCTCACCACTCCCACCGCCCACTTTTAATGGCTGTTGGAAGTGAGTGAAGAGAGGTGAGTGGAGGAGGGGGAGGGATGCCCGCTTGAAGTACGTTTTGTTTTGCATGTGCATGAGCTAAGTGAATCTTGAGATGGAGACGAGGGAAGTGCTCAGAGAGGGAGAGAGAGAGGGAGACAGGGAGGGGGACAGTGTTGCAGGGTCTGCGCTTGGGACTGGGCAAGACAACAAGGTTGACATTAGCGCGCTCTCAGCGCACAACGAAACCCAATTAGAAAGGAGATATACGACACCATAGTGAGGCGACGAAACAACATGAAAATGGAGCTCAAGTAAAGGGACTAGAGAAAGGAGCAGGAGAAGAAGGAGGTAAAGGGACTACTTCGACTGTGCCGCGTGTGAAGCTTGGAGCAGCCAACAATGAAGCGTGTAATTACAAGCGTAAACGGCGCCCAAAGACGCAACGGTGGGTGGTGCAAAGAGTTGCCTTGCCTCACTCCACTCTGCCTCAGCCTTTACCTCTGACTCTGCTCCCTGCTCCTTGTCACACCGAAAATGTTCACATACTCGAGCGCGAAAAAGACGACAAGCATTTTTTGAAAAGGGTTGCCACTGAGTTATGGCCTGGCTGGGGCAACTGGGTGGCTTGGTGGTGCACACGAATGAACGCGTCGCAGCGCATAATTACTTTACAAGTTCATTATAAAGCATCATAAATCTATAAGGCCAGCTAGGCCTTTCCCCGGGAAAGGGGAGCGTATGAAATTGTGTAAAGCGCTGAGCTCCATTGTTGCTGTGTGCGTGTGTGTGTGAGTGTGTGAGTGAGGGATGCGGCACGAAACAATAGCAAGTAATTCAGTTTCAGTTGCGAAAATGTTATTGATTACGAAGCGCACGATACACGTGGGCAAAAGTGCGAAACTAGCAACAACTGCGGCACAGTGGCGCAAAAAACAAAAGCAGTGCACAAAAATGGGAGTGCAAAGAAAGTATAAGACAGTGGCAATCTGCTCTACAACTTGCCAAATTGCCCCACTGTGCCTGTGTGGAGCGAACTGTTTTTGTTGATTTTGCGCAAAAGCAATTTGAGCATAAATCTTTCCAACGACAAACTCGCCCGCAGACACAAACACACAGACACACACAAGGGCACACATATACACTCAAACATACACAGATGCACTCCCCTACACCCCCTCTTAGTGCAGTCAATATGTATTGCATGAACAGTAGCAGCAATTGGAGGATGGCATCGCAATATGAACGGCGACTGCAGCCTCGAAAATTAACTGCTCGTTTCACACGTTCCAACAGCCGCATAGAAGGCCAGCAGAAGGTGCAAAAAGTCGCAGAGAAAAACAGGAAAAAATACCAAAAAAAAAAAAAAAAGAAAAACAACAGAAATACTAAAAGAAATTTCGCAGTAAACTTTCACTTTTGCACACACAGAGGGCAGAGAAACAATGGCAGCAAATCGCAAAAGGGAGAGGCGACAAAATGTTTGGCTGCTGCCGCAAGGAGCAGCTGCCGCACACAGTTGCAACATAAGTTTGTTGGTTAGAGAGAAAGAGAAAGAGAGAGAGAGAGAGAGAGAGAGAGAGAGGGAGAGAGGTGAGGCAGGGCTGGCTGTGAGGGCGCAAATAAAAATAAAACTTCAAGTGCCAATTATGTGTGAAATTCCGACACTTTTGGCTTGTTTACTTTTATGCGCCCTTAATGAAGTTGCACTTGCCACAAACACACACACACACGAGTCTTGCACACACACACACGGACACACGACTCTCCTACACGACTCCTCGCTTTGTTTTAGCTTGTTATTTGAGCTAATTATGCGGCATATGAGCGGCTCAACTTGACCTCTGCCTTCGACCCTCGTTGATGCCACTTGCTGCGGCGCCTCTGCCAAAATGGCCGTCAGCTGGCCGTGGCAAAGAAAAGCAATTAAAAACGCATTCGCTGCGATGCCCCAAGCCGATAAAATCGCGCCAGTTAAGCGAGTGGGCGTGTCAAATCACAGAGACGCTTTCAAATGCAATTAAAAGATACAGATACAGCTGCAGATACAGATACAGTGTATCTATAAGATGCTGCTTGGTGCGTGCTTGCACCCTCCTCGAGCACATAAATAATCACATCTGGCAGCTTATCAGCAGCGTGCGCGCGGCGGCCATTTTGTTGCACAGTGTAATTTACGCGACTTTTATTTGGGGGGCCTGCGGAAATGTTGCACATTTCCGTTTCTAGTTGAGGACTCTCCCCCCCCCCCACTCTCTCTCTTAACTGCTCATCGATGGCCATCAAAACTGGTCGATGATGTCAGCGAAGTCGAAGTTTTTAGTTTTTGTCTAATGAAGTCTGAAATTGAAAATATATAACGCAGACAAGCTGGATAACATCATCATCATCGTCATCATTATCGTCATCTCCTTCCGTTTGCAGCTGCCTCAAACTGATGCTGCCTCTCGATAGGGAACAGCTTGACATCGTGCCACTTATTTATTTATTTATAATGTCCGAGACTTGTCCGAGAGCTTCGCTCTTTGCATTGGAAGGCAGCGAATAACTTTATTCGAATTGTTAACAGTATCTCGCAGCCGTATATGTATCTTCATCTCCCTCTCAGTATCTTTCTCTATCTGTAGCTGTATCTGTAGCTGTGGCCAGCTGTCGCTTCTTCATGGAGTCGAGCCAAAATAGAGTCGTTGATTATTTAAATGAAGGCACGACACAAGAAGGCGTTCCACACACTCGCACACACATCCCTATCTATTTCTATATATGTCTATTTCTCAGTTTCGGCATTCGTATCTGTATCTGTATCTGTATCTGTGAATATGGAAATGGCGTGTTGCATGAAATGTTGTTGCTTTTTGTTTTATGCTGACTTGTTTCTTGTTTCTTGTATTTTGTATTTTGTATTTTGAGTGGGGCGTTCGCTCGCATCGCTCATTAATTGAGCTATTAAGATAAACCCGCAACGCTTTTTTGTTCAGCTTCGTCGCGTTTCGGGCGCTTCACTGGGTCACTCGTCGTCGCCGTCGTCGTGGCGTGTCAGTCATCGTCGCAGACCCTCGACGACCCAATGACGGAATTATTATACAATCCCAACAATATATGTAGCTATTCGTAGCTACGCAGCGCATCGGGGCATCATTCAAGCAGAGACAATAAATTTGTGATGTATTCATTTGCGCTGCTCCAATGTTCTTTTAATTGCCCTAACATGGCGGCCAATTCATTTCACGCAGGCGAAACCTACAATCATATGCAAATAAAATGTATATTATATCATCTAATCAATACTAGAGTTGAACTTGAGGGGGAAGGAACTAGTTGAGGAAAATAACTTGTTTAAAATGACGAGAGAGTTGATTAAACATTAATTAAATATGAAATGAGTTTAGAATTATGAAATATGTTTGTACGGTACAATACGGGTAGAGCAAGTTTAATATATAGTAGATGGAGAAGGAGTAGAAGATGATTATGAATTGAAAGATAATTCTAAATGGAAAGAATATCAAGAAACACTTTGATATAGTCGAAATACTTTCTTAAAGCCTTATCTACTTTTCAATCTTTCTTTCTTCCTCTTCTCTTTACCTCTTACTCACTTCTATGGAGAAGAAGTAGAAGATGATACTGTATTAAAAGATGATTTTAAATGGAAAGAAGATTCTGCATTGAACATCAAGAAACACTTTGAAGTAGTCTAAATACTTTCTTGAAGCCTAAGCTACTCATTATTTATCAATGTCCCTTTTTTTCTTCCTCCTCTTTCTATCTCTTCCTCACTTTTATGGAAAAGGAGTAGAAGGTGATTTTGAATTGAAAGATGTTTTGAAATTGAAAGTTGATTCTAATACGAGTATCAAGAAACACTTTGAACTTGTCGAAATACTTTCTTAAAGCCAAAGCTACTCTTTGTGCATCAATCCCCCTTTCCTTCTTCTGCTCTTCCTCCCCCTACCTTGAGTAATTACGATTACCGCTGCAAGTCATAACTCAAAACTAAATGCAGTGCGATCAGAGATCACCGATCGCCCTGCAAGGCATTCAAGGCTCATTTGGAGCTACCTGTTCGCAATGAATGATTTTAATGACGAGCCAAAGGTGCGTCTGTACTGCGCATGCTCAGAAAGGGAAAGGGAAGGGTAAGGGTAAGAGGGAGGCTAAACCTGTTTGCCCCTGCCACATTAAGTGGCGGCCATTGAGCGCGTTGCGTTGCGCTTGCAGCTCAAAATTGCCGAAATAAAAGCAAAGGGAAATATGAGAAAATAAAGAAGAAATGCGCAAAATGCGTGCGAGCGCGTTCGTTAAACTGATTGCATCAGTTGGGCAATTTCACCTGAGGAATGGCAGTGCAAGCACACAAGCACACACATATGTACATATATGTACACACTCTGTACCTTATATATTGAAGGAAGTATCGCATGAGGTCGATCGACAAAGTGAATTTGGCTGCGCAATTATGTTCGCAGTTCGCAAAAATTTGGCAGGTTGTGCACAGCACGAAGTCGAGCTTAATCATTGTTGGCACATCATCAGGCCCTGGGAATGGGAACAGGAATGGGAGTAGGATCCTTGGCCAGGGTTGCTGTGGTGGCTTTGCAATGCAGTTAGTCAGTTTTTCACATAAATTGCAGTAGAAAACTCAATTATGAAAATTAACTTAGGCAAAGTGTCGCCAGAGCAAGGCAGGAAGAAAGAGGAGGAAAGGAAGGGATGGAAGGGAGAGAATGGGGGAGAGATTTGTGAGAGGAAGAGGGGAAAAAGAGAGAGAGAGTGTGCTTGTGCAATTAAA
Source organism: Zaprionus africanus (assembly GCA_018151435.1). Lineage (NCBI taxonomy): Eukaryota > Metazoa > Arthropoda > Insecta > Diptera > Drosophilidae > Zaprionus > Zaprionus africanus. The sequence continues at coordinate 9,533,444 of JAECXB010002309.1, read as the reverse complement.
GGCTTATTGCCTGCGCCTGCGACAAGAATCTGCGTTGCAGGGCGAAAAATTGAAATTCGAATTGTTTGACTGTGTAAGATGCAGTTGCAGTTGCCGTGCCAGGTGTGCGTGTGTGTGTGGCAGCTGTGCACACCCAAAACGTGTAGCTCAAAGTTCGAAAACCACACACACACACACTCACACGCACACACAGACTGTGGCTTGTGTATCTCGAAGATTGCGTTCGTGTTCGCAATTGCAACTCAATTGCGCATTTGCCACCGCAAGCATCAATATGCAACACGCCCGCAGGCAGTGTAGAGGGGGCGGAGACAAACATAGGCATACAGAGAGAGTATAATCACGTCTGAGAAGGAAACTGTACGCACTGGGGACGCGCACTCCCTGCGGCCAATTTAATTGACAGATTTAGTGCGCCTCGATTGGCAGTGCGGAAAATTAGTTTTCCGTCTCGCAATCAGCCTCCGATTGGGACTTAGACTGTGACTTCTTCTGCGGTGGCCAGGAGGGCGCATTTAATTGTTTTATCGACACTCTCGAGTGCCTCAAATCCAGCCATGTACAGCGACAAGTATATACACTATATACACACACACACACACATGCAGACACGCACAGGTAGCTGTGCGCTCATCATGAGCTGGGACACGCCCACGGGCAACACGCACTAGAATAGATTTAATTAAATTGCGAACAAAATGCGTGCGTGGTAAGAGGAGGCGGGCAGGGGAGTAGAGTAGAGGGGGGACTGAGCTGAGCTATCACACACTCAATTAATCGATTGCGTATCGATTTGTTTTGTTGTGCGACAAAGAAGGATTCTGCTGGCTTTGTGCCAAGACAATTTCCGGTTGAGTGACTTCCGGTCAGCTTCCTTAACCATTTGGCCTTGAGCTGAAGGGAGTGTAGAGTTCTATATATATATATATATATATTGTTGTATACACAAATATAAATCTTAGTGTTTGTTAGAACTTAAATTAAATGTGGCTGCAATTGGGTTAAGTAGAAGAAAAATTTGGAATAAGAAATAATGAAACTCTTGATGAGTCTAAGGAGTCTTTTATTGATTTAATTTGTTAAATATTATACAGATATATTTTCCATATAAATATGTAGAGAAATATACATAAATATAGATATATAAATCTGTATTTACTGACTCAATTCATCACTGCATATTCAAACTAGCTTAATTTATAATTTGAAAACTGAATTAATATCAATAAATCAGTTGAGTTAAGTTGAATTTAGACTTCCCTTCTGCTGGAATTACATCAAATATATTTTAACAGATCTGTTGCTTGGATAGGGGATTTAGTACTGCCTTGGCAGTGCACCCCTTTTCCAATTAAGTGACTGTAATACTTGGAAATCAAAAAAAAGAAAAACAACGAGTAGAGGAAATTCTTCGCAGCAATGGATTCTTCTCGCCTTCAACTCCGTTCATTGGCAGGCGCGTGCGTGACAATATCTCTCAACAAGAAAACATAAATTAGAGCAAGCAGGAAGGGGGAGGGGCAGTGGCAGAGGGAGCCATTGGGGAGTTAGGCAAGGCGAACCTTGAGCTGTGAAGTTGCCTCGAAATCGAATTAAATACGAGTAAAAGTAGCCCGCATACAACACACGCACACACATGCGCACTGCTCGTGCGTGTGATTTTATGTATGTATGTGTATCTGTATGTGTATGTGTATGTATGCCTGTGTATCTGTGTATATAAATAGTTATAATAGAAGCATAGATCACACGATGCGCCGCATGCAACATGGAGTCACCGTCACCTGAAGATTTATTGCCAACGCCCCGAGCCCGAGGGATGAGACAGCCGACGACGGCCCATAGCAGGAGCGACAGAGAGGGGCATAGATAGAGTGAGCGAGATAAGGGTACTGTGTGTTTGTGTGTGTGTGAGTGTGTGTGTGAGTGTGTGTGTCTGTGGCAGTTGGCCAAAGACGTGGCTATTTCTTCTTCCATTTGGTTCGGTTCAAAGTTCGCTGCAGAGACGGCAGCAAACACGTAAACTGTCAAAACTTTAAATCCCGCAGGAATTTAAGTTAAAAAATACAACACGTACTGTGCGCCAGGGGCACAGCTGCTACACAGAAGGCAACCCCCAACCCCCCTTCCCCTCTTCCTGTTAAATAAAAAAGGAAAATCAGCCGTCAGCAGCATAGACAGAACCTTGAAAATGTATCTCACGCGAGAAGTACGAGCATGCCACGAAGGAAGCTAGTCTTGCCAGCTCCTCCCCCTCTCTCTCTCTCTCTCTCTCTCTCTCCCTCTCTCTCCCGCTCTCTCCCCCTCTCTCTATCCTTCTCTCTCTTCCTCTTTCTTTCTCCCTCTCTGTCTTGTCGCTCGTCTAAATAAAAATTTCGCGCCTTGCCATACAAAGTTTTATTGTCTAGTTGAAGTCGTACCTCCGCCTTGCAAGACAAGCTTCCTCTACCCTCCTCCTCCCCCCTGGCCACATACCAGCATTTAAATTATGTACTTAGAAATACACAAAAATGCTACGAAAGTCGACAAAAGAAAATGGCGCAGCGCAGCAGGAGGCAGCAGAAGGAGGAAGCAAAATGAATTTCGCACTTTTTCGCATAATAAATTTAAAACTTGGCCAAAACCAAAAAAAGACGCTTAGGAATAACCCGAAAGCTCGAAAAAAATAGCAGCAAACTTTGGTAAAAAGTTTATTTTTGCATAAGTATATATACGTACTAGAAAAGGGGTGTGGGCTGGTTGGGGGCTGGCCGTGGCAGGCGCGTGACAAATTCCATTTAAAATTGTCGAGCGCAACTCACGTACTGGGAGGTGCCTGCTGCTGCTTCTTCTTCCACTTCTTCTTCTTCTTCCTCAGCGTGATGTATTCCACAGGACATGCGCCGGCAGTGAGCAAGAGAGCAGCAGAGGGGAAGACGGAGCCCAGAGGGAGTTGAGGCGCCGAGATTTAAGTTAATCAGCAAACAGGTTTAGTGCTAAATAAATTTATTTATGCGTTCACGGGTTCGCATTTATTTGTATTATTTACATGTGAGTGGGCAGCAGAGACGGCAGAAGGGGGGAGAGACATTCAAATTGGAATTGTAAAGTTAGTTTGCATATTTTTTGGGTGTGTGTGCGTCATGGGGAATGCCACGGGAATGACAGACAGACGAAATTGAAAAATATGTTATGATATCTGTCGAAGAGACGGAAAAAAGCTAAACTCAAGTTTGTGGGTCAATAAAAAAGACAAAGAAATCTATTAATAAAAGAGGTTTCCTATACTTTGCAGACATTTTTGGTAAATTGTTTATGCAAATTAAGGTGTTCATTTATGCCGAAAGAAACTGAACAAGCAAATCAAATCAAATCAATGAAACAAAAGTATAAAAATGAATACAATACAATCAATAAAATTTCGCCATCCAATTAAGTCATTAAAAACAAACTAAATTTCCAACAATTGTCACTAATCTTGTTTATAAATTGTCACTAATATCATCAATAACAATTGCATAAATCTCAAGCCCAGCCAGATTTATCTATCATCTCCTCAAGATACTTACCTTCAGCTGCAAGTCATCAAGCTGACGAATTATCTGCAGTAAATCATCTAATAAAGCTCTTGTCAACAATTTTCCTGCACATTAAACAAATGTTTACTTGTGTGTGTGCGTGAGTGTGTGTGTGTGTGTGTGTTTGTCTTCTGCGCCGTTGTTAATTCCAATCAAATTCGGTTTATTTTGAAACAAACAAAATCATATTTCGCAGATGATTTTCCTTTGTTGAGAATTCTTCTTTCACATTGTTTTTATGGACTATAAAATTTTCTCGCCATTTATTTAACCTGTGTCTGGGCACACACACTTACACACTCACACACTCACACACAGACACGTCTGTGCATGCATGTGCCTGTGCACGACGAGTAAATGCGAAAGATAAATGCGTTTTCACTTTATGACTTTCCGTGTCGGCATAAATTTGTTAATACCTTTAGGCCAAATTTATAACATAATAAATGCTCATAATATTTAACTTAACATTTTGCCAGGCTGCCAGGCAGGCAGGCAGGCAAGCTAGGGCAGCCAGAGGGGAGTGAAGGGGCTCAATAAAATGCGAAAGTTACTTAACATTGCCCATTGAAGTTCACTCAGGGGGCGGAGCGAAGGCGGCAGGAGGAGACTCTGATAAAATCTCTCAGCTCTCTCGATGCATAATGCAGTTGCAAGTGTGTGTGTGAGTGCGTGTGTGTGTGCGTGCGTGTGTGTGCAGATATAAAATTGAGTTATTGCACTTGAGGCAAATTAAACTTCATAAATATTTAAAATCAGAGATTAACACACAGCAGAGCAGAGAGATAGGCAAAGGCTGCTCGAATTACTCGGCTTGTTGTTGTCGTTCTTGTTGTTGTTGTTGCAGTTGTTGTTGTTGCAGTTGTTGTCGAGTCTGTGAGTGGCCAATTAAAGTTGCATTACAATGGCATAACTGCAATTTAAGTGGCACACGGCAACATCACCGAACGAACAGGCCTGACAGTCGGCAACTGAATGTTGAATGCCACATGCCACATGCAGCACGGCGCAGCAGCAAAATGTTCAATTTAAAGTAACGATCTCGCTAAAGATACAACAACAACAACGGCAGCAACAACGGCAAGTTGAAGCCGCAATGCAGCTTGCAACTTGCAACGGGCCTGTTGGCCATAAAAATGAAATGTTTTTTGGCTCTTTGCTGTTTGTTTTTCCTGCCTGCCTACGTCAAAATGTTGCCGATCGTTGCTGAAATATTTATATTTATGCTTTGACAACGACACAGTGTGCACAACAACAACAACAATACAACAACAACAATATAACAACAACAAGAGGGAGAACAAGCACACAGTCTGTTGGAAATTTTGCGAAATGATTTTTCAATTTAATTTGCTTGTTGAAATGTTTATAAACGCTGCAAATGAGGCAATTGAACCCACGCCCGCTGTCGCGCTTTGTCAATGTGTGCGCGAATACTGAAAATACTGAATATACTGCATATTCCAAAGAGACTAGCTGAAAATGGCAGATCAATGAAGGAGCGTAAAGAGAAAGGAACGAGAAAGACAAAGCTCAAGACCTTTAACTTATGTAGAACTTAAAATTGTCTTTGTCTCTCCTGACTTTGTTCAACGACTTGCGAACTGCCTCATTAGTTTATCAACACTTTCTCTAACTCAACCTCTTCTTCCTCCTCTTCCACAGGCACCAACGGGCTGCGGAGGCGTGGCAGACAGACATACACCCGCTACCAGACGCTCGAGCTGGAGAAGGAGTTCCACACGAATCATTATCTGACCCGCAGACGGAGGATCGAGATGGCGCACGCGCTGTGCCTGACAGAGCGACAGATCAAGATCTGGTTCCAGAACCGACGGATGAAGTTGAAAAAGGAGATTCAGGCCATCAAGGAGCTCAACGAGCAGGAGAAGCAGGCGCAGGCGCAGAAGGCAGCAGCAGCGGCTGCGGCGGCGGCGGCAGTCCAGGGCGGCCATTTAGATCAGAATTAGATTGAAATTCTTCGAGTGCGATGGAAATCTGTGCAGATAATTATTGTAACAAATAAAACCGTTTACTTAACTTAATTGATCTACATATATATATACGATATATATGTATGTACGTTTACTGTATGAATATTGTACGATCAAAGAATTATTTCAAATTGTTTAAAAAGCAGACCGAAAATACGTAAATGCGACAAGGCAACAAAAATTACAAACTAATTCTCTAGACTTGTAAGTAAATAAAAGATAACAGATAAAAGATAACAAATAACGGAAAGCGGATAAAGATAAACATAATTGTAGTGGACAGACAAGAGAGATCTACTCACCTAGATGCATACGTACACATACATATACGATTACAAATACAAATACAACTACAAATACGAATACGATACAAATTTAATTTAAATTCCACGAAGAAGTTGAAGGAGAAACATGAAAATGAAATGAGTTAAACGATTCAAAAACTATTCGAAAATTGTTTGCCCGCGTAAGATTTATGTTTAGAAAACGCTCCCCCCTCTCCCTTCACCTATATTCCCCTCTCCACCCTTTGTTGCTTACTATGCTATGTTTAAATTATTTTTTCAAAAAATTAAACAAAAAAAATACTCAAAGAAAAATGTTAAAAAGGAGGCGGAGGAATTCGAATTCTGTTGATATGAATTTTTAAAACAATTGAAACTAAATTAAAAAAACAAAAAAACAAAAATTACTTAAACCCCAAAAAACGTAAGAACTATTGAAAATTTAACTTAAATATAAATAGAATTTGTTAGCAAAGTAAAAGTATAAAGTATATTATAAAAAACACACAAAAACGAAACAAATAAAAACAAAACAAAATTCTAGAAATTTAATAATAACAATAACGCTAATTATAATAACAATACAAAATGTGTATAGTTCGTGCTAAACGTTAATGCAATTTTAGTTAACTCTGTTTAATTTTACGTTACGTTAGTTTGTTTACTTTCCATCTAAGCGTGCAACAACAACAAAACACAAGCAACAACAACAAAAGTGAAGCTGTTTTCTTTAAGTAATTTTTAAAGTTCTTAAACTAAATTAAATCCTAATTTTATTCTGTTTAGTTTAATGAGAAGCGTTTATGAGATTATCGATGAAAATAAGAAAAACAAAAAGAAGAAGCAAAGCGAAGAAGATGCAGAAAACAAAAACAAATCGAATAAATTATTGGTTTTTAAAAAATACACAAAAAGAGAAATAAGAAATCAAAGAAAAACAATCGGTTGTGTTATTATTTTTGGTATTTATTTTTCATACTAATTTTCGTTGTTCATTCGCGTTTCTTTTTTGTTCCTTTGCTCGGAGCTCTTGGGACGGTTTGTCCCAAGCTGCTTTTGATCTCGTTTCGTTAATTGTTTGCAGTATATCGTTATGGCTATCGATGTCGTAGTTATCGATAGCACACTCCGAGATGCATTTGTATCTTGGCGCGCCTCGGTTCGATTCACGCTGCGGTCAATCCGCAACCTTCACAAGATGTATACGTAATTAGTGCATAAGGTTCCACAGATAAATCTCTATATATATATACACATACATATATATATTTATATTTATGTATTTTACACGAGAATGAACAACAACAATAAGCGAATGTCTGCAAGAGGCGCAGCAGAAAAGCAGTAGCAGAAACAGGAGGAGGAGGAGGAGAAGAAGAGGAGAAGTAGCAGCTAAGTTAAATGTTATAGATTTTAGAGCCAGACAAATGCAACACACATACGTAACAAAATGTATACAAAGAAGAGGAGGATAACTCATCTCGCCCCTCCCCCCGCCCCCCGTCGCGAATAAGTAAACCAAATTATTGCAGAAATTAAATGTGAATTGTCGTAGAAACGGATATACGTAAAAGGAAACGGAGCGCGCAAGCGTTAGAATTTAATCTACATTCTACAACTTACCTAATACTTACTACTGTATACTATGCTATGTAACACATACATACAAACAAATCTGTGTGTGTGTAGTGAATATGAATACGAATACACGAGTGCATGAGTGCGTGCAACAGTATCAATAAAACGCTAGCTGCATTGCGAGTATTGTACATTCTTGTGGCTTTTTACTTTACCCCCCTCATTGATAATGTTTCTCTAACTATCTCTCTCTCGCTATCTGTCCCCGTGTGTCTCTCTCTCTCTCTCGTGCAGAGAGGGGGCGCGCGGGATATCGTTTATACTCGTATACTATGTAATTCTAATTTAATGCCATTCAATGATAGCCCTGTAAGTTGTAAATTATCACTATAAACTATACGTACTATGAATAAATGCCGAAACAGAAACTGAAACAGAAACAGACACAAAAGAGAAACCAGTGAGAATGTGCTGACAAGAGAAGAAAGAAAACCAATAAAATTTGAACTAAAAACTCTAAATGAAACTGTTTTTTTGTGTTTTCTTATTTAAGCTAGCGATGGCGCTAGTGAACAGTAGCGCCATCTGGCGTGCACTGTGCGCAGACTCCACGCTGACTCACAGACACAGGCTGATTGCTATGACTGTCCACATTGGGGTAGTTCAGCTGATGGCCGATAGAGTGCGCCACTTGCGTCACAGTTGTGAAAATGCATAAGGGAAGCAACCTGTTAGAGGCATTGCATGCATCGGTTAACTGATCGAATAAATCGATTAAAATAAATTTAAAATTAATTAATTAAATGCCTGAGTTGTCCTCTGTTGGTAAACGATGTTGAGGTTTTTAAATCGAATGAAAAAAAACTTTTCAATTTAATTTTGCCTGTTAATTTATTCCTCATTGATATTGTTACGTATCTAAGTTTTTTTCTCTCTGTCCAAAAGCGCCACCAATAGAAGAAACTAACAAAGTTGGTACTAAAATCAGAAGTCAGTTTCTTTTTGTAGCTTCATATTTAAACCAACGATGGCGCTCGCCAAACGTGCGCCATCTGGCGTGTACAGTACACACTATTTTGGCTGTTTAGTATTCATCGGTTAACTGATCGTATATATCGATAACAATTAACTTAAAAAATCAAATAAGAAGCTGAGTTATCCTTTGTCTGAGCAATATGAAAGGTACAAAAATTTACTTCAATGACAACTTTGAGAAACATTAAATGCATTAATATGCATAAATACATAAATATATACATATATCTGGCTGCCTTAATTCAAATTCAATACGATAATTCCCTAAACAGATTTGCATTTTAAACTGTAAACTATAAATTAATTCTAAGAAATTCGAAGAGAAACTTACACTCTCTCAATTAAAGAATTACAATGAAACATTCTCTTAAAACTCGTTTTAGCGTGAGGTAGCCTCGTTTTGAATACTCTATCGACTGGATTTAGAGCAGAAAGTGCTAAGTTAAGTATTTAGTATTTATTGATTGTTGCTTGAAATTTAGATTTAGATTTAGGGATACGATAGTAATGAATAGGATAATGCACAATTCTAAAAATATACAAAAATTTAGAATAAATTTTATTATTCTTTTTGAACGTTTCTTCTTTATTAGCAATTAGTGCACTTCAAATTAAAATGTACCTACAAATCTAAAATTATTGTTATAAATATTTAAACTTAGCTAGGGTATTTAAATTTCGATGTAGCTTGACAACTCCGTCGAGCTTGTTTCGATGTGATCTTATGGCGCGATCATTCTCAATTCAGTTCGGATTGTGCTGTTGATCGGATCGTTTGCGTTTGCCTCCCTTGACTTGATACACGGCTTAGACTGACTGCGCACAGATTGCACACCCATACTCGCACACACACACAAATACTCACATACGGAGGCAAATGAATTGGCGTGGATTTATTGCCTTTTAGATCGCAAAAAGATGCTGCTGAAATATTTTGTATCCAGCTTGCTCTGCAATTGCCTGATTCTACTGAGCCTTCCTGCAAGTGAGTAAAGTCCACGACGAGAAGAATTTCAAATATTGTTTTCGTTCTAAATATAAACAACAACAACATGCATACAATGAATACTTGTCTGTACGTACGGCGTACATATATACGATACGTGAGAGACTGCGCGCCAAACTTGATTTGAGATCGCGACATTTTAAGAACGAGGCTGTGAAGAGACAAGCAAAGAGAGGAAGAGAGAGTGAGTGAGGGAGAGTGAGAGTGAAGAGAGAGAGACTTTGGTTCTCTGCTCTCTGTTATTGTTGATTTATCAGCAGAGCAGCTCAGCTGTGCAGTAATAGATAAGAACAAAAAAGAAGAAGAAGAGGCGAACTAGATTTCTGTTCTCTTTTATTTATTGCTGTTTTTAATCATTTACAAAGCTTGTTAATTATTAATTATTAATTTGATATTCATCATATATATATATATCTTTTATTTATTGCTTTGTAATTATAAATAATTAATTTGATATTTATCATTTACCAAACAAAAGAAAATCCCCAAGTTACTTGTTTTAGCAGTCTATCGGAAATTTTCATTGACTAGCTAAATTGAACTAGATATTTAATGTTTATCGTTTTTATACCCTTCGACTATTGAAAATGGTCAAAAAAGGGTATAATAACTTTGTGCAAATGTATGTAACAGGTAGAAGGAGGTGTGGGAGACCCCATCACTAGCCGAGTCGATTTAGGCATATCTGTTTGTCTGTCCGGATGTCCGGATGTCCAGATGAACACACAGAACTCAGCTATTATAAAAGCTAGAGACACCAAATTTGGCATGAAGGTTTCTGTGTGCCCGGCGCAGATGAAATTTATTTCAAATGTTTGGTGCCACGCCCACCGCCTCCGCAAATCAATAAATTAATATTTTAAGCTGATTTGTGAGCGACATATAAAAGATACAATATTCTGAGTGAGACCATACTTAGCTTATTATAATACCAACATAAAGTTAAAATTTTAATCCGATGGGACAACAAACATAGACCTTATTAAAAAGGGTTACCATCATCAGTTCACAAGCTGAATAAACCTGTAATGTAGTAACCCTTAACTTATCTTAATCATTAATAGGTTTCAATTAAATAATCTCTATCTTATCTTCGCGCAGAACTTGCTTACGGCGCCTGCAAGGCGAACAAGTTCGAGTGCGGCAACGGCAGCTGCATCTCCACCTTCCAGGTATGCGACGGGGTGCGCAACTGCCCGGATGGCTCCGACGAGGCGCCTCTGACGTGCGTGGCGCAGCGGCAGCACTGCTCGAAGCCCTACTTCAGCTGCAGCTACGGAGCCTGCGTCATCGGCACTGCGGCCTGCAATGGTGTCCAAGAGTGCGCCGACGGCTCCGATGAGACAAAGCTGCGCTGCGGCACCCAGGACGATGTAAGCAATTTCTATCGCACGTTGCGGGGAAACTGTCAGTAAGTGAAGTGAACAAGCTTCAGCTGCCCTGTGTCTCGTACTAAACTTTCGCGTATTTGCAGGAAGGACGAGCTGAAGTGTCCCTCGGGCATCTGCATCGACATGAGTCGATTTTGCGACGGCACTGACGATTGTGGCGATGGCAGCGGTTTTGATGAGTCCGTGGACAAGTGCGGACACCATGAGTGTCCGGGCTACTCGTTCAAGTGCGCCAGTGGCGGCTGCATCCCCAGCCCGAAGATGTGCGACGGCAAGACGGACTGCTTCGATGGCACCGACGAGGCGCCGTTGCTGTGCAACACCACTGACAGGCCAACGGTGCCCATGGCCAACAATCCGCCGGTCGAGCAGCTCGGCTGTGCACTGCCGCAGGGCGATGAGCGGCCCATACTGAAGGATGTGCACGGCAAGGTGCTGACACCGCCCATTGTCCGCGGCACGGTGATGTTCTACTGCAAGAGCGGCTACTTCCGCGAGGGTCCCGAGAGCGGCCACTGCGCCAACCGCCAGTGGAGTGTGCACGTGGTGCCCAAGTGCGTGAGTGAGTAGCGCCCCCCTTCCTCACTAAAATATTCTCTATCAATCTTCTTTCTATAAATCAAGAGTACTGCGACGCACTGCGAGACTCTGAGGGTAACTCGAAGGATCAGCTGCGGGGCTACTCGACAACGGCGACGTGTGTGCGCGATGGTCAGCAGGTGGACTGCTCCGAGCGCTACCATGCACCTGGCACTGTGGTGAAGTTCGTCTGTGCCACGGGCTTCCAGACGCTGAGGACCACGCTGCAGGACATGAAGTGCCAGTCCGACGGCCAGTGGAGTCGCGTGCGTGAGCGCTGTGATCAGGAGTGCGGCCAGATTGCCACTCCGGTGCAGCAGTTCTCAGCCTTCGGCTTCTCGATCAACAACACTGTGGTGCCGTGGCACGTGGCCATCTACGCGCAGCACAACGAGCGCAACTACAACTTCGTCTGTGGCGGCTCCCTGCTGACGCCCGACTTGATCATTACCGCCGCCCATTGCGTCTTCAACGAGGCCAGCAGGCAGCCCTACAGCGCCGACATATTCAAGGTGATCGCCGCCAAGCTGTACCGCGACTACAACCAGCGGACCAAGCTGGAGAGCGAGCGGAGTGTGGAGACCATCACTGTGGCTCCGTGAGTATGTCTCCACTGTGATCGCAAGCCAACTAACTTGATACCTTGATATCTCTTGCAGAGAGTACAAGGGTCGAGACGATAACTTCGTCAACGACTTGGCGCTGCTGGTGCTGGAGCGGCCCTATGAGCTGAACAACGTCATCCGGCCTGTTTGCGTGCACTTCTCTAAGAACGCCGAGAAGGAGACGATCAACGACAATGTGATCGGCAAGTTTGCTGGCTGGAACTTCAAGGACAAGCGCGAGTTGCAGTTTGTGCCAGCAGAGTCGCACATGAACTCCGTGTGCGTGGCTCAGCTCAGGGACATCAGCTCCGACAAGTTCTGCATGTACACGTCGGGCAATGCGCTGGCCTGTCATGGCGACAGTGGTGGCGGATTCACGGCGAAACGTGAGTCGAATGGATTCTCTCGGGATCGCGAGCGTCACTTTCTGTACGGCCTCATCAGCAGTGCACCCAATGCAGGAGAGTGTGCGCACAGTCTGACCACGTTGACGAACATTCAACACTTCGAAGATCTCATTAAGAGCGCCATCAAACATAGCGTGGAGAGCAGATCCTGAGCAGTCATAGAGTCATAGATGGACAACCCTAGTGAAGTAAGCAAATATATATACGTGACTATATAGATGACTCGTTCCTCCTTTATTTGCTTGGCCATCTGTTTGCGCTGCTCTCAATGTGTCATTGCGGACATTTTACAGAACATCAAAAATGCTTGCTTCATAAATTAGTTCTCTATTCCTTCTACAACTATCTTTGCGGCCATTTGTAATTTTTTGCCCCCTGCAACAACGGGCACAACGAGGCAAGTACAAGCAAATTTTCGTGCACTTCTGTTTTATGGCAAATTAATGGAGCGACATGTCGCCCATGTTCGAACCCGGCCAGCGACACTGACTCTGCTTCCGACTGCGACTCCGCGAGCCTAGCAGGTGGGCCGCATTGAAGGGGGGACGGTTGGGAGCGGCGGCAGTTACTTTCAGCCCACCACAACTCAGTCCGCGCTCAAGGAGGCCGCTCACTGGACCATGGACAGGCTCTCTACCCCAGCTCACTCTCTCTCTCTCCCTCCTTCGCTGCTCTCTGTCCAGCTATTTGTTTCACACATGCCAAATGAATGAGCTTTTTTTCATAGTTGCTATTGTTGTTGCTGCTGCTGTTGCTGTTGTTGCTGTTGTTGCTGCTGCTGCTGTCGATTTGTGCCGCGTGGGTGTTGCTTTCTTTTGGCCAGTTGGCCATGTTGCCAGCCGGTCTAACATATTGGACATTTATTATTTTCGTGAGTGTTTTTGCTCGTCGGGTAAATTATGGTCCAAGCAAGGCGGGTAGGTACAGGGTGCTGCTGGGCACAGGGTGGCCCCAGTTCATTTGTTGCATTGTCGCGCCAAATTGGTTTGTATGACCAAAACGCTTAGCTGGCGCAGATAGAGATCAGCCTCCCTTTCGGCCTCCTGCAAGGGGGGCGATCGCTGTTAAGCGTGTGCGTGGGCGTGAATGCGTGAGGGCGGGAGTGTTAAATTAATAATTGCATAAATTTTACATGTGCTGTTGCATGAATTACGGTCGGCGCAGCATAAATCGCGTATAATGTGCGCACTGGCCGTGCGAATATTTATGACTCTGACTGTAAATCATCAAACCATAAACGCACACTTGCACCATCTAGCGGTCACATGCTGGCAAATGCACTGCACTCCCCCTCTACCTTCCTCTTCCCCTCTCTCTTCAACTCCTTCTACTTCTGCTCCTTCCAGTTTCATTTCGCGTTTTCCATTCGCACTTTGCATTCTTTATTGAATTTTTGTTCATGCTTTCAGTTTGTCAATTTTATGCCAGTTGAATTTAGCAGGGATCTAAAAAGTATTAAATGTTTTATATATATTTTTTATATTTAACTATATATTTAAGATTAGGCAAACAGCATCGAAGGTTGTCTGTAATTATTCCCGTCTTAGAAATGCCAAACTTATTTATAATTTCTTTTTTTATACATATTTATTTTGATTGTATATTGATTGTACTTCTATAAATCAAATAAACAATATGTATATACAGAAGTGCGCAATATATACCTAGATATATGTATATTTATATAGCTGTTTTCATTGAGCACAACTTTGCATTGTTTGCACATTTGTTGGGCCTGCGAAAAAAGCATTCATGATAAATGTGAAAATTTAATGAAGTCGCACAATTGTTGAAATATATTGGCAAAGTATGCCGTAATTAAATAAATCTTTTGTATATGAATTGAGCGAATTGAAGGTGATAAGTTGAATTGAAAGTTAACAGATATTGATAAGTATAAAGTATAAAATAAAAAAGTATAAAAGCTGAGATCTGTGTCTTCATCTGGACATCCGGACATACAGACAGACATGGCCTAATCGACTCGGCTAGAGATGCTGAGCAAGAATATATGCACTTTGTGGGGTCTCCCACGCCTCCTTCTGCCTGTTACATACATTTGCACAAAGTTGGTATACCCTTTTTTGACCATTTTCAATAGACGAAGGGTATAAAAATAAAGATACTACTAGCTAAAATAACTTTGAAGATCAATAAACATTCCTAACTAGAGCACACTCTATTTATATTTTTCCATGGGAAATATAAACTTTACTTCTCTAATCACCTTTAATTAAGAATTATTTTTACTCTTACTTTGCATTTATTTTTCTACAAAAAGCTTTTACTTGACCCCAAAATACCTTTGGGTCGAGTGCTGTGTTTATATAAACATCTAGTATATGCACTAGGGAGCTAGGGAGCAGGGAAGGAGGCAGGACTCGGCGGGGCAATCGCTGCACCCTTTTCAAATGAAGCACTTCCGGCAGATGCAGCCATTACTCTTAATACACGCATGGAAATGAACAGAAATTCGCCCAATAAAAGTTCAATGCCATAAATTAAGCGCATCCTTGCCGACACTGGCAGCACGGCAAGAGCAGAGTCAGCGGAGGGGGAGGGGGGTCAGCAACAGGGGGCAAACAGACCTGCAGAGCTGCGTCAATGCATGGACCCAGACGGGCGGGCAGCCAAAGCAAACGTTTCCTGCTGCACTGGCTGGCGCCTGCTGTCGCACTCGCTGACCAAGGCAAGAGAGAGAGGGAGTAGCAAGAGAGAGCAAGAGAGGGGGAAGAGAGAGGGACAGTAAGAGAGCGAGAGGGAGAGCGAGAACCAGAGCGAGCCAGATGCGATCAGTAAATACGTTTCCGCTTTGCCAGCTAATACACATCCTAGTCAGCTTCCGGTGGGGCACACGACTTAAAGCTGCGTGTGTGTCTGTGTGTGTGTGAGTGGCATGCTCAACTGAGAAACTGGGAAAAGAGGCGGAAAAACAGCGAGGACATTACGCTCAGCTGCTGCAACACTTTGATGGCTGGAAATAATTTCATTTTCTATATACTACTATACACTATACTCGTGTACACGAGTGTGTTATGCGATATTGTGTATTTAAGAAGCGCAGCCAGGCAGCCAGGCAGACGGGCAGGACGTGCAGGACGAGATTTATGACCGGGTGGCAGACAAAGTGTCTGCGGTTCGGTCAGTCTTCAAGGAACTGTGCGCGGGCGAGAGAGCAGCCTGGCAAACTTTGGCGCAGCGCAAAAAGTTTCCACTGCACGAGATGAGAAACTTGGCCAAGTCAAAGTCAATCCAGGCGTTGGCATGCTGCAATGTTGTCAAGTTTTTGCGCTGCATTGCAGTTTTCCACACACAGTTCCGCCCTCCTCTCTCCCTCTGCCACTTTTTCCACAGTTTCGCAGTTTTCGCACACGAAAGTGCAGTGCGAGCATTTGAAACCGAAAACCCAAAAGCCAAAAACCAAAACGCAAACCAGAACTCGAAGCAGCACCAGAAACCGGAAGTCGGAAGTACTCCATTCAATCTGCGAACAAGCACCCAACCATCAGTCACCATCTCCTGCTCAGAAGGGGGGGAGGAGGTTGCAGCGCCAGCACCGACTGCAGCTGCAGAGCTGCAGCAGCGAAATGAGAAATTCTCTTTTTATTTAAATTGAAGCGCAGAGCAGACTGCCAGCCCCGAAGGGCTCCAGGCACAGAGCTACTGCTGCTGCTGCCACCGCTGGGACGGCTAGAACTGCTGGGCTGCTGGGCTGCTTGGCTGCTGAGTTCCCAATGGCGCTTCCGGCGCGAGGAAGATGAATGTTGTGCCACCGACAACACGATGACGCCAATAGTTTTTCAACATTTGCTCTTCCCGCATTGTTGATTCAGCACAACGTTGTCCGAGAAAAACAGCGAAGGAGCTGTCCCGAAACATTGAACATGCAAACCAAGTGTTTTTGAAAAAGATTAAGGTGCCTATTATTGATTAAATCGTTTGCAGATATAAATAATTTTAAAGCATGCTGAAAAATAAAGTTTTTTCTGAAAAATCAAAAAATATGATAAATTGTTCTATGAAATTTTATATAAAAAAGGCAATAAAGTAAGTTTATAAGGTATTTTACAATATATTTTGTATGATATTCTTACAGCATTTAAATTTAGTTAACCTGTTCAGTTGGTTTAAACTTGTATGTATTTAATTTCCATTGCAGTAATCCATAATTGCCTCTTCCTGAAATTCATCAATTTATGCCACAATTCGCCTTCTCAAGAAGCAGCCAGATTTCACCGGAAAAAGCTCGATTGGCAGCACTGATAACATACATTCAGTGTACCAACTCGAGTTTTGGAACGAAGCTGTACCCTGGTACAAGTGTACACAGTACTTCAACAAAATGTCTTATTTCTTATTGCATACTTTTAGGAATGAAATTTAAAAACGAACAGCGCTGCTTGAAAGTATGCAATTATTAGGTTTAATATTAATTAGCTGTGTGCCGTCCCGTCCACGTTGCTGTTGCTGTTGGGGATTTTAAAACGGGTTTCGACTTTAAAAAATGAAAAGAATCTGAGTAAAATAGTCAAAACCCTTTGCAAATTTTTTTATAAAAATGGTTCTTACTTGCTTTTAAATTAATTTATTTGGCGTCAAATGTATAGAATATTTAGAATGCTGATCAGACAGCCGTCAAGTCCTTAAGTCATACCAAAAGTATGCAATTAAATTTGTGAATCACAAACTACTTCCCACGAGGAAATCATTTGATGCTTCCTTGGGGCTGCCTTCCTAATTAATTGACCAATCTCAAGTTTGGTATTATTGCCATTTAATGATATAATATTTACTTAATAATATATGAATATAGTGGTGGCTTGGTATACTATATGTTTATATTGCAATAATTCAAGATTATAAAAAGTGTTTTTACTATATTTGAGAATATTGTATATCACTGGAAAGGTTAACTATACAGAAAACTGCTTTAAATAGTCAAAAAAGAGCCAGCATGGTGTGTGTGTGTGCATGAGGCTGCTAGAACATTAAAATATACAACACGCTGTTTAAAACTTATCAACGCTGCAGGCAATTTTTATGTGATAAGGCCAAATGGCTGTGGAAAGCGTGAGTGTTTTTGGCCCTTAAACGGATTAGAATCCATTTTAAGGAGCACACACTCACACACGCTGGCATTCACCGATACATTAGTGCGCTGAGTAGGTGTAGGTGATATTTTGAAAAGGGATAAAGAGACAACGGGCAGGGCGACCAACCCGAGCCGAGCAGCGCCGCCAGCTAACTTTGTGTGTTGTGCGAGTGTTTGTGTGTGTGTGAGTGAGTGTGTGTGTGAGTGTTCTGTAACATCCATAAGTGTCATGTTCTGTATCCTCATTCATCCTTGGCATGCACGCACGTTTTTTGCGCCCTTTTTGTTTTATTATGTGCACGAATTTCTATATACACATGCTCTACACACGCACACGCGCACGCACGGAGAGAATTGTGTGTGTGTGTGTTTGTGTGCGTGAGTGCGAGCCAAATAAATTCCGTAGCGCTAGAACCAAAGATTTATTATCAAATTAAATTTCTGACAGAATTTATTGCTTTATCTCTCGCCAAACATAGTTCTTTTGCCTTTCGGCAGCATCCAACATCCATCCAACAATGTCCCGGCGAACCCTGCGAACCCGCCACGAACCCGGCAAGAACCCAACAACGCCCCGGCCGGCAACCCATCGAATGCCGAGCCACTTGCAAGTCCGTGCAGATCCGGATTCGTGCTCCGTTCTCCGGTAAACAAGTGGCGCGAATTTCGCTTTGCGTTTCTCTCTCTTTTTTTTTTTCTCCGCTCCGTGTTGCTTTTTTCCGTGTTTTGTTTATACAATTTATAGGGAACAAATTTGGACAATATGCGCGCATTATTTTCGCGTGTTTCGTACATTTATTTGCTGTTGATAGCGCACACTCACACACGCACACCCCCTCACACCCCTCACACCCCTCACACCCCCTCACACTGTGTGTGGAGTTCATAAAGTGCGCCGTCGTATCGCGTTTCCGGCTGCTCCCCAACGGGCGCCATATTAGTGAGAGCTGCCACCTCGCTCCCCATAAAGATGATAAATCGTTCTAGCCGCGCTTCCATAATTAAGCAGGCACACCAGCAGGAGCAGGAGCAGGAACTTCTCCTTGCCAATGCACACAGTTAATTTTCAATTAGGCTGCAGCATACCCTGCAGCTGCTTGAGGTGCCGTGATAAAGAAAGAGGGAGTTGCAAGGGGCAACTTGCAGAGGGGAGTAGGGTGTGCACGAATGTAGCTGCTTCATGTATTTATAACTGCAAGAGGTGAATGATTTCTTGAGGCCTTGCCAGGTGAACTGTCTATATATATATATTTATATTCTCGCTCCCATCCGGCTCTGTCTAGGCGCCTGTCCATCTACCTGCATAGAATTCATTTTGGTAATTTCGTTCAAGTGGACTTGGGCTCGTTAATTCCCGTGCTGACGATATAAATAACGCGTTGCGCCCTGGGCCCTGGGACACCCACAAAGTAAATGATATATAAAAAATAAAATGATATAACGCTGCCGCGGGCGGCTTCTCTCTGAAGGCAGCCTAATTAATTTCCATTTGCCTTACAACGTGCCGCGAGTTGCGAATTTGCAACGCGACACAAACAAAAATACAAAAGAGAGAAGGCAGAGGGGACACTGCGAAGGGGGGGGGGTGATTAAATTAAGTGGCGTATTAACAATTGCAGCGAGAGCAGACTGAAATTTAAATCATTTTGACGCCAACTCCGCAACGCGTCACAATTCACACGGAGCGAGCAGAAAAAAAAGAAGTCGCAGGCTTTGGGCCAATTTGTCAAGCTCGGAATTGGCCGCACTCTGAAGGGTTGCCAGAGCAGCAGGGAGGGTGGTTGCAACAAGAGTGTAGCGGGGCAGGAGCTCAGTTTCTTTAGACCAAAACGTGGCACTCAGTGAAATTGGCTCATTTGCATTCGAAATTTAAATTAATGCAAAACCGCTGAAAATGGCAAAGTTGGGCAAACTTTTGCTACCGCCTGTCTCAGGAGTAGAGCGCAGAGGGGGAGGGGCGTGGCTGTGGCCAGGTCGGAGGAGCAGGGCGGCTGCAGTTGGACGATCATAAATATTCGCTGGCGCTCGTTAGAGGCTGCGAATGGACGCGGACGCGGCGGCGAATGCGAACGCGACTTCCTTACTAACTACGCACGGAAAATCAAGTGGGAAAATTCTGCGGCAGCAGCTGCTGGCGCAGCAGCGGAAAATATGTGGCCAAGAGACGCAGCCGGAGACGGAGATGGAGATGGAGACGGAGATGGAGATGGAGACGGAGACGGAGACGTAGCTGGACCCGTAGCCAGAGCCGTTGCCGGAGCCAGGCGGCAACTTTCTTGCCGCAGTTCCTTATTTCTTATTCCCAGGAGCCGCAGCATCCAACAACAACAACAACAGCAACAACAAACAGCGCAACATTAGGCAACAGGGGGAGCAGAGCAGAGGGAGGAGCGGGAGGAGGCAGCGCGCGCGTAGAACATCTTATTCGCTTTTTAAAATGTCCAATAAAAATTGCCGACACATTTCGCCCATATTTCTTCGGAATCCCATATAAATCACGCGCTGTAATCCCTCATGCTATCGCCGCGTCGTCTTGGGCTGCCTCCGCTGCCGCTGTCGACTTTGCCACACAGCGTAGAGACCTCGTGCCTGAGGTTGCCTCTGAGTGGGCGCTGGCGGGGAAGGAGCGGACTCTGGGTTCGGTTTTCGGTTTTGGCTCTGAGTTTGAGTTTGGCACTTTTTGCAATAAGAAAGTTTTTCTTTTCTCTGCCATGGTTGGCTTTGTTTAGCCAGCCCCTTCTGGGGTTGCTCTGCCAGCCCCTTCTGTACCTCCCCCCTTTTGCTGTGCGTGTGCTCGATGGGCTCATTATGGAGCCTGCGATTATTTGAAATTGCTAAAGTTTATTCATTGTGGGCGGGCAGAGGAATGTGTATGTGTGGCATACGTAAAACTGGAAGATGTATGTCCTCTTCGCAGATAAATCAATATCAATACATGTCCTGAATTCAGATGGGAGAGATCCCTGGGGGAGGTTAGTTTGAGTGTGCATACGAAAATTAACAGTTACTTGGGAGGTGTATAATATACATACATTTATGTAGGGATATTCTCGAAGATCAGAGTAGGAAATCGAAAGTCAGAGCTAGTTTTTATATTTTAATTGTGTTTTTTATACCCTTCGACCATTGAAAATGGTCAAAAAATGGTATACTAACTACCATATGTGCAAAGTTTATATATTCTTGGTCAGGATCACTAGCCAAGTAGATTAAGCCATGTCTGACTATCTGTCCGGATGTCCAGATGTCCAGATGAACACACATATTTCAGCTATTATAAAAGCTAGAGACACCAAATTTGGTTTCTGTTTACCCGGCGCAGATGAAGTTTATTTCAAATGTTGGGTGCCACGCCCACCGCCCTCGCAAATCAATTACTTAATCTTTTAAGCGGATTTGTGAGCGACATATAAAAAATACAACATTCTGAGTAAGACCATACTTAGCTAATTATAATACCAACATAACTTCAAAATCCGATCGGACAGCGAACACAGCCGTTTATAAAAAAAAACCTTGTTCGCTTTTCAGTTAAATATATTTCATTTCTCATCTCAAACATTGCCCTAAGGCAAGAACAAAGTGGAACCAATACCTCAATAAACAATGCAGTTCCAAGCAATATAAACCATCATTGCCCTTGACCTTGCTCTGCCTTCAACTCTACATAAATCGCAAGGCATTACGCACTATTAGGTCACATTTGTAGTGCACTTGCACTCTCACTTTCAAAGCGATGCTGCTCGCACAGGTAGTTCGATTAATGTGGCCATAAGCCGAGGCGCATTCTCACTTGCCACGCCTTGTTCAGGTGAGGTAAGGTTCAGCGAGAGTGTCACGCTGTAAAACAGATTTCCACTGCACTGACCACACGGTGAGGTCATGCCCAAAATATGCATTACAAGGGCAAAGGCAAAGGCAGAGAAAGAGGAAGGGGGAGCGAGAGCAACGTTTGCAAGTCGAAAACTGAGACGAGGCTGCGCTTTGTGCAAGAGAAGTGCGATGCCAACATTTCGATAAGATAAATGCGCGTTGCCAACTAAAATGTCATAAATCTCGGCGCTAAGGATGCCTGCTAAAGCAGCGCAGAGAAGAAACGAGAGAAGAAAATCAGAAGAAGAAAGCCCAAGACGATGGGAGAGTGAAAGAGTTGTCGCCTGGCTCGCGACGCTGACGGTGCGCGAGCGGAGCTGGCGACGGGGTCAGCGAAGAGGTCCAAAAATACACTTGACATACGAGTATCGAGTGCAGTTGTTGTTGTTGTTGTGCCACACACACACAGAGACATACAGAGGGAGACGTACACTCACTCAGACTCACGACTCGTACTCGCCTCAGTGCGCTGATTTATTTTCCCGCTCTGCAGCAGATTTCTTGATGCAGCATTCGTAAACTCGCCGGGCAGACGGCGGGCCGTATGCGACAGCGGACAGCGGACAGCGGACAACGGACAGCGGCGGACAGACAGCAAACAAGACGAATGGCGCGTATGGCGACCGGACGACTCTGCAACAAAACCAAAACAAACTAATTTTTTCGTTGCTGCAAAGATTCAAGACGAGTGCATAGGTTGCAAGTGGGTTGTAGGGGAGAAAAGGGAGAAAAGAAGGTAATACTTATTTCACAAGTTTAGAAAATAATAAAATGAATTCAGGTTCATTTTCGGCAAATCATGAAAGCAAAGAATCAGAATAAGGTGTCAATATATTATCACCTTTCTCTAGCTTACAAAGTTTGCTTAATATAACATATATTCTAAAAACAAGACATAACAAAATTTATATAAATCTTACTAGCTTCACATTGAATCATCGTACAAATTATAGCAACCCCTGCCTGCTTTATACAGGGTATGCATGCAGCTTCACATAAGAAACCTGTGTGTGTTATTCCACCCCCGTGAAAAAGGGTGTGGAGATATCGAGAGAAGAAGGCACGCCGCGACGCCATGGAAACCCTTAATACCCAACATAGATCAACCATTTTGGTCGTAAATAACATTGGAAATCTCTAATTTGTTTCGCTTCAAAGGTGAAATCCTTTACCCAAATCCCTTTTACTGACTTTTCACATGTTGTCTTTGTTGTTCTTCTGCCACGCCGTGTGAAAAGAGAGATTTAAGAAAAACACTTTATTTTTTAGAATTTTAAATATATATCAATAAAATGTTGCCAGTTTGGTATGGTACAGTGGAATACCTTTGCACACTCATAAGTGCAAGTGAATCGCAGTTCGAGTTGGCAGGCAAAGCACGTGGCATGCAACGAATTAAAAGACAATATCATTAATTATGTTATTACCATTGACTGAGGATTCCTTTGCATGCGCAAGTGCAGAATTCCAGAACATGCAGAATCGCCGACGAATCGTGTCTCGCATAAAGCATAACGTAAGAAGAAAGAAGCGGACATGCCAAGGATCGCTGAAAAGAGACTGAGACTCAGACTCGTCCGGTGAGTTATGGGTTGTCACCTGTCTGTCGGGCCTGTCAAATCGAAAGTGGATTGAACTGTGCCGGGCTCTCTATAGATGTTCTGCGCTATCGCAATTGCATTTGCAATCGCAACTGCAATCGCCGTCGTCATCGTCGTTGCAATCGCATCGATTGGCGATAAGCATATCAATTAGCGTCAATCGCTGTGCGACTTTTGGCCCATGTCGCGATCGTGTAGTGCAGTGTCGACTCGCGTTTCTCGCTTTTAATGAAAATTAATTGCGCCACCAGAGTCGTGTGTGTTCTGCTCGCATTTAATTGCATTTTACACTCGCGGCCAACGACTTAAGACGCCTTCAGAGGCCGCTAGCGACGGCAGCAGCAGCAGCTCGCACCTTCCTTAACGCGACGGCTAATTTATCAAAAGCGCTAAGAATGTAGCATGCCCCAAGCCGCGGCGCAAGCCGACCCGTACCCATAGCCAGAGCCAGACCATATGTATATGTCTGTAGGAACAAGCACATGATTAATTTCTGACAAATGTGCGACACAAAAGAGATGTGACACACCTCGGCTGGGTACGTCGCACTGGACGCACCACAAGATGGCCGCACATGGACGCGACTCGGGCCGGCATTTTGATCGCTTCTGCGAAGCTCTTCTCTTCTCTCCAGTGGCTTCTCGGCGTGACTTGGCCCCTGGCATCAGGTTCCACATGCTAACGCAGTCGGGTTGATCGATTGTAGTTGCCAGTACCCAAACAGAGCTTAAGCCGCAGTTGGAGTTGAAGTTGGAGCTGCAGCTCGAGTTAAGGTCGCAGTGTTAGCAACAGTAAGTGACCCTCTGTCTCTCTCTCTCTGTCCCCATGGTGCAGGTTCAACACACGCTGCTCATACATCATTCCCTTATCAACTAGACAACTTTCACACTAATTCGCACGCATTTTTCATTACATACATTATACGTACCTGAGGCGGGATTAATACTTACATATGTAAAGAATAAATATAAATAATATAATATAATAAATAAAACTGTCACTGAAAACTAAAACTCCAAGTGATCGGTTTTTTGAATTTTTTATTTAATATAAAAGGGTATACGAATACAAATGATGTTTTATACAAGAAAAAAAACTTTTAAAATAATATTCATTTTATTATTATTTAAAT
The DNA here is from genome assembly GCA_018151435.1 of Zaprionus africanus. Classification (NCBI taxonomy): domain Eukaryota; kingdom Metazoa; phylum Arthropoda; class Insecta; order Diptera; family Drosophilidae; genus Zaprionus; species Zaprionus africanus. The sequence goes on along the minus strand of JAECXB010002309.1, from coordinate 9,509,310 downwards.
TCTTTGGTAGAAAACTTCTAAATCAGTTCATTACTTAACGATTTTTATACCCTTCTACTATTGAAAATGGTCAACAAAGGGTATACTTACTTTGTGAAAATGTATGTAACAGGCAGAAGGAGGCGTGGGAGACCCCACAAAGTATATTCTTGCTCAGAATCACTAGTTAAGTTGATTAAGTCATGTCTGTCTGTCTGTCCGGATGTCCAGATGAACACACAGATCTCAGCTATTATTATTATAGCTAGAGACACCAAATTTGGCATGAAGGCTTCTGTTTACCAGGCGCAGATAAAGTTTATTTCAAATTTTAAATGCCACGCCCACCGCCACCGCAAATCAAAAACTTAACCTTTTAAGGTTAAAAGTTAAAACATCCTGAGTTAGACTTAGTACTTAATACTTAGTAATTATAATACGAACACAACGTCAAAATTTCATTTGTTGAATAGTAGAAAATATTACTTAATATAATAAACAAAATAAGCCCCTAATATATTAGCTCAAAACTTCAGAGACTATAGGAACCTACGCTTCGATATATGGTAATATTATTGCACGGCAATCATCCTGAGTTTAGAGTTTAGCTTAGAATTTTGGCTTAAAACCTTCCGTCACTGTAAATCGGAATTCACAAATAATTTAAGGGGTGAACAGATGAAATTATGAGTATATTAGAGTTGACCATATCTAGAGCTAAACTGAAGATATAATGCTATAAAATGAAATTAGAGTATAATTTGCAAGTTTCTGATAAAGATGACAGATACCAACAGAGCAACTTTTCATCTTGGAACTTGGAACCAATAATGATGCAGTAAATATGGTATATAAAATTCATGTTGCTTCCTTCAAATTCATATTAATACACTGTGAGAAAGCAGAGAAGAGAGAAGAGAGAAGCTGCCAAATGAAATGTGTGTGTCCACTAAACGAGACAATAAAGATAAGCCGAATACGGAGCATATTAAAAAACGTTTGCGAGGTGAGAGCGCAACAAGCGGTCATTGTGCTGCTCTAGGAAATGCTCGAAAAAAAAATGGCATTTAAAAAAATTCATACATATATGTATTCTAAAGGGTGTGCGGGTGTGCCACAGTCCGTGTGGTTATGTTTGTCTGTTTGTGGCGGTCAAGACCCGGCGGACTTTGCCTAACCTTTTACCGCTTAATTGTGCAACATTTTCTGCCCGGCAATTATTTGATAAGCGCCTCACATTGGGGCACAGGCAAATAAATCGTCTTGCCACAAAATAAATCCAAAGAAAACTGGCAAATGTTTAAGTTTTGCCTCCACTCCTGCTGGACCCGAGCGGAAACTTCTGTGTGTGTTCTCTGTGTACTGTACTTCTGTGGCCTTCCGCAAGGACAGTCGTCTTAAGGAGCTCAGTTCTTGCCAGTACATAAATTTCAACTACAAAACAATTCTACAAAAAAAAAAAAGAAAACTGTCTGTTGCTCCAAATTAATGAATGTGCGTCGGCAACGAGTCCTTGTGCATATTCTCTTTTACCTCCAGTTTCTATTCTATTCTATTCATTTGGAAAACCTCTTGAGAGATAGTGTAGCAAGTTCAAGCCTCATTCCAAGAGATCGCTACAATCGCAGTGAATGTGTTTATCACACTTGTGTCGCAGAAACTTTTCTTCACAACCTGTTTTATTTTGTCTCTGCGGAGGATCCGATTTCCACGCCATTTTGTCTGGCTTACAAACCAATGTCGAGAGTATTTTTACGCTGCGATGGCCATCAATAAAACTCAGCAGCCAGCATCCCGACGCCTTTGGTCGAGCTCAGCTTACCGAATCCCCGGCTTGTGCCTGCCTGTGCCTGTGCTGGAGTCCATGAGCGCAGCTCCTTGCGCCAATTAATCAAAATCGTCGCCGTGTGCAGTCGGAGTCAGTCAAAGGAGAGCGGAGCCAAGAAATGTCGTTAACTTAAGTGTCCAATTAATTAAATTCGCATTTAACAGCCGCCAAGCTGCGAAAAGCCATTAAGATAGTTTGTCACACACCCTGAGAGGGAGAGTGATACCAACCTGTGGGCTCAAGAAACGTGCCCGCGTAGCCACCCCTCTGTCTATCGTTGACTTCCTTTTCCTTCTTCTCTGCGGAACCAATGAACTGGTGAACAGTTGATTCTTTTAGAATGTCAATGTACTTCACTTGAGACATTTAAAATTAAAATTGTTGTACATTTCATTTTGAATTAAATTTATCTTAGCACTGGCATCTTTGACAATTCTCTAGTTTAGTAAATTAATCCATTGGAATCATTGCAGATGATCTTTCTGGTGGAAGCACACAATATATCGCTATTTTTTGTAGTTTTTTAGTACATAAGAAGGAACGATGCAAATAGATTAGCAACACAAGATTCAAATATGAAAAACAAAACTGTAGTTAGAACAGGCTAACAATATTTGGAATAATGCGTAGTTATAATATGTTTCAACTTATTTATTCATTACCTACCAGAAAGTCCTCAGTATTTTAGCTGCTTTTTTAATTACAACCAGAGGGAAAAGCAACAGACGACATACTAGAGAAGGATACCCTTCGACCTATGTTGTAAGACCGTAATGAGTACTTAACTGTATGAAGGTAACAGTCAAAATGTAGATCGCACTCGTCTGCTTGCCTTGTTGACTGACACAAGCACCTCATGTTATGTCCTTAGTTTCTATTTTTTAATTAATTGTCCGATTGAACTAATTTAATGTGGAGGAAATTTATGTATTATTGTTAGCTAAGTAGAGATGCAAGTCAGTAAGCTGTACTTTTCGTAAGTCGTTTGCAAGGTAAATACAAAAATGAAATTTAAGTTTTCTGAACTAAAAGTTCAAACTTGTTTAGTTGAACAATTTGCTTAAGCCCTTATGCCAAATTTGATGTCTCTATCTACTTAGGACATATCTTAATAGACTCGGCTATTGATCCCGATGGAGAATATATACACTTAGTGGTTTTTTTCTGACATCTTTACCTTTGCACAAATTTGATATACTCTTTTTCGATTATTTTCAATGTTCGAAGAGTTTCTACCCTCACTGCTCTAAGTTTAAATTATTTTCAGAAGTTGTCGGTCGTAAATCGCTCGGAAGTCAAAAATAAAGGACTTTTCGGATAGAACTTACCAAGAATGTATATCAAACATAATGTTAATTAATTTTCAAAATTAGTTTCTGTAAATTTTTAACTATAAATTCGCCTAAACAAATTAAAAGGCTGATGAATTTCAAATGATTAATTTCATGAGAATATATTCCTATTAATATGTGTATTTTACTAATGTACATTGTCAGTGTCATAATAATGTATCTATTAGCAAATTAACAAACAAAACAGCAAGTGAAAACGTAGTTTGACAGCTGAAAGTAATGGAGTTGTCAGCAAACGATGACAGAGCTCAGTCGCACTCAGTGGCTCAAATGATAAATGACTTCTAATTGATGCAGCAATTGCTTAATGATTAATAAAGCAATTTTCAAGTACAACTGCAGCACAAGGTGCATAGCAAAGAGCTCTGGGCAATATCGCATCCAACTGGGTAGTGCGAAATGCAAACACAAGAGCGCACACACACACACAAACATACACTCACTGAAACACTCACTCACATGAAGAAGCGCTCAAAAAGGCGCTCGAGTGAAAAGTGCTCAAGAGCTCGTAAATATCGCAAGTGCTGCGAGAAAAAGTAAACGCCCATAAACAAAGCAATTTGCCCAGTTTCTGAATGAAAAAGCCACGTGTAGTCATAAATTTGGTCGCGCTCTGAACCAGTTCGGAGTGCGCTCCTCTAACAGGTTTCTCATTAGGCCAGTGTGGGCAACGTTCGGCCACGGACTGCTGAGTATTTGCATGAGTTTTGGCACTTTTTTGAATTGTTAGCGGCATTCTGCGGCACTTTCCAACACCGAAAAGGGGCGGAGACTTCCGCGGCTGCCTCGCTCAGACCAGTGCGACGGCCCAGTTTAATTACTTCCCTTTCTTTCTGCCGCCAACAACAACGCTAGCATATGTTTGACACAGAAACAGCTGCTCTTTCTCTCTCGCTCTCGCTCGCGCTCTTCCTTTGCCTTTCGCTCTGAGAGAGTGCGCAGAGTGCCTCTGTGTGCGTGTGTGTGTGCACAAGATGAAGATGCCAGCAATAAAGCATTCCCGGCAGCTATAAAGCATTGCAAGCGAGAGGGTGCTATGCCTGCACCGCGGGTGCAAGCGAGACACAGCACACACGGCAGCCGAGAGAGAGCGAAACGACATCGTAAATTTGTGCGCGTGTGCGTGATTTATATCATGCTGCCGCTGCTCTGCCGCTACTCAGCCACTGCGCTGCTGCTGCGCTGCCGTCGCCGAAGCATCGCAGCCATCATGGCCGGGCAGAGCGCAGACTGCGACTGCGCTCGTAATTCTCCCGCTTAATGGTTTGTTTACATCATAAATAAATATGGCTGTGCCGACGCGGAGAGAGCCGACGCGGAGCGAGAGAGCGTCTGCGTGCTGCGCCACAAAAACGTTTTGGCGCGCGTTCTCTCGTCGAGACGAGTCTCGTCTCTGCAGCTGTGACGTCACAGCGCAGAGCCAATACACACGTTCGAATTAAAACGATCACGATAAACGACAATTACAAACGATATTGACAACAGGTATTGACATAATATCCGCAGAGCAGAGAGACAACTATTTCAGTGTCGCAGTGCAGAGTCTGTCTGGGAATGTGGGCTAAATTATTTATTAAATTGTATTATTATGTTATATGAATTCAATCAGAAAATATTACAATCATTAACACGGAATACTTTATTATTAAATAACATAATATGGCACTGTATGTCAAGAGTCGTTGTTTTGGAATCTCTTCATTATGCGGCTTATACTCCAGAATGAATTGCGATTTATGTTCCAGAAAGAATTTAAAATTTATTTTGTTTACTTGAGTTCAATATTAAGTACATAAATTACAATATATAAATGTACGAGTATATATGTACATATATGTACATATGTACATACATATGTATACCTAAGTACAAAATATGTATTGTATATCTGATATTTCGTACTATCATTTTATCAATATCAATTTACTATTATTTCAATAATGTCATTTAACACTAAAAATTCGGAACATTTTATTATTATTTAACATAAATTAGCAGTGTATGTCAGGAATCGTTGTCTCGGAGTCTCCTTATTATGAGGTTTATTTTCAGGAATGAATTGCGGTTTATATTCCAGAATGAACTTTAAATTTATTTTGTGTACTCAAGTTCAATATTAAGGATAAAAAAATACAATATAAATATAATAAAATATATGCCAAAGTACAAAATTACATTTGACATTTCATACTTTAATTTTATTACTAAAATTGTATTATTATTTCAATGCCATCATTCCAAACTAAACATTCAAAACAAGATTTAATTTTTATCGCTTTATTATTTCAAGGAAATTTTAGAATTCTTGATAATTCAATCAGTTTATACGCAGAAAATTATATCAGGAATATTTAAACTTTGATTACTGCATTTTCACGAATTCATTCAATTATTTTTGAAAATTTCAGTCGAAATTTGCGTGTTGCCGTCGGGCGCGCGTCGTCTGTGCGTGCAACAATCAAGCAATTGCCGAGCTCAGACATGGCTGCCAAGAGGGAAAGCCAAATAAATAGAGGCAAGCAGAAGGAGGTGTGAAGTAAAGGGGGAAGGGGGAGGACGGAGGGGAGGTAATGGCACAACCACTTGTGGCTCTACACTAATTTCACTGCCCGAAAAATGGCACGCTCGATGGACACACAATTACGGACGTAATAAAGTAATTTGCCGTAATTGCAATTGAGCCGAGGGGCGGCAGCTGCGTCGCCCGTTTCGCCAAGTAGCTGCGCCACTGCGAAAAGTTTGTCCTGCAGGCCACCCCGGACACCCCAGACACCCTGAGATACACCCCTTTACGGCTTGCGTCTTTGTTTCAAAGTTGGAGGCCGCGCTTGAGTTCGAGACTTGGAGTTCTTGGATAATGTGTGACAATGTCTCGAGCACTTGCCGCGCACAGAGGGAGATTTTAATTTAGCCAGGACTTACCTGGCAACACCAAAGGCCAAAGGTGAATGGGGAAACAAAGGAAAAACCAGAAGAAAGAGAGTGGGAGAGAGAGGGAAAGTGGCACAAAAGTCTGCTATAATTTTGCATAGAAAACTACTTAATTATTGCGCACAGGCAGCTCCTGCTTCGAGCTCTGTGTGTGTGAGTGTCCGTGTCCGTTTTATCCTTTCAGCAGACTGTGAGTTATGATGTCTTTATGACGCTTTTGTCTGCTCCGTCACAGTCACAGTGGCCCGTCGCCTTGCCCCTTCCCGATTCCATTCTCACTCCTTTTGTGTGCTCTGCTTCTCGTCGGGTAATGACCAAGTTAATTCATATTATTATGGTTATTATGTGTGCAGCATGAGCACTGTGTCCGTCCGGCCATATAAACCATCTACACACACACACACACACACACACAGTGACTCCGATTCGTGTGCGTACGCATAAACAAGTGTTGAGCAATCGCATGGCAAATAAACAAACGCCATTTCGTGAAGCACATAAAATGAGTCTATAAAAACAAATAGTTCTACTCTACTCTCGGGGCATGTGGCAGCTCCAAGTGTCGACCCCCTTTGGATAAACAAACGCCGCCGCCCCCTCCGCATATCGTGTGGCACCTCGAAGAGCCGCCCGGGAGCCGTTCGGTCTGCGGTACGCCTGCTGCAGCATGCTGCGAATATTTCTACATTTGTTTTTGTTTTCAAAGATTCTCTAAAACGCCAAAAAAAATAAACAATGATCTTCGAAAATTTGATGCTCACTAGCTTTTTTGTTGCCCACTTCGACTTGTGTTTGGTTATTTATTTTGAAAATAGTTTAAGCATTTTTTGAGATCAAGTAGGATTTTCTTGCGTTTTTTTTTGGGTGTATGGCAAATGTTTAAAACAAATCGAGCAGCAAATTTTAATTGCCAACGAGGTGTTAAGCTGTAGACCGTTCACTTTATGCTTTATTTGCAATTAATTTTAAATTAATTCGGATCCAAAAATTTCTAATTCGATTCTTCTCTTTTTATTTAAGTTTCTTTTAAATTAATTATATTTTTTATAAATGAAATTAATTGTTCTACTTTAAACAGTCGACCCTAAAATAAATAAATAATTAATTAATTAAACTTTTAAAATAATTAAATAATTATTCTTTCTGTCAGCTCAATAATTTCTCAAGCTATGCTAAGTGGGCGACCCTTTGATAATTATAAATCAATATACATTCAATAATGGGCTCTCTCAAAATTATTATCTCCAAGTGTACAACAACAACAACAGCAGCAACAACAACAACGAAAGCAACAACAACAACCAATGAACATTGAAAGCGAACTCAGACTGAACTGAAACGGGAATTCAAACGATTTTCAAGTGATGCCAACTTAATTAAGTCACTAAATTTATGAGCTCCTTCTGGCTGCCACAATGATTATGGGCACAAGCACACACACGCACACATACACGTACGTGTAGCTACTTTCGATGTACAAATAGGCGCGGGAGGGAGGAAGGGAGAAACTCAATTGACACGCGTCGCGGCAATATCGCCAGTCCCCCAAAACGGAGTTCGAAACTCCACAAATGAAGCCGTCGAAGGCATTCGGTGAATCTCAATTTGAATGGCAGTGTGTGGATGTGCACACGTGTGTGTGCGTGTGTGTGTGTGAGTCAGCATCACGGAGCGCCAAATGACAACGACAATCGAGAACGATCGATTTTAACGATTTGTTTTGATATTTTTACGATTATGGGGCCTCGTTTGCACAACATAAATAGAACATAAAACTCACAGCGTAGTCGAGTGCCAGAACGGGGGCTCGATTCATTCAATTAACAATGAATTAGCTGCAAGTGGCAGCCTGTTGAGAAATCTCAATGAATATCTACAGTTAACGATGTATGAATTGCACTTTATCGCGTTGGCCTTTAATTGCCACGCCCCCCACATGCAGCGGCACTTATGAAAGCGAGCCAGCTGGGCGGGCTTGCTTCGTCCTGTCTTCCGTTTGCATCTTCATAAATCATAACTAGCCGCGCCGCATGTAGCTCGGGAGAGGGAAGAAGAAGAATCCATTTAAGCGTAATTTTTTGTAAATATTTTTGGTTTGCTGTCCTTGTTGTTTTATGGTGCGTTGCGTCCTGCGACTCTCTCGCATATGCAAACTACGCACACCACGTGCATTTCGCAAGTCCTTTCCTGGTCTCTGTCTCTCTCTCTGTCTTTGTCTTCGCAGCGTGTCCTCAGTGCGGCGACATATTTGGAGCAAAACATAATTTCGGTAGATTTTTTCTTGCTGCCTTCTTTTTCATATGCCTGTCTGCTCTTATGATTTATGCCTGCACAGGATGCTTAGACAGCGGCAAGTGTGTGTGGCATGAGCACATGAGACGCAGAAGAAACGAATATTCAGATCGATTCAAAGTAGCATATGTTTCCAGCAGAACAAACAGTCCAGTATTCGCAACTTTTCGGAATAAGAAAACATTGCGAGGTTGAAGTTCTTTATATAGAATCAGTAAAGTCGCCCCTTTGACTATCATCAAATCATTCAAAAGTCACGTGCATTTTTGTGCTAGAAATAGAACATAGATGCCTCTCGTTTCCCCTCTCCCTTCCCTTGGATCCCTCGCCATATGCCAGCAGACGCATATGCGTGCGAGTGGCAACAAAATGGCCTCTGTCAGTTAGCTGGCAGCCATGTGGGTGCATCTGGGCGTGTCCCCCATTCCAACTACCATTCCAATTTCAATCCCAATTCTAATTCCACTTCCAATTCCGAGTGCTGTTGTTGATAGATGCGCAGGCAACCCAATTTTCTCGCACGCTGCTCTGCCATGTCCTTTGCCTTTGCCAGGAAGTGTTTGCCTAAGCCTCCAGCCAGTTGCTGATGCTGCTGCTGGTGTTGCTGCCCCTGCGTTGTCTGCGTTCTCCAGCTCAGCCGTAACGGCATTCAATTGTGCATGCTCCCGCCTTCTCTCATCCACCCTGCCTGCATTGGCTGATAAGCCTCAATCGGGGCCCAAATCGATTGCCAGAACATGATAAATGTGCGTGTTATCCTCCTCCATTGAGGTTGTCAGTTGCAAATGAAGCCCTACTACAGTTTTCGATGCACATACGACACGTCTCGTTAGTCCAAGTCTCAAGTCTTAGTCACAATCTTCCCATTCCTTTGCCGAAACTTCCCTCAACGAGACCGTGTAGATATTGTTTTCGAAGTCAGTCAAGCGGTTCTTACAGATAGAAGTCTTACTGAACCTAATCTATTTCAAAATGTTCATACTACTTTGATAATGACTGAGTTGAGTTGCATTTCTTAAATACGTTTGGCTTTTAGAAAAAACAATAATTGAAAGATGGAACACTAGAGTTCAGCTTCCTTTTACGAACAACTGAAAGACGGAACACTTAAACTAACCGATTGTTTGCATTGTAATTTATAAAGCTGAAATGAAAACCTTGATTTCGGCCGAAAGTCTTTATTACATGTTTATGTATTAATTTATGGTCCGCAAATGATGAATTTCAGTGAGCCTCTACACAGATCTGTGAATTTATATCAGTAACCTGGTGCAAGGCCTGTATATAATATATACTAAATCTTAAACTTTCAAAAAAAAAAGTTGCACTGCCATACAAACGATATCAATGTATACTTTATTTCACTTTGAATATAGTTTAGAGATGGGGAAGAAACGAAAAGATTATTGCAAAAGAAAAGAAAAAAAGACCTAATGTAAAATAGTTAAGATTTTGAAACAAAAGTATTTCCTACTATTTATCGGTACAATCGGCGCATGGTTCGTTATAAGTTCTAGATATGCTCAATCCAAATCAGATTATTTAAGCCAAGAGTTTTAATATAGTTTTTTCTCATGGGTATATTTTATTACCCTATCATCTTGGCAACTAAACGCCTCTACTAGAGCCTTCCTTTGAGCTATATTTTTACGTTGGCCGATTTTGCAGTAACCCATGATGTGTGTTCCCTTGGAAATATTCTTGCAGGGTACATCGATGTATTGGATCTATATATAACCTTTGCTCCTTCATTCTGTGTACTTTCTGGGGGATTACAATCCATTTCAACTATGGCTTCTTGCAGTTTTCCCCTTTCCACCTCTTGCTGCACTAATCAATATCAATAAATGACTAGGCTAACAAATAAATAGGCAGATCAGTTCGGAAAAAGGCTGATCTGCCAGCTTTGCTCTATAAATTCTATGGGGTTGGTTACACAACTTATAAGTCAAGAAACAAGTTCGAATTGAAAATCAAAATATCTAAAATTTAAATTTAAAATTTAATATTCATCTCAAATTGTAAGTGTGGTAAGAATTATAAAATTATATACAATACCTATACATAATATATAATTAATAATGTGTATACTCTAGTGCATTCATGCGATCGTTCCAATGGTGGCTTTATGTTCTGGTGATTCGATTTTGATAGAATTAAGAGTCAGTTCAGATTCAGAGTAGTTCATGATTGAACTATGAGAAAAGTCGGTGGATTCTTAGTACATAATTACTTATTGTTATTTTAAATTTGAGCTAAGCTTTTGATTACATCCGATATTACATATCCTCGTCGGGTTCGTAGATAATATAGCTGGTGCGTGCCTCCTTCTCGTTCTCGCTGCGGCCCTCCATGGTGGTGACGAGCAGCTCGTTGACCTTCAGTTCGTGCAGCAGGCTCATCATCATCAGGTAGGAGATGCGCAGAATAGGAGTGCCCTCGGCACGCCATTGCTCGATGAGTTCGTCGTGGGCAGCCAACTCCTCGTCGCTGAGGAAGATGTGGTAGTTGACACGGCAGCCGCGATAGCCTTGCACCTGCACCAAATGAACGGGCTTCCTATTGCCCACGCGTTGTCGTTTCTCCTTCGGTTCTCTATCCGGATCGTCGTCCTTGGTCTCGTCCTCGCTGGTGCTTATGTTGCCGTCGTAGCTGCTGCATTCACTGCTACTGTCACTGGTCATGGCATCGCTCTGCGAGATCTTGGAGCGCAGCAGATGCAGCTGGCTCGTGTCTACCAGCAGCAGCATGTAGTGCAACTGTCCGTCGGGTCGCACGGTCTTCAGAAAGAGCCGTGTGGTCACTTCGCTGATGGGCACCGCATCGTGCAGCAAATGCAGCATGAGCTGCGACACCGTTAGTTGACCGAACAGTCGCTCCAGTTTGTCCATGGGCAGACACGCCTTATTATGGTGCTTTGGCGCCAACGACAAGGTGTCCACGTACAGCTGCACGGCCACCTTCTCGCCCAGCGACTCACCCACCAGCTGCAGACAGCGTCCACAGTGAATGTGTCCTTCACTGCGGATGACACGCTTGCCCAGTATTTTGGGACTGATCACAATGTAGTTGAGAGCATAGTAGAGTTCTCCTTCGGCCAGTCGGGAATGTGCCTTGCCATCGGGACAGAAATAACCAAGCGGCTCCATGGTGTAGACGGGCATCGGTCTGATACGATTGAAACATCGCATGGCCACCAGTTCCTTGTGGCAATGACTGCAGTGCAGGGCGCAGGCCATGGACTCGTTCCACAGCAAGCGAATCCCCTTGATGCAAACCTCTTTGGTGCGACGGTTCAAAGCCTCGTCGTTGATGGTGTGCAGACTGAGCTTCATGGCAGTCAGATTGTCTGAGTCCTTGTTGATGGTGATGCCAGACTCGGGACTTGCATCGATCTTAAAGAATTTGCCCAGCGGCGTAAACTGCTCCATATCCGGCTCAATCCAGCGAATGCCATTGGGACGCACATCGATGCGTCGCTGTTGCCGCTGCACCTGGTCCTGCTCGTCGTCCTCAGCCGGTGTGTTGACCATCAGCACATTGATCCACTTGCTGGATCGCATCAGCGATATTACAATCATATCTAGCGGCATTATAATACTGAATGAGCTCTTTCAAAAAAGTGTCAAAAATTTCCGCACTCAAATCAAAAGCCTTGACAGCTGATATCATCGAATGCTTTGCTCTGATTTCTTTTTCCGAGAAGTTTTCTTGTGATATTTATACGCTTCGACCATTGAAAATGGTCAAAAAGGGTATACTAACTTTGTGCAATTGTATGTAACAGGCAGAAGGAGGCGTGGGAGACTCCAGAAAGTGTATATATTCTTGCTCAGCATCGCTAGCCGAGTCGATTAAGCCATGTCTGTCTGTCTGTCCGGATGTCCGGATAACCAAATAAACACACAGATCTCAGCTAAGCTAGAGTCACCAAATTTGGCATGAAGGTTTCTGTTTACCAGGCGCAGATGTAGTTTCAAATGTTGGGCGCCATGCCCATCACCCCCGCAAATCAAACCAACATTTGTGTTTGACCAATGAAGTGCTACATATGTACATAAACACGTATTCATATGATGACGCATATAAAGGCTTCGATTTCTACCATTTGTGAGTAAAATACTTAAAGAGCAGCTCTACTTGCAGTCTAAAGACCTTACCAGTGAATCGGCTATATTATTATTTTCTATGAAATATCACTTACTCGGTATATTTCGGTATATTTTCCGCAGTTGGCCGACCAAAGGATGTGCACTGGTCCTCCTACGAAACGCTTTCACCGACATCGGGGCACACGGAAACGAAATAAATCGAGAGCGAAATGAATGGCCTCAGAAGGATGAATGGTCAGTTTGAAGGCGAGGCATAAAAAACAATACGACAACAACAGCAACAACAACATTTTTACTCGTACATAGCAACAACAACTGCAACTGCAACTGGCAAGAACGAAAGGCAAAAATATTGAAACGAAAAATACAACTGACAAAATTTTATTTCGTTTTATTTGCAAAGCGGAGCACTCCATAAATTTTCGGGCGCTCAATATTGTTTCAGATCATAAATCATGGCTGCATTTGCGTACGGACGTACATTTCAAACACACACACACACGCACACTCTCGTACACATGTGCACATGTGAGCTGCATGCCAGCGAGGCGGAGGAGTTTGGGAACTCCGACGCAGTCTCCGTCTGCATCTGCATTGCCACAGACACCGACAAAATGTACCTTGTATCTGACATTGGGTTGCATCTGCAGCGCAAAAAACGACCAAAGAGCCAGCAACAGCAACAGCAACTGCAGTAACAACAACAACAACTGCAACAACAGCAACAGCAACTGCAACAACAAGAGCAATCTCAGCAACAACAATAGCAACATGCACTCATAGTGCATTTGTATAAAGTCAATGCCGCTGCACTTGTGCCCAGCGCTTTTGCATACACAGGCGTATCCACATCACATAGCTGCCCCTGCCCCTAGTCGAGCACACTGCGCACAGTGGGTGGATTCGAAGAGAAAGTAGGAAGAATATTCTTTAGGTAGACTTAAAGGTAGTCTTTAAAATAACAGTAAGTTGCATATGAAAACACACTGGGTTCAAGCTTTCTTTGTAGAGTTTAAAGATCTTCCCTAGCTCAACTTGATTGAGAAATGTTTGCATATATGTAACAGAAGTATTAAAGCTTTGTTGTTATTGCAGTGTGTTAGTTAATGATTGAAGAAAAGTTCACTAAACTAAATAATTATAAATGTAAACTATGCAATAGATCTTCAATGTCCTTAAAGAGTCTTTGTTTTCTATGTAGAGCAAACCTTATTTCTTTTATGCAACTTGATATATTTGACAAAGGAACTAATGTATTGGGATATGTAGCTTATTCATCAGAAGCTAAAATAAATATGCAATAAAAACAAAGTTTTTAAGGGATTTATTAGTGCTAAATGTACAAAGTTTTTGGTATATGATATTTCAAGTTCTGAAACAAGTTTTTGTTGAAAAGTAAGTCGAATTTCAATCACACAACTTGATCCATTCGAAAAAGGAACCAATGTGTGTAAGAAATATTTAATTAAGGGTAATGTTCTTAAGAAACTCATAAGTAGAAAAATATAGTATAAAGGATAAAGTATATACCATCCTCTGTTCTGAAATAATAATTTGTTTTTATACAATATAAAGCAAATTGAATTTTCATCATTTAATAAGATTTATTCGACAATGATACTGAATTCTTAAGATATGTAAATTATTCTTTGGCAATCATAAGAAATATTTAATTTAGAATAAGTTCTTAAGAGAGTTTGCTATATAAAACGTATAAGGTATATATTACAATATATACAATATAACCTCCCGTTTATATACATATCTATTACTGTTTATATATAGTTTCCATCAGAAAACCCCACTGTACTTTGATGCAAATGCAAAATGAAGGCAGTCCACCATCGCACGGCGGGGCTTATGCCGTAGCATGATGTGGATGGAGGGGGTGGGGGAGTGTGGGCATGGTCAATGGCGACCGACTGAAGTGGTCTGCAAATGCACATTAACGCAAATTCCGTAAGTGAAGTATGTTGCATTTGCGGAACGTAAATTTAAAAAGCGCGGCACAATAACAAAACATTCGCTTGCAACAGATACAACTGCAGAAACAGATACAGCTACAGATACAGATATAGATACGCATACAGATGCATATACAGTTACAGTTACAGCTACAGCTGTGGCTGCATTCGTCGCTTTAGTCGCAGCAATTGAAGGAGTCGCAGTCGCAGTCGGTGTCGCAACTACCCCACTCCGAGCAGGGGCAACTGCTGCTGTAGCCTGCCGCCTGCCACAAATCCGCCCACCGCCCACCGCCTGCATAGGCATTCGAATTTGCACTCGCACACACATATTTGAGATACATAAATCTTGTGGATGAGGCTGCACAAGAGGCAGAGAGGGGGTGTAGGCTCGTGATTGGGGGTCAGCAGCTGTGCGGAAATTTGAAAACTCTTTCTTTTTTTTCTGGCTCTGGAAAAACTAAGGGGATGCTCTGGAAATTAAAGCAGAAGTCTGAAAGGTATTCGGAATCAGTAGGTGCAGGGAATGTGCCTAACATTTATTGATGTGAAATTCTCTAAAGGTGTTGGGTAAAGATTTAACTAAATGAAGATTAAAAATATTAATTAATTTAAAATAAAATTACAACTTTTTTTCTAATGCAACAATTTTGTTTAGTTCTTCTCATTCTAAACAATTTTAAATTAACTCAATAAGTTCCCCTAACTCTCTTTCAATATATTTACCCAAGAGAAGTTTCATTATTCACGCACTAAAATCAAATTCGTACTTCCAAAACCCCCTTTACTCCCTCTTCTCTCCCTGTAGCTGTCACTGTGGACAATCCTTTACCTTTCGCTGACTACAGATGGCGCTTTAACGCGATGGCAATCCATCTGGCCGGGCAATAATAAAAGATTTCGCTAAATTGATACTGTCGATGGAGTAATTAAACTGCAATTTTTATGAGACATGTCGGACAGAGGCTGCTGCTATCACAGATCGAATAAATTATATTCTCTCGCTCGGCTATTGGACCCTCGCACTGTGCTGCACACACACGCACACAACTGCATTGAGTATGTGTCTGTATGAGTGTGTGTGTGTTTCCTCTTGTGCTCTGAGCGGGAGTGTTGCAGTGCTTGTATGTATGTTGTGTGGAGCCTCGTGTGCATTGTTGTTGCTTCGTTCGCATCGACGGTAAATTTTCCAACGCAATCTGCCGGCACTCTGCTTCCGGTGCTGCCTGCTCACCCTCTCTCTTTCACTGCTTCTCTCCTCTCTCTTTCAGTTTGGGGCTGCACATTTTGGTTTTTGGCACGCAAATTAACTTTGTGAAAAAGTCTGCGAAAACTTTTGAGCCCGCCCGATTGCATTTTAATTTCGACAGTAAGTTGGCAAATTCAATTATATAAATCCATGTACACATGATGCTGTGAATATTATAGTTAAGAGTATGACAAGGAAGAATGTTTCTTATATTCTCCACCTGTTACTCTCTCTTTTCTTTTGCTGCTATTAAAAACCAACATACTGTCTTAATCTAATTTGCTAGCGTCCTTTTTGCTTATTTAAAATTGCAAACATATGTTTAATGTGTTTTTCTTAAAATCTCAAAAATGTATGTATATTTTTGTTGTTAATACCTTATATAAATGTGTAACCAAGTGGCAGCAGTGTGAAACTTAAGTATGAGCAACGGGTTTCAAAATCTATAATGACTATTGATATTATTGCTTTCCTACACAGCCTTACACGATTTATACCATTGCAGAGTCTCTATATATATTTGCCAGGTGTTTGCAATTTACCTTAGGAAACATCTCAGATCCTTTCAAGTAAGTATATGTATGTATATATTGTGAATCAGTATCCCCAGGGGAGTTGATCTAGCCATGTCTGTCCATTTGTCCGTCTGTCTGTTGCAACGCAAACTAGCCTCTCAGTGTGAGAGCTATCTTAATGAAACTTGGCATACATGCTTCTTATTGCTGCACATTGTAAAAAGTCAAAGCGAGCCGAATCGCACCAATATACTCGTATTATAAAGCTGCCATAGATATTATCGGATTTTTGTTATTTTCTATTTATATGATATACTATGCACATAAAATTTCATTAAAATTTGGTGTCATTGGAAGAATAAATCGAACTACAGGTTTTTCTATAACAAACAGTTTTGATCTTAGATAAAACTTAACGTATCAGTGTCAATCAGTAATTAATATACAGATTCATTTCATGCAGTTCTTACCCATTATATAAAGCTATAACTACCTGCAAGGGTTTTAAACTTTCAACACGCCGAATGTACCCTTTCTTCCTTGTGATGATTGTGATGATTCCTGATGATTGTCGCCTCTGTTAGTTGATGTCTATATAGACCAGCACCCAATCTCTAGTCGTATGTCTAAACTGTAGCTGGCACACAGTCAAACGAATTCAATGCAAATAATAATAAAAAAGAGTGACAAAGGGAGAAAGAGATAGAGATGGAGATGAAGAGAGAGAGAGTGACAGTGGCTCTAGCCATGAAGTTGTTAATTTTTATGACGTCATTACTCGCCTCGTAAAATTCACTCAACAGTTGGTTTCCCTGCTCCGGCAAGCAACAGGCTTCAGTTTTATGAACATGTGGAGTCTGTGGAAGCAGCCGTGGAACTGCGATTGGGATTGGGACTGTGATTGCGATTGCGAATCTCGGCGAAGTCGAGTCGAAAGTTGTGAGCTTTATTTGCAACCGGAATTTTTATTGTTATTGCGCCATTTATGAGTTTTACGAGAGATGTTGCCTGCGCTCCCAGCTCCCACTTCTAATTGGGCTTCATTGTTCATTCGTTCAGCGATGTCACAATGGGCACAACAACGCGAAGAGGGGGGCATGAATCAAGTGCGTCCTTGCAGTTGCTGACTTTTGAATACTTGACACAAAAGGTTAACACCAAGCTACGGTCACAGAGGTTTATTGAGCAGAAAAGGTGTGAGAACTATTTGTATTTATGTGCAATTACTTGCGGGTTTTTAAGGTTAATTTACTATGAATGGTTTGAGGTTTTTGGGATAAATATTCTATACAAATTTTCTATATTTCTTCCTTTAACTTAATTCTTCATTCTATTTATCTTTTTCCTTTCTAGTGCTGCCATTAAAATTTATTATTGTGCCAAGGCTCATTCATTTGCGTCCTCTCGCTGTCGAAGGATTGAATTTCGGGTAATTTAAGACCTTTCATATTAGACGATTGTAAATGAGCCGAGTTCCAGGTGGTGGTGCTACCTGTCATTCAATGCTCCACTCCTTTCCACCCGCTGGGCCGAACATTTATGCGCCATGTTCTACTTATATTTTTATGGCCGCATCTTGCAACCCAAAACCACAAGCACACACACACCCATACAAAAGAAGAGAGAGAGGGAGAGTCTCACACACGAAGGCATAGAGCAAGAGCCCCAAGAGTCGAGCAGACATTCACCTCAAAACGGAACACGGAGCATATTTTAAACATGGATTCTTAATTAGTAGCAAATGTATCCTATTTGTTTTTTACACCTTGGCAACGCGATTCACGTACACATGTATACACAGAGGTATAGCCGAACTACGGTGCTTCTTCGAGCTAGTTAACACCCCATGTACTGGAGGTGGCACCAAATTAGTCGAGAGGCTGCCTGAAGCCCACGTTTCCCCCCTTCCTCTTCCCTGTTGCTGTTGTCGACAGTGCGTCTCATAATGCGCGCTAATTAATCCTGCAAGGATCGGATTTTCCCGACGTAATTATATTTACAGCCGCCATGCGAGCTGCGTGAGTGGGAGGAAGGATGCTCTGGCTCGGCAGGGCTCAGCAATTGCTGAGTTGAGGGAGAAGGAGAGACAGAAAGAAGGGAGAGGAAACTTATGATATACAGCAGCGTTTTGTACTTTGGGTAAGTCAACGGGGAGACCCAATGGCACATGCGAAGGCGCCTGCCTTGCGAAAGGATACACAAGAATATTAAATTAATTTTTAAGTGCGTGCAGAAGACGAACAAAGCAGCAAAAAATTAATGCGCTTTCCTTGCTTACGTCTATTGTCTGGTGGCAGGCGAAACTTTAAGCATATTTCAGAGCGCGTTTACAGGGTGCTTCAATGGGTTACCAAGAAATATTTCTTAGTTTCTCTTACTTACTTTCTACAAGTATTTACTTTATATTCTATGGTACATCCAGCTTTCTTCTATGCTTTGCCGTAGCTTAAGACTTTTTCCTGCCTTAGCGTAACCCTGTTTATGAAGTTTTTGTCTCACAGATTGTTGCCATGATTTTTATTCGTTTTGCAGGCGAATATACTCGTAAATAATGAGTACATTTTGTTTATTTAAGTTTCTTATTCGCATTCTTCTTTTTTGCGCTGCTTTACTGTGGCTTTATTGCTTTCCACGCGGCTGCTTTCAACTGCTGCAAACTGGCAACTTGTGCTGGGCCACGGGGAGTTGCGTTTTCCCGCCAGATCCGCCGATATGTTGGCAAATTAGTTTCAGCAGTTTCAAAATCTTGTCTTTGCTTTTGCTGTGCAGCTTAATGAATTCCTTCAGCCAGCGATGATTAAGTCAGAAACTGTCCGACTTTCGGTCTATAGTGGACACATCCTGAAAGTCGCCATGGAAAAGTTAAGTGATTACTTTTTGCTCAGCAGATTCAAAGTTCTGCTCGTAAATTTTTTAAGCAAAACTCGGAAAACTTTCGATGGACAGCGCCATGCGAAAGTTCTCTTCTGTTATTGTATTCATTCAATGAAGTCAACTCTGTTGGCCACTGTGTTGTTCATGCATTATTCATGAGTTCCCCCACTGACAGAGTAGCTCCACTGTGTGTGTGTATTGTGTGCTCTATGAACTGTGAATTTGCCGAGCTGATCTGTGTGACCAGATTATCCAACGATATGCTAACAAATTAGATACGGAAAACATATATTTGACTGTATGTAAACCAAATACATATTCAATCGTTGACAATGGACTGCAGATTTATATTTTATTAATGTGCACTTGAGTTTATTTCATTTTAATTCCAAGTCTGATTAGCAGAGGCTGTTCTTATACTCTTTCTACTTTTGTACGTCTCCCACACAGTGCAGTTAAGGCACTTCCTTTGCCCATTTAAGTTCGAACCGCACTTCAGACCTGCTCAGCTCCCAGGCCATGGCTGGGGTCACAATGAAGTGAGTTGTTTAGCTCTCAACGAGCCATAAATGGCGCGAAGCCTTGCTGCATGCAACTGGCTATATTACAGCGAAGGTGCAACTCAGAGATGGTGGAACGATACGCACACACGTCGGGGGCATAAAGCACAGCTCGGCTTAGGGTTGCGATGAATGGATTTATAACTGAGTGCAAACAGGGGCACTGCACCTAAGTCGCTGGTGTCGCTGGTGCCGATAATGATAATGTGCTCGTCGTCGTCGTCGTCGTCGTCAGTGTCAGCGTCATCTGAATGCATCGATGGGATAAGCCGCGCCGTGTCGGTGGTTTCGAGTGAGCTCAAAGTGCCGCCATAATGGCCACAGTGGAGTCCTCTGCATGGAGAGCCACAACAAGCAGCTGCAACGGCCATGGCAAAGTCTTTTTGGCTGCGATTCAAGCATTTGGATGCATAAATCAAACATTTATATGCGGCACGGCTTCGACTTGGGCTGCGCCGCGGCGTCGCACAACTCACATGTGGAGCAAGCAGCGCGCATGGTGGGGCAGGCACTTGAATGCGATTACGCAGCGAGAGATTGCAGGCAAGCTGCTTAGGTCTAGCGATGGCGATAGAGACGAGACTCGCATCGAGCAGACTCAGCCCCCTTCGCAGCGGTTTCTCTGACTCATGAGTCCTGCTCCCGCCATGGTCTGGGGCATCAAAGGCGTCTCCGACGCGGCATGAGCGCGCTGCAGAATGAAGACGATTACTGCGACTGCGACTGCGAAGGAGAGTAAGAGTACGAGTTGCGACTGCAATGATGGATATTATTCCTAAGGCGAATAGTCTTCGCCCAGCGGTGCTTTGCGACACCAAAGCGATTTGCGGCGTGATTGATTGCTTCATTGCGGCACAACACGCTGCCAGGGAACAGGATTTGGCAAAGGATTCTTATGAAACGCGACATAAATATTCCTCACTTGCAGTCCCAACAAACTCAGTGAACAGGCAATGAAAGCAAGAAGTCTTTCTTAGTTCCAAGTCAGCTTGAAAACACCCAAATAATGAGCACAATTTAAGTCTAGTTCTTTCAATAACTTGTGAACCCAAGTGAACATACTTAAAAGACAATATTCATAAACAAAGTTTCATCAACTCCCCAACTAATAATCCGAACGGCGGACCTGAAATATTGTAACCATTAAAATAGTTGGCCTTTTATTGGAGTTGAACGGGTCCGAGGAGCAGCAGAGAGTTCAATGTAGGTACTCGCTGTCTCTGCAGGCGAATTAAAATGAGGGCAGAACTTGTAATTTGGATGCGTTCCAATGGATGCTCGAAAAAGTTTCAGCTCAAGTAGAAATGAGTGTGTGTGTGCCAGTGTGTGTGTGTTAGTGTGTATGCCAGACTGTTGTTCGCTCTTGGTTGGCCTCGCAGTCCCCCAGCCTGTCTGGAGTTCTCGCACCCCGCACGGAAATGTGGAAAGATCAAGGCGCAAAATACATATATGAAAAATATATTGAAGTACAGTATTTTTTTGCCAACTCAACGGGTGTGTGTGTGTGTGTATGTTGAGATTTCTTCTATTTTTTTTTGCTAGTTCTTTTTGACTAGCTGAAATTTATTTTTTACTTAAAAGTTTCTGTTGTAAGCAATGAGAAATGGCAAAACAAACTTTGCAGCTTTCAGCAGGCAAACTGAATTTGTTTTTGTTGAAAAGTATCGAATTGATTTCAGTTGAGGAAGTTTCCAATTTTCAAATGCAAACGGCTAATTTATGCGAAAGTTCCGCCCCGTTCTGGCTTTAATTTATTTACTTTCCTTTGGCGGGGCAAGAAAATAAATACATACTCTACATATAGGAACTACTTGGTATTCTTGCGAAGACAATCGTTAAAAGCAAAAGTAAACAGCCCAAAAGTGGGCTGAGTTTTCCAAATCAAATTCGAATATAGATATTGTATTTGCATTTTATATACAGAAAGAGAAAGAGAGAGAGCATGTGGAGCATGCCATTGCCCCTGTTTAATCCTTTAAAAAAGCTATATTTAAGCTTGCCTAAGTATAATTTATGTATTCGTGAAATTTATTGTTTTGCAAATCAAATTATTTGCCAAACTTGAGTCAACAGCAGAACGACGCCACAAATATTATTCATTTGGCTGCAAAAACAGAGAGAGGGGAAGAAAAAAGAAAAGCCAAAGCCAGAGCCGAAGCCAAAACCGAGAGATCAAACGAGCTGAACTGCAAAAAACAGACGACAATATTTTAATAGTTTAACGCAAAACAATAAATAAAATAAAATCAATTGCTGCAAAAGAAATGGGCGGCTGGAAGCTGCTGAAACAAAAGCCAAATAACCGAAATCACAAATAATACGACATGTTATACGACAACAACAAGGCAAAAACAATAGCGAGCAGCAAGCAACAGCAACAGCACCATCAGCAACACCAACAACAACAGCAGGAACAACAACAACAATTGGTGTAGTAGTAGCAATAAAATGGTTTGTTTCCGGCTGCTGGCTATCAAAGCTACTGGAATTTATTTGCCGTTCGAACAACAAACACAGAAACAGCAACAACAACAGCAACAGCAACAGCAGCCGAAACACACGAACAACAACTGCAAATCGCAAAACCGAAGTGCAAACATTTGTGTTGCTGCTGTTGCTGTTGTTGTTGCTGTTGCTGCTGCTGTTGTCTCTCGATGCTGCTTGACTATTTGCTAAAGTCATTGCGGTGTTTTCCTACCGTACCCTGTACAAATGGCCCCTCCTGCGACCCGACAAGCTTCCTTCCCAGGGGCGTGCGGCCTGACTTTGCACAATGCCAACGACGACAACAAGAACTACAGCAACAACTACAACAACAGCAACTACAACAAGAAGAGTAACAACAATTTCAATAATAATATTCACATTTATGGATTTGTAAGTGGTTCCGCATGACTTGGCCTGCATCCCCAGAGTCTCTCCTCGCTTCTCTGTTCGTCTGCTTGCTCGTCGTGCCGAGGACACTCAAGTTCCAATAAGGTTGACTCTAATTTGGCTATGCATTTTTGAGTTGTGTGGCGTCCTGTGGGTCACTTCGGGTCAGTTTTGGGCGGACAATGCATAACTAACTTTTGGCTCAATGCACTTGCAACACGCCCCCACAGAGATGGCTCGCTGGAGATCTGCAAGTGCATTTGCAGCCACTTGTTATTTATATTGTCTTCAGTGGGGGAGTAAAGAAGATGGGAAGGACACAAATACTTTATAATGGGATGTATGGTTTAGTTATAGTGAGTAATGAAATTTATTCAGTAACTGGAGAGCATAAGAAGGTAGTTGAAGGTCTAAACTCATCATTAATAGAATCAATATCGAGAAGCCTTTTTGATGAAGATTATAATCATTAATTTTAATGGGGATAAAATGTTTTGGTTTACTTATATTAAAAAGTTTGAAAGTTACTTAGAAGAGAATATGAGATCTAATAGATGCGTACAGTGTACTTAAAAATAATCCGATATTGGTATTGTAAGTAAGAGATCTTGAAATATGATGTTCAGATATTGAGGAATCTGATTTAAATGTGAATTTATATTAACAAAATAGACAGACTCTTCCAAACGTCTATTAATGATGATAAAGAAATTAAAAGTATAATATGTTTCTACAATATTATAGACTACTCTATAGACTATAAATGTATTTGATGTATACGAGTATATGTTACAATATTATAGTTTCTTACTATGCTCTGCCAAGTCACGGCCAAATTTAATATACCCTCTGGAACGTTTCCCGCCCGGTGTGCAATTTACTCTATACGAGTTGAATTTTCAATTTCTGTTTTCAATATCTGAATAAAATTAAATGTAATTCGAATGTTTTCGTAGTTTGATGACACAGCTTCGATTTTCGCCGGGTCAAAGTGTCAGCGTAGGGGGAAAAAGACCCGCGCTCGGCCTGGATTTATGTGGCGAAATAATTAATTCTGTCAACGGCAGCACTCGCTGCAAGGAAAGGCAAGAGCAAGAGCAACAGAAATTGACGGGATATAAATAAAAACGAGTGCAGGAACGAACGGAATCGCTTTTCGATTATGTTAATTTAATTTCCATTGCTTGGAATGGCGACACATGAGTGGAACACATGCCGGCAATATGTCCAATGGCGCGACGGGAATAAATCCAAATCATGCGATCCAATGATCACATTGTGCCGCAACTTGAGTTATGGCGCCGAGCAAACACACACACACAGAGCGTACACACACACACAGGCACACACACAAGAATGGACGCTGACAGCGTGAATGGAGAAACGAACATCGATTGTTGGCTGGCAAATAAACTACAGATGTGAACAGGACAAATAAACAGAGAAACCAAAAACAAACACAAACACATCCTTCTGATTAAAGTTTAAGAATATCGCACGACAATTGCCGCAAATGTTTGTTTGCTCAAATGAAAAATGATTGCAGTGAAAAACGATGGTTCGGGGAAATGAAATCAACACTTTAAATCGGGCAAAGTATAATAAAATGTTTATTTAAGTTTAAAGATTTAAATCATATATTAAGATGAGATTTTTATTAATGTTAAAGTTACATTTTAACATATATATATTTAATTCGATTAATAAACAGAGTTCTTTGTAAGTATATAAATGAATTCCCCTTGGCTAGTTAGTTGCTCTGTTCCATTTTGGGGCACAGATGTCAGACTGTCTGGCTACTGAAATAAACATCAAGCAGTTCGTATAGATAGCTTTTGCCTTTCGTCTGACGTCGAGACACACGAGGTTTCTTTATTTTTGTCTCCGATTTGAATTACGAACGATGCATGTGATTTCTTTCGTGTGCGTCTCACAATTTTGAATGCTATTTGTTTTATATGCACATGTATGTTACATATGCGTGTGTCTGTGTGTATCTTGGATTCTTTTTCTTCCAAATGAAATACGTTTTAATTTATGGGCCTTCTGCGTACATTATAAACTCTTGTATTTTACAAGCACTTGGCAGACTCCACCAGGATATGTTGTACAACAATGAGAATAAAGAAAGTGCAGACAGACGTACAAGAAGACGGAAAGACTCCAAAGAAGAGTGAGAATATGCAAGACACAGATGAGAAAGGAAGAGGCAACAAATAAAAGGTTATTAAGAAATGATAAATTAAATTGAACTGATTGAAAAATAAATTATAAATAAAAGACTTGAAAGAAGACTGAGAATATACAAGGATCAGATGAGAAAATAAAAGTAGAACAAATAAAAATTTATTAAAATATAATAAATTAAGTTTAGCTGATTAAAAAATAAATAATTCTGTATTCACAAAAGTAAAATAAGTTTTTTTAAACTTAGGTTAAACTTCTTTCATACGAAGACTTAAAAGTTTCAAGCACTAATTAACTCCATTGAGCTTAGAATCTGAAGCTGGGTAAGTAAACACTAACTTACATATTTACATAAGGATTTGTGTGTGAATCTGTCCGAGTGTATCTTTATCTTTCTTTATAACGCCACTTTAGTTCTTAGAATCGAAACCAAATATCGAAGCGAATGTAACGCCGATGAACATTGCTTTTGGCCATAAATTGGCAAAGAAATCGAAAGGAAACCGTGAACATCGTCAACAACATTTGCAGTTTGCCTTTTGTTGTTGTAGTTTTCCCCCTGCTTTTTGGCCTGCTAAAGCAATTTGTAATTTTCCGTATTTCATTCGCATACACTTCATTAACATCCCCTCAGAGCCTGGCATTGGCCTGCAGGAGGAAGAGGAAGAGTTTCTTTCGTTGCGCTTCAATGGCTGCTAACCGGGCTGGGGTTGTGGGGGCTGTGCTGTGGGTGGTTAGAGGTGGCCAAGTGGCGTGGAGGGCAGGCGGGGTGGCATGTATCATTAGAGTCGTTGAGCATAGTCGTGCCTTGAAATTTACGTCCTTCTTGGCGAAGACCTTCTCTAATTTCTTCAAGCATCCTGCCAGCCGCATGTATGTTCGCGTGGGCTGATGAGGGGAGACGTCAGAGGGGAGGAGGCATCAGCGACAACGACACAAAAAGTCCTTGGCCAATGACAGACGGAGCCGTAGCAGCCGCAGCTGAAGCAGCAGCAGCATCGGGAGAAGGAGCAGCAGATTCTGGAGCCAGAAGAAGGAGCTGTGGCGGCGGCGGTGGGGGCGGACGTTCGTTGGAGGCCGGGCTCAGGCGCAGGCTGAGACAGGAAAATGTTTTTTCACGATAAAAATGATGGATGACATCATAAATAACGTTGGAGTGCGCCCAAACAGAGGGTTTCCAGTGGTTGTTTATTTCGATATAAATGAAATTCTTCTTTCTTCTTTCGTTTTTGGTTCCTTTTTTCGTTTTTTTTTTTTCTTCTGCTGCTGCTGCTTATTTTGGCCAGCCAAACTGAACAAATAAGAACTTTTTCCTTAGCAAAAGGGGCGCAGTGGGCAGGGACAATTTGGCAAAGAAAACCCCGCATAGATCCAATAGCCCTAGCTAATGCAAATGCCGAACTCTCAATGCTCTAACCCGATACGCAGCCCCTTCTGAAAACTTCTACTTCTGCACATAATCAATGGCCATTAATTTTGGGTGGGGAGATGACGATGCGAAGGCCCAGGTCGGCTTTGTCGGGTGCTCGGGGGCGGCGCATTTGTAATCACAGTTCCAGTTCCAGTTCCACATTGTATCTGAGATGTTTCCCGTCATAAATATCGAAAATTATTATTAATGTGCCCTGATGTTTCTCGGGCAAGCAGTCACCAAGTCGAGACATCGTTGACTGAGCTTTTGTAAATTTGCCGCACTCGCACAGTGGGTGTGTGAGCTGCAAATACAAAATAAAGTAATATAAAAATATATTAGCCAGATGAACACGACAGTCGAGTCCCCCCTAAAGCGTTGGGATGTCAGAGAGCAGGTAATTGGAATTATAGAGCATGTTAACTACCGTGTATTATGAGTTTATTCAATTTATTAACTTTCTTCGTATAAAAATTTGTAGTTTAATTGAATTTTGTATATTTGTATGTTTGCATATTGAAGCATAAAGTTGTGAATTCAATACTTTGCTTACTATTCAAAAATAACCGGTTTCTGTGGGCGGTGGCCGTGTCATTCAAAATTTTAACTAATCCTGCTATGCTTATTATTAGCCCTCATGTCAAATTTTGTGTCTCTAGCTTGTATAATAGCTGAGATTAGCGCGCTTATCTTAATGGACAGACATACAGACGGACAGAACGATAGATAGACGAACTGACGGAGTAATAGGCAGACAGACAGACGGATAAATAGACGGACGAACAGAGAGACGGACAGACAGATAGAAGGACGGACAGATAGACGGACGGACAGATAGACGGACGGACAGATAGACAAATAGACGGACGGACAGTCATACTGAAAATAAATAGACAAGCAGAATGACATACAGACCGACGTGGGTCAATCGACTCGGCTAGCAGGAATACAATGCTGTCTTTTGTGGGGTCTGCCATGCCTCCTCCAATTTTTTATAGCCGAATGGTATAAAAACTGTCAAATGACTAATAAGATAAGGCATAAAAATGTAAGCAAATCTAACCATATTTTTTTTTACGAAAAATAGTATATTATGTGATGATTATGCACAGGAGAGAATACGAATATATGCATATATAATTTATTTGAAACACGTCTAACTATCATTCAACTTGCAAAAAGTTCTTATTTCATAAATATCAATTGAGTAAACTCGATTTATAAGATCATTAGCCTAATAAATTTTCCTGCCAAATCGCCATTCGCGACCATTGTGCAAAGTGCTTTGAAGGACAAACTCGAGCTGCTCGCACGGACGTAGATTGTGCGAAAGTGAAAGCTGCCAAGATGTATTATTAGTGTATGTGTGTGTGAGTTTGGCTGGGAGCTGCTGTGTGTGTCTGGGTGTGTATTGGTGCGCTTTAAAGATATCCTTATAGCCTGCCCAATTTATGGCAAAGCCGCATAAATTTAGACGCTTTTTTCACGCGCTTTCACTACAAGGCAAAAACCTTATCGTATTTTTATTTTAATGGATTTTTTATCTGCCGCTGCTGATGATGACATTGCCTAAGCAGTCGGGCCTGGCAAGTGGGCTTCGTCAAGAGGGGGAGGGGAGGATAAACCGCACTGGCCAAATAGCTGGGCACATTTCTCATTTTATTTAACTGTAGTTGATGCAGGGAAATGGGATTTAATAAGCCAACATTTATTCTAGACATTATTGATGGCGCTTTATTTATAGACCCTTCACCCCCCTGGCCCTCTATTAGTGTGAGCGCTACTTATGCGGCAAAACTCAAAAGGATTAAGTCACTCACACAGCACACACACACACCCTGGAGGGAGACAAAGGCGCAGCCGAAAAAGATTCACAGCCGCCGCACAATGCAAAAAGCTACTCGACGTGCTGCCTCCCGCCCGCTTCCTCCTGCTTCTGCACTTGCTCCTGTTCTCCATTCTTCTCTCCTTTCCTCATGTTGTCCGACGATTATTCAAAATGCAAGTCACAAGCGCATGTGTGTGTGTGTGTGTGTGGAAAGCTTCGCAGCCATGTTGGCGTCACATCCTCAGGCCCCTCACAGCTGCCGCTGCTCCATAGCTTTGGCTTTGGCTCCTGCTGGCTTTGGGTACTCCTACTCTGCGCTGGTTACCCGTTGCTCGGTGCTTGGTGCGCGCCTTAACTTTAGGATTTGGTGCCATTGCTGCCGTTGCTGCTCCTGCTGCTGCAATTGCCGCATGTAAATTCTTAAAGTAGTACTTAGCGCTATTATTTATTGTATTCCAACATTTTCAACACCTCTCAACAAGTAACGCTATGAGGGGGCTAAGGCTTGAGGGATTGGGCATGAGGCATAGGGATAAAGGGAGAGCGGGAACTGTGACTAGCTGCACTTTCCTATTGTTGCGCTCTGTTTGCATTGTTGTTAGTACTCATATTGCGCGTGTTGTTCTTGTTGTTGCTGTACTTGCAGTTGTTGCTGCAGTCCTCTGCGATGTTGTGCAGAAATTTATGAATATTGCATGGTAATAAAGCGAAGGATTTCATTACGACTGCGTTTGCCCCTCTCTGTGCGTGTGTGTGTGTGAGTGACTGAAATTGTGTGCGTTTTTGTGTGTGGGTGTGAGTGACTGCGTACTTCGAGAGTGTTTCAGTTTTGCGAGAGCGATTTGAGTGTCTTTAATTTGAGTTGCCTTAATAAAGTTTGCTTATAAGTAGATGTCATTTTACTGGCCTGAGCTATCCATTTAGCAAAGGATGTTCTTTACTAAAACTGAAAACAATACAGAACTCAGTTCAGGGAATAGAATTTAACCCTTATTACGACTGCAAGTTATCAATAAAGGTTCCAATAAGTATATATTTAGTTATTAGGCATAAGAATATCTGCTCAATATCTCAATGCTTACATTTGAGTTCAGAATCTCTAGTTGAGACAGCAAACCTTGTCTGAATGTCTTTCTTTCTGAATGAACATGCATATCAGGACAGGAATTTGCAATGTCCAACGTCTTCTCAAGTAAATATTTAAAGTTTGCTATCTTATTTGTTAATGAAATATAAAGATTAAAATAGGCTTTTTATTAATGTAAAGGCTTTAAGGTACGTTTCCTGTTGTTCTAGAGGTACATACTGTAGACAACTATTCTAGTCATCGTTACTTTTTTGGCCCACCTATTTCGCACAAAAAGAGAAAAACACATTGCTACGGGTTTGTAAAGTAAGTATAGGTAGCCACTAAGTAAGTACTAATTTTACCAGCTATGAACTAACAGCCAGTTTTAAGGGGTAAGTAGGTATATTAAATAAGGGTTTTTCGTAGGTATCTCTAGGTTGTTTTACACTCGGGCTTGCACGACTTTCGTTTTCCTAACCGATCACATTTGATGTTGTTTCCCTCTTGCAATAAGAAACTAGATCACAAGCTCACCTCACATCCTATTTAAAGTGCCCCGAAGCAGCTATTTTAGGACTCCCCCTTGAGGACTCCCCCTCAGTTGCCACTGGCAGGAGCACGGAGCTGAATGCTAAGTAAAATGGTCGCTCAGTGGCCACGTCGAGTGTGAAAATTACCAAAAGATTTATGCGTCACATAATTTCATTCCAAAAAGGGATCGAGGCCAGATGGAGCAGCGCCGAAGTGAGAGACAGTAACATGTAAATGTAAGAGAGACAGGGAGAGAGCGGGAGACAGAAAGAGAAAGACAGGAAGAGAGAGAGAGAATGAGTGAGCGAGCTAAGGGCGCGACACTTACAAGCGCCATAATCATTTCAACAAGAATAATTTAAATAATTATTAAAACGATGCCGCGCGCGTTGATGGCAGCGTCGACAATTACACGAAGCACGACTGTGGATCGAGGAAGTGGAGGAAGAAGAAGAAGAGGCAGAAGCAGGAGGACATTTGTCTGGCAACAGGCCGCCAATTGTTTGTCCTCTGACTGCGACTGTGCGACTTTTGATTGCCAGCCCTTTATTTTTTGTGTTTGTGTGGTCGTGTGGTTAAAAATTAATACGCGGAAGGATATGGCAGGCAATTCGTTTTGTGTGCAGCCCTGCCTCCCTCCTGCCCCGCGACACGCAGACAGAAAATCAAAATGCAGACGAAATTCAGTGCGCATTTCATTGGCTCATGAAAAATTTACATTTGAATAGACGACTGAATATTTCGAAAGGGAACCTCAGCCTGTGAACAGGCAGCGCTGTGGCAGCCACTGCAGGGCAGCTGGTGCAGCGTTTCTGCGGTTCGCGACCGCCAGGAAACTGCGCCAACAATGGCCGCTGGAAGTGCGCCTCCATGAGCATTTATGGGGCGTATTGTTTTAATTTTCAGCATTACGATTATATAAAATTGCGAGTGCATTCAACTATATATTCGAAATGAATTACAAAGAACGTTGCCGAAGAGATTTCTAGCTTAAACACATAGATCGGCGCAGCTTAAAGATGCGAAAATCCTCACACACACACACACACATGGAATTGCCCAACATGCGTGGTGGAACAGTTGGCAGTTGTGTCGTGTCACGTTCTGGGACAGAGCTGGAGACACAGCTTGTGGCTGGCGCGTGTTTAGAGCAGCGCATCCTCTGCCGAGCCTGCCTCTCCCTCCTCCTCCTCCTCTGGCAACCGCTAATGGCGCTCGCGCACTTTTGGCTACTTGCAGCGCAGCATTTTGTCTTCCAAATTAATTTGGTGTCCAGCACGGTCCTTTTGTGTTCCGGACCGAGCGAATGCCCATGCCTGGGCCAGGACATGATTATGTTGGACATTGCAGCCAGCAGGCGAGCCGAGCTTGCGTTGCGGTTCAGTTGTGCCCTGTCCGTGTCGGCAGTGCGCTGCTTCGATTCAATTAAAAGAAGAACCAGAATGCAAACTAGATGCGGAATGCCGATAGGGAAGAGGGAGAAGCTGGGAGAGAATGATGTCAGCACTGCACTTAATGCATAAATTCTCTGCTGGACATTGCTCGTGATAAATTCGAGCTGCGCGTATCTGCAGTTAATCGATGCTGAACATCAACTGGAAGTATAGTAAAAGCATCTCTAATGAAAATAAATATCTCTCACAATTTTATGTGTTCTTCTTGGCTTCAGATAACTGAATTTAACTTATTTAAATGCAAAGTAAGGTTTGAAGAAGTAGAGAGACTGGAGCAGCTGCTGCTGTCAAAATAAAAGCCAAATGCTGTCGGCTTTAAATTGTTTAAACATTACGATGCATTGGGGAATTCACTGCAAGTGGCTGGGAAAAAGTTTATCCGGCAGGAAAATAGAAAAGGAAAGCAAAAGAAAGCCAGAACGTGGCAGTGGCAGCATCCAATTATTTTTCGATTAGTTTCGCTATCATTCTTCAAAAAGAACAACGAAAACAACTGAAACCGAAACTGAAAACGAACCCAAACACACTCACACTCACACACACACCCGAAACTCACCCCTCGCTGAATGGTTGAAGAACATTAGGTAAGGGTGGCAAAGTACCGAGTGGAAGAGCAGTAGAGGGTTCTGTGAGTGTGTGTGTGGGCGGGTGGGGGATGAAGTATCAACAGAGAGCAGAGGCAGTGGCAGCGGCAGAGGCAGAATATAAATAAATAAAACATACAAAATGGAAATAAATCTAACTGAAAAGCCATAAAGCATTTTCAGCATTCGCAATTTAATATGTTCGAGGGTATTTTTCTCGCACGTACCGAAGATGAACAACACCCACCACCATCGCCATCAGCAGCACCAGCAAAGGCAACGACAGAGACAGCGACACCACCACTACCATCAACGACGGCGCAAGATGGTGCCAAGCAGGACGAAGGACGCACCGACAGCTGGACGGGCAGACAATGGCCAAGCTGGAAAAAAACTGTAAGAAAGAAGAGGGAATGAAGAAAACGTTAGAAGAAGGGAATCGCATTTGGATTCGGATTCTCGCCTTCTAACGTACACAGCTGAAGATGGAGAGAGCCAGTGGGGTGGGGGACATCGCGAGCGTGCTAAGTGTGATATATTTCCTAAGATTATATAAAATGTTATATTTGTTCTCCTTGCTGCCGCTTCTGCTGCCAAGCAAATTGCGTGCGCATCAGCAAAGCGGGCTGCGACTCGGCCTCAGATCCATGTGAAAGTGCGAAAAAAGGATATTAGGTGTACATCTCTATACACACAAACACCAACGTACATATATGTATACCTATATATATTATACTTGCACAGTGCCCTCCCCCGCGCCTTGCGTCCCAACGAGCCAATGAATTATTTCTTACCCTCATCTAAATTCCAAGGCAGTTCTTCTTCTTCCACAGAGACTGACGTTGGCTTTGGCGCTGCGTAAATTGCGAAAACGCAAAGTTTTAAGCATTTGCAATGCAACAACAATAACAAATTAAAAAGTTACAGTAGAGAATGACTGGTTGTAAGGTACCCTACATTATATTTTAATAAATTCTGAAATTTATATAAATAAAATACAATTGTTAGATCAAGTAAAGACTATGAAACAGAAAGAAACATTTTGTGGGAACAGCTTTGCCTTGTTTGGCATATAGAGAGTAGACTGTATTTTGACCATCCTCAACGGCTGTAGGGTATAAGAAGAAACAACACATTGACTCTTAACAACGACTAACAGTGGGAAACATGCTATGTTTATATAATGAAATTAATTTACATAGTCACACTGGCATTAATCTCTAAAATATTCAACAGTCATGATGATCGAGAATATATTTTAATTTTAGTTTTTAATTTTTAATTATTTCAAATCGAATTTAAAGTTGAATAATGATTAAAATTAAAATTAAAACTTTAACAATTAAAAATTTAAAATTTTATCAAGGCAAGTTATTTATTTAAAATAGTCAATTTCAAATTCAAACAATTTACAGCGTTGTTAATATTGATTTTTTTTATTTTGATTACTAATTTATTTGCATGTTTATTTTCTTAAGCAGACATTGAAAAGAGAAATATTATTTCTTATTAATCACTAGAATAAAACAATCTGTTTTTTTATATAATTGTAAAAATAATTATAACATTATATTAATTATATTATATTCTTAATTTAGGATGCATGAAACGCCTTTCTTTCCACTGTTTGCCATTCGTCAATCAGTTCCACTGTCTAGCGGGTTGGATGTGGAGCAAAGTGAAGCCAAAGATGGCACCAGATGTGACCAAGTAGAATTTTTAAGTAACACACACACAGACAAAATGGGGCGCTTGGAAATTAGTTGAGCAATTTTGTTAATTTTGGGCATTCAGCTGGACGCGGCTGCAGATGCGAAAACGATGCTGAGGAAGGGCAGAAATAACAAGCATTTTTGCAAGTTTATGCCAAGTTAAGTGGGTGTAGCGCAAGCTCAGAGATTGACAGGAGGTGGGCAATGTGGGTGGCAGCAGGGAAGTGGGGCTGCCAAGTGGCAGGGTGGAGGGGGGAATGGCCAGAAGATGAATGTGCCGCAGCTCTATAAATATGTATGGGATGCTATATATTAAAACCGACTCGACACGATTCGACTCGACTCAACTCGACTCGACTCGTGCAGAGCAAAAACTAATTTCGAAAAATGCCAAAAGAAAACGCAGCAAAATAAAAATAAGAGGAAAAGCCCGTGCAGCAAAGAGGAACGAGCAAGGAACGAACGAGCTCAACTCAGCTGAAGATGGAACAAGAAAAGGACATTTGTGCCGCCTGCCTGCCTGCCTGGATGAGCTGGAGACGGAGACGGGCGTCGCTTAAGGCAGGGGATGCTTGCGGCATTGTGGGTTGCTCCTTCTGCCCGGGCCCCAACTCAGACTGACAGGCAGCAAGCTGCTGCTGCTGTTGCTCCTGCCGCAGCTACTGTTCCTGCTGGGGTACACGGGAGTAATATAACACAACAAAACGCAATAAAGCATTTTGTGGCAACTTGAAGTTGTGAGCAGCAGATGCTGATTAAAGGTGTGTGCTTGGGTGTGGCAGATAAGGGTGGCATGTGGGCGGTTAGCTTCGTTGGACTCTCCACACACACACACACAACTTAGGAGACTCGCATATAGATGAGAATTGCAAAAAGAAATGAGAAAACTTATTGCCGCATTCCCGTTGAGTGGCGTCTTTGAGGTGGTGTCCGGTGGGGTTTTTTGGGGTGGTGCAAGGGGCACAAAATGAATACTGTGCGGCGCTCTTGCTCATTTAAATTGCGTGTACATTTTCCGGGCACTTCACACTTGAATACCAAAGCAGATAAAGTAATGTAGAAAACGACTGGAAGTAATTGGATGCTGGCAGTAATGATCACACTTGCACACCTTTTCGCACACACACACAAGTTGACGAACTGACCAGTTATATAAAAGAAATATAATTGAACATAAAACAAATAAGCAGACAGAAAAAAGACAGTGTCAAGAAAAAGAAAAACCTTTTAAAGTCATTTGAAATTATTATTATATATATTATATATTATTTCGTAAAAAATACTTTCATTTATATTAATCATAACTCATTACCGACAAATCAACGCTGCCAAGAGTGCCATGAGTAATGTGCTCCAACAAAGGAACAGCGGATTTGATGAGGAAGCCCGCATTGGTCCGGATACATAGTGCACGGCAGACAGAGGTGGCTCTTGATGTGGATTATAGCGCTCTCTGTAGACACCCTTCACCAGATCGTTAAGATAGCGATACTTATAGCCTAAACAGTGCATCTCAGAGTATTCCAAACGTGGTGTTTCCACTTGTCCTGTTACCGCATTATGGCCAATTAGCGAATATGGTAATTGAATTTTGATTCTATCATATTTCATTATCGGTGAGTGTCCAAAACTTGCAAACACAGCACGTTCTCCATCTATTGATTCGAAAACACAATATCCGTTATTACGGGACCGTGGATCAAGCCATCGATAAACCGTTTCTAATCTGACGATGGCGCAACCCACTCTTCTTAGATCTCTGCCAGCGATCGCTCGACAATTACCAGTACTCTGCAAGCCTGGCCGGAGTCCAAATTGTCCTAAGCACACTGACAAAGTGCTCAAAACTTGCACATAATAGAAAATTTTCATTTCACGCTTTGATTTGTAAAGTATTTGTATGATATTTGACTTAAAACGCGGTGTTCACTCATTTTCATTCAGCATGTTTAGGCCATGGATTTTAAAAAAATTCATTAGGCCATGGATTTTAAAAAAATTCATGGACTACTGTGTTTGTCGGAACGCAAATGTGCGTAACAGGCAGAAGGAGGCATCTCCGACCCCATAAACTATATATATTCTGAATCAGTATCAACAGCCGAGTCGATTGAGCCATGTCTGTCTGTCCGTCTGTCCGTCTGTCCGTCTGTCCGTCTGTCCGTCTGTATGAACGCCTGGATCTCAGCAACTATAAGAGCTAGAGCAATAAAATTTTGTGACAACATACGTGTATATCCAGGTGTCTCAATGTTTTTTTGAAATTTGGCCACGCCTCTTCCCGCCTCTGTAAATCAGTTATAACAATTTAATATACACAATATACACCCAACAACCAAAGTTATACATCTCACATGACAAATGCCTTGCCACGGGTGCTTTCTGAAAATTTCATTTAAATCGGACTAAAAATAAGTGAGATATGATCCGAATTAAACTCAATTCGAACGTATACTTATGCGCATATTAAGACCTAATTTACGCATAATACCGAAGTTCGAATCTAGCGTCGGACACAAAGCATTTAACAAAACTTTTTATTTGCATATATGGTAATGGTAACAGAATTAGCTCAGAATGCAAATTTGCCGATCGAACGAAAAATGAGGTGGTGGCTTAGTGGATAGAGTGGCGGACAGCGGACTTGCATGCGTGAGTTCGAGTCCCATGCGCGGCCGGTGCAACTTTTTATATTAATTACTTTTTTTTTGGTTGTTTTTTATTCTTATAAACTAAAAGGAAAACAACAGTCGAAAACTACACCGGCTACCTAAATCCTAAATTATTTAATTAAATATCAATAAAAATATTTTCCCAAAATTAATTTCATATTTTTATGCAATAGTTAAGACAATCAATGTACACGAATGTTAGAGCGGGACGCCGATACATGCATGTCTGCATTTGCACATTTATATTTCGGCGTCCCGCTCTAACACGCATCAATTGCCGTGTTCGGCGCACATACGCAACTGTCAGATTTGTGCAATATTCGGCAAAGTTTATAAAAGTGTTCTAATTAAATATGTTGAGTACCAAAAAATTTAAAAATTATTGTTTGTTAAGCTTTTAAATTATTAAATAGAAAAGGAAGAAAAAAAGAAAAAGATGTCACACATATTGATCGCGGCAGCAGTCGAACCCGAAACACTGCCAACACCATTGGTCTTGGAATCCGGCACGCACTCCGCTAAGCTACTGTATACCTCGCGCTGCTGTCACTTCTATTTGGCATTACGCAAAAGTGCATACACCAACTTATTGCCCTCTCGCCCTACCTAATGCTTATAATTCTTCTCTATTCGGTTTTGCATTGTTTATGCGTTCTTCTTCTTCTGTCTGTCAATTGAATTTGTGCGTGTCGTTCGAATTAAATAATATTTTAAATGCTTAATAATAATTCAAACAAACCAAAATTGTCATTATAAATAAGGGAAAATAAATTATACACGGTATACCATGATAATCCATGGCCTAATACAGTCAGCACCTGACTGTAGCGTTCGACTGGTTTTTTTCTTTATTTGGTAAAGAGTCGCGGAGTTCTATGACTTATAGTAATTTATATATTTGCCAAGTATATATCGTTTTAATGTTAATGTGGCATATTCTTACGGTTCTTATTGTGAGAAAGTTTATGAATTTAATAATTTTCATAATATTTAAAATACTTGTCTTTGTAGATTTTGAAAATGAAAATTCTTTTGATTTCTCTACTTGCACCCAAGCTATTTAGCTCTAGATTTCCGGATATAATTTAAATGGGTTTTAATATATTATAATTTCGTTAATTTTGGGTATTCAGGCCATGGATTTTAAGATTAAAATTAAAATTATAAAAATTAAAGGTCTATTTAATTTATTGGAAGATTTAATGTGTGTAACAGCAAGAAGGCGACTTCTATAAAACTATAATCCTTACATTCTGCATCGTTATCAACAGCCGAGTTGATTTAACCTGTATGAGATCCTTTATGCCAGAAGCTTGGTATAGTTTTCTCTAATAATCTCGCATTTTTGATACTGAATTTCCTAGTCTATATACAATTCCAACATTTAACTGCACTCCCTTTGAACTGTAATTGAATATATCAGAAATCTAAAACACATCCCCACAACTGCACTGATCTTGTGCCTTCCTGCTGCATTTACTGATCGGCACACACCCTCAGACGAAGCGCATTTCGTATGTGAGTCTCACAATGCGAAGGTGTAATAAAATGAATAAGATTCGTGTATTGTCGCCACCGTAGTCGTAGCTACGCCCAATGGATCCGTCTTTTAAATATAGCGAAAGCGACGCAGATCGTGATGAGAATCGGCAAACCGTTTTGCATAAGTCGATCGACAAATGGGGAGGGGTGGAAGGAAGGAGGACTGCAGGAAGGTGAGTGTACAATGCACAACTCGATGCAGTTCTTGGCAAGCAAAGGCTTCTATGGTCGCTGCTTAATGACAGTTTCGACAGTTTCGGATTTGATTGCCCGACTGTCCCGACTCCCGAGATCCACATTGGGGCTGGCATGGCGAGGCATGGTAATGTGGTTGTTGACACTAATTATAACTGGAATTGCATGCGGCTGGCTGCCGGACTGCTGACTGCTGACTGCTGACTGCCTTGGACTCTGCGTTTCCACCTGCACAGCAACTCGGTCAGTTTTTCATTATTTTCATGCTGCATTTAGCTCACGTTTTAATTAAGTCGTCGCCGGAGTCGCCAGTTGGATCTGTGCGAGTTGGGTGAGGAACGGCAAGAGCAGCAGCAGCAGCAGCAGGAGGAGGAGGAGGAGGAGGACAGGTGGCTACATTTCGAGTCCGGCACTTGCATGTAAATCTACTCATCATTGTTGATGGCATATTACAATGCAACCCGTCAGTCACTCTTCACCCTCTGCTCGCTCTCGTGCGAAATGAATGCGATTTGCAGTCGTTGCGTCTCCGAGTTGCAGTTGCAGTTGCCTTTGGCATTGTTTTCTTTTTATGGATTTTCACTGGATTCGCCGCTTGTACGTTGACACGTAGCGTTCGGTTTTTGGAAAATGTTTACACACTGCAATTGTTGTTATGGTACTTGTTGTTGTGCGTTGTTTTTTTTTTTTTTTTTTTTTTTTTGCTATTTCTGTTGTTTTCAAATTGCAAATATGCTTTGGAATTTTTATGGCACAGACAAGTTTACCTCTACAATATACAAGTGAGATTTCTTTTGGCTACGTTAGCATCTATTCTATATTCTCCTTATATTCCATTGGCCAGGTCGGTACTAGACTGCGACGTAGACCTACCGCACACAAGTTGTGTAAGCTTTGATCTCCTGCCTGAATTAAAAATAAAGATCTCATCATGCACAGACAGTGCGGGCGTTCCGCATTGCCCTGCCAATTACTGTGAATATGAAGACAAACAGATATATATAAATGTGTATATAGTGTGTATATTTATGTATTCTTCTACTGTGCACTATTTGTATAATCAATACATAAAGGAAGACATTTTAAATGCGCTTTATAATTCGGTTTGCCTGACACGTTCTGCTGTTCTCATAATCATTTTTATATGACAGATCATAGAGCGTTTTATTATTTTGTGTTTGGAATATGTAAACTGTTAGATGAGCTAATAATTGAAAGGGAAAATTGCGTTGTGGATTTCCTGATTTAGAAATATATAAGTTCTTTGGACATTTTGTTCCCTAGAACAAGCATTAGAAACTTGTTAGTAAGTCTCTTCTCTTCTTCCTGTTGCATCATTCTTTTTTTGTGCTCCAGTCTATTGCCTTAGCCAGGTATTTCCAGGCATTGGTGCCTTGTTTTTGGAGGCCAGTTATTGCCTTCAATTGGTAATCAATGTGCAGCTGGCCTAATCGCTGCCCAACAAGAGCCCACGCTGCAATTGCAAATGGCACTTGAAAAGCAAATGGAACTGCTGAATACGATTAGAGATGGCAGCGCACTAATTGCGGATTTGTGTGGAGACAAACAAGGAGACAGAGACATAGACAGAGAGAGAAAGATACAGAGAGAGAGAGAGAGAGAGAGGGAGAGAGCAAGAGGAAGTGGAAGAAGGCAAATGAAAATCGCAATTGTTGTGGTTTCTCGAGCCACCCTCGCTGCAAATCAAAGTGGCAATCAGACAAACTGCAGATTGACATCTGTCTGATTTGCATCTCCTGAAATTCATATTGGGGTAGCTTTGCTCTTCTCTCCATCTCGTGCTGCTGCTGCTTCTGGCGCTGTGTCAATCCCTGATGACTCTTCAGCAGACGGCCATAAGCGATTAGGATTGTTGGTCTCCAGGGAGCGAGGCCGTGTTTCTCTGTGCCTCTCTGCAAATGTGTTGATATTTTTCGAAACTGCTAAACATTTTCGAAATTGAGTGAAACCGATTTCCCACAGGATTCATATGGCAGCCAGCTGAATATCTGTGTGTGTGTGTGTGTGCGGGTGTGCGTGTGTGAAAGTTTCCCTGTCATTCAAAGCAAAACAAGCGGAGTCAGTTTCAGGCGCGGTTAGAGCCTCAAACCAGAGCAGAGACCAACCCACAATCGTCGAAATGAAGAAAATGTGGTTTCGGTTACGGTTTTTCACTGTTTTCCGCTCGCCAGCCACACAGTCCTCCTCCCCCTCCCCCTTCCCAAATCCCTCAAAGCTTGTTTGTGCTTTGCTCTGTATGTGTGTTTGTTGTTGTTTTCTTTTTATGGAAATTCCCAAAAACTTTTCGTAGGCATTTTGTTTTTTTCACTTCTCGACGTTTCTCAGCAGTTTCCCTCTGTGTGTGTGGGACGAACCGAGGAGGGGAAAGAGGAAAGGGAGAGGAAGAGGGATAAAAGTTTGTCTTGAATAGCATTTGGTCTGCCTCCTTCATTGCGGTTCCTGCTTTCTGGCTTCCATGCGCAGCTGATGTTCTTTGCTTGTAGTTGGTCGTCCCTCTCGTTGTTGTTGTTGTTGTTGCTGTAGCTGTATCTGTTTGTTGTTTATTTTATCATTATTATTGGCAATTTCTTTTAAGTGGTGCCAATCTTTTTTCACTTGTTTTGCCCAAGTTCGCTGGGCTTATCCGAGCTCTCTGTGTGTGTGCGAATTTATGATAGTCATTTCATTCAATCGACAAATCGGAAGTGATTTTGAATTCATTACAGTGGGTGGACTCCACCCTTGCCCTACCCCTGCCCTGCCCTGCCCTTCTCCTCTCCCTGTCGTATTAAGAAATATAAACATATGAGTGGGGAAGTCTTTGACTTAATAATAAGATGATGTACTGAGATAGACCTACGTGATGTTTGAGCGCATTCTTTGGCTGTAAATTTAGCCGCACAAGCCTTTGCAGCACCAAACGAGAGCACATTGACCTCATAAATTACTCACACACACACACACACAGTTGCCTCTCTTGCAACTGCGTTAAGACGCAATGCAGGACTGCTGCCGCCAGCGTATGACTTTGGCATTGGCATTGGCGGCGGCAGAGGTGGCGGCGGAGGTGGCAGCACTTCAAGGCACATTGGTGGTGGCATTTCCCAGCGACACTTGCACTTTCTCCGCACGCTTAATGGACAATTAACCTTGATTCTGGACTTCATCTGACTGCTGCTGCTGCTGCGGTTTGCTGCCGACCTGACCTTGCCTTGCACTAATGCCAGTCGGCAAGGCCGTGCTCTACATACATACATAGAATATTGTACCTCTGCCGGCGGCAATTGCAATAATTATTGCATTTTATAATGACCAACTGCAGCGCAGGGTTCTATTCGAGGCTTTATGCATTATTGCGTACACACGCCAGCGGTGCTGGGTAATTAGTCTGCACCACCAACAATTCCACCTGATCAGGGCGATCGTCAGTGTCTCTTTGTGCCCCTTGCAGGTGCGGCACAGGCAAATCGATTACTTTCGCTTTCGGACAACAGCTCAAGGTTGAGTAGTGGAACAAGTGACTGCATAGGAGAAAAGTAATAATATTTAATGTCCCAAGTAGACCAAAGAGTGTTCCCAGATCTCAGAGCCCTCTCTAGCTCTGCCTTGCTAATTCCTCGGAACATTACCAACAACAATAATGCACATGGAACATTTAGAACTAATGTCCGAATTAGAGCCTCAGTATTTTCTGTGCACAATGCCAAGATAAATGGGCCTCATAATGAAAAATGTAATGAGAGGCATTTATCAAAAATCGTTTGTGTGTGAAGAAGAAGGCATGTATCTTGTATCTCAGCATCTTTGTCGCGCTGTATCTTTATATCTGCAGCGGCAGACATAAAAAATGAATATGTATATGCGAGTATTTGATAATTTTGTGCTGTATCTTGACCATGAACATGAATCTTTTTGCCTCGCTGAGACCAACAAGACACGAAGCAAAACAAAAGCGGCGAAAATGCTTCGCTCTCGGCTCTGGCGGTCTTTGTATGCCGTTTGGATGTCGGTGGGATCATCTTCAAGTTTTTGACCGACCGTTCACTGGCCATAAATCTTCGTGTATATTGGACTTTTAGACGATATCAATGAAATTGTATCTCTTTATCCGCATTATTATAATATACGGATGCGAATGCTTTCGCGACCGCCTGCGACTCTCTGTCTCTCTCCGGCCAATAGGGCCGGCTCCCTGCCTTCCATCTTCGTGTCCGTCTTCGGCCCCATTCCAGCACCTGAGTATTTGCAGATACTTCACGACATTATGAGGTATTATTTATATTTTGTATATGTATTTTTTTTGAGAGAGAACTCTGTCCGCTATTTCTCTCCATCTCTCTCCCTTTCTTCTCGGCATATATTTCATTATGGGGACAGGCCTCTGCGCTCGGGAAAAGTGGCTGAAAAATTCCCATTTTGATTGCAGGACAAAGGGAATTTCACGTGCGGGTGCCACAAGATAGATTGCCCGCCCTGCATATTTATGTGCGAAATATCGTTGATACAAGCAGCTCCTTATGTTGCGCCACATGGCGCACTACTTGCCGGCCTACACGCTGCCTTCCTCTCTTTCAGTTTCATGCAGCAGCAGCCAAAATTCTTAAGTTTGGAATACCCTGTAAGCAAGTAAGGGAAATGGGGTGGAAGGTGTTTGGCATTAATGTGGGAATTAAAATATTGTGACATTCAATTTATATTTCGCCAGAAGAACAATATAATATAATTAGAAATGAATTAAAGATTTTTCTGACCAAGACAACAAGGTAAAACATTATTGTATTGTATTAAATTAAAATTATAAAATAAAATTAATTATCATTGTCTATATACTAACGTTTACCGTATACCATAACTTAAAATTATTAAATAAAATTTCAATAGCTTCAATAGCAACTTATTAAAATAATTTGCAATATTAAAACTTGA
Organism: Zaprionus africanus; assembly: GCA_018151435.1. NCBI lineage: Eukaryota > Metazoa > Arthropoda > Insecta > Diptera > Drosophilidae > Zaprionus > Zaprionus africanus. Next base: position 9,466,669 of record JAECXB010002309.1, on the reverse strand, counting down.
TTATTTTTCTTCTAGTTTAACAAATATTAATTACAACGATGTTTTGCTTATATTTTAAGACTGTTTAATATGAATAAATTTTTATTTATTTTTAAAAAATTCTAAGAAGTTCTTCTGCCTTTATCTCAGCAGCTGTTCCACTCACAATTAAAGAGTATCTACAATTTGTGCCACTTTGACTTGCCCTGGCAATTCTCGGGAGGCTCTATGCCGCCGGGTCTTAAGACAGGCTGCGGTTACTGGGCCTGTTCGGGTGGGTGATACTGCAACCACTCAACCACCCAGTTCTACTCCCCCACTCATTGTCGGCGTCAACAACAACAACAAGAACAACAACAACAATCGACGACACCCAGAATCACAAATCATATAGATAAGAGCACACAAAGGAATTTATTTCTATTTTGGCATTTTTCGGTCTCTCATTTTGCTTGTAATTTTTTCTTCTTCTACTTATTTCATTCTTGTTGTTGCTGTCGCTGCTGATGTTGTTGCTGTTGTTGTTGTTCTTTTTGCTTTGTCCTCTATGCCATCGATATTTTCGGCTATTTTCACCCCAAAGTTATTGCGTTTTAGATTTTTTTCCTTTCCTTAGCTTCCTCACCGTCGCCACGCCTGCTTCAAGTTGGCGAAACCTCAAGGCGGGACGGAACGGTCTGGGCGCTGGTTCTGGTTCGAGTTCGGGTTCGGGTTTGAGTTCTGGCTTGGGCACGCACCGGAAGCGCCGATAGCGCCATGTATCAAGTGCGTGCGTGCGTTCCTAGCGTGCGTGCGTGTCCAAGGAGGGGCAGAGTCTCTCTCTCACTCTCTCTCTCTTTTGTATGTATGCCTGTGTATGTGAGCATGTTAGTGGCGCCTTAGGGTTTTGCCACATCGTATTTCACCACCCAGCAAGTCGCTCCTCCCACACCCCATCCCCGCCTCCACCTACGTCAATCCATCCAAGTTGTAGGCGTTCCGCTTCTTTCATTTTAATGGCGCACACGCATTTTCTTTCGATACAATAGATAGGAACAGAACGCACACACACACCCACACACACACCCACTCACACACACTCGGGCAACAATCTATGGGCGTAAACGTATTTTATTTTCACTCTCTCAGCGGCTTTAATATGTTTTCATAATCATATCATTAAATGCACCCAGTAGGCATAGTTTTTGCACCCATTTTTGGATAAGATTAGAGGGAAAAATGTAAAAGTCTCCTTTTACATTTTTCCGCCTTTCTATTAATGAAAATCAGGGAATTGAAAACAAAAAAATAATAGTCCAAAATAATTTTAATAATATTAGTTTTTATTAGTCATAATAACTATGCAGAGGATATAAATATATATTTTTTTTAAGAAATTACATAAGCTATCTACTACCCCAGAAAGTATTTAAGAATATATAAATCGCACTAGCTGTCCATCTGCCAATGGTCTTCGAAAATAGCCCAGCTTATTTAATCTAAGGCATGTTTGACCTTTGATCTGAATGATTAATATTCTACACGCTCTCTTACTCTTGTATTTTCAATTGTTTTATTGAATGCATAATGGAACAATAATTATTCAATATATATTGTGTGACTAATACAACAATATTAAATTGGATAATAAATATCTTCAAAATCGTTGACCCATAAACAGTTGAGGAAAATAAGAATCTCTTGCAAAAGTTATCAAATTTAAGTGTTTTTGAGTTGCGTAAATGAGAACACTTCTGTTTCTCTTCGATATTTAATTTGAACAGAGTTAAATGTATGTTTTATGTATGTTTAATAAAGTAGACACAAAATTAAAAAAGAAAGAAGAAAATAAATAAAATTAAGAGCGAGCAAGAGTAACATTGTAAATGACTGATGAATGTTCTAGTTGAATGTTAACTATTAATTAACTGATTTGTTTATACATGTTGGGATATTTAATAATAATTGTTTGGCGTATAATACTAGGTATAATACTGGGTATAATGTAATAATATTTCCAACAAGCAGTATTTCTAAGTACTCCTTCATAAATATTTAAAAATTTTTGTATATAATTAGAATTTAATACTTATTATTCTCATTCTGTTAAAAATGCAGTTCATTCCCCATTCTTAGCTGTCAAGAAATAAAGTTTCAGAATGTACAGTTACATAGACATATCACTTTGCATTCCATTATTCTTCTCCCCTTTTTATATGTGTATAAAGACATCAATATAGAAATCGTGAGCTTTGCTTGCGCAGCTCATCAGGCTTTGGCATTTCTGCCACAAGTTGCGCGATGTCAACGTCAATTTGTGTGCTCGTGTTGGCGCTGTAATGCGGCTCAAAGAACTTAATCAAAATCGTTGACGTTTCCACTCAGGCGATGGCAACGCCCTGGCCACGCCCACTACAGCGTGAGTATCAGTGTGTGTGTGAGTGTGTGTGTGCAGCACGGAGAGTCAACAATTGATGTTCGCATTAGCTCAGCTCAAAGACAAATTATGATAAACGAGCATTAAAATGTTGTCATATGTTCACATGTGTCGACTCGCTGTCTGTCTATGTGTTTGTCTGTCTGTCCGTCCGTCTGTCTGTCTGTCCGTGTGCCTTGATGTCTGCCTGTCTCCTACTCGCATTGTTGTTGTGGGTCGGGGCTTCTGTGCGCCGTCGGTTGCCGCTTTATTTATTGACTCACCTGATCAACTTGACTGATTATTCGTGTGCAACAACTACAGTAACAATAACAACAACAGCAACAACAACAACTAAAGCAACAACAATAGAGACAGCAAGTTATAATAACTTTACGTTGAGTCAGAACACTTGCATCGCCGTACCATCAAAATGTATTCATGTTACAATTGAGAAAACAAAATACTCTCTGCCAGATAACGTAAGATTATGCAACCGATTAAAATGCAATGCTCTAAGATACTGTATAATTAATAAAATATACTTAGTTAAACAGGGAAAGATAAATAATTCACTTAGTAATTCATTTAATTGAGGGAAGCACGCTAACTAATTGAAATTTAATATAAACTGCTGAGTATATATGAAGATCGCAACAGATAAATGATCTAATATTCCATAGTCTTTAATTCTCTGTTTAATTCTACCCGAAATTTAGTTACAATTTTAAAGATCAGAGCAGAGGCAGTGCTGCGGGGGTCGCAGGTGCTGGCGGGGCAACATTGCTGGCTGGGAAAAACGATGCGACATGCGAAACAATTCAAAGTTTCACGTCGTAAATTTGGCGGGCGACTTCATCGATCACTTTTGGGCTGTTACTACAGGTTGACTTATTTGCCCGATAGCCGAGCTCGAACTGGAGCTGGAGCCGGAGCTCAATGGGAGAAGGGAGAGGGGGACAAGCAGGAGACAGGCTGTGGCACACTGGGTCCCAGAGTGCAGCGGCTGAACGGCACGCGCTCATGTTTTGCTCTTGCTGTTGTTGTTGTTGTTGCGGCAGTTTGCCGAAGCGGAAATGGAGACTGAGGGCATCCGCTGGCGGCGGCATGTGAAAATATTTTCCAAGGTAAACGCCACAAAAAGGACAAAAGCCCATGCGAAACGAGAAACACGATTCCAGCTGAGACACCCCCGCACCCGCACCCGCCAGTCCCTCATCTCATCCGCAGCAACACCTTTAGCTATCCCTGTGCTTTTTTGTGTACCCCGTTGGTGCCGCGCATGGACCCCAATTGAATGATTTAGGGGCGCACAGTTGTCAAAGAGCAGCGATGCGTACGGGTCCGCACAGCGCACAGAGACCGTTGGGCATGGCTTTGGTCCTGCCAGGGAAAGAGCCGCGGCCTCATCCACATTCACATTCACATCCACCTCCGTATCAGCGTCCAGCTCTTCCTCCTCCTCCACGTGGTGGCAAAGTTGGTGGGGCGCCAAGTGTGCTTTTAAAAGCGATTCATCCGCTCCTCTGATATTTATTGCTCTACATAATTGAGTGTAAAATTGTATGAAAAACTTAAAAACAGCTGCCAGTCTCTGAATTTTACATTAACATGGTGGCAACTCTTATTGAGTTTTCTATTTGATGCACAAAAATAAACTCCTTTGAGAAATGCATAAAATATTATATTATTGAGAATCTTATCGCGATTTTGGGTTGGCTTTGCTAGTCATACTAAATCAACTAATCTAATTATGTTTGTATATCGGATAACATTGATTTTTTATCAATTTATACCCTTCACTAATTTTCGAATATTCAAACATTATGTTTATTGTTCATCATGCATCGTTTATTTCATCGTTTATTTCAAATGTTATACTATTAAATATTTTTAGTCAGAATTTTATGCATATGAATTTTACTGATTTGACTCTAATTACAATATAAAAAAGCCGACTAGTATAGCTATATAAAAATAAATAGTTATCACTGAAGTTAATTAAAGGCTTATTTTTTAAAATTGTTATACATACAAGTGTATGGAAATGAATTTTTTTGTTAACTTATTATAGCCTTCATATCTTCTTGAATCCAATAAATTCTACATTTTAATTAACACTTTTTTTCTCATATAAACTATTAGCTTTAAATTATTCGTATTTTCATATATTTTATTCAAAACCACAATTTTGTTAATAAATTGTTTTACTTTCAAACAGTCGATTGATCACAGTTGACTTTAAATAAATGAAAATAAATAAACCCTGCAAATGTATTAAGTTGAAAGAAGGAGGAGTTAATATATGCTCTACTTCAAAATCACATGCCGAATTTGTTTGATCTCAGCTATTATAAAAGACTCAAAATTCGAAATTAAGGTCCCTGTAGACTCTGCGCAGTTTTAGTTTATTTACGATACAAATTTATAACATTAAATTTCGATTTGTAAGCGACGTATAAAATTTTATGACCTTTAATAAACTTTGGAAAATCGAATTTCATTTGTTTCTGGTTTCTAAAATATGATGTGGGTATAAATACTATAAATTTTATATTGAATATTAGAAATTAATAAACATTTATTAAATTATATATCTTGTGTACCCTCAAAATAAGACAATGTATTTTAATGTAATCTAATTTGATAAGAATTTATTCAATAATCCAAGCTCACAGCCAATTCATGCAATCATGAGCCATCAAAACAAAATAGTTTATGGTCATTTTGTCCGCTGTCTTTCCCCACATGCCATGCAGACGGCAAGAGACCAAATGACTCGCCACTCCAGAGCAAAACCATCGAGCTGTGCTCACGTAACTCCGACGCCGATGTCGACTTCGACTTAGACTGCGACTGGCACAGAGTCAGAGCCAGAGCAGGCACTGCCGACGCTGCTGTCGACGTCGTTGTCGCTGACTTCGGCGCAGGCGACTCGGTTTGTAGGTCCGTTCGGTGTGCTGCGTAAATTTATGTGAGAAATCCCATTGAAAAGAGCAACGCGGCCGCTCACGACACAATAAAGCAAAATAATGGCACATTCGTCACACTTAACGCGGCCCGCATGCTGCCGTCCCTGTTGCACACACGCCGGGGCAGCCTTCGTGCGCATTCGCTCGCACGCATACACTGAGCGTCATCGGCGTCATCCATCTTAGAGGCGAGCGGTTTTGTTGTTGCTGTTGTTGTTGTCGCTGCTCGTCGTGTTGGTGTTGCTCTCCGGCAGGCGGTCGAGCAAGCGACAGGCGAGAATGCTTTATGAGCGTATTGCGCTCTGCAGCGGCTCCTCCCTGTTTGCCGACGCGTTGCCAATTGGTGGCATCGCGACGCTGGCTGAGACGGAGGCATTGACTGAGGCTGCGACTGAGGCAGCAGCCGAGGCAGAGCACAAGCCGAGCAGCATTTCGTTTGTTGTTGGAGCTCTGCTGCCGCTGCTGCTGTTGTCTGTTGTTTGGGGCCCTCTTTTTGGCAGCATGTTGCACGTGGTGCCTTGTGTTGTGCTCTGAGCAGCTGCTTCTCTTCTTTTACCTCCCCCCTTCCCTCTACTCGTCCAGCACTTCTTGCTGATCTCATGCGCTCTCTTGCTGCGCCCAACAGCTGTGCCCAGACAAGAGAGAAAGAGAGCAGCGGCAAAGAGAAAGAGAGAGAGCGCGCGAAAGAGATGGAGGGAGCGATGCTCTGAGCCATTTCGCTCATTTTTAGGGTGGTTCTGCAGCAAGTGCGTGTGTGTGTGTGCGAGTGTGCGTATGTATGCATGTGTGTGTGTGTGTGCGTGTGTGTTGTGAAGATTGTACGCCATGATTGTTGTGCCGTCGGCAAATGAAGATTACCGGCAGCCATAATTTTTACAGACTTCAAAAGATTTTCTTCTAGCTGAAGAGTTTTCTAAATAATTTTTAATTTTATCTGAAGAGTTTCAAAATTGTATTTTAATTTCATCTAAAGAGTTTTGTACATTAGTTTTAAATTTTTAAAACATTATTATACACATACATTATACAAATTACTTTTAATTATTAAATATTTCAAAAAAAAAATGTGTGGAATTAATAAATAGTTAGTTTAATATTTGCATGGAACTAAATTGAATTCTTCTTATAAAATATGTGTGGTAAATTAAGAGTCATACATAGTATTTATTAAATTAAGAATAGTCTAGGTTAATAAATGAAAATAGATAATAAAAATAAGTACTAATAATACTGACTATCGAGTTAAATTAAAAATACTTAGTATATCGTAATATATTAAACATTCTATATAAATATTTATTCTATACAAATGTTAGTTTATCGTTTATTTATTTAATTTTTATCATACCAAAATATATATTTTATTATTATTTGCTGTAGAAAGATCATAAAAACTACATGATACACAATGACAGATCATCTTAAAGGAAAGAGGAAATTTTAAATTCAAAATTTAATGAAAACATACCAAACAAAAAACCAAAACAAAAACCTCAATCAAAATCAAAACTTCGCAATCCATTCCCAGTAGCCGCATTGCGAAAGCGACATGCGAATGTTGGACAAGCACAACTGCCAACTGTCGACTTGCAACTGCCCCGACTGGCTCTGCCACAAGCTGTGGCAAGCTCTCCCGAACGTAAATTTCTCACTCATTCACTCACTGACTCAGTCGACGACTCTGCTGCTGCTGAGCGCAGAAATGCGAGCAGACGATACAGTTTTGTTGTTGCTGTTTTTTTTTCCTTTTGCGCCGCGCACCGACTGCAGATACTTTATGGCCAACGCTGACGCGCGACGCTTGCGCTGGCGTTGCTGTCGACGCTGGCGCTGGCGTCGTCGCTGCAGCTCGTAAATAACGCTGGCAGCGACTGCGACTGCGAATGCGGTCTCTGCGCGCGCTCTCTCTTGCGCTCTGCCGGCGCGTGAGTTTCTTATAAGATTATTTATATACTGTTTTGCTGGGAGCTGCTGGCGCTGCTCACGCTGACGCCGACTGCGCGGCTGGCGTCAGCTGTGGCGTGGCGCGTCGCTTCTGGATTAATAAGGAGTTCTCGCTTGGATTTTCACATGTATATGCTTTGAATTGAATGCTTTATGGGTTTAGTTTGATAGAAGTCGTAAAGAAATCAACATCACACAACACAAAACGCACCCGTGTGTAGTGTAAACCGTGTATGCCACACGTTGCCCGTCTGCAACGTCGTCTCCGTCTCCGCCTGCGTCTTCGGCGTGTTGTGTGTTCCCCTCTTGATATCGTTGTTCTTGTTGCCGTTGTTGTCATAGCTGGGGGGCAGCATCTCATCATCATTAGCAGCAGCAGCAGCCCAGTAGCAGCTCGAGCAGCAGCAGCAGCAGCGGCACATACTGCGGTTCTGTTTGCCCAAACTATTCGGTCGCCTGCGGTTGTCGTGGTCAGCTCGTTCGCCCGACCGCCCTTCGGTCTGCCCTTTCCACCGCGTCTCGCGGCCAATTGACAGCTCGTAAAAATCGTAAAAATCATAAAAATAATCATAACAATAATCGTAAAAAATTAGAACCGACAACAGTCGCAAATTGGCCGCAGCCAGACGCAGGCCTACAAAATTCGCTTGAGATTGAAGGAAACGCGCGCGCGGTCTCCTCTTCTCTCTGTCCCCGTCATCTCTTTGCTCTTCCCTTTCTGCTCTTTTATGATGTTCGACCGCGTAGATACTTAAGAGCCCATTACGTCTGGCAGGTGTCTAACTCGTCTAACCGAATTGTGCAATAAGTGAAGTTGGTGAATTCGCAGAGTCTGTGCGAGTCGAGCCTGAGCTCCTAACATTTCTAGTCCCAAAGCAATATTTACACCAGTTAACAAACGCAGCAGACAGCCAAAAAGTAAATCAAAAGAAAGTGCACACAGAGAAAAACAAAATAAGAAAAGAAAAGCAAACAACAAAAAGAGAAAAACATAAAACGTAAAAGAATATTTAATTCGCAAATAGTTGAGAAAGTTTTGCGCACGTGCAAAAGTTGAATTCGCAAGCCGCAAGGAGATCCCGGGGCTCAAATTGGATTTAAACGGTAAGTTGCCGCATTTTGTGGCACAATATTCAACACTTCATAAGTCAAATGCCGGGGCCGGGGCATCGCTCAAACTGGGAAACTGTTGCAAACTGTTGACAGGCTTATTAGACATTTGCATAAATTTCGGAGCTAGTTCCGAGCTAAAGCTGGAACTGGAGTCGAGGCTGTGGCAGAGACTGAGGCTGCAGCTGCAGCTGAAGCTGGCCACGAGTAATGGCCGCTTTGAACTTGGAACCGTTTTGAATTATTGCACATATCCTGGGCAACATAGTTTCACTTCCGCATGCGGCAGCCATTGGCGGGTGTGAGTGCACTCGCACACTCACACGCACAAACTCACACACACTTGCACACAGACAAACTGCCTTGCATAGAAAATTTATGCGGCCATTGTTGCTGCGCATTGCCCTTGTTATTGTTGTTGTTGTTGTCCTAGTTGTCTGGCTCCTGCATATTTGTCGCACTCTCTGTCTGCTATTGTGCACTCGCTCACTCTCACTACTCACTGCCCAACACTGTCCAACACTGACTCTTTCCTCCTCCTCACCCTCTGCCGCTTTAGTTGTTTTCAGATTTATTGCATTTTATATATTTTAAATTCGAGTATTTTCATTTATTCAGTATTTTCGTATTTTTATAGATTTAATAAATATTTATTTGATTCGTTGTTGATTTGTCCAATAAGCTTTAATGAACATGACTATATTTGCATGGCCGTGAGTGTGTGCGCAGCTAGTTCATTCCAATTTTCGCCATCAGATCATATTATATTCTCATAATTTATCGATTTAATCAGCTGGAAATGTTTCACTGCTGACAAAATCATAAACTCAACTCCTCTCTCTCGCTCTTACTCCCACGCTCTCGCTTGGTTTCTCTTTCTGTTTGCATTGCAAAAAGTTGCATGATTTATGACTCAAACTGGACTAGGACATCGAATAGTGGACAGAGATGACAGAGGCTGCAGAATCACATTCATATATTGCATGCTGATGCACTTCAAAGTGTTTTCTAGTTACACTGGAATTGTCGGGGAGTTTATAGAGATTGATAGTGGATTTAGCCATAGAAAAGGATATATATGTTAGTTATAAAGAAGTTTATATGCTTCCTTAAGAATAAGCTTGGGGAAGAATTGAACAAAGTTAACTATACAGAAACTAAACTCAACATTTTGCTTCGATTGATTTGTAAGCAATAAAAATATTTCAAAAAATATTTCCTTCAAATCCGAAAAAGTTTATTAAGTCAGGATTTCTAGCCATGCTTAGATTTATCCGACGGCTGAAGCAAATTTATACACTATTTCAATAAACAATGATATGCAACTCTTAATTCTACCTTTCTTCACTTATTTTCTAATTAGGTTATTGCTTCAAAAAAAATTATCATTTCATTTTTCTCACAAACCTTTTTAACCTGCGTCTCTATATATTCCTAATTGAATTCACACTTGAAGCGAACATGATTTATAACTTAAATAATGCCGCATCAAAATGGCGACAAGTATTTTGTAAAAACATTAATCAATGTCGCGCCGTTCTCCGGCAGATGGAAAACAAAATAAGCTTAGTCCGAAACTGAAACCGAAACCACAATCTTATTCAAAGCTAGCAGAGCTATGGGTCAAAAACAAAGAAGATATGTTAACGAAACTGATTTTTCGATTACTATACACACAAAGACCCAAAGAAGATCTGTAGCAACAAAAGAGCTCTCGATGAGGCAACAATAAACAAAACTTGTTTAGTTAAAACAGATGCCGAGCATTTGAAATTTAAATTATTTTCAAAATCGCTGATAAATGGCGACATGAAACGGCTAATTAATCAAATGCAAAACCTACAAAGAAACGAGAAAGAAACGAAAGCCACAAAATGAAACCCAAGTCAAATTTTACACACAACAACAACAACAACAACAACACACAATGTGCCAGAACGGTACTCTGCGATAAAGTTGCTGAATTTTGAAATGTGCGTTAAGTGCACAAAATGGAGGCGATAAGAGTTTCCTCAATTGGTTTCCTCGAATTCGAACTTCATTTATGAATTATTTAATGGTTTCATATTCCTCAGGGAATGCTAGTAAAAAATTGTTTTATAAAATAATTCATTCAGTAAAAAATTCGATCCGAGCTAAATTAAATCCACTCAAAATCAAAGCTAGCAGTTAAGAACAATTGTAACCAATTCCTTTTATTTCTTCACCTCAATATTAAGTTTTACTTGTGATTTTTTTTCTTCAACATCTTAACTTCTTTCAGCTTTCTTTTTTTTTTAGTTCTTCTTGAATTTTTTTCTCTCTTTCTTTTTGTCAATTCCCTGCCAAAGTTGCGAACGGTTGCTTGAGTTTCCTTTCCAACGGATTTCCAGAGTTGCATTTATTTTCTATGCTCGATTCTGGTTGCTGCTTTTTTTGTGGCATGCCACTTGTTGTGGTCTTTTTGTGCTGTGCTATTTAATTTCTGTGCGGATTTGATGTAGCTGCAGTAAAAAAGGACGAAACAGCTCCCGATGCACGAGGGCTCCGGCATTGGGTGGCAATTTGCTGTGCCTGCAGTTTGTTTGGCATTTCTCAGCACACACTTCGTGTGTCCTCTGTTTATGTGACTGTGTGTGTAGTTGGGTGTTAGTGTGTGTGTGTTTTGCGTTTTTGGAGCTAGCGAGCACTCGAACTGTTTTTGTGGCTACAGCACGGCGTGTGGATACGTTTTGGGAGTTGGAATCGGAGTCAGCCTCAGAGCTTCAGCAGAGTCGGATACCGACGGTGCAGGCGTGCGGCAATGGGGTTCCGGGATCGGGGTCTGGGACTGAGCCTGAGCTTCGTTCGGCCTGCTCAGCGGGGTGCTCTCGCAGTGACATTGCGCCGAGCGGGTGACAATGATTTATGGCAAAGAGATACGCGACAACGAACGCAAAAAGTCGGCAAATAAAAAATGCAGACAGAGAGAAACAGAGAGAGAGAAAGAACGAGAGAGAGTGTGTGTGAGAGAGAGCACTCAAAGGAGAAAGAGCTGAGAGACCGAGAATGAAAATAGCGTGAGTTAGACGAAACTAGCCGGGAGTCCTAACTACCTGGTACACTTGCCTAGCACACCTTTAAGATTGAGGCACCTTGTTTTTTATGCCAAAAGTGTCCTTGAAAATACAACAACAACAAGTAGAGAGGTAACTGAAAGGAAAGTGAAAACCTGCTGTGCGGTTTTCATTGCATTTTCCTATTTTTTCCCGCTCGTCACTTGCAATTTTGTTGCACATGTCATAAATGCCATAAAGAATTTCCCAAAATGTCATTAGGCAGTCAGGAAGTCACCTTGCGAAGGCCTTGCGAGGTCTCGGTCTTTGGCTTCAGTTCCTCTTCTTCTTCCACTGGCATTGCCGGTTCTGTGTCTCGCGTTATGCAATAGTCATTTTCTACGGCCATAAAAATTAATATGCGTCCTTCGCAGCGGCAATTTGAGACGCGAATCTCGACAAATGCATCTACTGGCCACAGCATTTGACTTTGAACCGATGCGCTCTGCCCCTGCCGAGCACTGGACATGACTTTTGGCTTGACTTTGTCTCCCTCTCTCCCTCTGCCTCTGCCTCCTCCTCCTCCTCGTCGCGCTGCCATTGTGTGTTTGAAGGTTACCTGTTTTTACAGTTGGCCCTGCTGTTCTTCTACTTCTATTTGTTCTTCTTCTTCTTGCTCTTGGTCTTCTCATTTTTTGTTGCCTGAAATTATTATTTATGAGTTCGCATTGTTGTCGCCGTTTTGAAAGTGATCTGAATCCCAGCCAGGCCCAAATCGGATCGCCTCGCCTCGGATCGCATCGCACTCATAGTAGTCAGTTATCTTCGGCTATCTTCTGCGACGGTAGAGAGCAAGTTCCATTTGTGCGTTTTTACTTTCAGCTTGAAAACGAAATTTCACAATAAATCAAATCATTTGTATGCAGTTCAATGTGTCATTTGGCCATAAATCAATTGGCTGCTCTGAAGAAGCCCGTGCCGTGGGCATTGTGTAAAGGATTAGCAGGCTATGCGAGAAACTGGTACAAATTTATCATAGAAAAGAGCGATAATCTATAATCATTACAAATATGCATGGATAGCCATGTAGATCTTTGATCTTAAACAGTTCTCAACGCGATAAGAATCTGTTAATATTGAAAGTAGTGAACTCATTAAAATTTGTATTTATTCTTTTCGCATATAAATTTAATTAGTATGGTATTGTTTGGCCACGCCTCTTACCGTCCCCGTAAATGGATAAAAACAGAGTCATTTCAATGATCATATTTGTTAAACACAATAATTATCAACGCGTAAATAATGTCTGAAAATATGGTTGCAATAGAACAATTAACAAAGAAAGATTTAATGAAATGCTCTATAAAGGTACTGATATCCAAGCCGCTCTCTGCAAAGTATGCAATACAAATAACGCTTAACATAGAAGTAATATAATTAAGAATCTGTTTTGGTCGAGCACAGTCAACTGTAGATTTTGCGCTTGTGATATTCATGAATTATAACCGAAGGAGCTTTACTAAGCCTCCATTATGAAAGAGAATATTGGAATATATTGTTAGTTTAAAAATGATGGCAAGTATTTTGAATTAGTTAAATTAAATTTATAACCCAAATTGAAACAGTTAAAATAGTTAATTTTCTCATTTTAAAATTCTTGTGCAGGCATGGATTCAATTCAATTCTTTTCCTCTTTTCGAACTTAATTTAATAAAGAACCTTTTCTTCAAATGAGTCAAGGTCCTAGAACTTATTCTAAAACTTAATATTGAAAGACTCCTCTGCCATATCAAGTTCTATTCTATCTGCAGCGAATCAAGATTATTTGAAACTGCACAGCACCCTCTTCCCTCCCCTGAGTGTGAAATCGGATTACAAAAACAAACAAAAACACCCTACAATAGAGAAAATTTGTGATTTATTTGTGTGAAGAAGTCAATAACTCATAAAAAATCGACATAAATCTTTGTTAACTCTGTGCCGCGTTGCAAGCGGCAGCGAGAACTGAACTTTGTGCACCCGCCAACAAAAGCAACTGCAGCAACACCAAAATCAACAACAACAACAAGAACAACAGAAACAACATGCAGGGAGAGGCAGCTCTCAATTGTCTCAATTTCCAGCGGTGCAAGCGTGAGGGATTCGCAGGATGTGATGAACTTGATGACGGCATATGTTGCATAACATTTGCATATGCAACGAAGGCGGCCACTGCGGGAGTTCCGTAACACGGACAGACGGACATGCAGGCGGACAGTAGCCGTCACAGTTGTCCAAACAATGACAAATATGAATATCAATATGGAAATATTTTGGAATTTTTATGTTTTATGTTTTTTTTTTTGTTTTTCTCTTTTTTCGAATTAGCTTCGCTCTAAATTGAAGTATCTTCGCCTGAAGGCGGCGGGTTTTTTTCATGAGATCTGTATCTTGAAATGAGTCTAGTTTCGAAAGTATCCGACAACTGCGTTCGGATGAATTTCAAACGCACACACCACGCATTGTTCGAACAGCACGAGCTGAATAAAGCATAAGAGAATAAGAATAATACAAGCAAAAAAAATAAAAATAGGGGAATAAAATAAGTCGAAACTCCGCGCAAAAAGTGAACCGAATTTGTAACGAAGAAACTTCGAAATGTTGCTCAAAGTTGGGCGGCGAATTTGCAAATATAAAAGGAATCGAGTGCGTTGGCAATAAAGTTGTGACTGGAAGATACCCCGCAATGAGTTGCTAGTGGGTATTCAAGACCAGTCACTGAATAAATTTAATATGTTTTCGATTTTATATTGTATATAGCTTAGCCTGTTTGAATTAGTATACCCCACATACATAAACCTACAGGGTATGCAGTACGAACGGACTAAGGCCAAGCGACGCGGTTTCATATTCGTTTGTTTGTTTGTACGCAAGCTTATTTGTTGTTGTTGTCTACATATGTATCTGGTATCTAAGTATCTGTATCTGTATCTGTATCTGCATTTGTGTGTATTTATGTGTCTGTATCTAACCAACTAGCCATGGGCAAGTCGGACTTGTGTGAGCCAAAAAAAATAAAGAAAAAAGAAACACTCACACAAAAGAAGTAAAAACATGAAATAATTCGCTTTGTTGCCGTTGCCAGCCCGACAAACTACACGAAAATGTCAGGCAGAAAGCGCAAGAGAAAAACGAAAAGCCAAAAAAAACTTCGAATAAAAAACTGGCTAACAAAAAACAATGTCACACATGTCAAAGTTGTCGCAGAATGACACAAATGCGGCTTGGATTGCTCACTAACCGGATCCGCTACCCTGGCCTCGGTGCCCCCCGGACTACGGACTCGAACCCTAACCACGGACCCACTGGACCCACGTCGTCATCGTCATCAGCGTCAGCGTCGATTCGCCATCGGAATCGTGTCAGCGGCAAAACACGAACCGAGTCCGCAAAACTCGCGACTCTCGACTCGCATTTCGTGGAAATTTCACAATTAAAACCTTAGGAAAGAGTTAACCGGAATATAAGAAATCGTGTCAACGTCAAATCCCATCAGCTCGTCTCTGAAGTGATTCCCCACTAAGCAGAGCCAAATCAGAACCACCTGAAAGGGCAAATCTTCCTGCTCGATTTGCAATTGATTTTGATTCACGTGTTCAATCAGATGTTCAATTGCACTGAGTCTCATATCGCACAGCATTCCCTGCACTGACAGACGCCATCACAGGCAGCGGCAACCATGATGCCGTCGCCATTCCCTGCTCTTGAAAATTTCAGTTTTGGTGGAGGATGAGTTACGACGTGCAAGAGAGAAAGAGAGAGAGAGGGAGTGAGATGGCTGCACAGATGATTAGAGAATGGTTGGGAAAAAAAGAAATGTATTAGAGGTCGCCGGTTGCGGGTGAGACACAGAAACCCAATACCAGTAACCATTTCAGTTGCCTCGCATGCGATACACACACACACACACACACAGAGTCATGTGTGTGATGCACAGGAAAGCAGCACAGGGCAATGGCTACGCCGACGACGAACAAAAATTAAAGGCCATTAATCATTTTGACTTATTTTGTTCCTTTTTTCGTCTAAAATTAATCTTGATGCCAAGCGTTGCCAGGCAACGCGGCTGCCCGGGCGCAGCTCAAGAGAGTGTGAGCAAGAGAGAGCGCAAGAGAAAGAGAGAGCAACACTGTTGTTGCTGTTGTTGTACGGATTATAAGAGCAGCACACAAAAAATATGAAAGCCAAAAAGATGCGGATGCATAAAAGGCAAACCAAGCGGGAATCAGCTTCGAATTCGTAACCAAAATATTCGACTCGTTCCCCCCCCCCCACTGCGCACCCCCTGACCCACCCCTTTGCTGTGCTCTCCCCCTTTTCTAGCTCGACGCGCGTCCGGATTAGCGTCGTCGTCGTCGTCGTCGTCTTTTTTGGCTTTGTTTGGCCAGCGCCAAATTCCCGAAAATAATTTAAAACAGATTAAACCGTTACGGCTGCCATTTGCACCACATTGCGCGCACAAACACACGCACACACTCACGCCCCTTTTCGTGGGGGAGGGGAGGGTGAGCTGTCTGTCGACTGGCACACATGCCCGGACAGTGACATTGTGTGCCCCCCCTCTTCTCCCCGGCAAACTGAATTTGAATTTGACCAAATGTCTTGCGAAACTGTCGTCCTGCCAGTCGTTCCCTTAGGCCTTCTCCCCCCGCCCCCCTGCCCGTTCTTTCTGCCGTTCGCCCTTTGTGCATATGCTGCAAATTTGCCACCGTCTGTCTGCCAGAAGGGGCTGCTCGCAGGGAGCAGGGGCATGGTCCAAGTGGCATACTTAAGGGCGCGTCAGCCGCAGCGTGGCACAGAGAAAAGGGGAGAGTGAGGGAGAGTGAGTGAAAACAACAGGACGGCCATAAAACCGTTTAAATCAAACGTCTGAACAAATTGGTTTCCTTCGAGTCGAAAGCTTTATGCGCCAGACAAACGATAACCGAATCAAGTGGGTGGAATGGCAGAGAGGGGAGTAAGGCCGGGGGTAGCTGCGGCTGCTTTAAGGGTTGGCCAAGCCAACTTACACTTATTCACGATGTGCTAAAGAGGTGTGCGAAATCCAGAATTTAAGTGTTCCAAAGATATATTCAAAGAGTATATAGCATACTTCGATTTCTGATTTAATTCGCACTAATATCGCAGACAATTTCTGTGAATCGAAGCTCAGAGAGAAGCGACTTGCGGCGCACAAGCGATTTGCATGTAAATTGTCCCAGGAAGTGATAAACGATGACGGGCAGCGAACGGACTCTATAAACTGGCGACGTCGTCTGCGCTTTCTATGAGAATCTAATAAAAATAACACACACTCACACACACGTACACACACTTGCGACATGACAGAGAAGATGACAAATTGTCGGACAGGGCTGAGTGACAGGCGGGACAAGAGACAGACGGACAGCAACAGCAATAACTACAACAACTTCCAGTCCCGAGTGCACTGCAATTAGTCAAAGTGGCCCAAGGTATGAATACCAACAACAACAACAACCAAAACAACAACAACAAGCAGTAGCCAGAGCCAAGACATTTTGGCTGCAGAGGCAATAAAAAAGCTATAAAATTATGAGGAGCCAGCGCGGCAATAAAAGTGTGATAAAATTATTTGCTTCCAAGTAAAAACGAAAAGAAACATTGATCCGCCTATCGACAATCGTAACCTGTCGCAGGGGCACGTAGCTCCACGTGCGACGTGCGTCAACTTGTGGCAATTATGAACTTGGTCTTCACGTCGTCGCAAGGCAACTTGCAACGCAGCCGACGCTGCGGCGCTCAACCAGCAGACGCGGCACACATTGGCACCCAAGCTGGACCCAGCGCAGAGCCAGACCACGGCAGGTGCTGGCTCTCTCTCTCTCTATCTCTATCTCCTTCTCTTTCTCTGCTCGGCTGTCGTTTGAATCAATAAGTCGCGATTAGACTCCCGACTTATCGTTGCCTGCAAATCGTCTGCCAATGCATCCGCAATAAAAACCACTTGCTTCTGCGCATTCCAACTAGTCCCAGAGTCGCTCAGTCGCTCTCAGTCGCTTGGCTGATCGCAATTATGCAATCGCCTGCCGACCATCGCCGGCAATTGGCCCAAAGTGTCGGCGCTGCGTCACGTTTCGATACGACGCTCGACGGCTCGATCGAAGTGGGCTGCGTGGGTCACCCAGCCGGACACGCGGCGACTTGGGCAGACCTCTTGGCCGCCGTCCAAAGATTATCAATGCTAATAAGCCAATAAAATGTGGGCCTCTCTCATGCATTCTCTCTCTCACTTGCTCTATCTCTTGCTCCCTCTTGCGTGGCTGCCCACTCAGTGCTCGTATCGAGAATCATCTAAATCATCTGTGAAATGCTGCGATAACTAAACGGCTTTATCTCTATCGACATTACGCTGTCGTGCTCTGCAGTGCAGTGCGTGAGCGAGACAAATTGTCGAGCTGAAGGAAAAACTGAAGGAAAACTCAATAAAACATGTAAATGTCTGCAGTGCAATGAGTGGCGTGGAATCTTAGCAAAGTTCTCAATGAAGATGAAAATACGAGTATAATTAAACAAGGAAGAAAATTAAAAATGAGTAGGCTCGACTCTTAGATACCCAATAATCATTGAATTTTTCTGTCTTGCATTTTATATATTTTTTTTTTATTTTTGCCTTGCTTGGAGCAGAGCTGAACTTTGTTCTTTAACAATTAATATGATTAGGCGCCTTACTTATCAAGAAAATAATTTAACAAATCTTGACAATGCAACTCTGAGTTTATTTATATTGCATACTTGCAGGAGGCAAGGTTTTATGTTAATTAAATTCTTGAAATATTTCATTATTCAATAAATTCAAATTATGCATAATTATTTGAATACATTTTATGTTGGCTAACCGTTCAGAATAAAATTGAAAGTTGTTTGAACGTTTTCAGATGCAATTATATTATAGATAGGGAAGAAGGCGTGGCTAAATTCTAAAAATAAAAGTGAAATGCTTGCATTATGAAGATATATTGCCAAATTTAGTACTCTTATCACCTAAAGTGCCTTAAAACCTATTTATCATATATCCAGTCATACGGACACGGCTATATCAACTCACTGATTGCTGCTGATTGAATATATGTATATAGTTTATAAGGTCTGCCACGCCTGCTTCAGCCACTTACAATAATTTTTGGCTAGTATTATCGTACAATGAAGTCTAGTGAAAACATTACTATTATGTATGTTAAAACAATTTCGAGTTATTTATGGGGTTCAATTTTAAAGCTATTCAATCGCAAGATTTCCCAAACTTTAGACGTGACAACGTTTTACGTGCTGCGATATCCAAATGAACTTTGCTGATTTCGTAATCAATCAAACAACAAACGGTAAAAGCGGCGTGAGCAAGATGCCAATAGAGGCAAGTGAGAGGGGCGTGGCACAGTGGGACACAGGTGAACAACGGACAACGGACAGTGAATAGTGGACAACGAAGGCTTAGCAAACATATCATTTAAATGAGAAATGCGATATTTCTTTTGGCTTTATATTTTGTCGCAGTTTTCTTCTCTCTTTTCTCTTTCTACCTTTTTGGTTGCGGTTATTCGTATGTTTCGCTGGCCAGCGGCAATAAATCTTGTAATCATAATAATTTGTTTCAATGTTAATGCCTTCAAAATATCTGAAAACTCAATAAATAACAAAACTACATGTTCGTGTGTGCTGTTAATGTCATACCATGAGATACTTCATATATCATTCCCGGGCTGCCGCTGACGGTGTCGTTGCAAAACCTGAAGTTCGCCCTGCCCCAGGTAGGTGACTTGTGCCACGACTCGGCTTTTTTCTTCACTTCCTTCAGTCTCTCTTATGTTTTTTTCTGCTGCCTCCTTTGTGACGCAACGGGCCAGAAATGCAACGCATTGAGTATGGGGATAGGGATAGGGATAGGGGCTGGGATTGCGATTGGGGATTTACTTGACTGCAGAACAAATTAATCCAAAATCAGCAAGAGACAAGAAATGAAGCAGACGACAAGATGGGGCATGCAACGACAGCAACAGTGACTGAGACGGAGACTGAAACAGAGACTGAGACAAGGGAGGCAGGTGGCAGGTGGCAGACATTGTCGTCGTTCGCTTCGAGGCGAGGCCCGGCGCAGATGAAGCTCAAGTGTGAGGCCGGATGACAACACTTGAGTTTCGATATCGATATCGAGCAACACCCAATAACAACGGCGACGACAAGCGCACACACACACACACACACATAAATCTATATGTATATAGATGCATCCAATGCTGAATAACTCAATTAATTTCTGTCACCTGATTTATCACCTTCTGCGTGTGTTTTCGGTGTATGTCGCAAACAACTTTTAATTTCAATTTTATTTATTTGCATTTTTGCGCATTTCACACAAGGGAAGGGGAGGTGGTAAGAGGAGGTTAGCCGACAAGTAGGTGGCCGCCAGCCAATGCGGCAATGCAATTGCAATTGAGACATTGCCGAAGAACGAAGACGCAGAACGTGGCGCATCCTGAGCAGCCGTCGCAGGCCAAACCCGTTTGCACTTGAAAATTAAAATGTTTTATCTCTGGGATAGGCTGGGGAACGTGTTATTAGCACAGCCTCGTGTAATTTGCATAAAAAGCAGAAAACCCAACGTGCCCTGCGTTGCCAGCTATTAAAACATTCCGCTTAACACTTCCTGCGACAAGCGAGCGAAGAGACTCAGACTGAGACTCAGACTCAGACGCAGACACAGACGAGAGTCGATTGTACAATGGGAGTAGGTTAGACCCCAAGCACTTGGGCCTGCAGATAAACCAAGCCCGAAGTGAAGCACTTGCACATGAGTCCTTTATCAGAACGAGATTTATTGTACTCTTGAGAATTGTAAATACATTTTTAATTTGGTTTCGTTTTCAATGTTTTTGTTCTTCAGATAAGTTTGATTATTTTAAATTTTGAGCATTTATTTTTTTACTTTTAAAATGCATTTGAATCAGGCGCTAAATAACTTTTGTGCTCCACTGTGCAGCTCGAGATACATTTGAAAACTTTTCTTTAACCTACAGTCCTAGTAAGTCTTGTAAAAAGTAAGCACCAAATTTCTTTTCTGTCCCACAGTGCAAGTTTTGCATCTGCCGAGCCTTTTAGAAATTTTCAGCGAACTGAAACTAGTTTCTCAATTAAGCAGCGCAACTCACAAGAAGATTGGCTCACACACACACGTGTGCATAGGTGTGTGTTTGTGTGTGACGGACGCACTGCATCCGTCCAATTCGTCAAGGAACACTTGCCGCACGCCCAGTTCGGGGCGTTGTAAGCGCGATTGGCTCTGGCAGACGCAGCCGCAGATGTCGGATGTCTGGTGGAAAGCGTATTTATGGCTCTGGCATGTTATGAATACACCCAAGAGACATTTTTCTTCTTCTCACTCGCGCGTCGCCGCCGTTGCAGTTGCAAGACGACAAGTTGCAGGGAAAATAAGACAAAATCGAGCAAACGAAAAGGAAATCTAAAAATAAGCAAAACAACAAGAACAACAACAGCTAGAACAACAACAACAACAACAATGCCGGGCAAGACGAAGTGCTAGCGGAGCCCGAAAAAAGCGCGTGCAACGTACGGGAAATTCTTGATCAACCATAAATCTTGGCACCAGAGCCATCCATCTATCTCGCTTGGCGCGTTCCGTTCCGTTCTTTGCCGCCAAAGTTGTTTTCTATGTTGCCTCTTCCCTCTCCTCCTTCTCATTCTCATCCTCCCTCTCTTTTCGACTGTCCTTCCATCTGCTTGGCCACCCCTGTTTATCTTGTGTTGTTTTTCTACAAAATTTCATTTTCAAAAACAAAAATAAAGCATTCTTCTTCTTCGTCTGGCTTGGCCTTTATCTTTAGTCGCTGTTGTCCACCAAGTCACACGTAAACAGACACGTGTGTATCTGCTCCAAAAGTCCCCTCCAGGCTTATCTAATTAACCCAGCGATCTTCTTTCGATACAATCCAATTAAAAGTGAGTAGAGTCGAAGTTCGTCTGTTGTAGCTAATAAAACACTCTCAAAAATATAAGCTAAAGTATTTTTATAAATGAAAATAAATTTAAAATATAATATTATTATTATTATATTATATTATTTCACTGTTTTATTAAGAATCCTTGCCAGCTTGCACCTGTTATCTATGTAAAGAACCAAGCTACTTGCGCTTTAAGGTCGAAATTAAGAACTCAAGTTCGTTTCATGTTTTGGCTCGTAATTAATAAATCATGTCAGCGTCAGACGAACGGGGGGTTGGAATTAAATGTGTCAAATGCAAACACGCAGCTCCCAGTACCTCACTCCCCTCCTCCGGGAAGAACGTAGCACGGCTCGAAAGGTTCCCGGACGGGAAATGTCAAGAACGAAGTTTAGCGAACACGAAAACAAAACGAGCCAGTTTCATGTTTAGCGGCAACTGAAGGCATTCCAAAAGTCACACACACACCCGTGCACACACACTTGCACACCCAAAAAGAGTGGGCGGGGGAAAGGGGTTGCCATCTTCGGGGGTGTGGCCTCGCACGCACCTCGTCCAAAAATCGCAGTTGACGGCGAAAGTTTTAATAAATTAAATTAAAGCTGCGTGAAAATTGCCTTCTATATGCGCATACATATAGCTTCATATACCTGAAGCTTACGAGTAAATAATATGCTCAGTATATATACCCCACTTCTCCCCTTCCCCCCTCGAAACATAGCGGGAATGTGGCGAAAAACAAACAAGGCGCGAGGGGGAGTAGGACGGCGAGCTGAGTGTGCGAGTGTTTGGCAAAGGAAATGATAAATGGCGTGGTAATATAAAAAATGGGGGAAAACAGCGGGCGGCAGATAGAGGGAGCAAAGTAAAATAAAACAAAACAACGCAACAAAAACAAACAAACGAGTCGCTTGCTGTGCAGCAAAAAAACGGAATACGGAATACGAAAACAACAAAAGAATGAACACGTAAAAAAGCAAGAAAACCAAAGTTGATTTTCCAACTTTTCTGGTCAGCATAGAAAACAGAAAAAAAAATAGAACAGAAAACACAAAAAAAGAAGAAAAAATGGGCGCCGCATTCGAAATGAAAATGTTGTAAAAAAAAGAACAGAATTTTCTACTTGGAAACATTTTCGGCTGGTTGCGCTGCGTTGTCTATCGCCCGCTCTGTGTGTTAGCGGGTTTGTGTTACGCAACGCACAGCCTGAACCCTGGCAGCACTGGCAACCCTGGAGCCCCCCAGTCCGAACCGGGCTGAACCCTGGAATCCCAAAAACAAACACACCCAGTGACCCTAATTTTGGTCCTTTGAGAAATGTCGTCTCTCTCTTTTTCCCTGTCTCACTCTTTTGTTTTAATTTCATTTATGGCTTCCGTTTGCCCACATTCGGTGACTTTTGCGAGTTTCCCTTGACTTATTTCGCTCTGCCAGGACGCTCCAACGACTCCAACGGGGAGCAGGGAGCCTTCTCTGGCACTGTGTGAGTGTGTGTGATTTTCGCCATTAATTCAAATGCGCCACAAACTTGAGAACTCAATTTATTTCATCAAGCACATTTGCCTCGCAGATTGAAGCAAGTTCTGGCAGAGTTTATGACTTCATTTAATACACATTATGCACAGGGAATTTCAGTTTCTGCAGATGAATTACTCGCTCCTATATTTCATAAAGAAGTTAATTAAATAAGCTCAATAAAATGTGGGAAATATCTTCAAACAAAGGTGCAGTGATTGTGAAGGGATTAAAGATTAATATAATAAACAGAATGAAAGTGCAAATAAATTAAAAAAGATCTCATGTTTGATCTATGTGACAGAGGGAAAATTGAACTTCATATGATAACTGCAGACTGTAAAGTCTGTTTTGAAGTGTTCTTCCTATTTTCTCCTTTCTTGTCCTCTTCCTAGTCTCTGCTATAGAACTAATTAACTTCAACTGAATGATAAATGAATTTAGTGAATCCCTTATTTCCTTATTCCCAACTCAAACGAACTAACGAAAGTCATGTCTAACAAGCAGTCTGCTCATTTTGCCTGCGCCCTCAACCAAATCATCAGAGAAGGAGACAGAGAGAGACAAAGTGGAGGGCTGTGGCTTGGCCAGTTCGCAGTTGTTGCTGTTGTTGTTATTTAGGGGCGCTCTGTGAATCAGATATTCGACATTGGGCCACATCCTCGGGCTGACTTATCTGCAGCGTTTTATCGCGGCGAATGCGAATGTGCAACGCATGAATGAATAAATGCCAAATGGAACTTGGCCCGCTGGCTCGTGGTTCTTGCTTCGACAGGACTCAAACTTCCCTTCTCCTTTCTTTCTTCCTTTCCCTCTGCCCTACTGCTTGGCACATTTAAATTGCCTGGCATTTGATAAGCAGCGCTGCGTCTGCTGATAAGGCCAAGGATACGGAAAGACATTCGCATAGGCACAACACATGCTTCCTGCCCCAGCCGAGTGCCGAGCACGAGCACGAGGAGCAACTGCCACGCGTTTCGCATAGTTTTGCATTGAAACTAAGCCAAAAAGGGTGGCAGTGCCAGTGCGAGTGCGAGGGTCGCCGATTGCCCTTTGGCTTCAGTGTCCTGCTCTGCGAGCATGTCTGCGATATCTCATTTTTATAATTAAAACACTTGGCAGGACATGTGCTGCAGGGGCAGCATTCCACCAGGCATGCCAGCAGTGCGTCCAACCAGCTTGCTTTCCCCTCGCTGTCTGTCTGTCTCCTTGGCTTCTTCGAGTGCCTTCTCCGGGGGTTGCGGAAGATGTTTATCGTTGGGGGCCATGCGGGGTTCGCGCTGCTGTCGCTATGCCAGCTCCGTATCCGTATCCCAGCCAACGATCTAAGCAACTGGCTTGAGGGTAGTTGAACTGTCGATGAGTCTAAGGGCTGCAAGAGCGAGTGCAGCCAACAAGGAATCATTTGCAAATGTGCTCAATATCCTTAAGATATCCAGTCGAATCTTAGTCAGCTGTTCATATAAAAAAAAACCTCTTCTTTGGCAAATTTACTATTAAAAAACAAAACATTTAACTATAATTGAAATAAATTATTTATATTATCAACAATTAACTTGATTATTTATCTGCTTCCTCTAATTTCAGGTAAGTGTGCTTGCCCAACTATCTGCAATTAATGAAACACACGAAACTCGCTGAGTTTGGCCATAAAAACCCGCTAAAATTCATTTGCGTTTTGATTTCGAAACGTTTTTTTAAAGCTTTGGCGACGACACTGCTGCAAAAATTAAAATAAAAGAAAACTTTTGCCAGCCATAAAAAACTGCAGCACGTCAGAAAGTTTGCGCTGAATTTATGAGTGCAGTTAACGGGTAAGTTTGAGCGCCCCGGGAAGGGCAACCCCAGCCCTGCGGTTGAGTAGACTCCTCTCTCCCCCCTCCCTCCACGCAGCATAAGCAACTGCCGGGCCAAGTCTAAGCTCGACGGCCGCCGGCCGAGTTTATTAATTTAAAAAGGAAATTCTCGTTTAGTCACCTTTTGATTTAAGTCCCTAACACTCACTGGCCCCTAGTTGTGTGTGTGTGTGGGTGCCCTAGGGGAGGCAAGACGAGGTGAGGGGTTAATAGGTTGTGCAGGAACTCCACTTTGGCATGGAAACGGCTCAAAGGTTCAACTTCAGCTCGTTGGGAATGCACCGACAATGGCAAATGCGCTGCACATATTCAGTGCACATGCACAGTGGAGCAAGGGTGCATAAAAACTTGGATACTTTTGTGAGTGTTGGAAAGAGTTTAAAATTCAAAATTATAATTGTTGAGGAAGTTGGCGTAATTCTAACTATGTTCATTGATTCTTAAGCTATGAAAAATTGCACAAGATTGCGAGTAAATGACCTAAGTGACCAAAATGACCTTAAGACTCAGCACTCTGCACCAGCACCAGCACTCTAAGGAAGATAAAACTTGGTTCGCAATACTAGTCTTTAAATTTCGGAATTATTGAAAAAAATAGTTTATTTTCCGACTATTTATAGGAGTGGGGTAATTTAAATCGCGAATCGAATGACCAAATATTCAACGCTTTAATATTTTTAATGCAAAACATTTTTTCATAATTTAACTGAAGTATTTTGTTTAAGAAAATGTGACAAGCCGAAAATAAAATAAAAGAAGTTTATTGTTCGAAATCTTAGCTGTCATCTTGCAACTCCATCGATTTACATTTATAGTTTCATGAGTAACTTGTATTCATAAAACAGTTTACTAGTGTTGTAAAATGCTTAACGAATTAAATTATAGCCAGTTAAATTACACCTTGACCACTGTGCCTGGGGTAGGCAATGCCCAGGGTGCTGCAGTTCGGGCACCTTCATTCATTTGTTTCTCATTTTGGTGGTCCCTTCATTTACCGTTGCGTTGAAATGCATTCGTTTATCGCCGACGAGTGGGACGTAGGTGAAGGGAGGGGGCAGCATTTGTATTTGGTCATGGTGAGTTCATTCAAACTCATTCACTCACTCGCGTCGCTTAAATATGCAAAAGTCCGCGTTGCAGTTGCAAAAACGAAAACAAAAACCTCACGGGCAACCCCCGCGGCCTGTTGCAAGGGGGCAAAGGGAAAGGGGGAGGGGGGTGAGTTGCAGGCTGGCAATGGCGACGGGGGCGTTGCACTGCGTGGCTGTCTGCGCAGCGCAGTCGTCGCAAGGGGCAGCCGAAGGGCGAACCATGAGTGGCAAGGGAGCGAGAGGGGGGGAGGCAGGAAAGAGGGTTGTGCCACCCCCGCAGATTGCATGCAAATTGGTTAAAGTGTGAATTTATGTGAGAAATATTGTTTGCTCTTGTTATGCGCACACACAAACATACTACACTCATACTCACACTCACTCGCGCACTCACACTCGCACTCACACTCGCACTCAAACACTCAGAGGCTCGACAAAATGATTTAAGTTCGTATGCAAATTGCGAGCGACTTTGACTGACATTTGCCGCGTTTGCATTTGAATGGCAATTGCAGCAGAGACGCGCGTCGTGTCTGGTTCCTTTTCAACTGCTTTTTCAGCACATTTTCGTCTAGTATTTTTATAGTATTTTTGTTTTTGCTACGCACTGCAATTTGCCAGCTGGCCATAAATCTTCGCACATTTAATGTGCTTTCACATTTGTGCACATTATTTTCATATTCATATGCAGTATTTATGAATATATTCACGGCAGTCGGAGGCGCCGCCGCTGCCGTTGCGCTCACTGCGTCCAGTCGCAATAAACACTCAATTAACGATTTCAAAATTAATTTTTCATAAATTTTCGTGTGCATTTCCTCGTGTGCCGCGTGTGCGTGCGTATTTTTAACCTGACCCCGCTGCCAGCTCGGCCAAATTAACAGAAATAAAATGAAATAAATGCGAAATGCCGGGCCGGGTCAGAAAAGAGTGTCCCCGCTGCCACTCCCACTACCGCCTGCCTCTCCCCCTTCATAGTCTGTAGCCAGGCACATGGAAAATGCGTTTAATTTATGACTCTGGCCCGCATTCGCCTGCCTGCCTGCCTGCTGCTGCTGCTGCTCCTGATGCTGCGCTGCATTTGAATCTGCTCTGCTTCGCTGTTGCAAGTTCTCTCTGTCTCTCTCTCTCTGTCTTTTTCTTTCTCTTTTTCTCCGTTCCTTTTTTTTCTCTCTGTCTTTCTCTCTCTTCCTCTTTCTCTCTCAGTCCCCCCTTGTACTTCTTTCTCCCTCCCTACTTGTTTTTCTTTTATTTTCTTTAGCGCATCAACTGGCGCCAATGCAAATGCAGTTCAGTCCACGGTACAAGGCAGAACTACAACCTGAGTTGAGAAGAGATTTTCTCTATCTATCTCTCTCTCTCTATATCTGTCATTTTATTGCTGGCACTATATGAGCAATGGCACTATCTATATTATCAATAATTCCCAGCTTTAAACATGCACTTGCCTCTTTTGAGATTTGCAATCCTAAGAATACTCTGAACATAAATAAGTGTAGGGAAGATGAACGATTGAACAAAATGGTTTGAAGGTTTTTATAGGGAACATTCATTGCTTGTTTTCAATGCCATGTCTTCAACAATATTTACAATATTTACACTTAAATCATACTACTTCCCCTACTAAAGGCAGACACAACCAAATAAAGTTACTATAAACTAAATTTAGACCTTGCAGCATTGATTCCAGATTCCCAAAAGTAAATTTACTGTAAATGCATCCACACAGCGCCACTGTAAACATTTCAACACTTAACGGCCAACTTGAACTTCACCAAAAAGGGAATGCCTACAAATTCACTTAGATGTTTATATAGTAGACTTCTCCCATATGTACTTCCATTCACAAACCAGCGCAGACCAGGCACGCCTGATTCCAAGTCGGAGTTGAGTAAGGCGGCATCAAATTAAAAATGCAACACAAATTGTATTTGGCACCTGTGCAGCACCTTCAGCGGAAGTTAATACAAGCCCACGCACACACACACCAACACACACAGACACACACACATAGCATTTATACACTCAAGCAAGGTGTTGATAAACAAGGAACAAGTCAGTAGACGCGGACTCGCTTGGTCTGCCTTGCGTAGCAATTGAATTAGTCGACTTGGCCGAAATATGCAAAACAAAAAAAGGAGACTTTGGTGGCAGGGTGGCCGTGTGGCAGGATGGTTGCCGCTGATTTCACTCTCGCCACTCGCGAGACATGCAACACACACGCCTGCCCCTTGGCGTGGCCGGGTTTGCATTTTTAATTAGCACATGGCAACACTTTTGCTCTAACAGGTGCTAAATAGTTTAGGCCCCCGCATGCGCTGCAACAACACGCAAGGTTGCAATTGCAGCCCTCGGCTGGGGGGTGGGGGTGGCAACCCTGGCAGACAAAAGAGTTGAGCTCAGCAGGAGTTGTTGAGTGTCCAATCCTGAGAGAATTATTAAACATTTCTCATGCGCGCAGCAAGGTTGGCATGAGTTGCACGGACTACGAAATACTCTGTAAAGGTTGGTAGGGAGTATGAGAGGAAAGGAGAGGGAGGCATAGACTGCGCAAATACCCTGTAAAGCTTGGTAGGAAAGAATGGAGGGAAAAAGAGAGACGGAGCAATATTCTCTTTTATTCAATTATGAAACTCTTCTGCTACAGCAGACCCTCCTTCATCATTTCTAGGGTATCTCACTCATAACAACAATAACAACATCCGCACGTACATTCAGCAATTTTCCACTTCAAGTTGCAGCAAAAAAAAAAATAAAACGAATGCTCAGCGGAAAAATTGCAAAAAAGCAAGCAGACAAAACAACAATTCGAGGGGGTGAACAATGCAGCAACAACAACAACAGCAACAACAACAACAAGACGAGTAGCAACAGCAGCCGCCACAGACACCGGACTGCAGCGTGGACCAAGCACGGAATTCCAAATTGCTGCTGCAGAGACTCGGGCAGAGGCTGAGGCAGAGGCGACGCGTCGCTGCTCTCGTGTTGACACAGCGAATGTGGACGCTTGGCCCGGGGGGTTAAGTGGCGCACACACACAGCCGCACACACACACACAGCGACAGTTATCCACCCACAGCAGTGGCAGCAGCTGCTGTAGCTGCCACCGGCCCTCTCAGCCTGCCCCAGGCACACCTCTTCATGCAGACACTCACTCGCACTCGCCTCCTTTGCCATGCGCATAATAAATAATTGCAGCGGCGGCAAACATTTCGCGTTGCACTTTCTGCAACCAAAGCGAAAAACAACAACAGCAACAACACGACAACAGCAACAACAACAACAAGAGCAGCAACAACAGCAAGCTGAGCGTCGGGTCCTACAGAATGAAGAGATTTTTATCGGCGATTCTCACTGATTTCATGGCAAATAAATCGCTCATTTTCGCTTAATTGGAAAATTATGGCTTTTTGGCCGCGAACGAGCCAGCGAAAGCGCAGCAGAGAGAGAGAAAAAGAGAGTGAGTGAGAGAGAGCAACATATAACAAAAATATGCACTATGTGTATGTGTGTGTTGAGGGTGTGTATGTGTGTGTAATTGCATTTGAATGCGCATTTGCTATATTTGTTGCACTGTTTCTGTTTCTGTTTCTGAATGAACTCTGCGACTCGCGCCCGATCTACTTTTAGACACCGAAATATTGCGCACATTTTAATTATTCGTATAATTTACAAAAACTGAACAACAATGTTGCAATTTTGCTTATTTTTTGTTTTTATAAAAGCATTTCTGGCAAATGAAAAGAACATTTTCAGGAAAATATTAGAGAAAATATTAGAAAAATTTAAATTTTCAAAATTAATTAGTTACAACAGTGAAAATATGGATTTTTATAATTCCTATAAATTTCGAGATATATATATATAAATAAATAAATAATTATAAATATATATAAAATATCTATAATAGATCAATTTTATTTTTATTTATTTTTATTATTTTTTCAAGATTTTCTTTCTTATAAAAAGAAGAAAAAAAGTTAAAATTGAATAATTTCTCCTAAACAATACAAAATATATTGTAGCTTGATTTCTTTTGCAAATCTACAACTATAATAACAAAACTAAAACTAAAGTTAAATTAAAATACTAAACAATACAGTGCACCTACTTTATATTTAAAGACTCTGCGCTAGACAATAACTCAGAGGAAACTCAAGCTAATCCAATTATAAATTTCCAGCTTGGCATTACAATTCGCATTAATGCTAGATTTAATAGAATACATATCAACTTTATATACATATGTATGTGTTCGTATATAGTTTATATATTTTATTTCTCTTTGGTTTTGTTTTATTTTATTTTTTTTCTCATCCATTCTATTTATGTATGGGAAAAGTTCCAATTTAACATGGTGTCTTCTCAGCGATGATTTATGAACGAACCGAAAAGCTGAAACACTCCGACACTGTCCGTTGTGCCTCTCACTCTGCTGCCGCTGTCTCACTCTCGCTTGCTCTCGCAGTGAGTATGTATGTGTGTGAGTGTGTGTGTGCGAGTGAGAGTCTCTGCTTTGCCCTGTTGAGGGCATCGCCGTTTGCTTCTCATTTTCCACCACCACCGCCGTCTCTGCAGCCGTTGCCATTGTCTGCGCTGCTGCTGCTGCTGCTCTGCTCTTCCCTCTCGCTCTACTGCTCTGCCTGCATCTGTTGGACGCTATCGTCGAGCGGCACTAAGCGCTGGTATCATGGCCGCCAACCTTATCGCCGGCTGCAACCCCGTCGCAGGGGCAAATGGCCGCCTGGCCACGTGTTGTGCTGCTGCTCCTGGCAAAGGATGCCAGGATGGATGTAGCTGGATTCGGGTGTCGCATTTCAATATCTCTGATTGCACACACATGTGCCAAAGGACCTAAGCCCAAGATCCTCCTCCTCCTACCTTTCTTCCTTCCTTGCTTCCTTCCTTCTGCAATCTGGGGATATCAAAAAAATTAAATTAACCTTTAAACAAGTTGCCTCGCACCTCACAGCAAGGGCGAGGAAGAGCGAGAGCGAGCATGTCCTGTGTATCCTTCTCTCTGCAATGTCCGCATTGCCAGCCTGCCTGTCTGTGTGTGTGTATTGCGTGTGTGTGTGTGCGTGCATGTGCGACTATGATTAATTACTTTTGCATACATTTACATACAAATTTGTTGCCACATTGTCTGCCTCGGGCGCTGTCCGGACTCCTCTGCCAGCCAGCCCTCCCTTCTCCTTCAGCTCCCCCTCCCCTTTCCTTTCGTGCTGCCCTGCTCTTTGGGGTTATTTTTTACACATGCCACCCCGGGGTTGGGCTGGAAATCCTGCCGGCAGGGTTAATTTCATATGAAATTTTTCATTTTGTGCAGCCGCAACGGAAGGAACTTGATTTGACAAAAGTTTTTTTTTTATTTTACACTGCTCCGATTTCCAGGGCACCGAGACTGTTAATTGCATTTAAATATTTTATAAATTTTGCGTAAACCCAATGCAGAGTGTCGAGTGCGTTTGTGGGTTGAAGAATGGGAAGGTAATGAGAGGGGTAGAAGGGGCGTAGCTAGGGCGTAGCTCATTCGTCGAAGGCTTGAAATATGACAGAGGGAAGGAAGAGTTGCAGATGAAATAAGGTGATATATAGGGAACTATAAATGAAATGATATAAAGTATATTTTGTGAAGATATCTTCATATATGAAATGTGAAAATAAAGATTGCAGTTGATGCTGTGCGAGAATCAACTAAGTGAAGAGATTGCATACTTTAAAGACTTCAAACAAACTTGAAAACATATTGAAACCTTTCCCCGACCTCATAGAAATATAACTTAGATATATGCACTAAAATAGTCGAAACTTATTGCCACTTATCTTACTTATACTAAGCTCGCACACTTTTCAAATACATTTCCATTGCGCAACATGATTCATGCCTTGCAGCACAACCCCAGTTTGCCTCTCTCTCAGCCTGTGGCTTGAGGCAGAGGCGGAAAAAGTAATTTCAGTAATTATAAACTCATATATATGGCTACATCAAAAATCTCTGTTTCTGCTGCTGCCTTTGAAATTAACACGATTTTTCCACTCGGCTACCCTGCGTTGCTCGGTGCAGGATACACAGGACACGCAGGACAGAGGACACACGTGTCGTCGGACTGAAAAAGGGTTCAGGCAGTTCATGCCAAGGGACCGCTGCGACTTCAACTCCGGCTGTGATGTGGCAATGGCAAGGGCAACTCGGCTCTGGCTGTGGCTAGTCGTAACTCCTGTGCAGCATTTTGTGGTTCCATTTGCAGCTCCAGCTTGTCTCCTGCTTCGTCTCAGTTGTTGTTGTTGTTGTTCGTGTTGTTGTCGCTGCTGTTTTATATAATAAATGAGCTCGGTGGGTTAAAGGCGTATTTCTGTCTAGTAAATTAGCAAAATACACGCAGAGACACACTCACACACATATTTAGAGAGATATGTACCTTGGCTGGTGGTGTGGACCACACCCCTTTTAACCTCCAGCTCCCCTGCTGGAGCGATGGGTCTCTAATGGGCTGCCGTGTACTGATTGAGTTCAGCAAATTGGGAGCAGAAGCAAGCGAAGTGCTCCAACCCTTAACTGCGAGTGAGATTAGGTGTGAGGTGTGCGTGTCTGTGTATGTGTGTCTCTGTGTGTGTGTGTATCTGTGTGCATGTATGAGTTTGTGTTTGCTTGCCTTGAGAGCTCCCAGTTGTCGGCTTGTTAGGTTTAAATAATGCTTTTTGCCATTTCCTCTATGCCAAGGTCATTCAAAATTCAAACCAAGTGCGCCTCCCACACACACACACGCATACAAAAGCATTGCAGTTGCTGTAGTTGTAGTTGTTGTTGTCGCCCCCGAGTTCAAATGAAGTATTCGGCAAGGCTGTCAGACATTGTCTGCAAATTTCTGGCACGTCATAAGTTGAAGTTAAATGAACTAACTTCATTCAGCAGAGCACACAGCGCACTCGAACCAAAGTCCAATTCCAACACCTACAGAGAGAGAGAGAGAGAGAGAGAGAGAGAGAGAGAGAGAGAGAGAGAGAGAGAGAGAGAGAGAGCGAGAGAGATGCACACACTCTCAGCCACCCACAGGCAGCCACATTTGCACAGATGTCGCACATGCAATTTATGGCAATTCCGAGACTCAATTGGAGCCGAGCTGAAATTGAAAATGGGCGAGCAGAGTGCAGCCTATGGAGATGGGCAGGAGAGGAACTTTAATGGGAAATTTGGTTGATTACAGTAAGATATATATATGGCAAGATATATATGCAAGATATATATAGCAAGATATATATCAATATATATAAGAATAAGTTAGAGTTTTATGTTCATAAAGGGGAACTTTAAAGGGGGAAGTTAGTTGATAATTGGAAAACATCTTTGGATTGAGGGAAGAGAGTGTCCAAGAACTCACACAAACTGAAGACTTAAGGATATTAAAGTATTCACATGTATTCAGTTATTTATTCACAATAAAGTAACCAATACATTCATTTAACTGCCTTGATATTTCAATTAGATATTCACTTATGTCGCATCTCTCTGACCTTGATCGGTTCGACAGATAAACTATCTTTATTAAAGCTCCTCCTCCTGTCTTGGGCATAAATCAAGATGCTCACCATGGATAGGGCTGACTAAGGTTGTCAGTTGATACGCTGACACGTTTTGGCCCCAATGCCCAAGCCCAACTCCAGCCCCAACTCCAGACCCAACCCCAGCCCCGGCATAACGGCAATCACTCACGCACTCGCGCTGCCATTGTCTTTGAGGTCGACTTATGAATTTAGATTAGATGCGAATCGAGATACCCTAGCTCCGTGCAGCCGTGGCTAGTGTCAAGTTCGAACATTGCTGGCCATGTAACGTAATCACTTACAGTTACACATAGTCTGTACTTACCTCCATCTACACTCCACCCTCCCCTCCCTGTCTGAGTAAGCGTTTAGCCAATATTTTGTTTTGCCTGCAAAGCTTTTCATCTGGCCCGCTCCGCATGGAGCTCCGCTAATTCTTATCGCGATCACACAACGAACTGGACACGTTGAGCGATGGACGATGAGATTCATGGCGTGACATAGAGCTCTAGACTCGACTCCAGTCCACACAGCAGACCCGAGCAGACCCCGCCAGGCCATGGAGCACTCATAGTCACATCATGTCCGACAAGCTAGGAAAAAATTGAAGTCAAGTTTGACGTGTGATGTGCTGCTGCTGTTGTCGGAGTCGGAGAAGGGGCTGGAGACGGAGACGGAGACGAAGGCGGAGACGGAGCTGAGCTTTGGCGCTACGACAACAAAAGCAGGCGACCTTACCGACACATCGTTCATTATAATTTGTACAATAACTCAGCCAAAGACGAACAACAACAAAAATATATGTAAATTTATTTCTTTTTTTTTTTTTTTTCTTTTTTTTTTGCAAAAAAATGACAAAAATAATTACGGCGCGCAGACAGAACCGAAAAACGCCGCAGTTTAATTTGAATTTCAAGTCACACAAGTCGGGGTACCTTTCTCTCTTCCCTCTCCCACCTACCCCTGCCCCTCCTGTCGACCCGCCCACAGTGGACATTTTCAGTTAGTGCCAAGTAAAATGAGTTACAGGTAGCAGCTCCGCATCGGGGCAAAACATCTTTGGACTTCTCGCCTGCAATTCATCAAAATGCAAATCTCGTTGCGCCGTACAAACTCTTCGGTCGCTCCTCGCCCCAAATGAACTAACCGGCTCGTGATGCGTAGCACTTGACTGGAGGGGGAGGGGATGGTACGGTAGTCTGCCAGCAGGCACTTCTTGCCATTTGCCGCCCATTGTCAATGTCCCCTCGACGAAGATGACGATGATGATGATTATTGTTTATTAAGTGTCGGCGTGAACATAAAATTAAAGGGAAGTTCATTTTTATTGCCTTACATTTTCTGCTCGTTTCTCGTTTCTCTGTCTCTGTTTTGTTTCGGGGGCTTTGCATTGTCTTCTTTTACGGTGTGTTGTTTTTACATACGCGAACAACTTTATCAAGATGCCTCTGTGCGGTCCCCTCTACGGCGAGTTACAAGCGCGAGTACGAGCTGTTGATGCGTCTAAGATTGTTGCTTGAAACGGAAATTGTAGAGTATTTTTTTTTAGTATTTATTTAGTATTTATTAAGTATTTATTTAGTATTTATTTTGTATATATTAAGTATTTATTAAGTATTTATTTGGTAATTATTTAGTATTTATTTAGTATTTATTTAGTATATATTAAGTATTTATTAAGTATTTATTTGGTAATTATTTAGTATTTATTTAGCATTTATTTAGTATTTCTTTAGTATTTATTTAGTATTTATTGAGTATTTATTTAGTATTAATTAAGTATTTATTTAGTATTTATTTAGTATTTATTTAGTATTTATTTAGTATTTATTTAGTATTTATTTAGTTTTTATACCTTTTCTCTTCTCACATACAAAATCTGTTTAGTATATTCCCAATTCGAGGTGCTGCCCAATAAATACCTCTTGATTCGTTTTTATTGCCAGTCACAGGGTGTTTAACCTCAAAACATCCCTGGCAACACAGAGGTTGCCATGTTGAATAAGTAAACTCACCACAATAAGGATATTTGCACTAAACGCCAGCACACAGCAGCGGTCAATACTCAAACTAACTGCTGCGGTGGCCCCAAGCTTTTTTTCCTCTCTCTTTCTCGACTGGAAAAAGTCCTTTTGCCTTGCGCAGGATAAACGCAGCACAGCTTACGCAAACGACCGACAGAGGGCGACGCTGCGAGCGCCATCTGCCGTACGTTGCCCGCTGCTACATTCCAATGGCTCTCAAAGTGTGCAAATCGATAAAAATAAACCCCATTCGATATCGAAAACGAAATCGCAGCCGAATCGAGACAAAAGTTCGTCAAGTTCGCTATTTTTAAACATTGCAAAAAGTACGAAAATACGAAAATACGCAGCGAGGGCCGCGACTGCGCATGCTAATGCCACTGATTACGGGTTCCGCGTTGTGCATACGATAAATCAAAACAGAAACCGAAACCGAAACCAAAACAACTTGAGGCAACACAAACACCGCGAGGGGCCACCCAGAAGTTGTGCGCTGCCAATTAATTGAGTATTTTGGGCACACGAGTCGCGTTAAGCGGCCAAAAACTATTTTCGCCTTTAATTTTACGATTGTTTGCTTTTTACGGTTCTTCTTTTACGACGCCCGTCGCCCATAAATCGCCGGGCCCCGTGTGCGTAAACGACAAAAATATTTATGGATGTTTAGATGTTTGGGCGTGAGCTGCTTGAGAATCCAAGCCAGCCAATCCATCCAACTCAATCCAAACCATGCAATCCATCAGCTCGTCCATCAATTACGCAGCACAGCGAAATATTTTCGCGCTTCGGCGGCAAAACAAATACGTTTGCATATGAATTTGGCCAGTGTTGCGCCTAGGTGGCCCCCCATTAAGCCACCCTCTTGCTGCTGCGGGCCTGGCAATCCCTGCTAGCATTCCAAGGGTAGCGCGGCTATTCGTATTCGACGGATACGTGCCCTGGAGCATGTCCGACTCTGAGCGCGCATAGATTTCTAATTGATCTCGCACGCGTGCACAGACTGCAATCACTTTCTTTTTCGATTAGGTTGAAGATCGATATGAGGCAGTTCCCTTCATCAAGATCGAATGTCTTTCAAGCTCAAATTACAGTTCAATGAGAAAGTTCGTAGATAAGATAAGTAAGCTGACCATGCTCTAAGCCCATTCCTGCTGCACCAGCTTGTAAAATTAGTTTTCCACTCAATTTCCTAGTTGAGAAACCGTTGCGATTTCCGGAACTCAATTCGGGGCGAACCATGCACGATCGCTCGCAATTAACAGCGCCCAAAAGCGATGCCAATGATTGTGGCAGCCTCCGTCCATTGTTAGTCCACTCCAGCCCGGTCTGGCCTGCTCCATGCTCTGTCCTCCTCTACCTTTGGAGTCCCAGTCAGAGTCAGAGTCAGAGTTTAAGCTCGGATTCTGTGTCTAAACCGAGTGCATACATGTGTCACTCCGCGTTGCACTATGCCGCGCGGCCGCGGCTGTCGCTTTCATATTCCTCGCACTTTCCGGCCCATACAAGCTGGAGGGGGAAGAGGGAGGTTGGGTTGGTACCTTTGATTTTGGCCAGCAATTGCATTGAAATCGCATTATTAACGCCTTGCTGAGAGCTGCCTTTACCAAATTGGCAGCACCATCGACGGGTGTGAAAATAATCTGTTTAACGAGGGAGTCTTACAAAAGACCCAAGGCGGACCGAGGTGGCGAAAGATGCCGCCGCCACAACACCAACAGCAACAGCAACAGGCTGTTGCAGACAACACAACAAACAGCAACAACAACAACAACAAACGAGCAACAATAATGACATTTGGCGCAAATGAATGAGAAGCCCGCTCAAATTTCCTCTGTCTGCAAAAAGGCTCCCTCGGCCGCTGCCGCAAAAGGATATGACAGCGCAGCCAACCTGACAGTCCCATTGGCAGCTCCAGTCAGACAGCAGCAGCGGCTGAGATAACGGCAGAGACAGAGGCAGAGCGAAAGAGGCAGATTGAGAGGGGGAGGAGAGAGAGCGAGGCTGGGTCGAACTTGGGGTCCATATGCCAACTGGGCGCTGACATTAAAAGGTGGGAAAATGTTAGCAGCTCACAGAAGAATGAAGAAAGATTTGCTGAAAATGAAGGAGGAGAGTGCAGAAAGGAAATTGGCAGAAAAGAGGTTAGGATTGTTGCCGAATTGTGGGCTAAATAAGAACGGGGCTCATGGAAATAATTAAATAAGGTGTAAGGATTGTGGAACATTTAGATTAGGTTACATTTGATAATTACCACAAAATGAACTACGGAATCTTCACAATTTATAGCTATTCTTTCAATAAACTAAAACTAAAGTAGCTCAAAATACCATTTATTATTAATTATTATTACAAAAAACATTATGTTATTTTATCTTTGGATTTGATACATGAGGAGTGTATGGTCAATTACAATACCAAGCAGTTGCTTGTAACCTCATGCCAAGTCCCATCTTCCACTTAACGGACTAGGAGGCAGTGTCGTATAAAGTATGACACGAATACGCGAGAGGTGTAGAGCTGCAGAAATATCGATGTTTGCTGAGGCTTTTCATTTGAAACATAGATTTGTATCGTCTCAGAAGAGCACTTGAGCATTTTATAGAGAAAAGTATGGGAAATGGGGTTTTGGGGAAGTTGAACTATAATTAGAAATCGACGACTAGTTCTATAAAGCTCAAGTTATTTAGAAAAGAAGAATGTTTATAGGGTTAGCTCAAGGAAGGTAAAGAAGTCTAGTCTTGTAATATACCCTCAAGCTAACATCTCAGTTGAGATTAGAAAGTGCTTTTGTAGAGATTCAATGCAGTGTTTGTGACTTTTTATTGAGTATAAAATATTTTTCAATTTGTTTGATCTATCTTCATAAAGGTACTAACATTACTAAAGAATTATTGTAAAATAAACTGAACTGATATATCTTAACATATATTTACAAATACTGCATTGCAAATTACATTCCCCAATACAATTTAAAGTATGTTCCTAAGCAGAAAATTCTGTATAATTTATGCACGAACAGTAAGACACACTTGCATTTGGTAATTGAAGCATTTATAGAACTAAATCTACTTAGGTTACTGCCAATAAACCTCATTAATCTCAGTACAACTCATATTTAACATGTTTTTTCCAAGTAACTCTCCGTCTGAAGAGATTAAATTTATTTTCTGAGCAACTCTCCATCCCTTCACAACCTTTTCGAATAATTCCGCACAATTTATGCAAAAACGCGCCAAAATCACATGGAGACTGAGTCATCAGCATCTCAAGTGTGCTTCGCAATCGGCAGTAGTGCCAAGAGCTGCCGCTAGAGGGATATTTATTTTGGAAATTATGGTGCATGCGCATGATTATTTCTGGTTTGGTTCTTCGTTTAGGGAAATTCCGAGCGTATTGAAAAACTAATTCGATTTTCCCATCTCTTCTCTCATTCCAGTTGGATTATCGCGCACTCAACTCGCTCTGGCAATTTGGATTAGCCACGTCGCGGGGGAATGCATGGAGAACAAAGCAACAGCAAAGAACACGAAAAAGGTAAGCAAATTGAGCGATTAACCCATTGGCAGCACACATGTTTAACCCATGGCCAGCCAAAGGCAGCAGACTGCATATGCCAGATTGGCATGCCAAGCGGCCTATTAATCCTAAGTGCTTCCTGTGATTTTATGCAAATCGAACATATCGCCGGGCTGCACAACCTCAGCCCCAAGACCCCGAGAACCCCCTCCCTCTACCCCTGCCCCCCTCTATCCACTTGGGCACAACGAGTCGCGCTTTCAATGTACAAATGACAGTTGACTGTGACATAAAACAGCGGCTTAAGAAGACGTTAAGCGCCTCTGCTGCTGCGCTGTGTTGCAGAGGTTGCATGCCACAAGCAACACGACAATTTTCCGTCGACAAAAGACATTTTCATTTATTCATTGATAATGCTTAAAGCCCTCGAACAACTACAGCAACAACAACAACAACAGCGAACGAACGGAGCCAGCGAGCGAAGCGCAAAACATGCGACAAAACAACATAATTTAAATTTTGCGCATGCATCAGCAGCAAGCAGAACAACAACGGCAACAGCAGCAGCAACAGCAGCAGCAACGTTGCTGCAACACGCCAGCAACTTGGCTGCGTCGTAATCCGGTAGCCCCCGAACGCTGCGTTTGAGTCCATTCGATTTGCTTTGAATGAAAATGAAATTATCGCATTATTAACTTTGAGAGACCACGACCACGAGAGCTGCAGGCGCAGCAAGCGGCAGGCAGAGTGGGGGAGGCAGGAGGAGCAGCAGAGGCAGCAGCAGATGCAGATGCCGACAAGTCTTGTTAGCCCGGCCGAGAAGCGCGCACACAGTCACCGCGTACTTAGAACCTGCCTCCTCCTCAGTCCCGGCATATTTAACAATAAAATGAATTGTTAATTCTGCTGCACTTTTCCGTTGTAGTTGCTGTGGATGTTGTTGCTGTTGTTGTTGCTGCTGTTGCTGTTGTTGCTCTTGTTGCCGTTGTCTGGGCCGAGTCTGCGGATCGCTGTGTCTGTGTCTGCTGGGGCAGTTGTAATGCTCAAGTGCCTTTATCCGTGGCACAATCGCGCACTCAGCTGCAAGCCACAGGGCAGTAGTGCGGCAAACACTCGCAGCACAGTGGGGCAAAGGCGTTGGAAAGTGCAACAAATTTTTTTTTTTTTATTTTATTTAGGTAGCTGGCAACACCTTTGTCACCTTGGTCGCTATTAATTCAGCCCTTAGTGCAACAAATTATGAAGGAAAGAATGAGTGCAAAATCTATTATGAGTTTTGGGCCTAAGAAGATTTTTCATCTATTTATTTACCTGCCCTGCCCACTGTGCAGCGCTTCAAATGCCGCAGTCTCTGTTTCTGCACCGTCTGTTGCGGCGGTCCGTTTCAAGCCGAACTTGTTTTGCGCCAAAAAACGAATGGCCAGAACAATTGTTAACGCGTTCCTCCATTCACAATGCCCCCACAGGTCCAGTCTGGCCTAAGCTCTCTTTCTCTGTCTGCAGACCTTGCCGGGCTTCTGCTTCTTCTGCTGCTGCTGCGCAAATGTCTTGTTCCATAGAATTTGAAACGGAAACATCGAACACTTTGTTTTGGTTCTTGTTCCACAGTTTGCTCTTTTTTCAGCGCAGCTGTTGTTGTTGCTCCTCTTGTTCTTCTTGTTGTTGCTCGTTTTGTTCGAGCTTAGCGTTTGTAAGCGCGCGCATGCGTAGCCCTCTTCGCATTTGGCCAGTCACGCAACGCGGATCGCGGATTGGCGCTTATCCTCTGGCGGACGCTGCTGGTGCTGGTGCTGCACGTAAGCGAGGCGACTTTTAGTCAAAATTAACAAGGCTCAAAACACAGTTTCGAGTGCATGCAAATTCGTTGTCAAAATACAAAACAGAAACCAAAACCAAACCAAACCGAAACTAAAGACGAAGTCGAAGTCGAGGCAATCGGAGCTGCGCGTCCAGTTAAGCGATAAATGAGTTACTGACGTCGCTGCGTGTGCATGTCGAGTCCGTTCCATTCCATGCCGATCCGGACTCCGACAATCGCTGCAGGGCAGGCAAGGCACCTGCCTCGTTTGGGTTCAGTTCTTGCAGTGCAACATTTCAACAGCCTTCAATATCATTTCGAGACATTCTCATATGTAAATTTATGCACACTTCGTCTGCCCGTCGGCAGTGTGCGCCGGTGCAGGGGGTGCGGGGGTGGAGGCGGTTGAAAGATGAAATATGCGTTGGGCTGCAGGAATCTACTAATTGATCAGGGGCTAACATGATTTTTATCTTTTGAGAACTTAATTATTTTCTGTTCGCCGTGTTGCAAAGTGCGACTGTCGACTTCCAATTGGAAACGATACGTGATCAACTCCGTTCGACTGACAGGAACAGCGAACGCGCCTCGAGGCGGCGACGACGACGCCAAGGAATGCGAAGGTTGCCAGAGCCAGAGATTGCTCAAGCTCTTAAGAGAGCAACCTACATGTTGAAACCGGAATAAGGTTCTAATTGAATTCAGTTCAGATTATTTAAATAGAGTTAAAATAAACTCAAAAAATATAAACATTTTTTTTCTATTTAATTTGATTTTTATTTTCCAATGAGTTTAAAAAACAACGGTCGTTAAATCCCTATAATAATTTAACTAAAATAAAATTTTATAATCTTTAAAAACCTCAAATATTTCTGTTTTAAACTAGACTTTTCTCTCAGTGTTGCAAAAGAATTGGGTCTCATGTGAGCGCTTGAAAATATTTGGCAAAAAATCATTAGCTGCAAAAAGGTCAGACGTGCGAATTTCTTAAATGATATGGATACATTCGTATGTGTGTGTGCGTGTGTGTGTGTGCTTTGAACGATCGAAAGTTTCGACAGAATTTGTGTTAATGGAAATGAACTAGAAATGGGAAGCAGCGTCGTGCGATCAATATGCAAGCAATGTACAGCAAATTTAATTTTGCAAAAAACAAATTCCGATAATTTGCCAATGAAATCGAATCGAATCGAATTCTCGATAAAACAGAATTTGAATTAAAATTCCTGATAATAATACGCAATTCCTGCTGCTGGAAAATCCACAGGCACCGGCAACTTGTTTCTGCCTTCCAGTGAGAGAGAGAGCGCGCGCTGCACTTCCAGTGTAAGAGCAGTCTGGCAAATGCTTGAAATTTGGCGGGAAGCTATGCAGCTGTTGCGTGCGAGCGAGACAGCAGGCGCACAAAAGAGCGCATGGAACGGTAAAACAGGATAAGAGCGCAGAGCAAGAGCGCTCTCTTTGCCTTTGCGCTCTCTTCGTGCTGCGCAGCTGTTGCGGCCACTCTTGCGCTCGCATTGCTATCCCTCTCGCTCTCTCGGGGGTTGCAGTCGGAGGATGCCATGTGTTCTGTTCTGTGTGTGATGGCTGCCGAAAGCATCTGCGAGACACGTTTCGTCTCGACGATGGTGGATGATGACGCTGACGAGAGTGTCTCTCGCATCTCGCATTTCTCACTTCGCATTCGCCAGCCAAAGCCGTCGCATGGCAGCCGCCTGTGCCGGCGTTGCCAAGCCGACGGATACTCCGCAATGGCTGCGCCGCAGCACACACACTGTACTGTATTGCCGACGGCAAATCATGGCCGTGTTTGCTGTTCTTAGATTTCTGTTCTCTCGCTCTCCTGCTCTCGCTAACGCGTTTCTATTGTTGTGTGGCTCAAGTGTGTGGCATGTATGCCCCTGTGTGTGTGTCTTTATGTGTGTAAGAGTGTGTGTGCTTAGGGTTGATCAATGTGAATTGACGTGCGGCCATTATTCATATTTCCCTTCAGCAACAATAAGCAAAGCTGCTTGAGATTCGAGCTGAGCTTTAAAGACGTCATCGCATGC
The DNA here is from genome assembly GCA_018151435.1 of Zaprionus africanus. NCBI lineage: Eukaryota > Metazoa > Arthropoda > Insecta > Diptera > Drosophilidae > Zaprionus > Zaprionus africanus. The sequence goes on along the minus strand of JAECXB010002309.1, from coordinate 9,423,849 downwards.
GACTGGAGATGTCCTTGAAAATCACTCGATAGGGTTTTTGATATGTAAAAAACAGCATACAATTTTTTAAAGAACAATTTATTACTCTTAAGTACTTTGGTTTGCCGTCGGCTTTTTATCTTAAAACATAATTAATGCGTCAACAAAAGTACAAAATTTACATTACTTCAGTTTCCCACAAAATAAATGAGTTTCATATTCGATTTCTTGCCAAGAAAACCTTTCATTGTTTCATTTCTAATCTTTGTAAATTGATTTATTGCAAATGTAAAACCAATCATTTTGATTTAAAGCTAAAAAATATTCGTTAATTTTTAATACAACACTTTACACAAACAATTAAAGATTACAAATGAAATAAGGTCAAATTTGAAGCAGCCTATTCAATTGAGCGACACTGTAGATGTTTTATGTTAAATTATATAATACAAATAAATTTTTTTATATGCCCAACATTTGCTACATACAATTTAATATTATAATCGGTATATTTTCTCTATAAATACGATATATTTAAATTCAAAACATTCTCCACACTCTACTCAACAATTATTTACAAATATTATATTGCCTTAAATTTGTAATCAGCACTTTGTAGTTGTCTTCGGTTTGTTTTCGTGTCTTTCAACTTGATATCCTATATCGATTTTCGTCTTTAAGCCCATCAAATGGTTTTTCTAATAATAAAAAAAAGTTCATCTTCTGCACACCCCTTAGCTGGTTGTTTTTCTACAGCTTCTTCTTGCTTTGTTTGCCTTAGTTCGTTTTTGTTTTTGGAGGAATTGGCACTTAAGTTACTCAAGTGGAAAAAAGTTTTTGTTTTTCGTTCACTCGATATAACTACAGAAAACAACAACACGCACTCGACCCACACACACACACGCACACAAACTGAGGCACTCGGATACAAACATCATGGCACATTCTGTGCAAGTTTCGTTTGACGGGGCAGAGGCAGAGGCAACGGGGTATTTGGGGGAATTGGGGGAACGGGGCCAGGCCTGTCAGCTGGATTTCTTCATGGGGGAATTCTCGGATCTCTGTGCGTTATTTCTGTTATTTTCTCTTTTTGTTTTTCGGTTTTTTTTTTTTTTGTGTTCTTTCCTTTGCTTTCGATTCCACTCTGCTACCCGCACCGCAGTTTTGTCGCTGTTTTGTTTTTCCGATTCAATTGAAGGCTGACAGCCGCAAAAATTTCATTATGAAATTGAATCGTTGTCAATTTATAAGACTCGAGACGAGACAGTACTTACAACTGTCTGCCATCTCAGTCTTCCCCCGTTCTATCTCTCTTTCTCGAAAATTTGCCGACACCTGTTGTGCATTTTTTACGACTCGTTCCCGTTTTACCTGCCTACGTTTTTTCGCAGCATTTTCCACAATGCCTGCCCGCCTCATTTGCCGCTACAAATCGCTAACTCACCTTGAGCCACTGTGCGGCACATTTGTTGCAAGTAAAGTGAAAACACTCAGCGAGATTCCGACGCTATGCGCCTCGGTGGCCACCCGGCTGCAGGCCCCCAGTTCATAAATTAAACCCCGACTTCGACTTGCTCCCCGGAGCCGACTCCGTCTCCAACTCCAACTCTGACTTCAACTGCGACTGCGGCGACTCGTTTGCTTGTGATGTGATAATTGCGGCTTGGCTTACTTTGTTCGCCATTTAATTGTTGTAATTTGTGCGTTGGCTGCCGCGGCGGCGGCAGCTATTTTGCTATTTTCCTTTGCGCTTTTTCCCCCTGCACCACAAGTTTTCTCCGCCGTTTTCGCTTTTCATTTTCAAGCCAATTTATTCGAGTTTTCGCCTCGCGAGTTTAGCGAAATTGTTCAACAAATTCTCGTTGGCACGCATTGCTGCATGCAGATACTCGCCGCTGCTCTCCAGCTAAGCTGCAGATACAGATACGTATGCGAGTACACATACGGATACCTTTTCGACCATTGCTGTTGTTGTTGGTGGCAATTGCCATGAATGTTGTTACTTTAGCCTCACTTGCACCTTTACGCTTCGTGGTTTGTGTCTAAGCTTTGACGTGCACTTCCTTTTCATGTTCACGCAACCGTGGCACAAATAAAAACCGGCAAAAAGCGCAAAAAATATATATAATACAAAGCCGAAAAGAAATAAAAAAGAATAACAGACAACAAACTCACACACAGAAGAGCAGCGAAAATAAAATTGACCAGTAGAATTGTCTGCAAGTTGCCGCTTAAAGGCCAAGGCTAATTTCGATCGAAGTCTGAGGAAGGGGCTTTTGTTAACATATATTTGCATTACTGTTATGGGAATCAGTCTAAAAAATCTATACATATGTTAGGGAATAAACTTTGTTTTGTTAATTTTTTTTTTTTTTTTTTTTTTAATATTTCTTCTTATTTATTGAATCTTCTCAGTTTATGAGACTAACTATACTATAGACTATAATTCAGAATAAAATTTTTAATTTTGAATTGTTGTTCAAACTTTGTATTTAAAGACATCTTGGATTATAGTTTTTCAGTCTTAAAGTTTCAAGTTTGATGAGCTCAAAAATATTTAATATTAAATTCCAACATGACTAAAGAACTTTACCTCTATATATTCCAACAATAATAAAGCCTATTCTGAATAAATTTCTTATGAAGAATGCACTCACAGTGAACCTATGAATTAAGTCAAGCATACTTAGTCAATGGATTAGAAGAGGATACAATAGATGCCTAATAATAACCAATCTTGACTAAGAAGAAATACTAAAAATAAAGACAAACATCAGATTCAGCTTTAGTTATTTATTTGGAATAAGCTGCAATACAAAATAGAGTGATTCCAAAATTTAAAAATATGTTGTGATTACAAATTTTAAGAACATTTCTCACACATTTTCTTAAAAGTATTTGAATGATCATCAATTTTAACACTCAGTAATTTCAAATAACTTTAATACTAAATTTTAGTGACGTGTCTTTAAAATTTAATTCTCGTCTATTTCTCAACGTTCCCAGCTTGCCTTTAGGCAACTCTGTATGCCGCATTTTTGTAACTGTAACTTGAACTCTTACAACGGTTCGCAATGTCAGGTAGTGCCCTAAGTTGGGCTAGTTACAATGCCAAGCTAAGTTACACAAACATTCATACGCAAAACTTTCATTGACATTTCCTGTGCCTACCACGGCCACTGCCTGCTCTTTGCCCCCTTGCCTTGCCCTCTGTCCAGGCTGTATTCTGTGGAGGCCACGGCATAAACATCAAAACAAAATGCTTTGATAATATACATAAGAAAATACCCAAAAAAATAAAGCAAAAAAAACCCCAAAGCAAAGCTCAAAACTTAAAGCGACTTCAAAAAAACATCAGAGCAACACGAGCGTAGAGGGAAAAAACCCGTGTGCTAAATTCCCTGGCGAAGGTTCCGAGAAAAAAGAGCAAGTGAGCGAACGAGAGGGATATAGAGAAGAGAGAGGGGGAGAGAGAGAGCATGAGAGAGAAAAAAATTACATTTGTTACCGCGAACATTTAAAGAACCTCGCAGACCGCAAAAGAACTTTGACATTTTCCTTTTTGTGATCAACGTCTCCGCACTCGCATTCGCAGACCCTTACCCCCTACCTCCCTCCCCAATCCACACGTCCCCCCCCGCGCCAGCTCTGTCATTGTTTGCAACGTTTTCATGTTTTTGAGCAGCGAAGTTTTTGGGATTATTTTTGTGCGACTTTTCGGGCATGTGAAGAAGCTAAAGCCCGAAGTTGAAGCCAAAGTTGAGTTTGACTTTTTGACTCTTTCGTAGAATAACATGGACTTTTGTTTCATCCGCTGCTACTGCTCTTCTTCAGCTTCTGCTTCTTCTACATTGTCGGGCTGTTGCTAGGGCTGTCACCTCCTCCGGGTTTGCATGTCACACAGCTAAAGAGCTCGAGCGTAGAACGGAGAACTGGTCATTGTTTTTGTCCTGCGGCTCTCTCTCTCCCTAGCAGCTGCCATAATCGCGTTAACAACACTGACCTGCCCAGGATATCTCTCGCTCTCTCCCTTTCTCTCTGTCTTTGTCTCTCTCTGTGTCTCTTGCTGTGTGCCTACATCATTGCACAGGACTTTGAAGCCCTTGACGTCGGCTCCTTATGCCTGCATTTGTGTTTGATTGTGTCCCCAGCGAGGCACTTGGCCATAAATCAAAGTCGCCAAACTACAGCAAAGTGTCGGATGTTGGAGTTTTGCAAATTACTTGGAAGTGTGCCCCATGGCCATCGTCTTTGGGAGGTCTCTTCCCCTCCCTGGCTCCACTGCCAAGCAGACATGCAAGTGGCTCAACATATGTGGGTGTTCCTCGACATGTGGCTACAACTGGGGAACTGCTCTTCCTAAAATGCACGAATTTTATCTTAATTATAATTTAATTACACATTATTTTCATTATTTAATTGCACTTTTATGTTTAAAGAACTTGTTTGAATGTTTATTTAAATTCTATTAAATAAGTAACAATATTCCGCAATATTTCGAACATATTTTCCATTTAATTTGCATACGTACAATATATGTTGAAGCACATACGTCATCTGCATATCGATTATTGACTTATGTTCCCCATTAACAGGGAACTCCCTTATCACAAGACCTTTCAGAGCCACAAATACACACATACTCCATGTAAAGTGCGTATTACGAGGCGAAGTTCGATATCAATATGAAAGCTGAGCGTCGCCATGCGTTAAATTCAGCTAATCAGTCGCTCGGCTGGCGATTATGGGGCAGGCGCCACTTAAGATCTACAACAAAATATAAAAAAACTAGAGCCAATAAATCAAAGAAATCAGCAAGCAGAACAACAAGAACAACAACGGAAGTGAAGTAGAAACAACAATGGCAACTTGGCGACGTAGCCAAGTCATTTGGATAAGTTGAAAGCCCAAAGCGTGGGCTGGAATTGAACCGAAGGAAGAAGGAATACAGGGACGGGTGCAGGGAGTTTCCAGCATACGGGGGGAGCCAGCGAATATTTGACATTTCTCCAAAGGCCATAAATCAGTCAGAGGAGCGTGACATGATTTCTTTCTCTCTACTCATAATTAGAAAATTAGTTGGAAAATGGCGAAGTGAACTTTGGCTAGACTGAGCTGAAGATTTTAAGGCACCTCGAAGCTAACCCCAAAGTGGGTTAAAGTGGAGAAGAGATAGAGAGGGAGAAGGAGAGGGAGAGGGAGTGCTAAGTATTTTGGAGCCAGGAGCTGCAGTTGGAGTTGACTGACAGCGCCAGCGGCGGCATCGCCTGGAAGCCACTTTGACAGACTATTATGCGGGAAAAGGTTTCTTTCACTTTCATCTGCGTGCGACGAGGCAGAGGAAGAGGGATAAAGAGAGGGAGACTGCAAAGATGTTCGGCGCTCGCTGCGGAACTGTCATTTCCGTTTTACTTGTAAAATGAACATGGAAGTATTCGAGGCAGCCGACAAAGTGCCGCACGGGCGGACAGGCCAGGCCAGGGCAGGGCAGGGCAGAGGTAGAAGTAGAAACGGGGAGCAGCTGACTTGTTATATACTAAACTGAGACGGAGCTGGAGAGAGAGAGAGCTGGAGACTGAGGCTGAGGCTGAGACTGCGACTGAGACAGGCAAACGGAAGGATGAACCAAACAGGCAGACAGACAAACAGACACAAAGGGGCGGGCGAACTGAGAACTGTGAGAGTTGTGAACTGAGGGACAGGCCCTGATGCTGAAACTGAGCTGGAGCTGAAGACGGCGAACGGACACGCGGACGGGCGGACACGCGGATGGACGGACAAGCATTGCGTTTAACGTTTTTCGCAAAAGGTTTCGGTTTCGTGTGTTTTCGCAGCTCGTCTGAAGGAAATTGCCAGCTCTCTTCCTCCCTTGCCACTTGCTGGGCTGGGAGGCAACGCAGCCAAGCATTGCACGCTGCTGTCGTTTCACCCTTGCCCCCTTCCCTCTCCCTCTCTCTACATTTTCCCCGTCTGAAGGTAACAACGCAAGAAAATGCCAGGCAGCAAGACAAGCAGAACTGACGTAAAAAGATTTCTGTATGGTGTCCCGGCAGCTCGACTGCCTGGCGGGGGTGGCACAGCAGCCAGCACACCCCACTCCCCTTCCCCTTCCTCTTCTTCTTCCCCCTCCCCCAGCCTCTTTAGTAATCATCATGAAGTGTTTGCGCATTTTGCAAATAATAAATGTATCTTTAAACGCTTCTTACTTGAACAGTTCCAAGCGAGAAGTGCGAATTGAATGGAAATGAAATTCAAATGAATTCGATTTCGAATGATTGAATAAAGCGCGTGTCGCTATGCGAAACTCACGCGAAAGGGTTTCCTGGAAAGAGGGATCAATGTGCTTGGAGTGCCACAAGTTTCGAGCTGCTCTTCCATTGCGCTTTGCTGTCTCTTATCGCTTTAATGTATAAATAAGTAACAAATTATAAGGGTTAATGGATTAGCATTCTGGCTAAGGGAATCAGTGCACACACACACACCGATTATGTATATAAAAAAAAAAAAAAAAAAAAAAAAATACACACTATAAATAAGAACCCGCATAAATTGAGTGCGTAGCTGGGAATCAACCGATGACCGCAATCAATTCATATTCCATGAATTACTTTCGCAGCTTATCGCCTGCCCGAGCACACATGTGCCAAGTGTTTATTGTTTATCTGCACATATAGAAAATATATATATATATATATTTGATATGCAAGAATTTAGCCTAAATTCAATTTGAATTTACGAGCTGAGGCCGCACTGCATCCTGCGCCACATTCCTCGCCAGCTCGGCCTGCAGTTGACACATATCCGAGCTGAGGGCAGGAGCTGCAGCTGAATCTCTTCACTTGCTGGGAAGCTGGGAAAAACTATTAAAATTTGTAAATTTTAATGAAAAATCTAGCTGCAGCAAAGCTGACAGAGGCTTCCTCTCGCTTCCTCCGCCCCTGCCACACCGGTGACATGAATGCTGACAACGTGTCTTAGTTTGCACAAAACGAGCTACAGAGAGTGCCTGCCACACACACACACACACACACACACATACACACATACACAGTGGCTGTCATGTAACAGGAATTTTAATTTAATTACGCTCTCCGGGCTGCCTCTGCCCGAGATTGAGGCGCCTCGAGCACTCCGGGGCGCAAATAAATATGCACATTAATAGATTAGCTCGGTACGCAGCTCAGCGAAGCGACTCAACTGATAAGAAATCAATAACACCAGCCCCGTGGCATAAATCATTTGCCCATTTGCGAGTCGCGAGTCTGGCGATGTTTATCGCCCCCACAGTCCTTCCCCCTCTTTGCCATGCCTCTTTGCCGTGCCTCTTTGCCAAATCTCTCCTTCTGCCCTTTGCCAATTTCAATATTCATATTTGACTCAAAGGCAAACGCGTCAACGCACGCGTTGAAAATCAATAAGCCAAATTCCTTGCAGGCGCTTCAAAACTTTTTACAGGTAATTTTCCCCGACGCTTTTCCTATTTGCCATTGTCATATCAATAGACGGGGCACCTCCTGATTTGCCCCCCTCTCATCTCTTGCTCTTGGCACAAGGCCGCAATGAGTTCGTGCCAAAAAATAATTTCCTCGTCGCAGACTCGAGGCAAGTCGAGGCGACTTTGCTGCACTTATTGTTGTTATCAACGCCTGAAATATGGCATTTTAATTTTATTAGCTGCCTTGCCAGCACACACACACACACACGCACACCACACACACACTCTGTCTCTCTTGCTGACTTCGCACAGTGGAGTCGAGTGCGCAACTTGTTGCGCAGAATTTGCAAGTGATATATGGCATTTACTTTATACAGATATAGAATGCATATTCCACACGAGTTTGCTACCATTGTGCGCTGCCTTTGTTGTTGTTTATATTGAATGCCGTGTGTGCGTGTGTGTGTGTGTGGCAACAGCCTGTGGCTGTGACTGTGGCTGACTGAGAGTCGCCTGCGGCCAGTGCGCATGCTGGCGAAGAGCAACCAACGCCGAGAAGAGAATTTATGTCGCACTTTATGGGCGCCTATCGAAGAGCCTGCTCGCTAAAATTAAGTCATTGTCAGGGGGCAGAGGGCGGGGCAATGGGAGTAGGGACAGGGTAGGGACAGCAGCGGCAACTGCGCTTATTTCCACTTAATGTTGCGTTCTTATTATGTTGCCAGCGCGCTCTTAAGCTGCCCCGAAATGTATAAATTATGCCAAGTTGCGCTCTTGCAGGCAGCTCCTACTGCGAACCTCCTTCCCTCACGCACCCTCCTCCCGCTTGCCATTGTCATTTGGGCCCATTGTATTAAGTATTTCGGTTGAGCATTCGTGGAGCGTTTTGCTCGCTGCTGCTCAGCTGCTCTGGCTCCTCCGGCGGCTGCTGGGGCCATTCAGTCGAGTGCGATTCTCGTGGCGTAATCAGCAGCAGCAGCGTGCAGAGGGAAAGCATCTACAATATTTTCCAGTTGCTTCGGAAGTGTCATGGAAATTGGCTTTGCCTCTGGCCGCATTGCTTTGCCGGCGGCAAAAACACTTCTCGCGTAATTTTCTCCCATTGTTGTTGTGCTCTTTGTTGTTGTTGTTACCGTGACAACAAAGCGGCTCGCGTTATGAGCTGGCCCTGATGCATTGATGCAGCAGCCACTTGCCACGTGCCGCCATTGAAAGCGAACATGTGCCCCATAACGCCAATGAATTTTGAATTGTTGTGCACAATCATCTTGGAAAAACGCAAACTTCGCCTGAGAACCAAGCGGAAAAAGTTTCAGACATAACAGATCTGCTGCATATTCTCAATATTATTCCTGGCTTCCCTGTTCCCCATTCTCGGTTTCAGCTCTGAGCCCACAGGCAAGCGTCGCCCAGGATCCTCAGCAGATATTAGCAGGTAATTCAATGGACTTTACTCATATTTCTTCAAAGTTCTGCGAGCTCCGTATCCAAGCTCTTGTGTTGTTTCTCTGTTTGTTTGTTGCGACTTCATTAAAGTTGGCAAACTTTGAACTTTGCACTTCAGTTGTTGGTGCCTCAGTTGTTGCCTCAGTTGTTGCAGCAGCTGTTGGTGGACTACTTCACAAGTTCTCTGGCCAATGACAAACTGTCGAAATGTTTCGTTGACTCCCTGACAAAATATAAATCCAGCCTTGCAGCTGTTTCGAGTTGTGCGATAAACAGTGAAAATAAGTGTATAAAAAATAAAGTTTTATGGGTCAATTTTGAAATTGCAAGTTGTTTGTAGATAGATATATAGATAATTGAACTTTAGCTTAGCTTGAAAGGAATTATTTAATTGATCTATGAAATTTGTATTTTCTTTCTAGAGTATAAGTTATACCAAACAAAGTTAAATTGTTTTATATAATATATTCTATTTATATTATATAAATATTAAAGAACATTATCAGCAGGTGTTTTTTTTCTTTTGTGCAAAGTTTTATATATCCTTAAATTTTATATAGACTCTTGTTATATTAAGATTTAATTAACTGCTTTAATCAATATTTGATGTAGATCAAGAACCTTTTCAGCAAATGTTTTCTTTGGTTGTGTGTTGAGTTCTATATTCCTTCAATTAATATTTAGTCACTTTCAATATTCAGATTAAATTGACTTTACTTGACTTATTTGATCAAGACCAAGTGCCATAGTGTATAAAATTGAATTATTTTAATTTTATAAAAGGGACAAAGGCCAAAAGATATCTGACTTAAGTTCCAGGAGTTCCAAATTAGAATAATTTTTATCTAGACAGATTAATTACATCATTTAACTAACTGAAATGTTCAAAAGTTATCAAAAATATGCAAAGAAAGATCGGATAAAGTATTTTGTAACCTTTTAAATCTAATGAAATTAAATTTAATATTAATCGTTAAATGATAATTGGTCTACACACGATCTCCACTCATTCATTCATACTCTTTACTGTCTGGAAAATCCAGTTACGATGCCACGATCGCAATGTCTTCTGTGTCTGTGGCTTAGTCAGAAAATTGTCGCATCGCATTCTAGCGATGCACAGATTCGGAATGGCATCTGGAATCTGTTACAGTTGTCGCATTGCCTGCTCGTTTTTACCTGCCGCGTTGCCCACATACTCGTAATGTGCTGTTCCCTCCCTCTCTCTGCTTCGCCTCGCTCTGCCGCCGCGTGGCGCCCCGCATGTCACGAAATTTAATGCATTTCATTTGCCGCAAGGAAACAACAAAAAAATGTGTAACGCATGAGATGAAAAGCAGCGCAGGAAAACGCTAAAAAAAGAAGTGTATAGAATAAAAATAACACAGACAAGAGGCAGAAATTTTAAACATGGCGCGAACATAATGTCCTGCGTCCTGTCGCCCGTATCCCGTGTCCCTGCCCCGTGTCCTTGCCTGCTTCGCCTCGCGTTACGTTCGTTTTTTTTCGCATTGCTTTGCGAATTTCCCTTCTGCTGTTGTTGTTGTTGTGAAAATCGAACATTGATTTATGGCGTGTGTGCGGCGAGGAAAAAATTGTGGAGGTGCAGAGGGAAGGCAGGCAGAGAGAGACGCAGAGAGAGAGAGGGGAAAGTGAGAGCAGAGCAAAGCAATTGCCAAGGGCTGCGGCTGATGACGAGCGATGCTGACGAGCTGGAATTGTTTTTGATAAGTCGCAACACACACACATACACACATACAAACACGCACACATGCAAGCCGCACCCTTCTCTGCCCTTTCCCGCAGCCCATTCGCAGCTCCGATTATTATTTGTGGCACTCACACACACCATAGAAAGGATGTGCCGTCCCTCATTTTGCATTCATTGTCCCTGCACTTACAACAACTACAACACACACAAACACACTCACAAGCACACTCACACACACACACACCACACACAACACACACCGCAACGAGAAAAAATTGTGAATGCAATTCGTAGGGCATAAATTTAAAAAACGCGTGTCACATGTCGATTTTCGATTGTTCGCAAATTAATATATAAAATACGCGCTTCGCTCCGCGAACTGCGAACTTGCAACGGCGAGTTTGCGGCTGCTTTTTGCGGTTTTTTGCATTGTCCCATTCGCTTCTCTTTTACTTATTGTAACTCTCTGTAATGCATCGATTTGTACCTGGCCACCAAACTCGGAACTGCCGCGAAACGAACTCGACTTTGCGAATCAATATGAAACATATTTTGATTTATATGCTGTAAAAGTTGTTGAAGATCTATGCAAATTTATTCAATTTTCTAAGAGTGCTCTACTATTTATACTATTGATATTATTATTATATACAAAATATATTATATTGGAAAAGTATATCTTACAAACTTAAAGAATCTTTCATTGGATCTTTTTCGACCTTACTGAAACACAAATTATTCTTTTATTTTACATTAGATGAAGTTTAGAGCTGAAAAGACTACTCTATTTTTATGGTTTAAATTTTAGTCAATATATTCTATAATCTACATCAAGGCTTTGATTTTTTGAAAGAAAGTTAAATATATACTCTTCAAGTTGTTTGTGAAATTATTTTTGAAAAATAAATGATTTTAAGTTAAGGATATTCCCGATCTCTATCTTTGTTTATTTACTCTTACTAATAATGTCCGCTAGCCATAGGATAGAAATTTAGTATAAACAAAATTGGTGTCAATATATATTATTTTTCACGCAGTTGAAGTTTATTTTAGAATTTTCCAAGCATCACCCTACGTAAATCGATAAAAACCGAATTCCAAGCGTAATTAAAATGCAGTGTTGTTTCTTTTTTGATGAGTCCCATAAATATCACCGCTCAAATGATTACTGAAAATTTGGATAATTAACAAAGAAGTTATGGCAGAAATAACTTCAATAATACGAAAAATAGGAAAATAGCGGGTATATTACAGTCGAGCACATTCCACTTCACACTCTTTCGAGCTAGTTTCAGGTTCAATTTATATAATAACTTAAAACAGTCCATCATATATATCACTTTACTGAATCATATGATATATGGTAAGCTTTCTATTTTGCAAACTTCAATTTGATCTTATTTTAGTTCCTTTATTACGCTGCACACCGTTCAATTTCCAATATCAAAATCTACGCTTAATTTTCCCAAAGATGTTTCCAGTTTTATTGGCCCTGACAAGCGTTTACAGCTGCCAGAGCTAGGAAAACAGTTCAATTCGAGGCCTCGTTGGAGCTGCTCTGCGAAGATTGCACTCAGAGACGGAGCCCTCTGGCAGTGTCTTCGCAGTGCATTTGGCAAATGAATTCATTTGTTTCTGCCTGCGATGAATCAGCTGCGACTGCGCAGGCCAATTGGCCAAGTCTTATTTCATTTTAGGCAGAGTGTTATTATGACGGGGGCGGTACGCGACGCAACTGAAGGGGGCGTGCTGTGGCAGCGACTGCGGTTGCTGAGCTAAATGTGAAATGCAGAAAACGCCACGGCAAATCGACAAACGATGCTGCGCCCCGTCTGCGTGGCTGACTGTGGATTAAGTTGTGAATCGTGATGCTCCGACTGGGAGTTGGAGTTGGAGTCGGACTGGGAGACTGCGACTGCAAGTGGATGAGCAGTCGCTGCGCAGTCTCTGGAAAGATCTGCCCTGCCCGCGGTGATTAATCCATGAACTCTGCGCTCGCTCAGCAGATTCGCGCAGACAGATACTCGGCGCAGAGCCAGAGCCAGCGTCGAGGCAGAGCAAGCAGATGCAGACGCGTCTTCCACCTGGTGCGCCTGCCTCAAGTTGCAGCTGAAGTCGCGAAGTGAGCGGAGAAGGACCGACCCCGTCGACTTGTCTGCGACGGGGAGCAGGCGATATTTAACCCATGATTACAATGTTTGTAAATTTCGGTGTGTCTCCCTTGGCTTGTCTTGCGTCCACTGTCCGCTGTCTACTGTCCACTATCCACTGTCCACTCTACCCTGTCCGCCGTCTACTCTGCCTTCCTGCCATTTTGTTTTCACCTTGCGGCCAATTTGTACGAGAAACTGTTCGGACTCTGCGACTCGACAGCGCGCAAAATGAAGCTAAATTGGCCCTGGCTCTGCTCCGCTGCCCCGCTGCATCTGCTGCTGCAGTTGCACAGTTGCATAGTCGGGAGAGCGGGCTGAGGAGCGTGGCATATGCGGATGTTTGGGGGCATCATTTGGGTCCGCACGCCTGGTAGTTGAGCAATTTATTATTGCCGCAAATTGATTTTTATCTACGCTTAATCGATTGCTGCGCACGTATGTGCCTAGGCCTCAGCCCAGAGAGTGAGAGAGATGCAGAGAGTGAGAGAGAGGGAGGGGAAATTATTTATGTTAGTTCACACGTTGTTTTACACGTAATTTATTAACAACATTTTCTAGCGCAAACGATGTGACCTTGGGGCCAAATGGGCATCGATTATGCCGCCGTGTTAGAAATTGTCTGCTGCGCACCTTCTTCCGCGCCCCTCCTCCCCCCCTCTGCCTGAGTTTGAGTGTCGGGTGTGAAGGTGATTTACAATGGGTGCCAAGTATTCCGCAGCCCGGCAGGAGCAGTATGAGCAGCGCTTCCATGACTCGCTCGTTTCTCGACTCACCTCGAGATATTTATGACATAGAAATGAGCCCCAATTGCCGCAATTACCGGCGCGTGTTTGGCCAGCGGTGATTTGCGGATCTGCTAGCTCTGATTTCAGCCAGACGGAGAGAGAAAGAGAGAAAGAGAGAGCCGTAGGACTTATAGATTGCCCCGACTCTGGCCCAAGACATATGGCATTCCTTGCGTGGCACTTTCGAGTGTGAGTTTGCAGTCAACTTGCGCAGTTTCAATGCATTTTACAGAATGCAATTAAAATAATTGAAGAGTTTCATTTTAAATATATTTTTAATTGGGAATAAAAAATAAAATAAATAATATATTTATAAATTTAAATTATAATTTAATTAACATTTTCAATATAAACTAAAAATTTTCTGTTTTATCTTTGCATTAATTTTTCAATGCATTTTATAGAAACAAATTAAAATAATTGTAGGGTTTCATTTTAAGTATATTTTGTTGGGAATAAAAATAAATAAATAATATATTTTTTATCAAATATTATTATAACAAATTGAATTTACTAATTTAAATTATAATTTAATTAACATTTTCAATACAATCTTTAAATTTTCTGTTTTCATTTAGCATTGAAGTTATTCACTAGTTTCCTTTTAAATTAATTAAAAAATATATTACAAAATTAATTCATAAATAATATTAAAGTAAATTTATTTAGTTACTAAACAAATTTCCTATACAAACACTTTAAATTTGCATTTTTAAAGCTGCAAATGCGTAAAATTCCTTGCAACATTGAAACAAAAATCGACGAGCCACACTGAAAAAAGGGCGAAAAAAGTCGACATGCACTTTTATCAGAGGGTAATAATTCATTACACACACACTTTTTTTTTGCGCCGCCTCTCTTCCCGTCTGGCCCCTTCCTTATCCTACCACCCTCCTCCCCGGTGCTGTTATTTTACGCCTTAAACCATCAGCAGCGATGTCGGACAGAGCTGAAGCATCGGATGTGCTGCATTTACCGCATTCGACATGACCCTGCCCCATGCCCAGGTCTGTTTCCATTCCCGATCCACACACGGCTCTTGTTCCGCTCGGACTCCCTCCCTCCTCCCCTGGCGATCCCATTGCTGTTGCCCTTATCCTGTTTTCCGTGTGCACTTAACTTGCTGAGGGGGAGGAGGAGCAGAGAAGGGGAACGAGTATGGTCAGTTGATTGTTTCTTGTAGCTTGCGTGCTGGCGAGACAGAGACAGCGAGAGAGAGCGGGCAAAGAGATGTGTTCATCATGGAGAGACTGGCAGCTTTTAACGGTTCCAGAGGTAACTGTTTCTGATAAGGCGCTCGTTTTGTTGGCCCGGCCTGGCACGCACCTAGAACCAGGCAGGATTGGGGGCTGGTGTTGCCAGGGATAAGCCAGTGTGGTTGGCCAGAGCTCAATTAACTAATTGTACACAAAGGACTGCAATCAAGTTACGAATACGAATACGAATACGAGTGTGAGTTCCAGAACGGGTATTCATTAATTGCAGCACAGTTAACGGAAAAAGGCGGCGCAAAAAGGGGTTGGGTCGACATCATCATGTCGCTTGATGGATAAGATTTCAGCCGAGGCGGGTAGAAAAAGCAGCAGGACCAGAGCGAGAGGCACAGCAAAGAGCGAAAGGGAGAGAGGGAGAAAGGGAGAGAGCGAGAGCGCCATAAATCAATGTAACTGTCAACGTCATCGGCATCAGCAGAGCGTCAATATTAGCAGCAGCAGCAGCGAAGCGACGTCAGGGCCGAGGACGACGAACAACCCCCGAAGTATGCAGCAGTAATCAGAGCTCTCGCCTAGCCACGCCCATTAACTCATGCGCCCATGACGGCGCTGCGAGCGAGCTCAAATGTTTAGTTTGGGTTTCATTTTGCATAGGCAACACTTTTTCCCAGCGATGACGTCAGCAAACGGCAACAAATAACTAAATTGTTTCAAAGTGTCAACTAATACACACACATATACACATAAGTGAGCCTGTATATATGTATATGTGTGTGTGTGGCGGTTTCCTCGCTGCCAGACTACAGGATATTACATGCCGCCTGCAAGGGAAATTAGATCTAACAAACAGACGACAACAACTCCAATCCGGACTTAGAGTCTGAGAGAGATTCAACCACACAGACACACATACACACACACATATACACATACATATATCTGGCACATACAAATGTATCTGGCAGAGAGAGAGGAGGGCGACGAAGTCAAAGTCCAAGTCCCCAAAGGCGTTTGGCGCCAGAAAATACATGTTGCACTTAATTGGAATGATTTCGTCTGTGAAATATGATTTTAGTTTACATCTCTTGAAAGGGGGTACAAGAGGGGGGCGAGAGGAAACCGTAGAATACGACTTGTTAAGCAGAAAAACATGTTGAAGGGAAAGAAAGAACTTAGTGAACTTAGTGGGAAAATGTGTGGGAAATTTTTTAATAATGAGCAAGAAATAATATTTGATTTTTGAATAAGAATAAATTAAAATAAAAAGATAAAAATATAATAGAAAAATAAGAAAAATGTTAATGACACTGAATACCATATTCATAATAATTAAATATATAAATAATAAATAAATAATAAACAATGAGCAAGAAATAATATTTGATTTTTGAATTGGAATGAATTAAAATAAAAAATTATAAATATAAATGAACAATAAACAAGAATATTAAATTAAATATGCACTATGCAAACAATATATTCACATTCATATTTATATAATTCTTTTAATATTCATTTCTAATGAGTATTCACTTACCCGTCCCGCCTTCTAAGTGCATTTGAATGCACTCTAATTTGTTAATCGCATTCACAGCAAATTGAACTAATTCTAGTCTACTCTCCTCTCATTGCAGGTAAACACGCAAATGAAATGGGTTATGGTACCGAACACACCTGCAGTGCACCACAATGGGTATTCGTGCGAGTGCATCTGCATCTGTTGGATGCATTTGAAATGCCTTAAATGCGCATGCAGCATTCCTGGAGTCGCCTCTATCTTATTTCTGTCAACATTAAAATTGCAAACTTGACAATGCAGCACAGGCACAGCACGGCACGGGGAAGTAGAGGAGCTAACTAAGTAACCCACAGATACTCACAAGCAGTGACAGACAGCAGCAGCAGGAGGGGGAAAGGGGGGAAAGACAGGAGATGAGGGAGAGGAGGGAGAGCGAGCTCCGTTGTTAGTGCATGTATCTCAAAGTGTATTCAAGGAGATAACACAAAAGGCTAAAATGCCTTGAAGCAGGGCAACAGCGAAGGAGGGGAGGGAGAGGGGCTGCTGTCCAGCCCAGACACAGACAGAGACAGAGACGCAGACGCAGCCAGTCAGAGCCGCAGTCGAAGTCACAGTCAGAGCCAGTGAGTGGCAACAGAGATTATAAATTGAAATTGAGTTCATAAAACAGGAATCAGCAAAACGTTTAACATCTTTATTTCTGCGAAATGGCAGCCTGGACTAGGCACAAGCAGGAGAGAAGAAGATAGAGAGAGAGACGGGAGTGAGGAAGAAGGAGAGTGAGGCGAGCAAGTTCAAGCTCACCGTGCAACCGCAAGAGTCAGCATCTGTGGCAGCCAAGGTGCGAGTTCGAATGCAATCAAACAAGCGCAAGTCAATTGCACACACTGTACGCTGCTTGTTGTTGTTCTTGTTGTTGCTGCCTCTCGTTGCTGCCACATGCAGCAGGCAACCAAACAGCCAGGCAGGCAGGCAACTAGCCCAACACAGCTCGGCAAATAGACAGACAGATGTGCGCGAGCTGCGAGCTGCCATGTACAGGCACAGTGGGGCAAATACACCAAATATGCTTAGTTTCTCTGTATATCTGCTCTTGCTACATTGCTTGCCACACATGCCACTGAGCACAGTATGTGGAATGTGCACGCGTTGAATTTCTTGTAGACGTGCGATAAAAATTTGCGACATTGCAACAGTTTGGCGAACGTGCGACTCCGACTCCGCCTGCAACCTGCAAGCTGCCAGCTGCCTCCCCCTCCTACCTCTGTTTCCCTCCCTCTCACTGAAGTCTCTGCTCTGCTGCCAAGAGCTCTTAGCATAAGCCGCAGCGCACAAAAGCAGATGACACGCCGATACTGTTAATCTGCGTGAATAAAAATGTAAATGAATTGAAGATTGCGCCGCCATCGAAGTCGACGTTGCAGACGGAGTCAAGTCTGGAGTTGCAGCATTATGAGCTATGGCCGTGCCGGGCCACTTAGGTGCCTACAAAACTGCCGGCACAAGTGACAAGCGAGATTAGCCTTGGCGCGGGACAACGTTTAATAAGCTCCGACATGGAGCTCAGCTCAAGGCAACTTCGAGGCACCTTCGCAGGCCAAAGATGATGCTCAGTCGAAGCTGACTTTGCTGCGCTTAACACGAATGCTGATTGAGGCGGGCTGTGTGTGTGTCTCTGTATTGGTGCCTGGTGTGGACAAGTTTAGCAGCAAATGATGGGCCGCTGGAGTCACTGTGTCCGCGTATGCTCACTATGCTGGCAGGCTGTGAAAGCTAACGGGCAAGTTGCTGTTGTTAGAGTGATTATTATGGTTGTAGTTGTTGTTGTTGTAGTTGTTGTTGTAGTTGTTATTTTTCAAGATGTTGCTGCAAACAAGTTTCAAGTGCAAGTGCATCACACG
The DNA here is from genome assembly GCA_018151435.1 of Zaprionus africanus. NCBI lineage: Eukaryota > Metazoa > Arthropoda > Insecta > Diptera > Drosophilidae > Zaprionus > Zaprionus africanus. The sequence goes on along the minus strand of JAECXB010002309.1, from coordinate 9,405,706 downwards.
TAAGCCAAAAAAAATACAGTCTGAGGCGTCTCTAGGGGGAAATACTAAACTGAAACTTGCCAAAAAACACGCAAGAAAAACTAAACTGCGTCACTGCCTGCTCCATGATTGCCTTCGCCTTCGCCTTGGCGCAAAGTGTTTGTCGATAAACCCCAGCAAATGTGGGCGGAGGGCAGGGGCTACTACGGCATATAATAAAAATTAAATCGCGCAAAATAAAAACGTTCAACTGGCGACGCGGAGGCACGAAAGCAAAGACGACAACAAAATGAAGACGAGGCCAAGCCAAAGACTGCAAGAGAAGGAGAAGAAGGGGCAACACGAAAACAGAATCGAGTCACGAACATTGAAATATGTGTGTCCACAGCTGATGAGGAGGACATGGACATGGCGCGCTGGCAGACACCGAACCGACACCGGCTGATAAATGCGTGGAAAATGCAACAGCTGCCAGAGCTGGATAACAGCAGGCACTTTCAGCCAGCCAGCAAGCAGGAGAAGGCAACGGAAAGAGAAGAGGAGAGGAGAGGAAGGGAGTGCGGAGCGAGCCGCGATGCGCTGTTGGTAAACAAATCATTTGAAAGGATTTTCACACACAATCTATCTTCGTTGCCTTCGCTGGCCTGACTTGGCCAGTCGAGGCTGCTGCCGAACGGCGGCTCAAGAAATTTGTCAGTGCAGTGCGCGCTGCGGGAAATGCGAGCAGAAAGGGCAGGGAACTGGGAACCTGTTTGCATGCAGCGCGCATCCTTTGTGGCACACACAGCGAAAGTGTCAAGCGGCAGCAGGACAATGGGCAAGTGTACAATTGCAAATGTGCAAATGTACAATGGGCGTGCGGATTAGGCCCGAAAAGAGAAAGTTGTGCATTGTGCATTGCCAAAACATTGGACCTCCCCGACTTATGTAATCGAACGAAACGGGATTAGTTGCAGTTACACTTGAAAGGCACAGCAAGGACACAGGCACACACTCTCACGCACACACACACACACACACTCTCACGCACACTGACTGCATTTGCATGTGCCGGGATTAGGCCCGAGCATCGATGCAGGCACTCAAGGAACGCATAATATTATGCAATTCTCTTGTCCTTCGGCCTCTCAAGGCCGTCGGAAAGTGCAAGCCTGACGGCCTGTGCCTGCGGTTGGCCAAGTGTAGCAAGGTCAACAAGGTCGCCTCAGTTTGCCATGGCCTGGAGCCATAAAACTCTAGTTCTACTTAATATTCCGATAATTAGTTTTATGGCTCGATGCGACGCTGTGACAAATGCAAAATGCATTCTCTTTGTTATGCAATATCTAGGAATGTATAGAGATTGCTCATTTGTGCAGCATGTGTCGGGTAGTTAAGTGCAGTTCTAATGCAAAAATGCTGGGTAAATTCACTAATGATAAATATGTATTTCATATGCTGCAATTATAGTTAGCCTTGAGGTTTTTAATGAGAGCAAAACATTATGTAAGATTTTTCTGTGCAGGCAATAGAAAAGGACAGGGGCGTAGCTAGGCTTGTGCAGAATGTGCGCTGTACAAGGGCCTCCGCCTGCTAAGGGCCACTAAGAATTTCTATGGTGTGTGGGGTCTGCTACTCCTTCTGGGTATAATCACTACAAAGTATTTATTCATATATATATTTATTTAAAGTCAGCTATGGTCAGTCGACTGTTTAAATTAAAACAATTAATTAAACATAAAATATGAATTAATTAATGGTAAAAACTTAAATAGGAAAGAAAGAATTTAATTAGAATTTATTACATTCAAACTGTTTGCGGAGGATTGGGGAAATCCAGAAAACTCCAAACAAATCAGAAGTACAATGCGAAAAAAATGATTGAATGGATTAGAAATATAATTAATCAAAAATGGCTTGATATACAAAGATTTTTTGACTTAATATTGACTTAATATTTTTTTAAATTAACAGCAAGTTAATTACAACAGGGAAAGTTTTTTACAAGGGCTCCCGCGACAGTCGCTACGGCCCTGGAAATATACGTAATATTTGGAAATTTACACAAAATATTCAATAGAATTTATAGACAAATTTCACTCTTAAATTCCTTCAATATTCCAGTGTTCCAAGTTGTCTTTCTCCACTTACTTTGCTGTCCTAAATTGTCTCGAAATTGGCACTTTGCTATTATTAAATAAATTCCCGTTGCCGTTCTGGAATCTCGCAGGAATCTCGCTTGACTGTTTGGGGCACAGAGCTAACTATTGTTAATTTTAAAGTTCCGAGGGTTGTCGCGCCTTCTGCATAGCCGCATTTGCTTTTGTAATTTACACAAAATTAAATTCAAAATGTCCTCGAGAGGGGGTATAAAGGGAGGGGGGTGTGGTGTGCTGGGCAAGGACTTTCGACAGGCAACAATGAAATGAAAAAATTCCAGTGCAACGTTTGAAGTTTATTGGCCATAAATAAGAGATCGCTTGCCTCGGCCTGGCATGGCACGAAGGACGTGGCAGAAGGGGAACAGAAGGGAGGGAGGGGGCGAGCTCAACGGGCGACAGTCGATTGACAATTTGATTAAAAAACGAGGCGGCAAATGAAATGCATAAAACAAGGAACACTCGATGGGATAAACGGGATGCACGGTGCATTAAAGTGAAAGTGTGTGTGCTGTGGCATGCAACCACAGCAACAGCAGCAACTACAACACGAACAACAGCAACAACAAATTGTCAGCCATCCGCTCTGAGTAATTGTTGCTAATGAAAACGAGGACTCAGGATCAAGCTGGGAGCAGGAACAGGAGGAGCAGCAGCAACGCATTTAAGTGGCTAATTTCGCTGTGGCCAATTGTCAGCGCAGCGCACAGGAATGCGCACTATGCCGAGCAGGTGAAGGGTAAGGGGGGAATGAAAGGGGGGCAGGGACACACACTGACAAATGAAATTGCAGGCAATGCACAAAATGCAAATGAAATGTGCAATCACCCAGGGATGCAGCACAATACAAAATGTGTGAACATCCTGCCGCAGTCCTTCCCCCTCTCTTTCTCCCACTGCCCCTCCCTTGTGCGTTACATGAGTGAAATGTCCTGCGGGCCGTGTCCGTGTCCGTTGTGCCCCCTGTCTGCCATGTGGCATGTGCGACTGCTTTACAAATTTCGCATTTATTGCCAGTGACAAAATATGATACGAAAATTAATATTATTGATTAAATAATTGAAATTGGCGTGCCTGCGACGCACAATAATTTATTGCTCTGCCCAGTCCCACAACATTCAACAACAACAAAAACGACGACGACGAATGTCAAATGCCATTTGTAATGCATTTGCATGTGTTTCTGCATGTGCTTCTCTCCCCCTCCCCCGTGTGTGTGTTTGAATGTGTGCTGAATGAATGCGTTGACATTTTGAGCTCTTGTCAGTGCGAGAAAGCTTGCCACTGCACTGAAATTAATTTGAAAGCATTTATCTTTTATTTAGCGCTGAACTAAAAAATGTTTAAAGCTTGAAAAATATAGTTAAACTGGCAGTGAAAAGAGATAAGTTGAATGGCGAATGGATTGAAGTAGGAGACGAATGATTTGAAGCACAATATTTATGTGGAAATGTAGACAAGGCTCTAAAAAATGTTTTTACTTTTTATACCCTTCGATCATTGAAAATAGTCAAAAAAGGATATACTAACTTTGTGCAAATGTATGTAACAGGCAGAAGGAGGCGTGGGAGACCCCACAAAGTGAATATATTCTTGCTCAGGATCACTAGCCGAGTCGATTTTGCCATTTCTGTCTATCTGTCCGGATGTCCGGCTGTCCAGATGAACACACAGATCTCAGCTATTATAAAAGCTAGAGACACCAAATTTGGCATGAAGGTTTCCGTGTACCCGGCGCAGATGAAGTTCATTTCAAATGTTGGGTGCCACGCCCACCGCCCCCGCAAATCAATAATTTAATCTTTTGAGCTGATTTGTGAGCGACGAAAATGCGAGCGTGTAGCGCACTCTGTTGTTCTTCTCTTCTTTTCTATGCATCTGTTGTTCTTCTATTGTTTTATTGCTGACGATCCTTAAGAATCTTTGGAATCTTTTTCTTTCATTCCCTTTTATATAAAATATTGCTTTAATACCTCTCTCTCCCCTTATCTCCCTCTCCAGTCTCCATTCTCTCTGCTACCTTCTCAGCAACTTAGATCCAATTTAAGCCCAAGTTGTGGCTGCTGATCAGTCACTTCTAAATCCAAATTATGTTGTAAATTCATAACATTCTATGCTAAGCCTTTCCTGCTTTATATAAACTGTAATCAAGACCTTCAAAACTGTCCAGTTGCTCCAGCCTTGCGCTGCTTTAAGCATCTCACTCCACGCTGTCACACAAAGCCATTGTCACTGTGTCTCCCCCTGCGACGTTGCCGACGTTTGCCTTCAGTTTTAATAAAATATTTCATAATTCCTGCGCAGTTTTGCTATTGACACTTTCTGATGGCATCCTTCGCATACTGCGCATCCTTCGCATCCTCCCGCTGTGCCGGCAGACGCGCGTAGGTGAAAGTTCTGCCGGATGGCGTGTGCTATGCACAACAGCAGCACCACCAGCAGCAGCCAGAGCACCCTCCCTGCTGACGGGCGAACCCATCAACAACGCCAACAGCAGACGCTCTCGCTGTAGGGTCGCAGGAGGGGGAAGTGCGAAGGGAACGGGGAAAGCGGGTGGCCCCGGTGGTTGAATTGATTTCAGCGTTGATGGCGTTGACACAAAAAGCTTTTACAGCGCCCTCTGCGGTCGCGTACCGTTGACCACCTACGGCGCATCCGCATCCTGTGGCTGCCACTGGTGCTGCTCCTGCTCCTGCTCCTGCTGCTGCTGCTCCTGCTCCTGCTGCTGCTGTTGTTTTCGCAGTGCCGGGGAAAGCTGCTCGAATGATTTACATACAAAGTGAACATGGTTGGGCCTGAGGCAGCGCATGAGGCATCGGTTTGAGTGTGTGTGCATTCTGCCGATGCCGCTGCTGCCGCTGCCGTTGCTGGTACTGGCTGCTGCTGCCTCTGCTTTTTCTCTGCCGTCCTGGCAGGAAGTCCTGCGGCGGCCAGCAGCTCCAAGGGGCGGAAATTAAAGTTGTGACACGTTTAACCAAAGCGATCCTTGGACTGGGAACCCCAACGATTTTTGGTAATTCCTTCAATTTTTCTCTCGCCTCCATGCAAAGTGTTAAAGCTTTCATTTTGCTTATTTTTCCATCGTTGCTCTTGTTGTTGTTGTTGTTTGCCACTCAGCGAAATTGCAACCAACGCTGGTTGTTGTTGTTGCTACCTTTCGGTTGAGCGCACAAAGGATGCGGCTGCTCCTGGTCCCGGTCCTGTGCTGTTGTTCTTGCCCTCCAGCTGCGTCCGAATTCCCTTTTTAACCAGCCGCCAGTTGCCAGTCGCCGCTTGACGATTCGTTGGCCCTGCCTCCCTCCAGATGCCTCCACCGCCCTTGTCCAGTTGATTTGGCCTCGAAACCATTTACGCCTCTGTGTCTCTCTCTCTCTCTCTGAGCTCCGTCTGCGGCACAGCATGATTCTTCTGCATGTCAAAAAATAAACGCCCGAGTCTGCCCGAGTCCAATGCAGACGACGCTTGATTATTACTTTACTCTCTGCCTTGCCCCGCATTCTCATCGAGATTTCGGCAATGGCAGATTTCAGTTCCCCAGCTGAAATGAAGAAAAGACTTCTATATAAGAGAAGAGAGTCAACTTTACTTCACTTCATTGCTTCATCGACTTGAAATTCCTGCCTAATTTCAAACGCTTTTTAATGATGTAGAGCTGCCCAAATCAGTTTCTTATTGCTTTTCAATTAGCCGTAACATAATTAAAACTTCGTTTTATGCCCTGCCCCGCCCTGACCTAAGCCAAGCTCGTAAAACTCTGCCCCGGAACGAGCGGATAAAGAACAAAAGGCGTTAAATAATTATTCACTTTTCCAGTTGGCACACTTTGCCATATTCCGCTTAGCCTAGCAGCTTGGTTCGCGTACTTCTCATAAATATGTCCCATAAAACCAACACTCGCATGAGAGCAAGAGCCAAAAAAAGAGAGAGTGAAAGGAGCACAGAATCACGGGCAGAGAGAGAGGGAGAGAGAGCGAACGAGAGATAAACGTCGACAGAACGATTTGTATCTAATTTTATGAGGTCATAAAAAGCAATCATTTCGCCATTTGCCACAAGCCTCGGCTCCCCGCTCTCTGCCCCGCCCCGGCCCAGTCGAGACCGCAGCTGGCGGCCATGCCCGTAAAATGTGGCCCAGCCCAGAACAGACTGGGACTGAGACTGTGACTGAGACTCGCTTCGGGGCAGATCTGGTTGGGCTGTTGAAAAGGTTCTAATGCGGCAGTTAAATGGATTTTATGAGGCCTCAGCTCGGTTAAGTGAATTACATGAATTGGCTGCCGATTGTCTTTTAATTGCTGTCTTGGACGGAAGTCTGGTCAGCTTTTCATTTCCGCAGCAGGTCAGTGGCGAGCGATCAAAGTGCTCTGCAGATAAGCGTGTCACATAATTAATTGAGAATACAATGAGAATTTTTAACTAATTAGCACACAAAAAAACAGAAAAACAAAAGCAGCGAAAGAGAACAGAAAGCAAGCCCGATGGCGGGGGAGGAAGCACAACTTGGCGGTTCAACTGAGCAGAGAGAGCCTAGAGCTGGCAGCGTGACGTGGCACGAAGCTGTAGACATAAAAAGGAAGTTTATAGCCTGCAGTTCATGTCGTGTCACGGCACGCGGACATCGCTAGATGCCTAAACAGAGAGCCCAGCGTGTCGTGGCACGAGGGAGAAGATATTGCAAAGAAGTCTACACCTTGCGATTGCAGTTCGTGTCGTGTCACGGGGCACGCGGCCACCACTAACTGGCCGTCGCTGCGACTTTCCGTCTGGGGGGTCACTGGGAACGTGCACGAAATAAAAATGCGCAGTAAAATTAAATTTAATGAGTTCATAAAGCAATAAACACTGCCCGATCGGAGTCGGAGTTGGAGTTGGAGTTGAAGTCGAAGTCGCATTCGGAGCGCGATCCGCTGGCAAAGCCAAAAAGATTTCAAGGTTCTGTGCGCACAAATGCCGGCAAAGGGCAGACATGGGTTAAGAGCAGCAGCAGCAGCGACAGAATTTTCATCTGAAATCAATTTGGATAATTATTAAAAATTAGATACATGTGTTTCGGCGCCAACTTGGGCTGCAGCTGGAGTGCGGGTTAGGCGGCAAGTTTGGTGAATGAAAACGTCGTGCTGCAGCCGCGCCAGATGCCGTGGCACCTTCGCACAAGGGGCCCCGAGACCTGAGGCAATTTCGGGTATCCGGATGCAGACTCCTCCTCGGGTCCAGCTACTCAATTTGGGCCCATAAATCAATCGATGCGTCGCCCGCGTTTCCACAAAACTTTAACTAAAACACACATATACTCTTATTTATTTATGTGTGTCTGTGTGTGTGCTTTTGGTATTATGTTTTAGTTTTCGAAAAGTCAAAAATATAATCACATAAACTGTTGCAAAACACTTACGAGTTTTCCCATGCTTTCGCTTTTTGCCTTTGAGTCTCCCCGTGTGACACTTGCGAGTGCTAAAGCTGTCAAGTCGCCTGTCTTGTCATAATTAAAATGGAAAATTCTCTAACAAATTTCCCTGCCCATAAATAATTGTCGTTCCTCGCAGTCTGAAATCCATTTGGCAGAAGGCGTTGACGGTTGATTTGGCCAACAAACGAAAGTACATAAATTTCGAAGCTTCACTTTCGCCATAAGAAAAGAGCACAGCCTGACAAATAATATCTTTGTCTAATTTATGCAGCCATTTTAAAATTCTTATATTTCTTTCTTTCTTAATTTATATATTATTCTGGGACAATTTTAGCATTTCTAAGTTAATACGCATTGACAGGCGAATGTGTCGCGCAAGGCGGGCGTGAGTACTGAGAAAAGTACTAGGAAGAATTTATTTATTTTTGTATGATATCATTAGGTATTGTTTATTTTGTTAAAAATAGAATATATTGTTGGCAATGTTCTTATACTGAGTGAAGGAAACGCGCTCATACAAACATTTAACTCCAAAATCTTCAAAATAATAGAAACCTTACTGTTAATAACATAATTTGAGTGGAAAAATCGAATTATATACAACTATATATACAAATAATAAATTTTGGTATTGTTAATTGTGTTTAATACAGATTACACAGTTAACAAAATTAATATAGTATTTGAAAAAATAGCTTTCATATAAATAATTAATTAATCTCCGAAATAAGGAACATTACTACCTCTTCAAGCTTCCCTGCTAAGTTCAACATTTACTAAAATAGTAAAACTGTCTTAAAAACAATTATATTTTTAAATATTATTCTGAAGTATTGCAAATTGCATTCAATACAGTTCATACAGTCAAAAATATGCATATATTATCAAAGTTAAATGCGTTCAAACAAACTTTTAACTCCAAAAATCTTCAATATATTACATTTTAAAGCCTTTTATGTCTCCCTACTATGTTCAAAATATACCAATGTATTAAAACCTACTTAGAAGCTCCCATCTTTTTAAATAATATCGTAAAGTATATTAAATTGCAGCTAATAAAGTTTATACAGTTTACAATATCCATAAAGTATTCAAGGGACACGCGCTCATACAAACATTTTTTTCCAAAACTCCTAAATAAGGAATATATCAACAACTCTTATGCTACCCTACTATGTGTAACATATACTCGAGTACTAAGACCGTCTCAAACTTCCCTGCTTTATTCTGTTCTCTCCCCTTCAAATCTTACAAACTCAAAGTTAAGAATGCACTGCAAAGAACTGTGCCAGGAATTCCAACACGCAGTGGACAAGCCTCCAGTGCCCAGTACCGGGAATTGTAGTACACATTTGAGTAATGATCAAGTAATTTCTCATTGCTCCTTTCTGAATTATGAATGGTTTGTGTAATTAGTGCAAGTCGCGCTACAAGATGCTTATCGCCGCCGACAATAAAACTCGATTTGAAGCCGAATGACTGAAGTATACCGAAGTGTGTGCCCCCTTATTGTTGCCCCTTGTTGTTGTTGTTGTTTATTTTAATTACGAATATATTTTTAAATGCTAACATGGCAAACAAAATGGAAATGAGAAATGCTTGCACGCACATGTCATGTCAACTAGAAACGCATAAAATTTTTTTTATTTTTTTGTTTCTTTTTTTTATGCGAAACACGCAAATCCAACAACAAAGAAATCAACACGAGCCGAGCCAAAAACAAAAAAAATTGAACACACAAGCTGGCCAAAAATAATGGGGAGAATATTATTTATAAAGCGAAGCGAGGGAAGAGAACACAAGTTTTAAGCGCCGGTAGATCGAAAGTCTCAGTGCAAGTGATTGCCGGCTATTATTATGGAATAGACGTAGTAGGGACGAGTGAGGATTGGGACTGACCTGGACTGACTCTAGACTGGTCGCAAATCTCAGCACTAACCCCCAAATCAGAGAGCCGAAAAAGCCAGCGCTCGACTTGAATGAAAGGTGCAATTTTAATGATTTATCGCCGTTATTATTATAAAAGCCGCAAAGCGGGAGTGAAGGAGAGGAGGGAGAGAAAGAAAGAGAGAGAGAGAGAGAGCGAGTGAGAAAGAGAGGAGGAGAGCCAGCAAAGGGAAAGCAAAGAATTTCACAGCGTTAAATTATTCAAAAACGAAATGTGTAGTAGAATCGCGGCTTCGAGACTGAGACTGCGACGCCATCGTCGCCGTCGTCATAAGGTGGCCTGGTAGTCTGTAATTTTCTACGCCTAATGCTGTCCCGCTCTGGCACACAGCCAAGGCACAGCCTGCGGTGCCGTGTAGAACGGCGAGCAGGTGAAGGGCAGAAACAAAGGAAATTAAAATCCAACTGGAAGTGGAAGATGGCGAGCCAAAACATTAACATATGCAGCAGTTCACACGATATATTCACCCACACGCACTCACACACAGACAGGCACACACTCACTTCCACACACACTCATACTCTCACACACACTTACACTCACTCTGACAGGTGCCAAGACATTGAACATCGACTGGCAAGCCGCACAGGGATAAGAATCTGCCCACGATCGCCTTTAATCAATGAGCGCTTAAAGTAACTGTAATTGCGGCGAGTCTATCGATAATTTAGCCACAATTTGCGCCTTGTTGTTATCGCAATTTACCCACTGTCTCCCCCCCTCCGTCTACCCTTTAAATACTCGCCTAACGCAGTCGGGTCGATAAGCCAATTAAGTTGCAGTTGGCCAGCGATCAAAACTGACCAGTTAAGCCCCGCTCGGCCCCCTACATGCCACGCCCCTGCCACGACAGCAACAGCGACTGGCAACTGGCAACGGCAACTTCAAATTGCAACGCCGGTGGTGCTGCCAAACGAGAAAACAACTCGAACGGCATCGATTCACAATGGTGAACAGTGGTTCAGGGAGTGGGAAAAGGAAATCAAATTCGATGGGGAAACAGACTTGATTTAGCTGGGAATCAACTAAGATATAGAGTGATATAGCTAGGAGTGTATTATATACATGCATAGCTAACTTCTTGCTTAACTAAATAAGTTTACATAATCACAAGCTCTGGCCCACTTTGCCTGCTCGCCATTAGATGGATGCATGACGCATGACGGAGACTGGCCAGCAGCAACACTAACTAACACACACGCACACACACACAGGCAGCGCATTTGACTGACAAGCAGTGTGTGCGTGAATATGCTAATGTGTGTGTGTGTGAGTGTGTGTGCGTGTGTGAGTCGCCACGTTGGGCCAGTTCGGACAGGTTGAGACACACGCGTAAAAACTACCACAGATTGCAGGAGCAGAGGCAGAAGAAGGACCAGGAGCAGGAGCCAAGAGGCAGCAGGCAGGCTTAGCGGGGGCGCTGCGTACACCAGACGGACTCCAAGTCACAGCCAGAGCTGTAGGCCGCTAATCGCTTCAGCTGCACCCCAGGGCAGGCAGCCAAGCCGAGCCGAGTGAGCTGACCAACTGCACAGATCATAGACGGCAGATAGCAGCACAAGCTGTGAACCAGGAGGAGTAGGTGGCGGCAGAGCCTGAGAGAAAGGGGAGCGGGGCAGGGGCAGCAAAAGGAGCTAACATGCATCCGTCCATCCGTTGGCCAGTTGTCCATCCGGCTGGCTGGCTGGCTGGCAGGCTGGCAACGTGGCCACGTTCGGCCAATTCCAGGCAATTCTGCAGTCAAAGCGTTCGTATTTTGATTGATTTTAAATGATTATGGTTGACATTGATTTATGTGCGCCTCATGCATATATTGGGCCACAACATGGCAATGGCGCGAGCTCTCGAGGAGTCGCAGATGGACACGTTCAGACACAGAGAGAGAGAGAGAGAGAGACAGAGATGGAGACGCAGTCGAAGGCAGCATGTGAAAGGTGGCCGAGGCCGGCTCAACTGATTCGCACGCATCCGAGACGAGCCGAGACTGGAGTGGACAACATCGATACCGATTTGGCTTAGAAGGAAGCCTTAGATGGACGCTAAGCTGGGCCAGCTTGGCCCGCTTGGACAGCCGGGGGGACTATTCAAAGCACGTTCCTGACCTAATATAAGTAAAAACGCCCACAAAATTACCACAAGCTGCGAACTTTTTCTCCTTTTCTTGATTATGGGTTTTATATGTGCCACATGTGTGTGTGCAACTGTGTGTGTGTGCGACTGTGTGTGTGTGTGTGTGGGTCATCTTACTGCAGACAGGCTGCTTTCTTTGGGTTTATTTGCCTTTTTTGTTTGGAATTTTTGGCAATCGCTTTGGCAGCTTTGCGCCCTCGTTTCAGTTTGCCTTTTCGATTTGATTTTAATGAATCGATTTGAACTGTGCGCTCATAAGTTCCGGGAAGCGTTCTAAATTGGATAAACATGTTAGAAAGTCAGGGCAGGCAAGTAAGCGAAGGAGAAGGAGAATGAAAGCCAAACATGTAATAGAAGAGCACAGATATCAATGAAGTGGCAAAGGTTCAAAATGAGCAATGAAGTTCCAGAGAGCATTAAAATGTATTTGACTGTTTAATTTTATACCTAGAAAGAGACACATTTTAAAGGAATATATAAGATATTATATATATATTAATGCAACAACTTACAATCATAATTGACATTTACCTTACCCCAATCAGACAGCTTTATCAGCCTTACAAGCTGCAGCGTTTTTTCCCGCTGATGCTTTGCCCTGTGGTTCCCATGACTCACTCGGCTCGCTATCCACATGGTCCATGGTCTGTTGAAAGTAACAGAAAATCGCAGCAAACCTTGCTCCGATTGAGTCTTGAGCATTGCGTCATTTTTATGTCAGCGTCGTGTCACAATCAAATCAAATCGAATTCGCAATCGAGTATCGCAAAATCGCGAAAAACTGTAACAACTTCATCGGCGAGAGATAAATTTGACTCGAAGGTGCGTGGCTTACAGAGCACAAATGTCATAAGCAGCGGACAATGGAGGAGCAAAAAGCCGACAAGAGCGCAACAGGTTACCAAAGCGAAACCCAAACAAAGCCGAACCAGACCAGGCCGAAGCCAGGACGGGGGAGGCACAGTGCGTTGCATAGATGACGGGGATGGAGTGGGGAAACAGGGAGAAGGGGAGAGGGGGTTCGAGAACTACTTGCGTACACACATATATCATAAATACGCATAACTCGTGCGCAAAAACGTCGGACGAATAAGGCAAAAAATGCCACGCAACAATGCGCAATGTGCGCGCAAAAAGCAAAAGCCGAAAGCGAAAAGCTGCATTAAATTCATTAGCCAGGCCCAGACGGAGCTCGAGACGGAGTCCGCGTTCAAGTCAGACTCTTAAGGTGTTCCCCACTGTCCACAGCGAGTACTCGCACTGGCACTCGCTCTGGCACTCAGTGAGCGACACACGCTGCCACGAACGACAATGATGTCAGGCACACGAACATGCATCAACATCAGTGCGAGTGCGAGGCAGAGGGAAAGGGAGGGTGGAGAGGGGAAGGAGGGGGAACAATGGGTAACCTGGGAGCAATTGCGCTGCGCTGGCGGTGGCGGTGGCCAGGCATTTGGATCAGCGATTGAGTTATAACCCTCGGTCGCCGCGACTGTCGCCGCACAATTGTCCAGCCGATCGTGCCACATGCGACATGCGACATTGTTGTAAGCGCAACAACACACAGATCGGATCAGCACTGCGCCGCGTTCTCAGCACCAATTCCGAGACTGCGAGTCCAATTCCGATTCCACCTGATGAAGATGTCGAGATCAATGATCGCGGCGAGTTCATAAATTTGTTTTATGAAGTGCGAGCGACATTTGTAACGAATGTGCTCGCAACGATGCCTGATTACAGGCACGTATTCGTTTTGTATTCGTAATTGTATTCATTGTGTTTAGCACAAGCAGACTGCAGAAGGTGCCAACTGAAAGATACTCTGTAATAACAGAATGAAACTTTAATATTATTGCGACTAAGTTAGGATTTTTTCCATATTCATTCTTAAATTCTGGAGTATTTGTCTCCCTTTAAACAACTTGCATCATCAGCGTATGGCAACAGATTTTCAATTGCTACAAGGATGAGGAAAGCAACAACAAGCTGCGTTGTGAGTTGCGGGGAAAAACCTGGCGAAAATAAACTGAAAAGTCGACAAAAATGTTGCCATTAACTTTTCGCCAGAAATCGAAATCGAAACTGTTTGCCAACATTTTTGTGCACTTTTCGCTTGTTTATTCGGCGAGACGGCGACAACTTTGCCACCTACCCCTCTCTCTCCATCCCCCTGCCTTGTCTCTGCTCCGACTCTTTCGAATGCCGGACCTGCTGGCAACGGAAGCGGCCCACGCCACCCCCTCTGCCATCGCTCCGCGTCTCGTCGCTCTCCGAGTGAAAATAATCGAATTACTTTCAACAGAATAATTTCTAATTGAAAAATATTGTAACTCATGTATGAGGAAGCGGGCCGAGTGTCCAGAGACAAGAGGGAGTTGCGCACAAATCCAGTGCACCCAGGGCGGGATTTGGTGGCACTGTTTGGGGTTGAGGTTTGAATTGAAAAACAACTTGCTAACTGAAGTTTTCTGCTCTTCTTTTTCAGGTATGGCTACAAAATGAATTGCAGTTTACGCTTTACAATTAAAACAATAATGTAAGTAAGGATTAGCAGCTTAAACAAATAACTTTAAGCTCCATACAAGTTAAGCTTATACAAGACTCATTATCTCATGTCTCATCTCTCGATTCTTTCTTGCCTCAGTTTCCACAGTGCCATTGAGTAAGGTAGACTACTTATTATTAAACTCATCCCCGTCTCATCTCAAGCGTAACCAATTAAACTTTTGTAGGAAAAGACTCGAAAAAACTCGAGAAAAAACATACCCAACCCCGAAAAAAAGGCCTACAAATTATTCATGAATAATTTTTGAAATTTTTGGTGTCCGCCTGCCTGGCGCGCTCCAACGAATTTCGTTTCAACACATTTTCAAAACAAAAGAATTACCTACAAAACGCAAAACTTTAACAGACAGACAGAGGGAGAAAGAGAGAGAGAGAGAGGAGAGAAGGAGAGAGAAGGAGGTAGACTGAGGGGGAGACTGAAGCGACGCATTCGCATTTCTATTTCCATTTCCACTTCGATTTTCAGTGCGTGCGCTTTCGACTTGAGTGCGTCGCGAGGCAACAATTAACATTTTCCATTTTCCGGTTGCCAGGTTTTTTCCCTGTTTCCCTTTTGCCATTGTGCTTTCCATTGTTGTTGTTCTCCAAGTTCTGCTATGCTAGTTGTGCTGTCACTTTTGTCTGCTTCCTTGCAGGATATTTATGAATATTAATCCAGGTGCATGTCGCGGAAATGAAGCCAAAGTTTCCCGCTGCCGATTTGCATAAACCAACCCCCTTTACTCTCCACACCCCCAACTAGAACTAGCTCAGCATCGAGCGTTGTCGCGGCAGCCATTTTCAGCAGCTCGAGCAGCCCATTTTGAAAGCAATCAATCCGAGATCTCGCCCTGCCCCTCTTCCTCACTTGACGCACGCCATGCGCAGCCCCGAAAAAAATCTCTCGCTGTGAGTGACAGTTCGTCAGCTCGCTAGAAGCCGAAGTCTGCTGCCCCGACCACCCTAATGACAGCACACTCCAGCTCTCTCCCTCCTCTCATGTCCGAGGGTGTTTTTTGCCTGGCACGCACTGAGAAGTGTCCAGCAAGGCAGCAGCAGCTCAAGGCAGCGAATGTATCTCTATCTGAAAATGTATCTGCAACTCTGTGTCCAAAATTCTGTTCGTTTTCTCTGCCACCCTCCCATTGGAGAGTGAACAAAAAAACAACCAGAACACGTTTCTAAAATTGAAATTCTTTTCTCGAACGGAGCAACAACAACAACAATAGGAGCAGGAGCAGCGACGCTGGCGACGTGTAACTGTAATCATGCCATGTACAGTTTTTGTATCCGTCGACTGTGTGTTCGCTTAGATTGGAACATGTGCGTTGCCAACACCAGGCACAGTTCGGCACAGGACATCGACAACTGATCCCCCTCAGTCCTCTCCCCTTCCTCGCACCCATTGTCTGCCTGTGCCTACTCGCTGCGTGTCCTTTTCAGGGCCTTGTCCTTGTTGCTGCTTGGGCACAGAAAATGTCGAAATTGATATTCGTTGGAAGGAAAACATTTCAATTTTCACTTGATGTTCGAGTATGTTGCCGCTGCGGGGGCGTGGCCTACGACCCTAGCCCTGGATCGAGGCCGAGAACAATTCTATTGAAATCGTTTTGTGGTAAATGAGCTATCGAAATGTGAACAGGTGCGATAAGGTGTGATAATCCTAATTGTGGTCAATTATGGAAGTCTCTTTAGGGACTACACTCAAAAAATTAAGTGTGGTTTAAATTTGAGTCAACTTTGCTTTGGGGAAATGTTTGAAATGAATATAATAAATATAAATTGATAGGAAATATAAAAAACAATTATGTTAGTATTTAAAAAATATTTTAATTTTAATTTTACTTTTTAAATATATTACTTCTGCTGGAATATTAATTTTTTATATGTATAGAATATTCGTTTTGTATGAAATATTCTTTTTCTGTCTTCCAATATTTATTTAATATATTTGTGAGTTGTTCACAGCTCTTAACTGTCTTGCAAAATATTTTAAAAATATTTTTTATTATTTTTCCAAATTGAATTTGTTGTTTATTTATCTCATTTCAATTCCAATCCAAATCTAAACTGTCTTGCAAAATATTTAAAAGCATTTGCAAATAATTTTAAATTTTCAAATTTTTGCTTTACTTATCTAAATTCAATTCCAACCCAAAAATACAATTGAAATGTTGCAAAAATTTATGAATATTAAAATATTGTAACCACTGCCATATAAATTGCAAAACTGCATTGAAAACCCACTCGAAAACTTCCCCCAAAGTCGCTCATTTACAGTTGCAACCCATTCTGTGGCAGCAGTCGCGGTGACAGTTCACTGTGAATCTCGTTGAAAGCCATCATTCATTCGCCGCTCGAATGCAGTTCGATGCTTTTGCCACACAACAACAATTCTATTAGCGTTAATTAATATTCAGACACAAAGAGAACAACGAGAAGAACAATTGTTTGAGTGGAACCACAAAACAGGAAGCACGATGCAGGACTCAGCCACACACTGGCAACTGACTCTTTGAGGCTCACCCACGCGGCGAGGGAGGTAGCAGCAATGCCCCACAGCGCCTCGGGGTAAGCTGATGCCTGTCTGCCAGCCCTCTCCCTTCTCGCCCGTGCAGCCTCCCTCAGGCAGCTCGACTGTTGTCGTTGCCTGGTGATGATTACAATGATGGCCCTCGGTTTCCTTTTGCCTGCTGCCTGCTGCCTTTTGCCTTATTTTGGGCACTCTCGTTTGGGAGCTTTTGTTTTTGGCTGTGGCTGCGGCGAGGCCTTTTCGCTTTTTGGTTGATAATTTTTTTGTTTTGGGTTTTGTTTTTTTCGTTTTGTTTTTTGTTCTTTTTGTTGTTGCCCTTGCGTTTTGTGTTGGGTTTTCGCTCGGCTTTTGTTTCGTCATGTGTGCATTTCATTTCATTTGATTTCCTATGGCGGTGGCAGTGCGCCCATGTTTGTACTTTTGACAGGCAGTCAACCCGTCGTCATTTCATTTGTTCAGCAGCGCGCACTCAGCCATGTTCGCCCCGCGTTGCCCGCAACCCACCACCACCACCACCGCAGCGTGGCACAACCGTTAGCAGAGCTCCCTGCGCCGAGGCAGAGCAAAACGCCGTTTCCTTTCCCTTTTCAGTTTCATTTCCCGTGTGCCTGCCTGCCTGCCAGCCTGCCAGCCCGCCTGCCTGCCTGCCTGTCAGTCTAACCAAGAGCGTGTGTGAGTGCGAGTGAGAGGGCGCTAGGGGAGGCTGCTGCTGCCTGAAGAGTGCCGCGTCCGCTGGCCCGCTGTCCGGCCATTTTGATTTATGTGCGTTTCATTTCGTCGTTCAATACTCATATGCGGAATGTGGAATGTGTGCGGATATGGGAGTTTGGAATATCTTTCGCCCCTCACCAAGCACCCTTCCTACCCCCGCCCCCCTTGCTCTACCCGACCCGCATCTCAGAGTGCTGCGAGTGCGCCCATTAGCTGTGTGCATGGGAGGTTCTAATTTCGAGTCTAGTGTTTCTGGCTTGGGCCAGGACATGCGCCACGTTACGATTTCTGATTTTCGTCTTTGTCAGCTTTGTCTGGCCCACAGGGCGAAGGGGGACAGGAAGGGGAAGGGAGAACGGAGACTGAGGGCGGTTGCACAGCGCCCTCGTTTCGGTGCGTAAGTTGAAATTTCAATTCAACGGATTTGCCGGGAATTGTTTTTGATACGTGCCTTGGACATTGTCCTTTCTGCGTGCGGATGGAGTGGGAGAAGGGAGAGAACTCTCTGCTAATGACGCCCCGCGTCAATGTCATTTACCAGAAGCCAATGCCGGGCAGCAGTCAGGAGCATGGGAGTGCAATCAAGAGAATTGCCTGGCCTAATGGGTGTTAAATGTGCTCGAAACAGATGCCCAAATAAATTAAATTAGCGGAGCGAAGCACTTCAACTGGCACTAAATCGAAATCGGCAACTGTTCCGAGTTGGGTTGTAGACAAAGTTTTGGTGGAGTTACAGCAAGGCTAATAAACTTTGCTTGAAAACAGAAAATAAAATAAGGGAAAAGACGAAAATAGTAAAAGAATATTTAGGAAATTATTTCAATCTAGAAATTTCAATTAATTTAAAACAAAATAAAAATTTCAAATAAGAAGTAAAATGATCAAAGTAATATATATTTTGGGCAGCGTAAATAAAAATAGAAAATATAAACATCAAAATCCTTTTATTGCTTTCCTAGCCAGCTGCCCAGCAACAGCAGCATTAGCATCTGCAGCAGCAACAGTTGCTCTCGTCTCGACGAAGCGAATGAATTAAATAAAGTTATCAACATTCGGGTTTTTTTTTCGTTTCTGCTCTTTCCTCTTTAGTTGTTCTTGTTGTTGTTGCTGCTCACTTCATGGTGCGAGTATTCAAATAAAAAGCAGAATTTATAATTTATGGCTTCACGCAATTAGCGCTAAAATGTATGCAAAGGGATATTGAAATCACAATTCTGAATTGTAGAACACTCGGGTGAGTCGGCTGCAGGACCTTAGATCGCTGCTGCGGCGCGCATAATGAAGCCATTCGCAGTCGCCGTCGCCGGCGGCATTGCTGACCGACCAGCAGCAGCAACAACAACAGTAACAACGGCGACGGCGACGACACTCTCGATGACTTCCATGTTTCCACGCTTTTCACTTTCAATTGTAGCTCAACTTTTTACTATTTCATGAGCTCCCTCGCTGCATCTCTTTCCCTCGCATC
This sequence comes from Zaprionus africanus, assembly GCA_018151435.1. Lineage (NCBI taxonomy): Eukaryota > Metazoa > Arthropoda > Insecta > Diptera > Drosophilidae > Zaprionus > Zaprionus africanus. Next base: position 9,386,848 of record JAECXB010002309.1, on the reverse strand, counting down.
GGCTCTCTTACTCTCTCTCTCAGTCTCTCTTAACAATTGCGCCGCCAAAGCAATAAATCTTCTTGTACAGAAATAAAAAAAAATTCGTGTTTGTTGCGTGCGCTTTTGGCGACGCCAGCGTCGATACGGCAGCGGCGTCGGAATATTTGTATTTCATATGCATGGCGGTAATTTTTGTGATTATGTTGTTGTTGCTGTTGTTGTTGTTGTTGCTGCACAACTGAATTTCAAGTTCAGCCTGTTTCCCACCAAAACACAAAAAAAAAAGAAATGCGAAACACAAACAACATTCGAAAGGGTTTTCGGCTAAACAAACAGCCGGAAAGTTGGCTCGTCTACTCCCAGGCCTATTGCCATCCCCATGGCCCTCCCCTCTCGAACAAAATGGGAATATATTGTACAATATTATATATTCATGACAGCAATTATCGGCACAAAATCAAAGGCGCCATGCCACAAATTTATATTTCTATTATTTATTTACAATTTCAATATCAATTCGACTCCATTCCTGTTCCCATTCCCATATCCATTTCCATTCCCATTTCCATTCCCAATTCAATTTCAATTCACTTTGCTGGCTTATCATTTACGTTCCCAATAAGTTGGATATCATTTGTATTTATTAGCTTTTAATTTGCCCCAATGTGCGCCTAATTTATGCAGTTTTTTTCATTTTCATTTACTGTCAAATGCCTTGACTGCAATTATTTCGTTATTACTTCATTTCCCAGCCGGGGCAACATGTTGGCAACGAGCTTGCAGTGCGCAGCGCAACATGTTGGCAACAGCACACGCTGGCAACATATCAGCCAGCCAGCAGAGCTCAGCTACAATGCTGGCCATGTTACATAGAAGCAGGCGAAGTTGGTAGGGCGAATAAGTAAATTAATTTTAATTTAATATATTTAATATAAAATTAATACTTTGACTAACATGAGAGGAGAAATATATAGAAAGAGGCGGTATTGCTAGAGCGTATTAGGAACTACATATATTTGTTTTATTATATGCAGTATATTTAATTATTATTTTGTGAACAATAAGGTGTATGTGAGGATAGAGTCAAACAGAAACAGTTGTGGTTGCTAAAGTGAATAGCTTCAAGATATCTATAAGATTCAAGTGAGAATTAATTGAAAAAAGTATATTAAATTTTATACAACTCTTTATTTTTTAAACTTTACGCTGATAATTCATATGCGAAAATTAATTTTAAGCAAAAACCTCTTGGTAAACACTAATAAATAAAATAACTAATAATAAAAATAATCTATTTAGTACTCTTTAAATAAACCAAATAGTTATAAAAATATTAACGTGAATATTTGAATTAAATAAATTACAAATATTTACTTCAGGCTGTCCTTAATCTTTTTACAATAATACTCAACAACACGTTATTAATAGAAAATGTATCACAGACTGCACGCTTTGTTATTTAAAGGATAACAAAACCTTCAATTCGATTAATTCATTTCACTCTCAACCAACACAGTTGCAATACGCTATTATATTATTTACAATAATATTCAACAACACATTTACCAATATAATAAAATAAGTATAAAGTTTATCATAGACTGCCTTCTCTATTATTTAAAGTGCAACAAAAAGTATAACGATTACTTCATTATACTCTCAGTGAACAAAGTTGCACTCCGCTTCTATGCACACGTCCTGCACTGTGCCGTGAGTTGTGTTGCCGAAATAAACAATGCCGCCATTTATCATTTTCTGTGTTGCCGACTCGCTCATTCGCTCGGCTCGCTCTGTGCGCTGCTCTGCTCTGCTCTGTTGTGCTCTGTTCGGCTGAGTGAGTCTGTTCGATTCGGGCAGAGGGAAACATGTTTGGCGTGCAACATGTTGCCGTGTTGCCGTTGGTTTGTTTTTGAATCCGAGAGATACATGTTTACGAGCGTTTACGGTTAGTTGTGAATGAATGAACGTGCCAAATAGACGTGTTGCCGCCGCTGCTCGGGTACTCGTTTCTCGCGAACTTCATTCCAAACTGACGTAAAAATTTCGTCTCGTGCCGAACAAAAGAAATCGAGGATAAATATCGCAAAAGCAATTGAAATTCACCACTTGCAATTAGAATTGTGCATTCCAAGGAAGTTCTTGCGAAAGAGGAAACCCAAAAAAATCCAAAAAAAAAGAATTATAAATTGTGCGAATTCTTGGCGCAAAATGAAGGAGGAAAACTCGCGGCACTGTTCGAACAATATTTGTGCGCGAAAATGACATGGAAAAAGCGTAGAAAATCGTATGTGGACTGACAAAGCAGCCGCATCTGAAGGAAATTCAAAGAAATTAATTCAATTAAATTGATTTTTCGTCAACAATAACAATTGCCTTATCAGCAGCAACAGCAGCAGCAGCAGCTCCAATTGAACTCTCTCCTCGCGCTGTCGGTCGCTTGTCTCTTGTTTTCTGCGGGGGCTGAGATGTCACCGGCACTGGGACATCGACATCATCTTCACCAGCAGCAGCAGCAGCAGCAGCATCATCGACTCGCAGTCACTGGCAATTTTTGGCGCTGGCTCAGCAAAGCGAACCCGCGAGCCCCAACCCGAACCCGAACCACTGCCCGGTCCTCGAGCCAGAGCTGAACCCAGGCCGAAAAGCAAACCTGAAGCTGAAGCTGAAACCGAAACTGAACGCAGCTGATAAGCAACGTATGCTGATAAGCAGCTCCACACCGAGACTGCGACTGAGACGGAGACGGAGAATTGATTTTGACCGTGGCATAATATACAATATATTTGTTGTTTATGGGTAGAAAACGCAAGTCGACCCGTCAACATCGAAATTATTTGCGTTTGCGTCTTCTCGTCCTTTCGTTTATCGTTCTGATTGCCATCGTTGTGGCGCGAGTTTTGTTCATTTTGCTTTTATATCGTTTGCAAAATTTCAAGAAATTCAAAAAGTTCATCTTCCGAATCGCAACAACTGCAACAGCAACAACAACAACAACTGCAACAGCAAGCACAACTATATCAGAGTCCAATAACAAAAACTCAATAACAGAAGCAACATCAAAACATTCGCAGCGTGTTTCATTTGCTGATTTCTCAATGTACATATGTGTGTGTCCGTGTATGTGTCTATAGTATATACATAAATCGTGCTTAGTTATCGTTTATAAACTCACCAAAAAATTGTGATTGTAAATAAGAAGAAGAAAGAAGAGCGACAGCAAGAAAACAAAAACTAAACTCGGTAAATTTAAGTGTAAATCTAACGAAACGTCGACGTTTTTAAAAAGAAATTGTGATATTAAATATATATAGAAAGTTAGACATACGCGCATCTGCAGATAACCACGTCGATTTGTATATATAGCCAAGCGTATATAAACATCACTATATAAAGAAGAAGAAGAATAACGACAACCAAATCATAAATATTTACGCACTAAACTAAGCTGAGCAGAGTACACAAGAATATATATAAATATATACATTGATATATACACTACTATATATATTTTGGGCACCGACTTTTTACACCACCAACAAGACAGAAGCAACAAGACAACAAGAATTATATCGCAAAAGACACGAAAACAATCACTGAACTAAGGTAAATATGTGTTTCCATTTCTGAGTTCCATAATAAATTCATGGGAATGATATGTTTATGTGTCCATAAGATACATATATAAATTAGATGTAAGATATATTTAAAAAGATATGGTATACATAGATATTTTAAGAGAAATATTTTGAATAAAATATGGCAAAACTATATCTCCGAATATCTGATTTAATTTTAAATCTAAATCGACTATGAATCAATATTATTCAATCATTTACATATATCCTTTAGACCTTTAGTTTTGTACATCAGCAAATATTTAATTCTGTTAGACTCAGTTAACTGATAATAGATTATCATGAAAATGTCTCAATTTTTTATATTTTATTTTATTTTATTATAAAAAAAATGAGAATTAATCAATGGTTAAAACTTAAATAGGAAGAAAAGAATTTAATTAAAATTTATTGGATTCAAAATTCAATTGGTAAAATTCACAATTTCTAACCATCAACATCAATAGCAACAGCATTTTATATGAAAACTCAATCAAGAATTAATATAAACGCGTGTCGATAATTCCCAATAATCTACGGTAGCAGAGGTATTCCCTTCGATGCCCTGCACATGATCGACTTCATAATACGACGAGACGAGACGCGACGAAGTGAACCGTTTGACGTTATTCATGGCTAGTTGCAATTTAATTAGATCATTAAAGCAGTTCATAAATCTTCTCGAAGCTGCCAGACACGCTGCGAGTGCAAAGCGCCAGATACGTTTTACAAAACAAATTAGCTGTAATCGCAGATCGCAACTCGTGAATCGCAATTCGCAACTCACGGAACGATTCTCGCATCGTAAATTGTGAATCGTAAATTGTGAATTGTGAATTGTAAATTGCGGGCTAAACACTTGTGCGGTTCAATAATCAAACAAGTTGTTCTAAGTAAATGTCACAATTGAATAAAACGAATGAGTAGGCAACAGCGGATGAGTAGAGCGAGCAAGCACAGATGCAGACAGACCGAGAGAGAAAGAGAGAGGTAGAGCGAGAGGGAGACGGGGAGCGACAGCACTTTACAAGCATATGAAATAATTAGCGCATGGAGATGAAACGATTCGAATGCTGCACAGATAAGCGAGTGAGTGAGCGAGAGAGACTCACTGCAGCTCCAGCATTACACGCACACTCACACACATACGAGCACACTCACACACACACTCACTTGCAAACGGTCATAAATCATTTCTCGCTCATATTTTTAGTTTTTCTGCTGTTGAATCTATTGAGTGCCATTGCACAGGAATATGTTTACACACCGACGCATCTCTGTGTGTGTGTGTGTCTGCTTGGGTGTGCGAATAGTAATAATGATGTGCCACGACATGGCGTCAAGTATTTATGCAACAATAACAATTACATTAAACGGAAACTGCAAATAAAAAGAATAACTAAAGAAAGCTTCAATAGCGCTGGACTTTTAAATACCCTGTTAAGAAAAGAATTGAGAAGTATTAAGGTGATGTTTTGTGGGTTTGATTAGTAAAAAGTAAAAGGTCTTGAGATATTCTTAACTCTTCAAAGTCTGTACTCTTATTAAATATATTCTATATTATTTTTTTTCGAGTTTTCCTATTCGAATATATTAAGGAAAATTCGAATAAAACTTTTATTAACTCATTTGATATACCCTCTTACAGCCTTGTCAATAGTTGCCAGGTATAAAACTTACTTACTGCAATTACAATTTTTATTTAACATTATTTAACATTCTTAATTGATTGACCGATAGAAAATTATAGACATATATTTGTGTAAATTATCTTTATGATCTGCATAGTAGTTTGAATTTATGAATTTAGGATAAACAGAAGTAGAAAAATTTAGATTGCAAGTAGAAGAAGAAGAAGAAATTCAAAAGAGTTCAAATATAATAATTATCAACATATAAATTACATAAAAATATTAACAAAAGTTCTCTTAATCCATTCAAATTGCCAGAGCACTCTCTTCATTGCCATTTCTCAAAGTATTTTCTAGCAGTTTCCCACTTTTATTGAGAGAACACATTCGCATTCGTATTTACTTAGCAAATATAACAAGCTGAGCCAAGGCTGGATGGTGGACAGACGACAACAAAACAGACCGAAAAATTATATAAAACAAAACAAAATCAACGAAAAAGAAAAAACTGCCAACTGTTTGGCAAAACTAAACCAGGCTCGCAACCTCCAGACACGCGGTCAGCGGGAGAGAGAGAGATGCGGCATGGTGAGGCGGGGGGGAGTAGTGCAGCCCCTGGGCCGAATGGACAGACGAGTGGACAGGCGACCCAGTCAGGCAGCCTCTTTTGTTGCTGTCACAGTGTTGTTGTTGTTGTTGCTGTTGTTGTTGTCTATCGGTTTCATAAGTTCTATGAATAAATTTCCATAAATGTGTTTATTTTTTGCCGCCACTGTTGCCGCAGTCGCAGCTGGTTGAGAGCTCAATGCTCTAAGGTATAACACAGGCAATACACTCACGAGTGTACTCATACTCAGCCGGCAACTCAGACTGGCACTCACAGTCGCACTCGCAGTCGCAGTGGCAATCATGTTTAGTACCGACGGATGCAACAAAGCGGCGCAGGCAAAATGCAAAATGCAGAAAACAATTTTCAATATAAGCATCAAGTGACTAAAATTGTTGTTGCTGTTGCTGCAATTGTTGTTGCTGTTGTTGCTGGTGCTGCTGCTGTTGCTGTTGCTGCTGCGCGTGTGTTGGAAGCGACAGTTTGACTGACATTTTTCTAGCATATCGTTTACATATTCGTTAGATTTTCCAGCATCGCCTGCGAGAGACGCATTTGCAGTGGTGCCTGTAGTTGTTGTAGTTGTTGTTGCTGTAGCTGTGGTTGTAGTTGTTGCTGTTGCTGTTGTTGCTGTTGCAGCTGCTTGTTGCTGGCGTTGTTGAACATGCTGTTATATTGAATTACATACGCAACTCGGCCCAAGCTGAGCTTCTGCACTGCAGCCGGCAGAGACAAGTGCACACAGACTGTCAAGTGCACGCAGTGTGTGTGTGTGAGTGTGTAGTCTATGTGTGTGTGAGTGTGTGCAGTGTGTGTGTGTGTCTGTGTGCGTAGGTGAGTCGCCATGTGACTCCTGTCACTGGCAGTTTGTCGTAGTATGCCTGCGTCTTATTAAAAATTAATTTGCCAGCCAACAGACAGCGCACAGTGTGCCCAGCTGCAATGTGCACTCACTCACACAGCCAATCAGAGAGAGAGAGACACTCACACACATACACGCACACTCACTAGCTTCCTCATGCAGTTGCACTTCACACTAATTGCTTTATAATGAAGCTGTCATTGTCACCTGTCGCCGATAATCTCTAACAAAATATGCCGCACACACACACACACAGCATCAGCTCGTGATGACATAATTTGCGACCAAATCGAGTACTCACTCATTCAGTTCTCATGCCGTACTCATTCAACTGTCCAAGTGAGTGCCCGCTCAGCTCAACCAATGATCATTTCGAGCAGAAAAGCAGCAGAAGAAAGCTTTAGCGCAGATTTGCATAAAGCGATCGACTCATGAATCCACTCATGCGGACACATGCGGACACATGCGAGTGGCAAGAGACACCGATTGGTCGACTGTGATTTCGATTGCGATGTCGATTAATCTGCCATTAATTTAAGCATGTTTTTTTGTTTGTTCGTCGCTCGAAGCAAGCAATAGAAATGTCACAGCGCTTAATCAAAGCAGCTTGGGAAGATTTTGCAGCTGAACTAGTTCCCATTGAATGCGAATTTGTTTCCCCTCCAGCTTTGCTCTTTCTATGCTCTTCTTCCTACTTTGTTGACTCATTAATTTGCGTCTGTTTAACCCACAATAGATTTGTCAAGGCAAGCATTCGTATATATCAGAAATTATCTCGCTTGGCTTGTGGAAGATCTACAAGAAACCTTATAAATCGGTGCGAACTATGCGAAATGAACACCGAACTGGAACATGTTCAAGTTATTCAATCACTTCGTCCTGCTTGTAGCACATCAATCTGCAGCAGAGCCAGAGGTGGCAACATTAATATGGAATGAATACATAACTTTCTTAAGTTTATAGGTCACACCGAAGCGGATTTAGTGTAGAAATTTGATATCATTTTTAAATGAACTGATGAATGAATCTCCTTACTGCTGTCTCTCTCTGCTGTTATTCCCTAATATATTTCCTTTTTGTACCCCTTTCAACATCCTGTTCACTATTTTAATCGCTAAGCACATTCGAAATATAGTTGGCAACTCGTTGCGCCACTCTTTGCTGGCTAGAAAGGAGCCAGTTGTGTTTTTGGGTCACTGTTGCCGCGCATTTGTTGTTGCCGCTGGTGTTGCCATTAACATTAATGTGCTCGCTATTGTTGAGCAGGATTAGGCAGCAGGAACAATGCCAAAGGGCCAACAATGGACAGTCCAAGAGGCCAAGTTAATGATGACACGCGCGGCCGAAAGGGAGCCTGAAGAAGGCTAAAAAGATCGCAACGTCAACAAATTAACATACAAGTACAAGGCGAAAGGCGAGACGCCAACGCAGTTGTTGTTGCTGTTGTTGTTGTCGGTACAAATAAGGCAAGTGAACAAAGCCACTCGCAACGGGAAGTGGCTAGGTGGGGGAGGGGGAACAGCTGCAGGAGGCAGCAACTTGCCGCGGGGATTAACTCAATTGCACTCGAATGTCAACCGAATGCAGCGACGGCAACAAGTTGCCAACTAGCAGCAAATAACTTAATTAGCCCAGAGTGCCATTGTGGTTGTTGTTGCAGCAGCAGTTGTTGTTAGTGTTGTTGTTGTTGCAGCAGTTGTTGTTGTTGCTAAAGTTGTTGTAGATGGAGCCTTAGCCAGTGGCAATGTCAGTGCAGCAAACAAGGATCAGGCGTAGGAGTTGTCGAGCCACAATTAGCCGCGCTAAGCTGCTTGTTATGCGCTCTGGTTTGCACTTTGATAGACTGTTAGATACCCTATAATAAAGCTTAAATAATAATTGAGAGAGTAGTTGAGATATAACAGTTGCTATATTTTATATTCTTAATATACAACGCTGTCTAAGGTTCTGTAGTTGCTTTGAAATATATTCTTGTTTGATTCTCAATGAAATTTCTTTGGCAAACTAATTTACAAAGCTGCTAAGATGCTCATATTCATACAGATATTTAATATATGGAAGGATATATGGTATGAAATATGATATGATATATGATAAATATACAATAAGATATATACACTATAAATCTTTAACTAATCTTCCCAATTCCTGAGTTATTATTGTTGATTTGCAATGTATTCTTGTTTTATTTTCTATTCAGAATCTCAATTATATTTCTTTGGCAAACAAATCTGCTGAGATCTTCCTGTTTATAAAGATATAATATATCATAAATAATATATATAATAATACGATATATGTTATGATATATATATAGTGTGATATATACACTAACAAATTTTAACAAATCTCCCCAACTCTTATTGAAATATATTTACACTTTGCTCGCTTCTTTCACCCACTTTCGCGACAATTCAGGCGCACTTCCAGTCGCCATTTTCTCAGCTTGTGCCCATCCTCCCCTCCTCTGCTCCCCCCAATTATCAGTGAGTCGTTTCAAGGCTTTTGTTTTAATTCGGAATCGGGTTTTTAGTGTCGCATAATTGTCGTTTTCCTTTGAACTACAGCGCCTGCAATTTGCTTATCGCCAGCGATCGCGATTGCCAATGGGGAGCTCGACTTGGGGCCGCGTACTTATTGTTGTTGCTGCTGCTGTTGTTGTCATTGTCGTTGTCGGCTGGCGCTGTCTTCTTCGCTGCCGTGGGCCTCGAGTACATTTCAATTAATTAACATTCAGCTGCACATGCGCAGCGACGCTGGCGACGAACTTGTCGGTAGCTTTGGCTTTAGTCTCAGTCCAAGTCGCTATCTCATCTCTCTCCGTCTGGCGTCTCGTCTGTGACTCAGTTTGAGTCAAAAGCGGATACCGAAAATTGCTGATTGCGCGAGATAAACTCATTTACAGCGGTTAAATGCCACCGGCGGCGCACATTTCCAACACTTTCGGGCGGTCCGTGGCTCAGAGACATCTCGATGTGGACGTGGACAGCTCAGCTATGGCGCATTTGAAAGAGCACTCATGACTAGAGATGTGTGCGTGTCTGCTGTGTCGTGACACGACTCTATACTTATGTCTCGCCACATTTTGGTCGCACTTAATGATGGTTATTCCGCTCAATGCGTATTAATTATAAAGCAAAAGTGACTCAAAGTTTCCTTCGTAATTTCATTTAAGTGAACGCGTCCATCTTTAATTCATAGTGTATGCCGTCGTTGTTGTTGTCGTCATTGTTGTAGTTGAAGTGAAGCTTGTGATTGACAACAGCGACCCGCTGATGCTTATCGCTGCACACGTTTCTTGCTCGGCCCCCTTGTGCTGCTTCTTGGCTCCTCCTATTGGCCTCCATGTTGGCTTCGTGTTCGTGTCGAGTCACTGCAAATTGTCAGCAGTGGAGACAGCGCGGGGAGGGGGGACAATTCAGATGCTTATCGGCACGTCACGTTACAAATTTTATCCCAGCGACATTAGAAAAATGATTGTAATTAGCGCTGTAAAGCACAAGTTGAGTGCAGAGTGAAAGAGAGAGAGAGAGGGGAGTAATGTAAAGAGGGAGCGGGTCGCACTGAGTGCAAAGTTGAGAGTGCAGAGTTAAGAGTTACGCGTGAGTTGGACGCAGTTGGTTGTGGCTGACACTTAATCCTTAGCACAAACAAGCCACGCCGCCAATATCCTGCACTGACGCACACACACGCACGCACACACACACGCACACTCACTGAGAACATATGCCAGCGGCAGATTATGAAAGGCAACCCCGTGTAAAGTGTAAAATGTAAAATGTCTTAATGATAAACAAACAGAAAGTTTGTGGCACCCGTGACTGGTTAGGATTGCAGTGAAGAGGGGAAGGGGGAGCAAGAAGAGGAAGGAGAGGGAGGAGAGGGAAGATGAGGAGTAGAGGTTGGCATACCACAGGGTATGGTAGTGTAGGAGGGAGGACTCATATTGATAGAGGGTTCGCTGGCTAAAGTTGCCTCGCATCGTTCAAATCTCTGAAAATATCTGTGCACGTGTGTGTGTGTGTGTGTATGTGTGTGAGAGGGGGTGTGCGAAAGCTAAACGCAGTATAGAGAACCGTTTGAATGCCGTGCGACGCTTCGATTTTCCACACGTGGCGTATACGTAATGTGGACTCGTTGTAAGCACAGTAGAGCAGGGAGGAAAGGCATAAGAAATAGTTCAAATAATTGAATAAAAGTTCTCAAATAAATATATATTTTTTATTGCAGAATTATTACTAGAAGTATATATATATTTTTTAACAATAAATGCTAAATTATAACTGATATATTTCTCGTACTTTGCCCCACTGTGCAACGTCATCGCTTCGTTGCTAGTTGAAAATTTATTCACAATTCTTTATAGACGAGTGTTTTTTTTTCTGTCCGCCCCGCCACGCCCTCCTACTCCCTCCTGCTTCAACGCTTTGGTTACAATGAAATTGCATGTTGGCACGCAAAGGTTGCTGTTGTTATACTTTGTTGCCACTGTTGTTGTTGTTGTTCTCGTTGTTGTTGCTGTAATGTCTTCTTATTATGCTGCGACACTGTTGCGGTTTTCCATACACCGCCAACTTCGCAGCGGATCAAACAGCGGTTTGGTTGCAACTTTGTGTGTGTGGGGCAGGTGCCAGCTGAGGTAACTTGCCCTGCTGGTGGGTGGATGGGGGGAGATGGGGTGGGGGTGTTCTGTCCTCGTTGGTTATTGGTAAATAAACCGTCTGAGCGCGCGAATTTCGTATGAAATGAGTAAAAATAAAATATGGTTTCAGTATCTGTCGAAGGGATCGTGTATACGGCTAATACTAATAACATGCAATTTCCAGCGGCAACAACACGCATGCATGCCACACACAGAGCACACACAAACCATCAACATACACACACAGAGTAGACCCACCAGGCCGAAAAGGAAGCAGGTGAAAAGTAAACCATTTGCATGAACACCAAGCCAGCGAGCTGCGGCAACGTGCAGCGGCAACTTGCCACCAACTGGCGACGTCTCTGGCAACCCGCCGAGCCAGCGAGCCAGCAGAGGCGAAGGTGTTGAAAATTAGTAACTGTCTGTGAGGTGGAGAGGGCCCTCTCCAAGGCGGACACGGGCGGTGCCAGACGGTGCCGAACAGCTGTTCCCGAGGAGGGGGAAGAGTTGAGTTGAGTTATCGATTGCTCATATGTGAATTTATGCAAGGGAAAACCCAAAAAACAATAATAAAATAAATATATTTACATATAATGTGGAGTGGGAAAGAGAAAATACTATAGTAATAAGGGGAGAAGTAGGGGAGTGGAGTGGGAAAGAGAAAATACTAAAGATAATAAGAGGAGAAGTAGCCGGCTAAGCTGTATAAACTGCGTCACAATTAGCCACTGCCTCAGTTCAATATACACTAGTTAATTACAGTTAAAAGATAATACATTGCACTAATCTATTTCGCATAGTTAACAATGCATTGATAATATTAGAGCAATTATTAAATAGTTTTCTAAACTGAAACAAGTTTTGTAATCTGCATTTGTTGGCATTGATTGAACTTGAGCTTTTTCTGCAACTTCCTCTGAGAATACCTATATAAACTTCTGCCTGTCTGTCCCTCTCTCCCTCTCTCTATTTCTCTCTCTTTCTCAATTCAATTCCATTTGATTAGAATGCAAAAGTGCAACAACAACAATAACAACGTCGAGCAACGAAAACAATAAACGCAATTCTCTTAATCATCAGCAGCCTCTGAGATCGCAGATCGAGCAAGAACTCAGCGCTGAAATAATTTCATTTCATTTGCATGCCATGGAGAATATTTCTCGAGAGGGGCAACTTTTTGTGACGACAACTTTACAATGTGAGCAAAACGAGCAGCAGCAGCAGCAACAACAACAACTACAGCAGCAGCAGCAACAGCAACAACAAGAAAAGCAACAGCAACAAGAAGAGCAACAGCAACAACTGTGGACAGACGCGGGCAGGGACAAACATGAATAAAATTTGCGTAAAAGTGGACAACTAGCAAATAAAAGAAGGAGAGGAGCAGACAGAGAGAGAGAGAGGGAGTGCGAGGTGGTCAACAAGCGGCAGCGCTGTAGAGAGTGCGAGAGAGAGGAAGAGCGAGAACGCGAGAAATATTTGAATTGGAGACAAGGCTTGGACTTTGGGATGTTTGCCAATGTGTTGGTGCCTGTGAATCTTCATGCGAAAGTGTTTACATGTATGTGTGTGTGTGTGTGTGTGAGTGTGTTGTCAACGTATGTGTGTGTGTGCATGTTGTATGTGTGTGTGTGTAAGTAAGTGTGGATGCTTAATAAAATAATGCGACAGTAGGAACGACAAACGACAATGAAGATAATGATGATAATAATGATGATGATCGAGTCGGTGTCTGTGTTTGTCTGTCTGTGAGTAACTTGAGTGTGTAAATTCGAGTGTGTGTTGGTGTGTGTGTGTGTGGCTGGGTAAATTTGCTGGTGTGTGGCGCGGAGTGAATTAATGGCTTGATTGAAAAATTTGTTCTCACCACGAGAGTTTCTTTGTGGACAAATTGAACGACTTTTCGCTGATTTGCCAGTGCGAGTGCAAAGAGAAATGGCAGCAACACTAACAGCGAGTGCAATGTGTAAACAGAGCTGGAAACACTATAAAAAGAGTAATTACGTGACTTAAACTAGAGCATAATTCCGAGTGTAGTAAAAAGAAATGCCTATCAAATTGAAACTTCTTACTGAGGTTGAAAACAGTTAAAAGGCCTCAAGACAATTTATTTTATTTGTGGATAAGCAACTCTTTTATATCATTGAGCAACTTACTAGCTACTTTGTTGTTTATTTCATTAAATAAAACTCTATATAAACTTGTTCCCCAAGGACCGCTTTAAGATCTCTCTGACGTTTGGCACCTCGTTGTCCATTTGCAGCCTGAAATTAGCATTTTTGCTGGGCATTTCAATGCGTTATTAAGGAGCAGGCGATGGCACATTGCGACTGCCAATCAGAGACAGAAAAGGCAGCAACCAAATTGAAATGAAAACAGTCAAGAAAGTGCAATGTACACGACTTAAAAATACCCTGCAAACAATATATAAAAATACAAATAAATCTACAAATTAAAAATGCCTTCTTCTAGTTATTAATAATATAAAATAAAATAATTTAATTTAATATATAAATATCAAAATGTTTAAAGCATAATCAAACTTATATTGCACTCCCCTTCCTTAATATACCCCATTGCAAGGGGTACCCCACAAAAAAACAAGTTTCTCCAACTGTTGCCTTCTCGGTGAAGCTGCTGGCCAAGATGTTGTCTCTTCTCTCGTTCTCTCGTTCGTCTCGTTCCTCGTCTCCACTGGGGCACTAATCAATTTCATATCAATTTGTAAATTTGCAATAATTACGATAATTAGCTGCGAGTATCTGACGATTCCCAATGCCGATGCGCTCCATCTCCGACTTCGACTCCATCTCCAACTTCGTCTGCGAGTCTCGACTGCAAATTCAAGTTTCGCGTCCGTCTCAAAATGCATTCAAAGAATGCGTCGAGGTGATAATGAGATTTTCAATTCAATAAAACGTCATTCGCATTCGACTTCGCACCGAACGTTGCCAATTTTGGCTCTCGCTGAAATCTCTGCATGAATATTTCATTCAATTTACACTTGCCCAGGCACTTTGGCACTTTTTGTTGCCTCTCGACTTGCCTGCTCTGGCCTGGCCTGGTCAGAAGGAGCGGCTAATTAAGTAATTTTTTCTCCACCCATTTGCAGTGTTGTTTTTGCTTTGCGCCTTGGCTTTTATGGCTGCTTAATCAACACTTTGCGCGGCGAGTCTGAAGAAGAATTGTGATGATGTTATTGCTGTTGTTGTTGCTGGGTCTGCAGTTGAGTCCTGCTTAATTGCTTCTTACGGCCGATTAAGTGTGCCTGAGAGGCAATCGAAGAGTGGAATTGGATGCAGTCGAGCTTGAAATTGTGTAAACTGTTTCAACACTTGGCGCTGCGCGTGACATCTAAGAAACTGCAGGGAGAATTATTGAGTCGAAGTGAAGTGATTAAGGAGTTGAAAGTAGAAAGATATTTTGCGCAAGCAAAGTCAACTTTTTAAAGAGAATTTTATGTAAATTATATATAATTATTTTATACTATAATTAATTATTTATTTTACAAATAATTACTGAACTCTCATTAACAATTTCCAATTCTGATTCTCTTTCATTGCAGGTAAATCTTCGCGCCTCTTTAACACACGCAGAGTAAGCAGCAAAATACATTAAAATACAATTGAACACTATTTCCAAACTCGAATTTAGTAATTAAAAGAATTAAATGAATGCATAGTGCAGCCTAACCCACACCCCTTTCGATATCGCATCGCATTCGCAGTGGATATTGGTAAAAACTTCGATGGCTCAGCGCAGGCAACGCAGTAACGAGAAAAACTACCCCATCAGCTACACGCACACACACGCACAACAACTACACACACACACACACACACACACACACACACATACGCAGTCGGCTAAACGCACCGGGAAAACTTACCCCGTGGACGGGGTTGTTTTTCCGATTTGCGCCTTGTGCAAATGAAAATGAAAATGAAAATCCACCCGAGCTCTGCGGCCGTTGCGATTACGTTGTTCTAATGCCATTTTTAGTTTTCCATCCATATGGCCAGGCCGGGTGGATCGGGTGGACACGCCGGACACGTTGCTGGCCAGCTGGACTGTGAACCAAAGTCGTTTACAGCTTATCTGCTTGCCAGGGTTGCCAGGCAGCTTCTTCTTGGCCGCTTGTTGCGTTGGTTATGGCATCGCTGCGACTCGGCTCGTTTTGCAGTTATCGCAGCCCGCCCACACGCATTCGCACTCACACACACACACACACACAGAGACAGATACACGCATGAGAACTGCTCCCGTGGGCATACAACTAAATCTCAGTATCTGTATCTAATGCGGGGACAACTCGCTGGCCATGGCCATCGAGCATATTGTAGCCACAAGTTGCTGCTGGCGCTGCCGAAATGCGATAGCCAAATTGCAGTTCAAACGCTTTTATCGATTAAACAGCTGAGCAGGACAGGAGAGGGGAAGGGCAATGGGAAGGGGGGAGGGTGTTTGCTGTTTGAATTTGGGCATAGTTTGACGCCGTTTTGGTTGAATTGTGCGAACAGCTCAGTGGGAAATAAAACTGTCAGTTAGATAGGCAATGCAAGAGATCATCAAATAATCAATCAGGAAGTCAATGAAGCATTTATCGATAAGCTAATCGTAAACTTAAAGATGTCAATGCTTTGACTGTTGTATTTTATAATAGACAATAAAGCACAAAGGGTATAAAGTAAAAGGAGATAAAGAATGTTTATTTTAGATGAATATCCGTCAGATTTGCATGGTTCAAAGAAATTCTCTTAATTGATTTAGTTAAAGTCTTCAACGATAATAAACATGAGGCTTTTAAAGTATTTATCGATGAACTAATCGTTCTGCAGCTTAATGATATCATTGCTTTAACTGTTATATTTTAGGTATCACAGAAAAGTGCAAAGTTTATAGAGTCAAAAGAGATAAGAAGATTTAATTTCATTTGTTTCTCAGTTTGACTTTCCAGTTTAAAGAGATTCCTCTAATGATTTTAGATAAAGTCTTCAATCATAAAGTATTAATCGATAAACATATCGTTGAGTAGCTTAAAGATTTCAATGTTTTTATATTATAAATAAATATTTTGTATTTCTTACTTGACAAAAGAGAGCAAATCAGCTTAACAGAGTTAATTTTAATCCTTTCTCAGTTCGATTTCCTTGATTTATAGAAATGCTTTAAATTGATTTAAACAAAGTCTTCAACCATAATAATCATGAAGTCAATAACGTATGAATCGATTAACTAATATTTGTTATTCTGTTTTATTTCTTTCTTGACAAAAAAGAACAAAGAACTTTAGGAGAGTTTATTTAAATAATTTCTCATTTAATTTCCCATATTTTACAGAGTTTCTATTAATATTTTAATGAAAAACTCTTTAATTAACTTAACTTGCTTTGAAAGTACACTCCAAATACTTTACATTTCCTAACTACCCTCCCCACTTCCCCCTCACAGCACTTCTCCCCTTTAACTAGTTGCATTCTACCCCGGATTTGAATACATTTTAATTATATTTTAAATGCATTTTGGGGCAACTTTTAGCAGTTGGTTTTTAGCGCTCTTCCATTTATAATAATTAAACTAAATGGACCACAGGGCGAGGGCCCTCTGAAGGGAAAGGGGTGACAAGGGAATGCGCTAGGTGAGTGAAATTTTTTAATTAGCAACAACGCCAAAGCCAACCGTTGCCAGTTGTCGACGTCGCCGTCGCAGTCGCCGTTGACGCTGGCGTCAGTGGTCGCTGCGGTGTTGCAACACGTGCACAGTCAACGCCAAGGGTAAGGGCTTGGCAGAGGAGAGGAAGGAGGGGGACTGACAAGGCCTCCACAACGTGCTCGGCCTCGTTGCCGGCTAAATCCCCAATGGGATCTCGGCATTTTTGGGCTGCGAATTAACCGCGCGCAGCGACAGCGAAAACTACTTTGGCAAGGTGTCAGCTGCGCATTAGGCATAGCTGCCTGCCCCTCCCCCCTCCTCCTCCCCCACTGTGCTGGTTACCATCCCTCAAGTTGCCACTGACGGCCGTTGTATTCCCTGATTCCCGACGTCTGCTAATGGGCGTGTTTGTGCCGCAGGGTGGCAACGCTGGCAGCTCGTCATGTTGCCAACTAATTTCGTGAAAGTTGACATAGAAGCACATGTGAAATCAGGCAGGCCAAGGGGGTGTGCCCAGCCCCCGAGGAGGCGGGAGGCGGGGGCAGGTTGCCACAACAATGCCCAATGGAATTGTTTCATTCGTTGTTGTTTCTTCTCCTTGTTGTTGTTGTTGTTGTTGTTGCTGCTGTTGCTGTGCTGTATTTTGTGGCGTTGACTAAATTAACATTGACGTGTGCGTTGCTGTTGTTGCCGCTGCTGCTGCCGCTGCAAGTTGCCACATGTGGCATGGCATTTGGAACCTCTCTCTCTGCTTTTTTTCTACTTTTGCCTCCGCGTCGCGCTCGTGTTGTGTGTTGGCAAACCAAATGAAATATTCACACATTTTCCATTTTATATTTTGACTTGTAGTTGTCGTTCCATGTTAACACAGCCCCCCTTCCCCTCTCCCTCTTCTCTGGCAGGGCAGGGGGAGGCGGCACTTTTGTCCTGCCGTGTTGAAGCTTTGCGGCCGCATATGAATTTAACATTCTGTGTGTGCTTTTTGCGGCCAAACATATATAATTATCATATCATGGCGAGGGAGACGGATGGCGAGAGAAGTGGAGAGTGAGATGGAGAGAGAGAGATGGAAGTGGGTGTGTTAGCGGGAGGGAAGGGAGGAGCATTACCTCAGTCTCGGGAGAGCAATGAGCGGCAGCTCTAAAAGGGATTTGGGAGCCGACTGCGACGCATTAGCATAGATAGCAGGCAGTTTGCATGGAAAGGAGAGAGTAAGAGAGACAGAGATAGAGAGAGAGAGAGAGAGAGAGAGACTGGTAGAGAGAGAAGAGTTGAGATAAGATAAGCAGCAGAACTATTCATTAAACAAAGTACACAAGTTTTTTAACTATTTAGGAATATAAAAATATAAAGAACAACATTTTTGATAGAACTTTCCTTATATAAAAAATAGATATTTATTTCTTATTTCATTTTGTTAATTCTCTAAAATCAATAAATATTTTATTGAGCCACGATTGTAGGTCAATTAAATACTAGTTAAGACACGCAAAGATACAAAGCTGCACAGTAACAATGCAGAGATGCATAAAAAAACGAGAGCAACAGTCGAGCGGCACGCGACCGTGGGATACCCCTCGACCTTTTTTTAAACGTTAAGAGTCCATAATTGTGCGATACTACTACTTAATAGAAATATCGCAACGTAAGCCCTAATTTCCTTTTCTTTCCTACATGAGCATTGCAATGACCTCACAGCTTGCTGGTCTGTGTACAAAATCTAGCGAACAAGGTTTTTGTTTAATAACGTCTGTGTTTGTTGTCCAATCGGGTTGAAATTTTGACGTTATGTTGGTATTATAATTAGCTAAAAATGGTCTTACTCAGAATGTTGTATCTTTTATATGTCGCTCACAAAAAAGCTTAATAGATTAAATTATTGATTTGCGGGGGCGGTGGGCGTGGCACCCAACATTTGAAATAAACTTCATCTGCGCCGGATATACAGAAACCTTCATGTCAAATTTGGTGTCTCTAGCTTTTATAATAGCTGAGATCTGTGTGTTCATCTGAACAGCCGGACATCCGAACATCCGGACAGACAGACAGACATGTCTTAATAGACTCGGCTAGTGATGTTGAGCAAGAATATGTATACTTTGTGCGGTCTCTCACGCCTCCTTCTGCCTGTTACATACATTTGCACAAAGTTAGTATACCCTTTTTTGAGCATTTTCAATGGTCGAAGGGTATAAAGATACAATTACATTTAGATACAGTTTGTGCCATTGCCTTAGCTGTGATGTTCCTCTCTTCACACGAGTCACTTAAGCGAGCACTTTGTGCTGCTAAAGATGCAGATACAAATGCTGCGGCGGCCTACAGATGCAGATACAACTCGCACTTGTTGTTGTTGTTGTTGTTGCTGTTGGTGATTTCTCAGTCAAGTTCAGAACGCAATTTGTTTTTGGCGCGCATTTGATTTGCATTGTGGCTGCTTTTGTTGCTGTTGTTGTTGTTGCAAGTGCTGCAAGTGTTGCTGCTGCTGCTGCTGCTGCTCCCAAGGCATTTCACGCTACGCTGCATTTTCTATTTGTCGTTGGCAGGCGGCGGCGCCGACGCCAACGCGGGCGCGCCCAAGACGGAGCCAACGAGCCATTGCCAGACGGAAAGACGAACTGACAGGCGGACGGACAGAGAGACAGACAGAAAGACATGGAGGACAGGGACAGACAAAAGCCAAGTCAACTCAAGTCATGGCAGCAAAAGGGGGAAGGGGGGCAGAGGGAATAGCAGGGCGACAGCGACTGGGGCGGTCGCGTTTTCCATTTCGTTGAAGTGGAAAATATTTTGTAAATATTTTCATGTGTTTTTCTTTTGCTTTTCCTTGACTCTCGTTCTCTGTTTGCGCCTGCTGCTGCCACTGCTGCCTCCGCAGTTGTTATTTCTGTAAAGCTGTGAGTTTATTTTTTGTGCCATCCCCCTCCCTCCCTCTCTCCTCTTGCTGCCGCCGGCAGCTTGTTGTGTTTTGTATTTTTACAAATATTTTGTGTAATCTTTAAAGCAGACAATGATGACAGCGACGACGATGGCGGCATTTTGTGTCACATCCTGAAGAGTCTTCCCTCCCTCTCTCTCTCCCTCTCTCTCTCTGTTGTTGTTGGCAAAGTATTTAAGCACGTGCGCACAGTGGGGCCAAAGAGCTGCTGATGGTGCTCAGTCTTTTACGCTGAAATGGACTCATATTTCGCGACAGGCCTGTTAGTCAGCAATTCAGCATGCCCCTCCCCTTAGCTAACCCCCCCCTCTCTCTTCTCCCTCTGTCACTGGAGGGCACTGCTTAGTCCGTATTCGCATTCTGTGTTTGGACCCGGGTCCCGAAGTCACTGAGCCTGTCATGACATTCACTGGCTCTGGGCGACTCTTTTCGTTTTGTTTTAGCATTTTTGCAACTTGGCTTTCCTCATATTCTCTACAAAGCGACACAAAAAAGAACGCCAGAGAGTGAGACAGAACGAATGCCAGAGAGAGGGAGAGGGAGGGAGAGGTAGAGCTGAAAAAAATATATAGAACAAAAGTTTTGCTCATGGCCTGTCGCTGTCAGAGAAGTGTCAGGCGGCAAGTTGAATAGGACAGGGATAGAGACAGGAAGACACAGCAGAAGACGATGCCAGGGACAACAGGGGAGGGGGCAGCAGGCAGCAAGCAACATTGGGTAGGCTGGCAGGCAGGCAGGCAGTCAGCCGACATGCGATGGGAAATGGAAACGAAATGTGCTCGATGAGGCCATGAGGGGGAAATCTCAACGATTTGAATAAGTAAATAAGCATCTCTATATGGAGAGCAAAGTGGAAGAAGGAGAAAGAGAAAGAGGCGAATGGCAGTGGGAAAGCACATGGCTGCAGCTGACGATGACATTCTTAATGGCACTAAGTATGGCAATAAAAGTAGCAGAGGCAGTTGATACCCTGTAGAAGTAGAGAAAGCTTTGAATTTGTAGGGATGTGTGCGATAGAGAGATAAATAAACTGTTCAAATATAGATTAATTTATTTAGTGCCTCTTAACAGAACATAACTGCCTTTACCTTCGTATTCTCAGGCACTAACTCATTAAATAATTCCCTCAATTATTTGATAAAGAATGTTGAAACTGTTTGGATATATGTGCGATAAAGAGAGCTATATAAACTTAAAATATGATTAGTAATCTTACGCATTTCTTAGTAAAGAATACCCTCGATTCTTCGATTGAGAAATCTGAAACTAGTTTAATATATATGCGATAAAGATTATTACTACAGTAATATTAACCTTTGGAATATAGTATTTTATACATCCATTAAGTCATCTCTTAACTTACCTTTCTGTATATAAAGTTCTCTCACGCAGTACCTCAATAAAGAATCCCCTCGATTATATGATAAAGAAAGAGTTAATTTGGTTTTATATATGAATATATTCACTGATAAGAATATAGTCAGTTATATATACTCAAACTACTTTTAACTTTCCTTTACCTATGTAAAGTTCTCTCATGGAGAACTTTAGTAAAAAATCCACTCGATTATTCGATTGAAAAAGCTGAAACTGGTTAAATATATATTCGATAAAGATGATTTTATTTTTTTTATTTATGATTTTACTGAAGTAAATAAACTATTGGAATATAGTATTTAATACATCTACTTAATCGTCTCTTAACTTTTCTTCAAGTATATAAAATACTCTCACGCATTACTTCAATCAAGAATCCCCTCGATTATTCACCGATTCACGTTCCTCAATTAAATTGAAAGACGTCATCGCATCAGGTTTTATGTTAATGCATTACAGATCATTCGATAATAAATTAATAGCAGACTTCAATTAAACTTAACCATTTGACAACTACGTGCTGAGTTTATGATAAGTCGAGCGAGGAACCTTAGCGCTTAACATGCTCCGATAATCGCAGTCACTAGCCCACAATTAGCCAAGAGAGACAAACGTGGCCCTAAAAAAGAGACAATCGCCGTCACGTAGACAAGGTTAATTGCTCTATTTTGGCCAGTCCCTTTATCTGTCTCCGTGTAATTTCACGGCCTGCGTAGCTCAGGTATTCACCTGTGGGTCATCGAGTCTTACGCAACTGCTGCCTATGAACAATTGCAGTTTTTGGGATTCTTATGCAATGCCAACTTTCACCTCGTCTCCCGCTGCGCGCCACGGGGTGTGCCAGGTACAGGGCGAGACCTTATTCATGCTTCTTTTTCTTTTGCGCAGACTGTTCAACAAAGTAAAGCAGTTAAGGAGGTAGAAAAATATAGAAAATCATTTGCAAAATGTACTCAGATTTCACTCTAAGAATGCCACTTTCTTAAAGAAAAACTACAATAGAAAATAAATTGCAAACACTAAACAAGAGTGAAAGCTTAGAAACCTCGCATTGCCTTCTTCTTCTTTGGCAAACTCAACTCTGACCTTTTGGCATAAGTGGACAAATGGCAAATGAAGCCAGTTCGCCAAAATTTCAACATGATTCGAGCATTAAAATTGCTTTATTTATGGTTCGCGACATGAACATTAGCAGAGAGTCAAGAAATAAACAAGAAAAATAAAAATTTATGTTCGCTTTCGTTTGCGCAATAAAATGAAATTTAATTAACACTTAAGAGTCGAGAAATCCGAGACCCCAAACCCGAGACTCGAAACCGAAACTCGAAACCGAAAACATTGCAAATTGTTGACAACGTTTTAAGCTGTGGTCACTCGATGGTTCCGTGGCTGGTTCCATGGTTCGCTGGTGCGCAGACACCAAATTATAATTTTCACACGCAATCGCAATCGGGTTAAAGGCAGAGGGGGGAGGGGGCAGGTGGGGAGGTGGAGACCTCTTTGTAATGGAGTCTGTTGTGTTGTTTGCCTTTCTGCTGCCTGCGAACGCACTTAACAATTCAATTGTGGAACAACAATGTCGTAGCTTGTAGAGAGGGGAAGTCAGAGAGGGAGGGGGGAGGCTGCTTGCTCTCTCATTAAAAGAGAAAAAACAAGAGGAGAAACAGCAAAACAGACGACAACAAGCGACTGCATTTGCACTTAACAAGAGCAGCAACAAAACCGTCGATAAGGCCCCAGCAGATCGGACTTATATAGCAGTAGTCGCAGCCCCCTCTCCCCCTCCTCCTCCTTTCCCCTCGTTGCGTGCGTGAGTGGCTGCGTGCGTGCGTGCTCTGTCTGTCTGTCTGGGAGTCTGCGAGTCTGAACTGTGTCTGGGCAGGCGCATGCGTGCATTGCGTTTACGCATTGCGCCTTGTAATGAAGGCATTGCTCATTACAACACTGATGGAGCACAACAACAACAACGAGCAACAACAACAAACAACAAGGCACAACAACAACGAGCAACAACGACGAGGCACAACCAGAGCTGGCCATGTTGTTGCCAATCAATTTCCAATAGTCAACGGCGCATTTTTGCCTGCCAATCACAAGGCGCACCGAGTCCAGTGTGGACACTACAGACAGCAGCAGGCAGCACCAGGCAGCAGCAGCAGGCATCACCAGGCACTTGACGATGCTTCCCCGGCGCGTTATCACAACGGGCCAGAAGATTGATCGATCGATGGCTCGATCGAGCGCTGATCATGATTCGATATGATCGCAAATTTATGTATTGTGTCTGTGTAGATTGTCAACTCTTTAGGCATAATTACAGCAATGGCTGATCGATGAGGCAGCTCCAGCCTCAGCTCTGGGATCGATCCTCGTCGTCATTAGCAATGCAGTGCGCTTTTAATTGCACGCACTCGCATATTATTGGTCGAGTCTGCGACTGCAACAGTGACTCCGTCTCAGGCCAATTGTCCTGGGAATGGCAAATGGCCACGGCTGAAGCACTGTCGAGGCACTGAAGGCAGTCTGCCGGCGCAAATGTGTCAATTAGATTTATTATCAGTTGTTGTTGCTCCGCTCCTCCTGCCTCCTGCCCTGTCATATTCCCAACTGGCCCGGTGCAGGTGCTTCACACTGTGCCATGTCCATTAGCGAATGCTAAGTAGCGCCAATTAAATGTAAGAAATGCGCCTGCTTGTAGTCTCTAAATTTAGTCACTGCTCCCCCTTCATCTGCTGTCCCTCTTTGTCTTCAGGGGATGGAGTGACTTCCTTTGCTCCCTCTTCCCCCCTGGCCCATTTCCAATTCAAATGCAAAACTTTATTTATGAACCGGCAATCGTCAAGCAGCCTGACATTTTTATTATCAGCGTTCAACGCGCGCCCAAAAACTCCGCAAGGGCCAGCTGCTGCTGACGGCCCTTTCCTCTACCTTCCTCTTTCCTCTACCCTATCCCTAGCTCTTGCTTCCCCTCCTGCTCCTGCTCCTTGTGACGGAGCTAGCCAAGCGTTGCTGGACGGCCGCGTTGACAAGCTCAATTTCCAATCGCAATAAAACGCAGCACTCGAAAAAAGATAAATGTGAGAAAAATGCAGGCCTCGCTGCGTGCCCCCCCTCTCTCTCTCTCTCTCTTTGTTCTCCCCTGCATGCCTCACCTTATCCTGCTTGTCTTCTGTTGCTCGCCGTTTGTCTCCTACGTTCTTTCGTCTTTATGCACACCGTCGCTAAATCGCGTGGGCTTATCCACAGCGTCGCAGCCAGACTCAGTCTCAGTCTCAGACTGGGACTCGGACAAGATCAGTCCACTGCAGACAGGCAAGAGAAGTGACCTGAAGAGACAGCAAGAGAGAGCGAGAGAGAGAGAGAGCGCGCGCAACCTGCGTTCGAGTAAGGAAATTTATAGTGGTAATAAAATTTTATTTGCTCCTTTAGTTGATGGCACAATAAACTCTTCTGGCATTCGCCCTGAGCACGTGCTTCAGCTCGCCCGTATTCTCCAGCTCCTTCTCCTCCTGCTCCTCCCTCTGCCTCTCTTTGCTGCTGTTCTTGACGTTGCTTTTTATGTCGCCTGTTTAACTACTTACTACATGTTTATGCTGCGTTTTTGGGCTGTATTTCAAGGTCGTTGAAATGTATATTGGGTGACCTCATAAGGGCTACAAATTGGGAAGCTATTTCATAATTATATGTTTTTATATACAATAGTTCTGCTTACTTAAGATCAATGTAAACCTTTTGAGATACACTGAATACCCTTGGCATACCTTGGGTTACCCACATTAACTGGCTAAGCTATTCAAATTGCCTGCTTATCTGCGAGAACATCTTGTTAGGCGAGCTTAGTCAGCATAGTAATCTGTAATCGCAGATGATCTGACGAAAACTATGCAATAGTTAGTCGGGCCAATTAGTTATTGTTAATATAAAATGCAAAACAGCAATTTGGCCAGCCGAGCAGAACGTTTCCCGCCAGAATCTCCATCTCGTTTCCCATGGCTTGGGTTAACTTCTAACTCGGACTCCATTCACCGTAGACTGCTTACCTTTATCTCCCCCCCCACGCCCTGCTTGTGCTGAGATAACTCGCACTAACTACCTTTTGTAAGTTTACCGTTGACTTGTTTCATCACGCCGACAACAACAACAGCAGCAACAAGAACGAAAAACAAAGGCAACCGTCGACGGGCGACGCCTTCGCATGGCCGCTATGCAAAACTATGAAGAAGCAGCACAGTCGCAGTCGCAGTCGCAGTCGGCGCCGACACCGACGCAATCGTAAATCAAAATGGCTGCAGTTGATGGCTGAAGAATGAAATCATTCATTTTCATTTTCATTTTCTGTTCATTCCATCACAAGACAGCGCATGCGTGTGTGAGTGTGTGTGTCTCTCTGTGTGTGTCTGTGTATGTGTGTGTGTGCTGATTAACTGCATTGCTCTGCTCTTGTTATTGTTGTCCCTTGTTGTTGTTTGTCGCCTTTGATGGATTGGCTGCCACCTCGTTTCTTCTTGCTGTTGTTGTTGTTATTGTCGCTGCCTGTGCGAGGACGGGGGCGGGCTGCCGTTGTCGTTGACGACTTAAACAGGTAACGGGACTGCCCATATGCCATGCGCAATCCCGTTTACGTGTGTTCGTGTGTGCCTGTGTGTGCGAGTGTGTGAAAGTGGGCTGGGCTTGAAACTATGGTTCTTGTCTCGGCTAATTGCACGAGCAATTGCACTGTGGTTGAACTCTCATGAATATTCAAGCAAACTGTACAGAGTGCAATGGATGAATTATATATAATGCTTGTGTTAATAAAAATAATTAAGTTGATTAGATAGAAAAACATTTAAATATGGTTTGATGATAAAGATGAGATACTATCGATATTCTATGATTATTATGTTAATGAGCAAAATATTCAACACTATCGCGATAGTACAAATCAAATTTTAATTCCCTGTATTACTGATTCTCATTTATCAAAACAGATTACAGAGTTGCCAATGTCATATGAGTCAAGCCTGGTTTCGCTAATTTTCCTTTCTTAGATTGCTTAAATTGTCCGGAACCTGTGTTGCTATGATATGTATGTATGCAAAATTATTTCCACAACGAATGCGGCGATTTTGGCAACTGTGCAATGCCAAAGTTCGCTAATCAGCTGTCAGAGGGCGCTAGCTGTCAGTCAAAGCGAAAGCGACACCTGTCAATGTTAGTCAAGCAGTTACTACAAGCAGCCGATAGAGGGCCATGAAATGAAAGCCTAAAAGTATGCAATATTATTTTATTATAAACAGTTTAAAGACAGACTTTTGAATTGTGTTGCGGATGTGCCTGATCCATCAAGCTGTGAACAATTTCTGCACTGCTTTGTGGTCTGATCAAAGAGTATTCACGTCGAATTGAACTTATTGCGCACTGCTTGAACTCGGCTTGTCTTCGCATCAAATTTTCATTAATTAAAACTATTTTAATTAAAACAAAATAAAACTGAAGCTTCTGCCGAATGATTATTTTACCTAAATTCAGGATAAATCGAGTCCTAGCAATAAAAAACAAAAGCATAAATCATAACAATCTATTTAGTTACGGGAAAGAATACAAATATTTTCAATATTTCCTCTAATCAAAGTCAGATCTGACGGAAATGCAAAATTGACAGCAGAGTTGCCAACAAAAACAAACAATGCACTTTGAAATCAAAACAAACTAAATTGTTAAAGCTCTTCAAAAGTAACTGGCATCGACAGCTCGAACAACAATTAAAGGCACAGTAATTTCTGCCGGGCAAATCTTTTATTGCAAATCAAATTTTAGCATTTGTTCGCTTGAATAAATCACATCAGACGAACATAAATCATAAAGTAAACACACACACACACACAGTCACACAACAATAAGTGTGGTGTGGCAGAGCAGCACACAAAACACACATCAGACATTATTATCATCTCGCTTGTGCTTGAGTGAGTTTCTTTGGTCGTCCGTCCCCCTCTCCCCTGTCCACTGCCCACGTCCAGCCACATTCAACCGCCACGGCCAAGGCTGCTCGTCTCGTCTGCAGTCGTCTGCATGGCCACTCCCACTTCGGCCGCCCACTCCAGCACATGTCTGATAACCACCTACATCGCATATCGCATACTCGTTAACGGGCATCTCCATAGGCAACGTTCGATGCCGGAGGGGCTGGAGGACTGGGGATTGGCCTTTGCGCCGGGCGCAGCATCCTTCCGGCAGGCATTGTCCTTTCGCGCCCCGGCCCCGGCACAGGTCCCTGTGTCCGTGCCCCGTGCCACCGTCAGCGGGAAATGTGTAATTGAAAGGGAAGCTTTGGCGTCGGCATTGGCTTTGGCGTTGGCGGCGCAAGAAATTATTTCGTTAACAAAGGCGGAATAACAAACACAAATACACACAGGCAGACAATACAAATACAGGGAGCGGGAAATGGCAAAGGGAAAGAGGAAAGAAAAGAAAGAGGCGGCAAAATATGCAAGCAGCGTTTGTCGCTGAAATATTTTAAAGTTTCACGATTTCTACAAGGTCCCCAAACCACATACACTCCTCTCTCCCCTCCCCGTCCCTCCCTCTCCCTCTTGTTTTCTCTTTCTGCCATTTTGGCCATTTTGCAAAGTTGCAAAAGTTTCATTTCCGACAACAAGTTACCGTTAGTTAGTTTTTCGGCAGGGTTGTCACCGCCAGCAGCAGAGAAGAGACAGAGAGAGGGAGAGAGAGAGAGAGCAAGCATATATGCTTGGCATGTAACGTGTGTCTCTGTCTGTCTGTCTATCTGCCTGCCTCACTGTCTCTCTCCCTCTATTCTCCCTCTCTCTTACTCTTCTTGTTCTCCTCCTGCTCTCCCTTCCTCCTTCGTGCTGTGTGTGCGTCTCTGTCTGCCTGTCTACATTGTTGGAGTTTTGATTTATGAGGTCAGAGACTCGTGATAATGAGCCAGGAAATTAAATCACTTTGACCGGAAGGATGTCAGGTCAAAAGGGGATAACACAATTGATTTCATATTCATAAATCCAACGCATGTTGTCAGCCTGTCAGCCTGCCTGCAGCAACTGAATGACGCTGCCGTTAGAATGAAGACAAGCCAGTGCAATGGGGAGTCATAACAAAGTTTGCCACACGAGTTGTTTACCAGCACTGCAAGCAAGTGTTGTTAAACTGCATTTGAAATGGGCAGTATTTAAATTGAAGTTATAATTCCCACAACTTTTTGAACTCACGATCTTTCTATTCTCTTTTACTTTTGCAAACCCTCTCCCTTTCCTCTCTCGTACCTCCCAATACAATTCCGATAATTTTAAGAAATTTCCAAAGCGTGGCATAAACCATTTATCAGCTGCAAGATCGTGCAGCACATGTTTGCCCGCCAGGCACATGTGCCACAAGCTCTGTGCGGCATTATCAATCGAAGCTTTGAGGCGAGTGGAGCTAAACCCAAATCTGATATTAAAATCTCAACTTTTCTCCTTCTCTTTGCAGAGTTTCAAAATCAAAATTGAAAATACCAACTAGCGCATAAGGATACTTAGGAATTTAGGCAACAATTACAACTACAGAAACAACAACTACAACTGCAATTACAACACCAACGGATTTTCTACCAAAACAGAGGAACAGCAAAAGCGAAAGGAAAGCAACCACGTGAATCATTTTATACCTCACACACTGACAGCCCCACACACACTCACACACACACAACTAACATTAAGGCGCAACTGTACATTGTACTTAAGTGTTCAAAGGATATTTAGGTAAGTCTGCCTACTCCATTCAATCCCCTCCCGATAACGATAGCTGATTCCGTTGCAGTTTACTTTGTATATAGGAAAGTAGCTAAAAGCACACGGAGCCGAGTCACAGTCACTAGCAACTAAGTCACGTTCACGTTCACGTTCACGTTCACGC
Organism: Zaprionus africanus; assembly: GCA_018151435.1. Lineage (NCBI taxonomy): Eukaryota > Metazoa > Arthropoda > Insecta > Diptera > Drosophilidae > Zaprionus > Zaprionus africanus. The sequence continues at coordinate 9,357,644 of JAECXB010002309.1, read as the reverse complement.
ATTACCGACAAACAAAACAAAATGACGATGAGTACAAATAACTGCGAAAGCATGACGTCATACTTCACAAACTCGTACATGGGAGCGGACATGCACCATGGCCACTATCCCGGGAACGGCGTCACCGATCTCGATGCGCAGCAGATGCATCACTACAGCCAGAATCCAAATCAGCAGGGCAACATGCCCTACCCGCGCTTCCCGCCCTACGATCGCATGCCCTACTACAATGGCCAAGGCATGGACCAGCAGCAGCAGCAACAGCAGCAGCAGCAGCACCAGGGCTACTCGCGCCCCGACAGCCCCTCCAGCCAGGTGGGCGGTGTGATGCCGCAGGCGCAGACCAATGGCCAACTGGTGTCGGTTGCACAGCAACAACAGCAGCAGCAGCAACAGTCACAGCAGCAGCAGCAACAGCAGTCGCAGCAACAGGCGCAACAGGCTTCCCAGCATCAGCATCCACAGGTGACGCAACAGGTGACACATCCGCAGCAGCAGCAACAACAACAGCAACAGCAGCCCGTCGTCTATGCCAGCTGCAAGCTGCAGGCGGCCGTCGGAGGCTTGGGGCTGGTGCAGGAGGGAGGCTCGCCGCCGCTGGTCGATCAGATGGGCGGACATCACATGAATGCTCAGATGACGCTGCCCCACCACATGGGGCATCCACAGGCGCAGGTATGTATGCAGCATGTTCAGGTGCCTGGTGCTGGTTATCGCTTTGCCTTGAGTCCCGCTTAACGCTGCCTTCTTCCATCTCTCTCTCCCCTATCTCTCTCTATCTGTCTCTATCGCACATGCCTTCCAATATAGCTTGGCTACACTGACGTTGGCGTTCCCGATGTTACAGAGGTAAGTATCCTTCAGCCCCGCCCTAACAGCCTAACCCCTTGGCTTGAGTTCGGTTTTGGTGACCATCTTCATCCTTATGGATATCATTATTGGTCTTACTCCCTTCGCAGGTGCATCAGAACCATCACAACATGGGCATGTACGGGCAACAGCAGACGGGCGTGCCGCCAGTCGTAGCTCCGCCGCAGGCCATGATGCATCCGGGCGCCGGACAGGGACCGCCACAGATGCACCAGGGACATCCCGGACAGCACACACCGCCATCCCAAAATCCGAGTTCGCAATCTTCAGGGATGCCGTCTCCACTGTATCCCTGGATGCGAAGTCAGTTTGGTAAGTGTCAAGGAAAGTGATCGACAATTCCACGAAACGTATTAAGTGGAATTTTTCTTCTTCTTATAGTAGTGGGTTGCTGTAGTTAGTCGCTCAACGTAGTCGTAGTCGTAGTTTGCGTACATTCGATAAGAGAACAAGAGTACAACAACAACACTAAATAATTCTACTAATAATCGATTTAAATTAATTCATTTAATGGGTGAACAAATGTAGCAAAAACTTCTCTTACAGTTTTTCGAATTTCACAATCCACAAATTAGAATTGATTTTTGTTGTAGTGGGCACACTGTGCGGCAGCGATCTTTTCGTTGAGTTCAGCTGCACTGCTTGCTACGTGTGTGGTGCACAGCTTTGTGAAGCAGGTGAGCACTGCTTTGTGGGTTGGTGAGTGAACTGCTTAGCTTGCGCGCGGGAATTGAAATGATAAAATAAATGAAATAAATAAATAAATATTTAAAAATATAATTAAACAATAAAATAAATAACTAATGCAAAAAATAATAAATAATTATTAAATGAAACTAACTAAATAGAAATAAAATAATTAAATAATTACAAAATGCAAGAAACTGCGAAGAATATATAAAAAAGAGCAAGGAAATACATGTATTTTGTATTTCTATAAAAAGCAAATAATGCAATCAACTTATAAATAATTAAATGCAAATATAAACGCACATTAAAGAAAGAGCTCTGATATTTAATCCAAAAATAAACCCAAATTTAATGGAAATCCACTAAATTAAAATTAACTTAATCAAATTATTCCTCTCAGGCAAGTTCAACATCACAATCCTATTATAGAAATTCCGATTAATAACACTCTGCCTGAGTATTTATATTAATTCAGAAGATTCAGTTCAACTAGAATTTGCACTGAACGGAGACTGAGAAACATTTGCTGACCTTGACACGTCCGAGTAATTTCACTTTATGCCCTGGCCAATCGGTCGCATTAAACGTAATCCATCTGCAATGCAAGGGAACAAAGGAAGGCGATATACGACATACCTGACATTTCGGCAAATTTGCAAATTTCCAAAAACGAAATCGATGAATGCCAAGCATTGCTGTCGCAGGAGGTCACGCAGTGTGAAAGAGGTCGAAAGAGGTACCGAAACGGGACTCTGCGACACAGGGGGCGGTCTCTGGCATAATGCAAATTGACAATAGTTTTGGAAAACGAAAGCGAAAAGGTTGCAGAATCGGAGCGTAACTAATCCCGCAGACAGTTTCCGTAAAAGGAGCCGAGATTGCTTTGCTTGAGGTTCAGGCAGGGCAAAACTCCGAGGCAATCTTCTCAGCGCTGTTGCATAAGTGGAATTCTCTCTCGAGAATATAGAATTTCCTTTCCCTTTCCCTTTCCCTGGCTTTGGATTCCGGTGAAAGTGAGGCGAGCCCGCTCAAGTGCTTTTGCTTCCTTCTATCCCGCCTCATTACAAGAATTCTCCGTCTTAGATTTTCTACTGCTCTCCTCTTAGACTTGGCTCATTTCTTCCCCATCTCCTTCTCCTGCTGTTTTTCGCGTCCGCTGCTGCTTCTCTGCAGTGTGTGTTTTTTTTGCCAACGCCAGATTGAGATGTAAAGCAGAATTGATGGGCGCCATTAGTTACACGTTATGTGCAATGGATGCCATCAAATTATTAATCTCCAGAACACGCCGCGGCCGCGCCACCGCCACTCTCCATTCATGGGCCTGGCCGAGCGACCTGGCAGGACCTGGTCCCGTATCTGCACCCGGCCCATAGCCATAGAGCCACAGTCAGTCGTCGTCTTAATCCCGTCGCTCCGTTGCGCCTACAACAAAAAAAAACTAAGAAAATTTGCCAAGCACAGTGACATGAATTTTTTTTTATTATTCACAAAAAAATGAAGGAGCGACAACAGTCGAGCCGAGAGACTGAGACTGAGACTGCGACTGAGACCCAAGAGCTCTACAAGAGACCCCGTCTGGGGCTCTGGTGTCTCCCGCGGAGGGTGCGGCTCGTCGTGGTCAGCGTCAAAGAGACCAAGACTCTCCACTCCGATTCTGCAGTGGGATTCCAAGCCAGTGAGTCGGGGGGCACAACATGATCTCGGGCTTAAGTTACGATGATTAAATGCATACGAGTTTATTTCTGCTTAGGCTTTGTGTTTCGCTCCCCCCCCCCTCTCTCCCTCTCTCTCTCTCTTTCTCTGTTTTGCATTGCCTTTTTGCCGCTGCAGAGCAATAAAAAATGCCCGTCACAGTGGGTCGAAAATTAAAAATTACTTAGCTCGTGCAATCGATTGACAACTTAATCGAAAAATCGCCTTAGCCTGCAGTCGAGTTCCAACAAAATGCTGCGAATTAGAATATGCACATGTGTGTGTGTGCCTGTGTGTGTGTAAAGCCGCAAGCATCGATCAGTAGTTGGAGTGAATAATTGAACAATAAACAAATTGAGTGGGCAATTAATTCAGCCCCAAGCTCTTGCATAATTATGCAGGTTAAGGCTGGAAGTAGATCTCGAAATTTGACTCATTGTCTTCCCTCCTGATTGATCCCACTGTAACTACTTAACGCCTCGTCATATTTCACGCGCGCATTAGGCAAATAACTGAAGCGAGCCGATCGTGACTGGCGTCCTGGTACACGTAGAAGCCCCTAGGATCGCCGCCGTCACACAAAGCGTAGTTACAATTAAGTTGTAACTCACGGGCAGACAGTACACAAGGGAGGGAGGAGGAGGGAAGACTGTGCTGGCTCCCCAAGTTCAAGTCCAAGTGCAACGCGGCGTTAATGTTGTTTTGATGCTGTATTGGAGTTGGCAAAGTTCTTGCCTGCTTTTTGATAATTTGCTCGAGCAAAAACTTGCGGCCATTTTAGCTCCGGCTCCGGCTCCAGCTACGGCTTCCTTTATCCTTTTTCGTTGGGTCATAAATTTTAGCGACAGTCAACAAATTTCAGCAACAAGTGTCTACAGAACTACACACACACAGAGAGAGAGAGAGAGAGAGAGAGAGAGAGAGAGAGAGAGAGAGAGAGAGAGGGTTTTACATGTGTTTGTGTGCAGCGAAAGAGTTTTATATTTGACCTCGATGCTTATCTGAATGTGGGTAAATTTTGAGAGTGCTGCGATTTGTTCTCGCATTGAGAAAAGAGAAGTGATTGGCTGCTGAGCATGTGTGTACGTGTGTGTGTATTAGGTGTAGTAGGTGTGCTTAGAACTATGACTAATAAGTATTTAATACTTAAACTAAGGCAGTCTCCCTGCAGTTAGGGAACTTCCTTAAGTTCTTTTCATTTCATTTCAATTGCAATCTCAAGCAATATTCACAATATCCATGCGACTTCTTCAAGCTCTTTTCATTCCATTTCAATTGCATTCTCAAGCAATATTCAAGTAATATTCATTTCCATTGTTATTCACTGTGCACTCGACTAGCTCGCTGCTGCCCAACTGTTTATCGAATATTTATGCAGCGCAAAGAACTCGCATCGAATGTGGCAAACAACTTTTCAATTCTTTCTCGAGTATGAAAAGTGCACTTCATTGTGCGCATTATGGGTGACAGCTTCCAATTTCAGCTCCCCCCCTCGACTTCAGCTCGGCCTTGGACCTGCGCGTCAGTAACGAAAAGAACTTCTCGCCAAAAAGTTGCACGTTTGCCAATCTTCCCTCCTCTCTCCCCGTTTCTATTGTCTGTTGCAAAAGTTTTTTTACAGCTTCGTAAAACGTTGATCCCCGGCCATCATCCGCTGGCAGAACGAAACCTTTCCCCGCCCCTTCCCCTGCGTCTGCACTTGGCGCTGGCTTTGCAAACTTTGCCCTTCTCTGTTGTTGTTGCTGCTGCTGGCTATGTTGGCACTGCACTTAATGTGGCTCGGACGAGTCCTGGTCCTGCTCCGGAGTTTCGCTAACTTGAGGATTTGCGCGCAAACTACTTTTCGATGGCAGCGCGAGACATTCGAGACAACAACTACTTAGCCAGGCGATTGCCATGGCTTACGCGAATGCTCCTCCATGTGGCATCCTGTTGACGCATTTCCAAGGGGCAAGCAGGGGGACGGGGGAGGGGCGCTGGCAATTTAAGCGTGGGGATCAAAAGATAATTTGGCAAATGCGTGAAGATTTTTTCAAAAAAAACGCAGAGCAAAATGGGAAACCGGAAAACCACCTCCATCAGCAGGCCGCTGGCAGCTGCCGGCCAATGTGACACGGGCTGTCAAAACGAAAGCGACAACGACAACTGAGCATCGAGCGGGCAACAACAACAACACGAACAACAACAACAACGTAGTGTAAGGAAAAAAATGACACAGGAATTTTTGGGATTTCCATGTGCGGCAAAAAGTTTAATAAAGCGCAGCAAATGCGAAAAGGAAATTTCGCTTTTATTTTTCTCCCACTCCCCCTGCCTGTCTCTATCTCATTCTCGCCCCGCGCTGCCTCTTTCCCTTTCCATTGCTAAGCGAAGTCCAAAAAATAATGGCAACAGCTCGCCAAAGGTCCTCGGGGTATTGCCCCAACGGCAGCAACAATACCAATTGTTGTGGGTGTATTTCCTTGTTCTTGTTGTTGCTGCTGTTGTTGTTGTGCTGCTGCTGTTGTTGTTGTTGCTGCTGTTGTTGTGGGTATTCTTTGGGTTTTGTCCGTTTTTGTGCCGTGCCTTTGCCATTCATTTCGCTCAATCGCAGCGCTGTTTTTGGATTCCGCTTCTGTTTTTATTTATTTTTTTCGCCCGTTTTCGTTTTTATTTTGGGATTTGGCCAACCTTTTTGACAAATTACGAATATTATTCATGCAGCAATGAAGTGAGGAAGCCCTCGACTCGTGGTCTGTCCGACAACTTGCCCAGCTCCACTTCCACTGCCAGTGCCAGTTGCAGATCCCCAGTTGGATTCACAATTCCTATTGCTGTTCCTCATAAGGGGCAGTTGCTTTAATCAGAGAATAATAATTAAATAGTTTTGATTTGATATTAATGGCAATTGAAGACTGTAAAGATGTTGAAATTATATCAATTTTAAAATGAAATTTAGAAAACATTTCTAGGTATAGTTAAAAGTATATTTGGGAAGGCAGAAAGAGATGTTTCCTTTATAAGATAGAATATATTTCAAAAGTTGAAATTAAATAAAAAACAATTACAGACATTCATTTTGTTAATTAGAAAATATTCAAAAATAATTAAGATACTTTTATATATTCACTAACTTACTCAAGATACATTCAGGATTTAATCCAAGAGCCGCGAGTTGCGGGTTGCGGGCTGCGGGTCGCGAGGCGTCGTCATCAATGTCAGGCCACATGTTTCATGGTTCCGCTGGTTTCAATGGCTGCCAGTGCCGCCTGCCATGATGGAACAGGCGCTCAGTTTGCCGTCCGCTTGACCGACAGGCGTGCGAGCAAGAGACGAGACAGAGCGAGACAGAGAGAGAGAGTGAGAGAGCGAGGGAGGGCATGAGTTTGAATTTTGGGCTGCCTAGGGATATACTGCTGCTATGAGAGAGAGTATGATGTGCCCGCCTGCCTGCCTGTCGGCCTGCCTGCCTGCCTGCCTGGCATCGTCAGTCCATCCGTCGGGCCCGCTCGTCTGTCTGCCCGCCCCCGAGTGTCGAGCTGGTCTTCGCTGCCGTCTCGCATAGCATGTTTTAGTCAGCTGTCAAATGTTTTGACATGGGTAGCCATGGCCAGCCATGCAGCCAGCGAATGCGAGAATCTCAATTCGAATACACTCAAAATGGGGAACATAGAAAAACGCACAGGCAAACAGAAATTTGGCTAGCCAGGGGTGTGCTCAACTAGCAGATACGCTATAAAAAGTAATGGAAGTGTGTTAAAGAAGGAGTGCTTCTTGGAAGTAGAAAAGAGAGGGAGAGAGAGAAGGTAGGAGAGGTAGAAAGATAGGAAGAGTAAAGAAAAAGCTTTAAGAACTTAGCGTAGTACTTTAGCACACATAAGATACCCTTTAATTGTTAAGTAAAGTGCGAAAAATACCCTGTAAGAATTATGTATAATGCAGAAATAATTTATCTACATTTTACTCACATTTTCACTGTTAAATACCCTGTTAAGTATAATCTACCGTCAAATTTGTACTGTTAAATACCCTATAAAATATAATCTTTGGCCAGTAAAGTCTACAAAAAGCATCCACTTTTACAGGGTATACTCAAAACTGAGCTCAGTTGCATAGTTTGTTTGCTTTGCCTTTGTTTAAGCGATAACTAAATAAAGTTTAAAGCCTCTGCCTATCCCTCTGCTTTCTTCTCTCTCCTCTCATCCCTTTCCCTACTTGTCCCTCCTCCACCCTGCCATGTGCATGTTGTTGCTCTAATGAACGCATTCATAAGGCAGGTTCCCTCCACAGCATCCCGCGTCGACTCGACCATCCTTTGTGCATTCTCTTCTCTTTTTTACTTCTGTCAACTTTTATCGATTTTTAACCCTCTTAAGTGCTTAACCAAGTCCCAAATTAAAAAGTCGCAGCGTCTCCTGAGATTCTCCCCAAAAGGGAAAGAACCAAATTAAAAATGTTTATAAATGTGCTGCTGGTCAATGGTAATTTTTAATTGTGTATCCTGCACACTATTTGGCTGCCCTTATGATACCCTGTAAGCAGGCAATGCTGAAGGTTTCAGCTGCTGTTGAATGGAATTGGAATACAGTCATTGTTTTCCTGCAATGAATAATAAAAAATCAAAAGTCAAGATCGGCAAATCCTTTAATTGTGCAAGTATGTCAACTAGAGAGTTAGCACTGCCGACTGCTGTTCGCCCGTTTAAATAGCACAAAGTCATCGAGTGACTTGACAATTCTTGCCAGGCGTAGAACGGACACAGTGCGAACCGGTGACATCACAAATGCCACACACGAGGTATTCTTGGCGCTGGCAAAATTTATCAACTCGCACACGGGCATAAATAATAATAATTTGCCAGCATTTGTTGTTGTTGCAGCTGTTGTTGTTGTTGCAGCAGCGGCTCGCGTATGTCTGTAATTTCCGCAATTAAAAAAACATTTACTCGCATTTGATGTGAGCTTTTTACTTTTTTCGCCGTGTGTATTTTTTTGCATACACACGCTCGCATGACATGCAGCTTTGACGAGTGCACCGACGACCACCGACGATGTCCCTGCACCCTCCCCCCCTGCCAGCATTCCCCCTGCAGCCTTAGATAGTGACGAGGTTACCTCGACTCGTCGTGCTCAAATGGCAAATGCAATAAATTAACACTTCAGTGGAACGCACGATGGATTGATTGAATCGAACTGAGGTGGATATAGAATTATAGAGTATCTGTGTGGCATATGGTAGAGTTTATATATGACCTTTGTGGCATCTGGAACAGTTGCAGAGAGTGTTCTATACATCTCAAATAACATGCAAAACACCGAGTACAAATTGCATTAGCCAATTTTATAATTGTTTACGGCAAACAATTATTTCTGCGCAATTAAAAACTATTTTTGTGTATGGCAGCAATAAATTAAATATATTTGCACTTTTTTCTCTAGAGGTTTTTGGCAAACAAAAGCTCTTGATGCGCCCATTTACACGCCTTTCTCTCCTAAGTGGATTCTAACCTCTCTCTTTGTAATCAATTTTTTGTAGTGTTTTTTTCTCTTTATTGTTTTGGATAATAATTTGTTTGCGACTTCAACGAATTTCATAAAAAATGTTGCAGTAATTATTTTAATGATTTCCTTTAAACGCGGCGCGATACACACACTCACTCGCACACGCACTCGCACACACACACGCAAACACTCACCGGCACTCAATAATAGTAATGTAATTGTGTGCACACGAGAGGGGCAAAAAAATGGAATAAAATCCATTATGGAGCAAGAAGAGTAATATACGAGTAAAATGGTTAAAATGGTGGCCTAATCGCAATTTAATTACAATACGCTTTCATATCAAAAAGCATTAATGCCAGCCAGTCAGCCGGGCAGCCAGTCAGCCAGCCAGTCAGCCATTCACTCAGCCATTCAGCTACTCAACCACTCAACCACCCAGCCAACTAACCAAGCAACCAACCAACCAGTCCGTGGTCCGTCCATTTGTCCACTCGTCCGCTGGTAGTTAGGAGTTTTGGGGCGTGGCATGTGGCAGCATTGAGAACTGCGCCACATTCGGCGCCTTTGCAGCGGCTTCGAGTGCGTATCGCTTCTTCTTTTCGTATATTAATTGTTTCACCTTTATTATATTTCTGTACTTGATACCCTTTCTCCCTGCCTGCTCCCTTTCGTCATTCAAAGCGCCATTAATGCGTTTATAATAATTTGTCAGTACTCAATTTTCAGTGGCGAGTCACGGCGCCCAAGCTCTATCAGAGGAAAGAAATCAAGAAAAAACAAAAACGGGAGAATGAAGAAAAATATGTTGTTTTCTGGCATTTTTGAGTGATGGCCACGTGAAATGTGCAAAGGCATCATTAAAAACTAATTTCAGCCGCTCTTAAATTGCCACTGAGCAAGCGATAGGCCCCCTGCTCCCACTTCCTGCCCCCTCTTGACTCCTTTCAGCAGCTAACCCTAAACTGCGCAGCGGACTCAGCGTCGTCATCGACCTGTGAGCCATGAAGGTGTTTTTATCAATTAAAATAATCATTTATTTGCCTTGCATGAGCCGAGCACGCTCGCTCCTTGAGAGGAGCTTGGAGAGAGGAAGTTGGAGAGAGAGGAAGGTGGAAGGCAGAGTGAATGAAAGGGAGCCACGTGTGCTGCTAATTAGTTAAAGTTTTTGCAGCGTCCACATTGAGACGATTTACTTCGGACTGCAGGCCACTTGAGGAGTTCAGATACACTTGTATCTCACAGATACAATATGCCCGCTTAAACGCGAATCTTTTAGCTTAATACCTCAATACTTTAAAGACTCATCAGTCAAAGAACTTTCAAGTTGTGTGTTGGTGAAAGTGCTTCTAGTTAGTCACAACGCTTTGCTTAATCCTCGTTGAGCTGCGCGGAGGCCGTGCGAGAGAAGGGTAAAGAAAAAAAAAAAAAACACGCACGCTTTTTGCCACAAATCTCTCAGGTTTTTTTTCCATACTTGAGTTTTTTTCTGCGGCGACTCGTCTAACTGATGATGATTAAATGCGAACGCCTTGGGTTATAGACATGGCATCAGTCGTGTCATTTAAAAGAAGGTAGCTGCCCCTCCCCCTCCTCCTCTCTCTCCCTCTACCGGTCCACCATTTCAAGCCGTCGCTGTGCTATGAATCGGATTCGCGCGCATTAATGGCCGCCGCACAAAAAGAGCTTATGATGTAATGACCTGGGGCTAGAGCAGCAAAGCCAGAGAGAGGGAGGAGGAGGAGAGAAAAAACTGAGAAAGACAAATGCTGAAGATGTTATTAAAAAATAGTTAGGCGAGGCGAAGATGCCCCATTTGCAGGAGTTGCCCCCGTCTTCACTTCCAGTTCCACTTCCACAACTGCCGAACTTCATGTCCATTTCCCCTTCCGCTCGCCAGGGTGGAGTCACTGCTACGGCGACATTTCCAAGCGCCAGCCCCAGCCCAGAGCTCTCACGCTAGCCAACCATTTAGAGGGGAGGGAGGGGGGCGCCTCAATGCGTTTGCCATTGACAATTATATTAGCTCACATTATATTTGACATATTTTGTGGCGCATTTCATGTTTTGCTTTCGGTTTTTCCTCTTTTTTTCGGTTTTTTTTTGTTGTCATTACCAAAATTATAATTATAGTAAGTGTCATTAGGCGCTGAACTCATTTCGGGTGAAGTAATTATGCCGAATTATTTTACAGTTACACTCGCTGCGACTCCCGGACCGACTCCGCGTAGTCGCAGTCCACTTCTCATGATACTTCGTAGTCGCGGCCAGGCAGCCTGGTAATTAGTTAGCCTGGCCCCACCACCGTTCATGCCAGCCCCTCTCTCGCAGCCCCTGCACCTGTGCCTGCCCTGTCCCTGTCCCTGCAGTCTCCCCCGTCTGCGACGTTAATCCAAAAGATGCCGCAGCCCGTTTGGTGTCTCGGGCCTGTTGGGATTTTGACAAGTACAAATATCTGAATTCGGTAAGGTCGTCTTTTTAATCAGGTTCGGTCTACGCTGCGTGCGTCTCGCTTCATGTGGTTTCAGTCCGGCATTCGAATAGGGTCTAGAACAAAGGCCACAGCCAGAAAGATACAGCTACAGATACAGATCCAGCTATGCCTTAAGATACAGATACAAATGTTGATATGAGGCTGCATTTCGAATCACTTTTATACTGTTTGTAGTTTGTATAATGCGACTTTCTGTTGTTGTTACTCTTGTTGTTGTATGCATTTGTTGTAGTAGTTGTTGTTGTAGTTGTTGTTGGCACTCGTACGATTGTTGTTGTTCTGTGCATTGTGCGTTGATTTTAATTGTGAACTTTCTGTCTCTTCTTCTCGATCACCTTGGAACCAACAGAGCGCAAACGTGGCCGCCAGACATACACACGCTATCAGACGCTGGAGCTGGAGAAGGAGTTCCATTTCAATCGGTACTTGACGCGCCGGCGACGCATCGAGATCGCGCACGCACTCTGCCTAACTGAGCGCCAAATCAAGATCTGGTTTCAAAATCGACGCATGAAGTGGAAGAAGGAGAACAAGACGAAGGGCGAGCCAGGATCCGGCGGCGAGGGCGATGAGATAACGCCACCCAACAGCCCACAGTGAGGAGCCAACGAGATGGGATGCGACGCGGGGAGTAGTCCAAGTCCAAGTTCATGTCCAAGTCCAGATCGAAATCCAAGTAGAAGAAAACAAGCAAAGAAACAAACAAAACTAAATGAAATTTCAGCTAAATACAATTTACAATTTATGAATTTGTTTTGAACCAACTATGCGAGGATGATGAACACTACACTACACTACACACTATGCTACACTACACTACAACTTAGTTAATTGTTATTATTTTCATATTATTATTTAATTTTTACAAAATGCAAAGGCAAATGGAAAAAGCGTAATAAATAAAATTAAAGTAAATTACAAGTAAAGCGTAAAACTCAACAAAACCAACTCATGTGACCTCAGAATTAAATAAGCTATATATATGTATACCGATATATATATGTATATATGTGTGTACACATATATTAAAGTAATGCATAAATTAACTATAACAATACGATTAAAGTAAAGCTATATATGAAACATATATGCGAGTAAACATACTACACACACACAATAACGTTAGTTCTATGTAAAGCATACCCTATGTATAATGTACGAGTACGATTAATTTATATACGATAGCATACACACCCAAGCAACGTAACGTAAACCTAAACATACTATAAAAAATACTAAATAAATTGAATGTTCGTAGCCGATTGCTAGACCCATGCGATATGCAGATTAACGTGTTTTATGTTGCTACCAGGGAAGAAGAAGAAGAAGAAGACCCGCAACGACCAGCACATAAGATACAGTTTCGAGCAGCATAAACTTCTAGCGTAGAGCCCTAGACTAACTGTAAGTGCTAAATGTCGCTGGAGTAGACAAAAGAGATACCAAAACCGCGAAGAAAGCTAACAAAAATAAAAAAAATATATATAAACAAAGCAAATATATGATAAACCAAAAGAAAACATTGGCAAAAAAAAAAGAAAAAATGAATAACAAAAACTCGAGAGAACCGAAAAATGATATGTGTGAAGAACTTCTCGTTGTTTTCTCTCTTTTGCAAACTAATATTATTTCTTGTGCAATTCGTAGTCCTTCGTTTCTTTAAAGTTTCTTTCAACAAACATTTGACAATTATGCGAAATTGCAAAAACACTTAAATTAGGTCGTAAAGGATATAAAGTATACCGACAAAACCAATTGGCAACAATACAAAATGAAAAAAATTAAAAAAAAAAAAAAAAATAATACCGTATATATTGTTAAAGAATTGTACACGCTGTTTTCGAAATACTTAAGAACGAAATAATCCATGTAAAGTAGAAAAATAAAGTAAATAAATATATTATGCATACATGTATTCGAATGCGTGTCGCATTTCTGAATGAAGCCTATAACAACTATATTGAATGTATGTACGTAACTCAACTCAATTTCTACACACAAACACACACACACTCACAGACATACAAGCACACTCAAACGAACATGAAATAAAAACGATAAATGTAGAAATCCATATACCAAAGTTATAAAGAAAGAAAAGAAAAGAAAAAGCATCGTATGTTTATATGTAGATATTATATATGTATGTATTTAAAGCAACGTAATAGTATGCGTGTAACTTGTAGAGAACGTTTCATTTTGTAAATTCCCCCAGAACTCAACAATAGCGAAAACAAAGATACGTAAACCCCCAATATAAGAAAGAAAAGAGAAGTTGTGTGGAGAGCGCGTGGAAATGTTCGGCAGGCCAACAGCCCAGTGTGGTATTCATAAGGATTGCACCGAGATCGGTATTAGTCCGTCTTCAGCGAAATTAACTCAATCCAGATACGTAACTTTCGGCCTCATTCTGTAAGAAACTAAATGTAAAACCTGTAAGTTTCGATAAACAAACAAAGCAAAAGAAAAAAAAAAGAAATGAAAAATATTTGTAGAAATTCAAGAGAAACAAAATTGAAATGCATTCAGATGCGTATACATATATTTGAAGAAAAGTATATACATATATATTCTTGGAAGAGCACCACACAGACACACACTCACACACACAGACACACACACATGTTTCACAGCGAAATGCAAATGTGGATGCTAACTAATTTGTTGTAAATAAAACTTAAATTTTAGTGTAAACAGAAGATGACAAGGAGCAATGAGAGATGAGCTGCGAAATGCAAACAAACAGAAGAAGAAGCATAAAAATTATAATTAAATTACAAATGAGATTTTGTTTTTATTTGTAATATTTATAATAAAATATAGTATTTAAAAATTCAATGAAAGTGTTTAACATACGGGGGAGGGAAATAATTAAATACAAATATTTTATAAAATTGAAATCTATTTTTAGCCAATGAAGATTCTCATGACATACTCAAATGGAAGGTGCGTTCTCTTTTCGATTTAAAATAAATACAGCTATGTTAATTTAAATGTATTTTTCAGATATATAATAACAAAACTGTCCGGCCAAAGCTACTGAATTTTGTCCAAAGCGAAGTCAATGTCAGGCGTAAGTTGAATGTTGATTCTTGTCGGATTCATGCGAATAACACGTTTCTCTTATGACTTCTTTTGCAGACTGCGAGCGAGAGAGAGAGAGAGATCGAGAGCGGGGGAGTCATTTGGAAAACGATCTTATTAATCTGACATCATAATAAGTCATTAATCACGAGGCATTAACAAAACCAACTGCCCAATGGCCACCTGAGACTGAGGCCACAGCCAGGCACGACGCTCGGATCACCGTTCTCCGGGGCCAGCAGGAGTACATGACACCATCGCAGCTCGACTGAGCAGAGGCGCAGGCGGGGATGCAGCTGGGAAAGCGTACTCGATCTCTGGCAGCAACTTAAACAAATTGAATTCGCATTGTTCGCGTAATCACAGGCGATTTGTAATCGCCGAACAGAATGTGCTCACGTTTATGTCACAGACTCAGGTTCATAATATTTTTGCCAAGATTTCGTTCTGCTGAATTGAGTTGGCAACAAGATACACAATGTATATTATGCATATATGTTTATGTACTGTGCTCTAGCTGATCTGCTCGTCTGGCACTTGCAGCAGGCGCGAAAATCTACTCAAGTTGCTTGGAAAATGTCAGCGCCAGAGGGATGGACTCTTGCTCTCTCTCCCGTGCTGACGTGCATCAATGGCCACTTGAAGTGCACTTCTTGATGGCGCTGCAGATCCACTCGAAATAGTTCTTGGCTCTTGAGCAGCTGCCAAAATCTATCCGGGTCCCCAAGTCGTTCGACAGCCAACGCGGATGCGCATTCCGTTGTCCGGAGCACGTTCTGCCTCCTCCTTCGTCTTGCTGCTCTCTCTCCTGATTCATGTTCCATTCCCATTCGTATTTTGTTTATTAGATTTTCTGCAAGAACGCATAAAGTTTGAGTTTCTTATTTGTTTTTCGGTCTGTTGAAATTAATTAAAAACGTTCTTGTTTGCTCAAATGAAACACCTCAAATAGAATTTTAATTGAATTCGTTACCTAAGCAGTGCCATATTTTTCCCCTCGAAGGTGTGATGAGTACTTTTCCCATGCTACATTACTCAGATATCTAGCCAGAGAATATTTATTTAAGTTTACTAATTGGACACAAATCTATTATAAGTAGAGTCTTTTTATACTTGAGTAAGAGAAGGAAATAAATTCAGACAAATTAAAATATATGAAATTTAATTAAATTAAAATGAAAATATAGAATATATAAGACACCCTAATACTTGTAATACAAATACATCTGTATTCTTTATTATATTATATATTTATTTATCATATTCCTAATAATAGGAAACTAAAACTATTCCTCCGTCTTAGAGCTTATGCAAATATTGAAAAAACTTATGAAATATTTTGAAAAGAAACTCATTAGTTACAGACCGAGCTCGATTTCCCTATAAGGAAAGCTTGAAACTGGCATTATGCATATATGGAAAATATTTGTTATATTTGAAAGCCCCAAAATGCCGTCGCCATTTGCCGTTGACCAATCCGGGCGAGAGGCTTGTAAATTGGAACCTATACACGCCAGTGGGACACCGACACCTTGGCAAGAGCCATTAATAATCGGTTCTGCGGAATTAAGACAACAAACTGGGAAACTTGAATAAATCATTAATTACGAACAAATTGAAATGGGCTGCAAGGCGGGACAGAACAGCAGAGCACAGCACAGCAGAGCATAAGGTAGAAATAAAGCAAGATGTCAGAGATCCGAAAACCATCCGAGGTGCTTGTAATGATGATGCCTAGACAAGTGCACACACTCAATTCCGTGGCCCGAAGCCGAACCTCTAGACCCGAGCCCCGCTTCACACAATCCATCAAACGATCGACGATCCATCAAGGCGATATTGAGACTGCACACCCGCTGTTTCGCCTCCCCCCCTTCTGGCAAATGATGAATCTAAAATGGCCAAGAGATAAATCAACTGAATGCGATAATTAGCAGATGCAGACGAAACAAAAAACAAACGAAGAAGCGAAAAAACAAAGCAAAGCAAAAACAAAACTCGAATTGAATTGTAGTACAACATGTTAAATGTCGAAGGGCCAAGGGGAGAAGAGAAGTGAGACAAACAGAATCTGCCAATGCCAAAGCGAAGTTCAATCGAGCTGACACTCGCTGGAAAATTGCAGCCGTCTCTGAGAGTATCCATCTCCATTGCCATATCCATGACCATATCCATATCCTTGATGGAAATCACACAAATGAGCCTCTAATAGAATATTAACTCCCAGAAAGCATCGCCGCATCGATGGCAGCCGCAGCAGGTAAACCTCAACCTCGGCATCAACTTCAGCCTCAGTCTCAGTCCCTGCCGCAGTCTCAGCCTCTTACTTCGCGCTGGAGCAGAACCAGTTCTGGCTCGAATACTACTCGAGAGCATATTCGAAATCCGGTTTGAGCCTCACTCACACTGGCGCAAATCGATATCGAATTTCGAAGATCTCGCCGGCACCAATACCAATGCAACGCACTCACTAATACCATCACAACTGCAGCCAGAGAGAGCGCAAGAGAGACAGTCTGTTTTTCGAGCTAGCGACCATCGTAGGTTTTCGAAATTCAGTTAGTTTTCGAACACAGTCCACTGCGGACCATCATCGCTAGCGGTGCGTCGCAGCACAGCGCATGCGCTATGAATGCCACTCGAGAGCGAGAGAAACAATGCATGGTGTGTGCTGTTGCTTGCTCGCTCCCGCACCCGCATGCGCACTTGCCGCCATCGCTGACTCCGCCCACTACATTCGAAATACTTGAATGATTTTCAATATGGCCGCCGTTGCTACTGCACGTTGTTGTTGTTGCTCTTCCCCTGCCGCCGTTGCTGTTGTTGTTGCTGTTATTCTCGCTTCACTGCCAGCTGCGCCATGCGGAGGCACCAGCTCTGGCAGCGCCTACACATGCTACGGGCAGCACTCGGTGCCGCCGGCGAATATCATTGTGAATGAAACGATACTTTAATGTGGGAGTAAATTTAAATTCATATTTATTTGGAATATATATTTGAAAGGTTTTTAAAATATATTATTAACTAATATATTATTGAAAAATATAATATGAAAAAATTATATAAAATGATATTAACTATTTTAAAAATATATTTAAATATAGCTACAAATTTAATTCATTTAATAATATAATCAGGAGTAATTAAAGTATTTATAATGGAACCAAAAAAAAAACAAAGTATTATCATATTTTGGATATATAAGTAATTTAATGGTTCAATACTTTAATGCATATATTATTATAACAATTTCAACATTAAAGGGATAAAATAGGTCGTTCAGTGATTTACTTTAATAATTATACTTATATTATAATTTAATGCACATAAATTTAGTGCATGCAGATAATATACATATACTTGTATGCATATGTATATTTATTCAATTCTTGTGATAATTTATTAAAAATATTAAAACATTTATATATAACATAAAATTATTCTATAAAAATAAATATAACAACTTAACAAAGAAACAATTGGTTTATTATTTTTTGTGGTTCTATTTTTAAATGCGGAAAGGAATATTAATGCACAGCAAATTACCTTCCTAAAAATATAATGAAAATTATTAAATATAACTCTAGAATCCCTTCTCTAACTTAATAAAAATAAATCATTAAGTTTTTCTAACTCTATATAATATTTTCAAAATATATTATTTTCCGTTAAATAAATTGATAATTCAATTCAGACCGTTTAGCACTTGCACTGCTAACAACTTAATCTTTCGGCGTGCGATTGCAGGCCATTGAAATAAAGTAATTTGAAGACAAGCTGGAAAATATTGTCACAACATTCCAGTAATTACCAGAAGGGCCTAAAGAACACCACGATGGCTGCACAGTGGGGCTAATGATCGAATCATTTCGGATAATGTGCCCATTCGGGGTGGGGCGGCGAGCAAGACGCAGCAGAAGAGCAAGAGTGAATGGTCACAGACAAAGAGAGAGAGGGAGAGAGGGAGAGCGAGAAGAAAGTAACTTGACTGTGGCAGCAGCAGTAAGTGTGACCAGAAGGAAAACCTCGGGAAACTCGAGGCAAAAGTCAAACTGAAAATTGAGCTGCAGATGTAAGTAAATCAAATAAAATCACGTGTCATTTGTCTCGGCGATTCATTGAAAAGATAAGATTCCGGCAGCGAGTGCAACTGTTCCGATTAGTTTTGGGGCAGGTTAGTTGGCTCCACGCACACACACAAAGGGAGGGAGAGAGTGAGAGAGAGAGAGAGGGAGACCCGACTGAGACGGGGCAATCAATCAACGCTTTACTAAATTTAATATGCGGTTAAAAGTGCTAATGACGCTGGTCTGGCAATCGTTTAAGCCTGCCTACCCATACTGGTCCTGGTCGTGTGGTTCACTTACTGGTCCTGTTTCTCTTTCTGTTTCTGCTTCTGCTTTCGCTCCTGCTCCTCCCACACGGACAGAAGCGTCTGTCCGACATGGACGTGGCAGTATATAAAGTTTAATGAGAAACCACTTAACACTTTCAGAGCTTTTTACGTTTTGCTGTCATTAGAATGATTTTTGCTACTAACTACGATGCTCGACTCTCACTCCTTCGCCTCTGACTCTGCCTCTGCTTCTCCTTTCTCTCTCTCTGCCTGCGGCCAGTGCACATTTCCTTCCGAGTCAACGTCGACGTCGTCGTCGTCGTCGCTGTCGTTCAGGCCGCTGTCGTCATTATCCGGCCATGTTCGCAATATTGCACTCTCTGCCCCGCCCCCAGCCGCACACACAACCTGCCACTGGCACCGCCGCCTCCCGCATGCGAGGCAAGAGCTACGCTTACAGCTCCAGGGCAGAGCAGGGCAGCCCAGCTCAGCATAGTGTTCCGCATTGGCGAAGGCGTCAAACTCCAAGGAGAGCGCGCGCGTGTATTTCCAAAACAAATCGGCAACAATTTCATTAAATGAGTATCATATTAAATTTAATGATGCAGCCGTATTTCAGTTTTCGTTTCGTTTTTTGTACACACCGACACTTTTTGTCCTAGCCCAGGACGCCAGGGAAACCGACGAGAGCGAGGAAGGGCATAGGGAACGGGAACGGGATGTACAGTAGCTGCCCAGAGCAAATCTTCAGCTGAACTGGGCCGTTTGCCAGAGATGAGATGAGAAGTATTGTGCGAACTCAGCCAACTAGCCTGGAGCCAGAAGCAGCCCTGAAATTGAAGCATAGTGTGATGCACACTTGTCAGCTTGAGATTTCTATTCGAAAAGTTATCCGTATTCCACTTGTCCTTATTCTCAACTCTCTACAGTTGCTCCTGGAACAAGTGCTGTGCCGAGTGACTGACTGACAGCGAAGAGCTCAGCGATTATGGATTGTAATACATCTTCAATGTTGTAGCTCATGTTGATGTTTATCTTTGGGAACAGACAGAAAGAGAGATTGAGAAATATAGTAAAGAGTAAGGTTGGAATTGCCCTATATTGACTTATAATTATCGCCATTAGAGTGTGTCTCAATTTTGGTATTCAAAAGGTATAAAGAATTCAATTAAAGTATGCAGAATATTCTCGAAAATATCTGAGCTTGAAAGGAAATACGAATAAGCAAAGTATCTCAGGGAAAGTCAAGGGTAACTTGTTAAGAAGTATTGTACTATGTGAGCAAGCAGGTGCAAATGTGACATAGGGTTGCCTTGCCTTGACCTTTATGGAACGATGCAGCGTGGAAGAGAACAAGCCCAGGTTAAGGGGGTCAACCTGTGTAAAAGCGGTATTTCGAACGCTTTTTTTGGGAATTTTTATTAGGATAAATAATTTCAATACAAGAATAAGTTTAATGTTATTTTAAAGGTTTATAATTTTATTATAACTGTAAATTTTTTCAAAAGTGTAAACCGAAGGCTAATATTTATTGATGCCATTTAAAGTGACGTCCTCAAAAAAAAAAATACCGAAATTGCGTGCAAGATTCCGCACGAACCACTCATCTGAAACACAAAAAGTAAAAAGATTTTTATTTGATGAAACTCAGGCTATAAACTGAACTCGTGTGTGGATGAGCTGCACTAATATTAAAGGCCTTTACTTAATCATAACTTTGCTGTAAAAGGAAAGTTGTTGCACTGAAAAGGTCTTGCTTGTTGTGTTCCTGCTGCACTGTTAATAGAATCTCCAATTGTTGTTCTAATTTGTGTTTGTTTAATTTAATGGGTACTTCAGCTGAAGACCGAAACAATTTTCGCCCACTCTCTCTGTCTCTCTCTCTTTGTTCTTTTAAGCCTCTCGAGAAGGAAAAGAACAATAATGTAGAGCTGGCCAAGAGCGAAAGCGAAGAGGGGACAAGGAAACAGGAGTGATGCGTAAGCTCAGCCAAGTCCATTACCAGAGCCAGGCATCGATTGATGGCTGCACAACAATGGCTGGGGAAATTAACCAATTTATCTTTGTTTTCTACACACACACACACGCGTGCAGTATAAGAAGAAACTAAAACTCTGCGAAAGGAAAAAGTTTATAATAAAAGAAGAAAAGAAAACGCTGAGGCGAACCAAACACAACAATCTGCACGACAAAAGCAGCTTCAGCTTCAGGTCGCTGCCAGCGTAGGAGACATCAACAACGGCGACAATGACGGAACCAGAAGGAACCCAGAAAAAATGTACAAAAGTGGAGGCAACAAGAAGAGAGAGGGGGGAAAATCACCCAGCAGAAACAACAGGCGGGGCCGTGGCTGCCCTGAAAGGATTCAGCCATTATATTTGAGAGCTGGAGCTGAGGCAGAAGGGGGGAAGGGTGCAGGGGAGCCGTGTCGCCAACGTGTGACACATTTCTGCTTTTAAGGAGGATTGCATTTGTTACGCGTGCGTTGCTCCGTTACGGTTCAACGGCAATCGATCAAGGGTAAACATTTCGCCCCCCTTCATTTCGCCCCCTTCAGCGCTGTCGCCGGCAGTGAAAGGGTTCGGAATTTAGTCGGTTTGAGTGAGTGCAGTCATCTATTACGGCAGGAGGAGCCCTGCACTATTCGCAACACATGCGTGTGTGGCATTTTTGGGCAATGTCAGACAGCAGGCAGCGCACGCAGCCAGAAATGCAAATGGAACGATCTCCTGCCGGCAGAGCACACGGCACACTTCCCTGCTCGATCCTGCCCATTGTGCCACGCAATGTTGCATGAAATTCGCCCGCTGACCTCGCCGGGCACACTTTCACTTTTGCTTTCTTCTCTTCCAAGGAGCAGTGTAGGTAGCAGCTACCGCATTAGGCTAATGTTATTAGGTCGGGGCCATTGCTCATTTTGCTGCAGATGTGCCGACAGCCCGGCTTCCCTTCCCTTCCCTTCGCTCCTTCTCTCTCTGTCTGTGAGCTCATGCAAGCGGAATATTACGTGTCGCACTTCAAATTTGCTCGCATCCTTTTAGCCGCGCTGCATGCTGCCTGTGTGTCCTGTTGACACACTACACACATGCTAAACAACCGCAGACAGATGCAGATATAGATACAGATACAGCAAGAGAAACAGCAACAGATACGGATACTTGCGAGCTTCGAAATGACTTTGGCACGGCTCGCGAGCGAAGCAACAGCTCAGGAAATTAAAACCCATAAATCTTGCGCCCTCATAAGTTTGCCACACACTTACACACACACAGACACACATGAGAGTCTTGGTGTATGTCCTCGCTGCTGGCTTAACACTCTGACGGAATTGAATCTCAGCTGGGGCACGAGCAAGCAACAGCAACAAATATGCTGAGCATTTTTTTTTTAATATCATAAGTGAAGCTGCATGCAACATGTGGCTCGACGCCAGGTGAGATCGAAAAAGCATTCAGCTAACAGGAAATAGACAAGTGTAATGTTCACTTAGTTAAAGCCAAAGCGGCGGGAGTTAAGCTAGATTAAATGGCGCAATTGCCGAGCAGTTACTCAGGCGATACACAAAAAAAAAAAAGAATTGCCCAATAAAGATGGAGAATTCCATGTGTAAACTCCTTGAAGGTCAACTGAGAGTTCTTCAGTCATCCTTCACACTAATTGCCAAACATCTTTAATTATAATCGTGCATATATTAGTTTAATATCTGTAAAATTGTTTCTAATAACTTTAACATTTGATTTGCCTCTGACCCGCTGCCACAGTAAGAGCAGAAAGAAGGGATCGGCGGAGGGGAAGAGCGGCTGATGGCGTCGGCAATGGTGCCGGCAATTTGGTGCCGCGGCCAGCGGCCATCATCATCATTAGAAACTGCGAAAAATCCTCCAAATACTCGTACGGCGGTGGCCTTAAGTCGTTTTTGATGTTGTACGTTGCGGACAGCGCCAGCAAACGCCAAGGCCCACAGAGCCGAGGCAATCACCAAGCAAGGGGCAGAAGAAGGGGCACACAGTGAACAACAGATATACAACAACAACATTTATTAAATACGCACTTTTGCGGCATCATTCGATGATCTGCAGCTGCCGATTAAGGCGCAGACTCAACTGGCTGCCTCTGCCGCGGGTAATGCAGTTTTAATTGCTGATCAGTCGTTAATTGTGGCAAATTACTTGCGCGGAAGAAATTGCAAAACAGACACCGAGCACAGTGAGCCCCAAAAGGAATCTTTTAATCGACGTAATTAATGGCAACGCTTTTGTGTGCCACTTATGGGCAGCGCACTCAAGCTCGCGCTAATCTAATATTTAATTTGCAGGTGAACTTGCTTGACCCCAAGTGCTCCTATCACTCTGCAGTATGTGTCTAATCACTGAATGCAGAGAGAATTGAATTTGGCATTTTGAAAGCTTGATACGTTCTCTTGTTTATATGTTAATTATTACCGATGGAATGAAATTGTATACGAGAAATTAGAATAAATCGATGATACTATGAGGAATAGCGATGCAACTTTCTTGAAATGTAAAAAAAGAACGAGGAAGAAAGGCTACTTTCGAAATGCCGAAGGTATTATACCCTTGCATGCTCTTACCTTCTGAGAATGATCCAATACTAGTTATATAAGGTTGCAATATTATATGGTATTGTTTATATTCAATATATTTTTCTGTCTCACATTTGATTTGCACTGATAAGTAAAGTTATTCCTAAAATTAAAACTAATCTTTATAAAAAAACCTTAATTTCATTAAATTATAAATTTTATATGCTGATTTACATTTAGGAAAATAACCATGCAGTAAATTTCGTAACAAAAATCTGCTGTTGGTGTGTATGGTAGCTAAACGATATATCGGTCCGATCCTGCTCTATCCGACTTATTTACAGCGTGCAGCAATAAGAAGCAAATTTCTTCAAGACAGCTCTACAACTGAGAGACTTGGACAGACTAAAGAACGATCAGATATGTTTAGATTGACCGCTCTGCCAATGCAGATTCTGAATAAATACATATACCTTATGGAATCAGGGGTGAGAGATGTTTCCCAAGGTACCTTCCAAAATCCAGCTCTAAATTAATAAGCTCTATGCAAGGGTATACAAATTAGCAGTGATAAAAACTTGTAATTTATCATAATAGGTAATTCAACATAAGATATTTTAATAAATAATAAATATAATAATAAAGTCAACTAAATAAATAAATAAAGTAAATTATTTAAATTCGATTTTTAGTGCAAAGATTTATATTTGCATAGCCCCTGAAACCAGTAAATCAGACAATATATTTCGTCAGGTTGAATAAGGCTGATCAATAATAAGTGTTCAATAAAATCTGCTTCTGTGTGTGCCAAGCTTCCGGACTGATTACTTCATAGCTAATTAAAATACCCAGCAGGAAAATAAAAAATGAACTAACAACAGAATTATCTGGGAAATAAGTTCAATTAAAGATCTCAAAAATGAACTAAGCATCAAGCATTAGTTCAAGTGAAGTTCATTTGCTGTTTGCTATGTTATTCCATTTTGTGAATTCAAAACTAAGCTACAATTAAATGCATAATAAATGCCATTAAGATCCCCCGTGAGAAGAAAGTCCGATATTGGCTTGAGATGCTGCTTGCAGTCTCCGATTAATAAGCAACGTGTAGAAAGCAACAATCAGAACTTATTTCCTTTGGCGTATATAGTAAGTAGTTATCACAAAATACTTCAAATGATATACAATTATCGGGAAGCGATTTTGTTTTATGTTCGGTTATCAAATTAATTTGCTTTTAGCATTAAATTATATGAGGGGAAAAGATTTGATTGGCTTGCGAGTAAATTTGCCCGATATCGAAACCATATTCAATTGATCGTTATACCCGATTTGCGATTCACGCGATTCGTGACCATGCAGCACGCACAATGCCCTATCCCCATGCCCCATGCCCCGTGCAACTACCACGCACCTGTGTGTGTGTGCCTCAATTATGGATACGCTAACCGAGGCTAACCGAAGCTAACCGAACCGATTCCGGTGTGCGGTGCGCGGGACTGGGGCGTTTGTTCGGCACGCTGAATTTTAAAAGCTCATTAATATTTCAACGCGTATTAAGATGAGGCTACTGTGTGTGTGTGTGTATGTCTGTGTGTGTGTGTGTGCGTGCGAGTGTGATTAACAAGAATGGCGGCAATTACAGGAAATTGCTTCCTTGCACCTTCCTTCCGCTGGCGAGTTCTCAGTGTGTGCGCAAGTTTATTATGCCTTGAAAATGCGGCTGCACTTTTTATTTAATCACGAAATTTATGCATGCAAAATGAACACATTGGAACAATCAACTGACCCCCTCCCTCTCCTGCAGTTGGAGAGTGCTGTTCATTTTGCAATCACTTTAAAAGCCATAATAAGGGTGAAATTTTAATAACTTTATTACTGGGCTGTGTCCATTCCCCGCAGAGACAGAGAGGGAGAGGAGAAAGAGAACTGGGCTGCCTCTTTTGCTGTTGACATTGCCATTACCCCACGAGACCAGTCCCTGCTGAAATGGAACTCTGTAGTGCCCCTACTCCCTCTCCCCCTCCTCCTCCTCCTACTGGCAGTCACTTATCGGAGTCCGTTTAGTGCGTGTTGCACCTAATTCGCATCGAGCGGCACATGTTTTATGTTTTACAATATAATTATAAGAATTTTATTTTAAGTGGCACATAATTTGCGTGGCCAAGTGGCAGCAAGCAGCGAGCAGCGAGCTTCGATCAGCCATCGACGACGAGGCAAGAGGCAAGTGTGCAAGAGGCAAGCGGCAAGTGCAATAATCTATTTCCCGCAGTTGGCAACGCCATTTTCAAAATGGAAGTCAGTGCGGTGCATGGAATCCGAATCGGTGTCTAATCAAAGGGAGAAGAAAGAAAGAGAGAGGGAGGGAGGCAGGGAAAATGCCTGTGCTATCTGGGATGCCATTAAGGTAGCCTCATCTATTGACAGGTAGAGAATTTATCGCCTGCATTCGGCTATGGGTCACAGCCGGCACCCATTGCAGGTCAAAACTGGTTTTCTTGCTCTGCTCTGCCACAAACGGAGCCCAGTGTGAGGTCAATGTCTGATTTGGGTCTTTGTTTCTGTTCGAGTTTAATTACAACGCTCATGATTTGAATAAAAGATCGTCTTAATAGTCTTAACCTTGCTTGGGGATCACAAACACACAGTCATTCCTAGATACTGAGACTACAGGCTCCTGTTGCTGGGACTAAAAATAAAGAGCTACTGAGAAGGTTCTATTTGTCATGAAGTAAAAAAAGTAGCTGCTTATATTAGAAATTTAAAATAAACTAAGTAAACAAATGTTTGAATATTTTCTAATCATGAATTACTTAACATATTTCTATACTTTACTATATATTCTAATACATAAATCAATAAATAAAAAATCCATATTTTTTACATACTTATTTCCATCTCACTTTCAATACAATTCCTACTCAATTCTCAGTTTCACAAGGCAACAAAACCTATTTGAAGTTCTTCTTTCCCTCTTGTTTATCATATAAATTATTCCCTTCCCAAAGTAATATATTATAATTAAAATTATGTTTCACTGCTTTCTGTTTCACTTGCATTATTATTATAATTATAATTATGAATATAATTCGTACTGCCTGCGTAAAGCTATTGTTAAACATTCAATAAACTTTAGTTGATGATACGCTTATTAAAATGTTCCCGAACTAATTGAGAGTAATTATTATCGCCATAATTAAAAGCGAATTAAATTTAAGCACAAGACTCAGGCTAATGAATATTTATTGATAATTACAATAATTATGCAAATGTGCAACATTTTCACGCAACGCGTACCCCCTCCTCCTCCACCTTACCTGCCCATCATCGCAGCAATATTTGCCCATTGCTTTGGTAGTGGCATCTCGAGGCTGCGCTAAGTGAATGCACTTGACGAACTAACTAAGTGATGAACTTACACAGGAGAAGAGACCAACTCAGCCGACTTGCCATGGCGAACTGTAAAAATTGTCGAACTACAAATTGCTTTGAAAGGGCAATGCAAATTAAATGGCTAAATAATAACCCCTCCAGACCTTGAGCTCATTTGCATGCGCGTATAGAGAGAGAGAGAGACGGTGGTAGGAGGTCTGCAAATACCCTGTAGTCGAGGCAGAAGGAAGTCACTCTACTGTAGTTTTTCTATGAAATTTAATGACTGTCTTAACTGTATACCCTACCAGCACCTCGACTAGGGTATTCGCAACAAGGTCTTTGCTACGGCACCAGCATTGTAGGCAAATTACCAAGCAGCTCTCCAGGTAGTTAACTCCCCATTCACAGCCCACGCTTAATCCACTCGACGCGAAGCATGCAACATGTGCTGCAAGCCCAGCTCAATCCTATATGTGAAAGTGTATGTGTGTGCGTCTCTTTCTTCTCTGCGTCCTTGACATTTCCGGCTGCGTAACGCATCGCTCGCATATGCAAATATTTGCGCTACAGACGTTCGCCAATCCTTTGTAATCCTTCCTTAGGTAGTCCATGTCCATGTCTGGCAGAGTCAATCGCCATCGATGACCGTCATAAAACTTCCTCTCACTCAACGGGTGGGAGGTCTGTGTGTGTGTTTGTTTTGTGTTTTGACTTTTGACTTGTGACTTCTGAGCCATCATCCTTTTGTGTGTGGCATCAACACGGCGAACAGCCCATTGATTTATGACATCCGACTTTGGCGGCCAGTTAAGCCGGCCATGTGTACTCGATTTGCTCGGCGAGCATTTCAGTTTCGATTTCCATCCCGAAGCAATCAGTTCATCGTTTTACGTTCGCTCGTGGGAAGTGTGAGTGTGAGTATAAGACTTAAGATCAATCATATCAATTACGGAATTATTGTAACATAAACTCGTATCATGGCCTGCAACTTTTTTGCCAAGTTAGATTGAAGTTCTACCCACACGCTCGATACGCTTCTCGTAATTGTTTGCAACGCGTTTGCTCTGCGCAACGCCCCAAATTGAATACATGAGGTCAGCACAATCAACTACAATATTTAATTAGATTTTTCATATCCATAAACGAATGCGGCTAATGGAAGTTTCGCTCGTTTTAATCGACTCTAAGTCGCGCGTGACGATGATCGATTCGTTAGCCGGGAACAGGCAGCAGCAAAACACTGACAGGATGATCGCACTGCAGCAGCAGCAGCAGCAGCAGGAGCAGCACCAAGCGAGGCACCACCATGCACACCTGTTTGTTGCACAAATGCCGCCGAGTGCCCCTCGTTGCAATGAATTATTAATGATTGGCGATCGATCGTGAGGTGATCGCGCGAATGCGCCTTTTAAAAATAGCCACAGAGCATTTTGTCTGGCTGCCACCGCGTACCTTAGACTCGGCGGCAGTGCCAGCCCTCATCTCTTCTCCTCCCCAGTTTGCTCGGCCTCCCTGTCTGCCCCGCCGTGGCACGAGGCGTTTAGCGTTAACGTTAACTCAATCGACCTGTCATTTACGTTTTAGTTGGCTCCTCGCATAATTGCCACCGTCACTTGAAGCTGTTCCCTGGCACATCATTTGTCAAGCCAAGCAGCTCAGCAGCACTGCAGCAGCCACGGCGGCGGCGCGTTCTGGCTATTTATAGGTGTTCGGGCGGAGAATAGTTTGGAACTCCACTGGATAAGTCGACTCGATGAACTGTGCACTCAAAGAAAAGAAGAAAAGTCTTGTGTTTAATTTTAACGTACTTCCGTTTCACACTCCCTTCTGTCTGCTCAAGTGATAAATCAAGGTAAAATTTTAGATTACACCAGAGCATGATATCTATCGATAGTGAAAGAGAACTATGTTGAGTTCTATCGAGAGTATTTGCTATAGAAAATAAATCAGTTGTATTGATAGTTCCATTGATTGATTTATTTTTCTAGTTAATACTAACTAACTTATATAATGTAAAACCTTCTTATATTTGTGCTGAGTAGTTCCCAGCTCTTTTGCTCAGTGTACTCACAAAATTTGCATGGACTGTTGTTGTATTTGAAATCATTTATCAACATTTACTAGAAATTAATTACTGCTCGTTCGGTTCTGTCTTTAATTCGATTTGTATGCGATATCTCTGGGTGTGAAACCACGTTTCGCTGCGATTAATCATGTGCGCAGCTCCAACGCAATCCAAGACGAATTCGAAATCGATCAAACAATCGCAACAGCCACTCGAGAGCTGCCGACATGAAGTCTACTACTACTAACACTACTCATACTAGTCCACTGCAGGATACGCGCTGTCTCTGGCGGCGCAGACTCTGTGGTTCCACCTAGCACTCCCCCCATCACGCCCCTGCTCTCTCTCTCAGTTCATGAGTTGGGCCAATTCTTGGCACGTCTGTCATCGGCACACTTTTCAATTGTTTATCTTTTCGATTTTCGATTTTCTGGTTTCGGTTTTGTTTTTAATTTTTCGGGCATGCGATGCGTGCGTTGTGAGCAAACAGAACTTCATTAATTTCCCCTAACATGCAGGAGTGTTGTCCAAAGTTGGGAATGCGAACCTGTTCCTGGCCAGGTTCGGGGCTGGACGCACGTTTAGCACATCTCCACTAAGGTATTCGGCATGGGGCATAAGGCATTCATTAATTCAGTTCCAGCGATTCAGTCTCCTTGTATTTTGTTATTAATGATGTTCAACAAAACGGCTCCTTGTTGTTGTTGTTCTTGCTGTTGTTGTTGTTCGTGTTTGCTGCTGATGTTTCGGTTCCTTCGGACCATCGATGACACTCAGTTGCTTTGCGGGCGATGCCAGTCGTAACTCCACTGATGATCCTCGGACTGTTTCATAACAATTCCCGTTGGTCAGGGGCGGCACTCGGTGTGGCTTGGCTTCGGTCTTATCATTATGGCATGTTGAATG
The DNA here is from genome assembly GCA_018151435.1 of Zaprionus africanus. Taxonomy (NCBI): domain Eukaryota; kingdom Metazoa; phylum Arthropoda; class Insecta; order Diptera; family Drosophilidae; genus Zaprionus; species Zaprionus africanus. Next base: position 9,328,112 of record JAECXB010002309.1, on the reverse strand, counting down.
ATGTCGAGTGTTTGTTTTGACATCGAGTGTTTTTGGCTGCTTGTTATTAAATTAAACATTTAAGCATTTGATTAATGATTTTCCAATATGCCGAGCCGCCCTCAGTTGTTTGTGCTATTGACCCGTGTGCTTCCTAATAGCCCAATTGAGGTTAAGGTCGATTTGAGGATTAATCGAAGGAGGGTGTAGGAAAGGCGGGACCTGAGTTGAGGCGTTTTTAGCTCCTGCTTTAAATGGATTAAGAAATTATGAAATAAAGAGGTGCTTATTTTCTTATTAAATATTAAAGGATTGTGGGTATAAAGTGTTGAAGGATTGATTGTTCTTTCAAGTCAGTAAGGTCCTATACTGAACCCTACTTAACATTAAACTGACTATATAAAATATATATAATACCTGCTATAGAATTTTCAATTCTTGATACTCAATCCAGTACAGAAAACCCTTGAAAAAGGCGCATAATAACTTTAGAAAATACTTAATATTATTTCTTGTTTTTTGAATGGTAATTCTCGGTTCTCTTTAGAGTTCTCTAGACTTCCATTCAGGCACACTTCTTCTGTTTTTCGTTCATTCCCCTGGCTTAGTCAGCTAATAAACCAAAGCAAATCCAAATATTCTCCTGCTCAGACAATGCTCAGCCAAAGTTGGGGCCTTGGGGAGGAATGCAAATATTTGTGAATCGAAAACACTTAACGCAAACACATTTAGTGATTCCCGGGAAAGTGATTGGCATACAAGTCTGGCATGCGGGCACCGAGTAGGCAAAGGGGGAGTTTTCTTTCCCCTAGTGGCAGGCAAGTGCCCGAGGGAGACGCGCTCGGAAGCCAATTCTAATTCCTAGAAAATGCTTTTCATAAAAAAAACGAGGGAAACAACAAAAATATTTGACATCGAATTCGTCAAACTCATGTGTTGGCCGTCTTCGTGCCGGGGCTGGCGCTGGCGCTGGCAACTTGAATGGGGGGAGGAAGGGCGGATGTTCTGAAGTCGTGGGCGTTGAGGGCTGTGACTTTCGGGAAAGTGACTTTAAGGCCAAACGGAGCCAGGACTTGCACGTCCTTGCCGGCAGGAACAACAGCAGCAGCAAGGCAGGCGAGGCTGAAATGGAAAACGAAAATGTCTGACATTGACAAATGTCATCCGTCATTGCGAACACAAGATTGATATAGATTGGAATGTGACACAAAAATACGCACAACTTCCACCACCACAGCACACCATGCCATGCCTCAGCACTCCACTCCACTCCTCTCCACTCCACTCCACCACCAACAGCAGGCGCTGTAGCAACCACTGCGACAGGCAGCGGCTCGACGGCTCGAACTGAAGACACAATGGCGGCAAGGGACCTTCTTCCCCGTCTCCTTGCCTTCGTTTCCCATCTCCCTTACCATCCCATTCCATTCCTTTCGCTTCCCTTCCTGCTGCCTATCGCGGTGATCCCGTACGACGCACAATTGTGCGTGGCCTGGCGATGGCACAAGATGACGAGCGCTGATGAAAAACGTCGTCAGCGTCGTCAGCGGCGTCGACGTCTGTCCGTCAAGTCACCCTTGTTTCACTCGCTGCCAAAAAAAAAGTTAGAGGAAAAAAATATAACACAAAACCAACAATGGATTCCTTTTCAGGGATGAAAGCTGAATTTTTTCACGCTTCGCTTTTCGGGTTGCCACAAGAGTTGCTGATAGTTGGGAGTTGTAAAGGATAATTTTATGGGAATTTCTCAAGAAGTAAAAATTATGAAATATTTTAATAATATATAAAAAGCAATCAAATTTATTTAAGAGATTTGTAGAAGGCAAAATAACTTACGAAATATTTTAATAATAAATAAAGAGTTATAACACTTATTTTAAAGATTTTGTAGCAAAGGATGAAGGCTTCTTTTGATAGACAAGTAGAAACGCTAGCAATATATAAAAAAATCTTACTAAAATGTATAAATCTTATAAAAAGGAACGAAGAGTGTGGAATACGAGAACTATAAAACACTTGATTTGTTCATATTATTTTAAACATTTTTATAATATCACTACCAGAATTTAGACAAGGTAGTATTATTTTTTCTTCCAATTCATATTTAACCTTCTTAAATCGGACAATTTTTTAGTTCACTAGGGCTCAATTTCTTTAAATGTTGTATAGTAATTTAAATTATTTAATTAATTTATTTTATAATAATTTTTATTTGTTTACCTCTGACACACTTAGTTCCATGAAATTTATCGATTTATAATATATATCTCTATATTCTACCAATCCAATAGCATTAACCTAACCTAAAACAATATTTCTTGTTATTGACAAACTTTTCGAACTCCCCACTCGAAGAGCGCCGTGTCTGTAACACTGTTTGAGCTGCCGACTGTGTCTGTGTGTGTGTGTTGGTGCTTCCTTTTGTAGCTCAAGGTTTTATGTGCGTGGCACATAATAATGGTGGATTTTCTTTGTTTGACGTTAATTTTTTATTCTTGTTGCTTTTGTCTCAGCTTCTTGTGCTTTTCTTGCACTTAAGTTTATTAGAAAGAACAATAGGGGATGGGGCGGAGCAGCGGAGGTCGACAGGGATTGGCGGGCACCGCGCTGAGAACGTTAAAATTTGATAAATTAATGTTTGCATTAATCTTGTGCTGCAACTATTTTAACAATTTGCATCCAGCTCCGACTGCCGTGGCTGCTGCTGCTCTCGACAGAAGACAGGAGACGAAGCAGCAAATCTGTTTTTGCAGATTGCCAGCGAATAGTTGGCAAACTGTAGCGATGTCTCCCCCGTTGCCAGTTAGAACACGAAGCAGAAGAAGAAGAAGAAGCACACGTACGAAGCACAAAAGTTGCGCAAACTTTTCGTTCGTGCTGAGCGCTCCCCGAATAATAATCAAGTGTTAATTATTTTACGGTCCTCAAAAGTTAAAGTTTCATCATGCTCGCACCGCAAATCATCGTTCGAGATACGCATCTCATCGATTTGGCAGCGCCGGCAGCTCAGCAGCTCGACAACTCTGGCAGCACTGTCTGAGCATGGTCAGGCAACTGCTCATTTCCTTTTGCCAACTGTAATGAAACTTCCGTCAGACCGTTCCCCACTTCCCGGCGTCGTCGCCCCCCTGGTCCAGCAGCTGGCAAACTAATGCCCTGCCATCAGTTGACGATGGCATTCAGATTAAGCTGCTGGCAATGAATGAACTCGATGCGGTGATAAAAACATTTATCAAACAAAAAGACGAATAATCATTCGTGCCAAGCCACGCGCCACGAGAAACTCCTGCTGCAGGCCCTGCTTCTAAGATGGTGACGGGGGCGGAGGTGTTGTCTTAGAAGATACCCTACGCGGGTTAAGCGAGCATGATTATACAATTTGTACGGCACTTAAAAATCAATTAGAAGGATTCCATTACGCACAACACAAAGCCCTTGAACGGAAATAGAATCAACTAATCCCTTTGCCATATGTTGCATATTAATATGAAAGTATTTAAGTTAAAATTGTGTATATACAATATTTATCGGATATATACGTGTAAGAACTGGTGTGTAGCTAAGTATTTAAATGCAAGTTCCTTTAAAAAGTATCTTACAATCTTTAGCAATCATTTTAATCTCATAGTCCAACTACATCAATAAGAAATTTTCTGAAAAAACCCCCTAAGTTTTTAATAACTTCATTGCATTCTCAGCTTGAACGTTTTAATTTAGCTAATCAAAGCCATTCTCTCGTTAATCTGAAATCGTTCTACAACAACTACAACGAGACTAGTGACTCAGTTCACCACAAAACAATCTAAAAGCAAAGCATAGGCATAACATACATACCATATGCCTTGCCTTATAAAGATGTTATTAATGCTTTGTCTAGAGGATTATGTTTCGAGTTTACAAATCGCGTTGTCTCCAAACACGTTATGCTCATGAGCATATACATATACATATATACCCGAATAAACACAACAACAATGAGAGGAGACTAACACTCAGTCGCATTCGAAACCGAAACTTTTTGAAGAACAAGACAAAATACACAATTCGGAACAAGATCTTCGCTTTAGCCTGTCATCAGAGACGGGGGTTAGCTGGGAACCCGACTGGCAACGGGAGTGGGAATGGGAATACTTCGACTCGCGTATGTGCCTGGGACCCACTGACAATGGTTATTAATCAGTTTCCGATAATGCAGCTGAGCGAGACAAGAGTTTCGAATAAAAACACACGCGGACACTTTACCGAGTCCCCGCATCTTCCCCACCGGCATCTTCTCGTCTCCCCCCATTGTCGGTGATCTCAGAGCACCAGACGTGGCAGTACTATTGGTAGTACCATGTATGCGTACTCACACACTCATACCAGTGCAGAGATGTGTCATAGTCACACTTTTGTTGTTAATTAAACGTGGCGACTGCACGCCTGTGCATCATGCCCCAGGTCCAATTCGAGGTGCCGCATTCTCAATAAGTGTCATATGTATGATTGCATCTCTGCGAGAGAATTAGAGAGTAAGAGAGAGGGAGAGAGAGTGAGTGAGAGCTATTCGAACTATTCATAGAATCGCTGCCATTGGACCTTGGCAACGTTGCCAGCTCTTCCGGCAATTGATAAATCGCCACAAGCGACGCACTTTTGACGCCTAAGTAGCAGGAACTGGGGCGATCTGCTTGCACATTGCTCGCTGAGATCCACCGGCAGGAGTCCAATCGCGATGGCAATAGAAATTTTATGCTAGAATGGTTGAGAAAGAAATGAAGAGGCATATAAATGTAAATCTGCTTAGAGTATATATAATTTTTATTCGAATAATACAAACTTTTATTTATTATTTTCCTCTGAACTAAAAATTCGATATCTGAAGGAAATAAATATGCAATACATTTTCATATATCCATATTCTATTATCAAATACTTTTTCATTATAATTAATGATCGAAAGTTGTTCAATAAATATAGAATTATCTGTAGGAATTCATCAAAATAAACAAATTTACTATTTAAAATCTAAATAATCTCTAATCTATAGTTAAAATTTAAATTCCAATTAAGTTATATTATATTTTAAAAATATTGTGTTGCCTCAACTTAAACATAGAAACTAAATTAAGTGTTAAATAAAATTAATAAACAAATAAAATACATTATTGAACAACAAATAAAATATATGCCTGAAACTAAACTTGAATCTAATGTAAGCTGGAAATTTCACTTTTAAGAAAATTTTTATAATAACTCACTTTTTATTTTTACCAAATATATTTTATATTTTCAGAAGCCTGAAAAGAAAAGTAACACTGAGAGCAGCAGCGAAACGGGACTCTCTCGGCCAGCTTGTTCTGCCGAATTTTCGGCTGGAGGTTCGTCATCTCCATCGAGTGATTTGATGGATTGCTGCCATTAATCTATGACGTACGCAACTACCAAAGGAAATGCCATCATCATCAAAAGCAGCCCAGGCAGCAGCAGCAACAGCAGCAGCAGCCGGACTTGGGCCTGAGCTCTGGCTCTTACTCTTCTTCTTGCTCGGATCCGAGCCCAGGCAACTGTGGCCCGCAGGGAGTCAGTCAGCAACAGAGGCGGAGGAAAAGGAACAGAAAGGGGGAAGACGAACGGGGGGCACTGGGAAAACAATGCGCAACAAAAGCAAAGCAATTCGAACGGGGAGTTTTCTCTGGTGGTAGGCAAAATGTAACATTTGGGAATTTCTGATGGTTTCGCTTTCATTTTGCAATTTAAAGCTGCGGCCTTAGGCAGATTCTTATTAAATTCTGTATTACCAACACTATCTCTTTACCTGATTCCCCTTATAACAACTCCATGCAAGTATTTTAAGAGTATTTTTCAAATTTAGCCAATTTCAATTTTCACTAATGCGAAGCAGACTCTTGACATCTATTTCTACTTGACATTTGAACACGACATGCAAATGATTTCAACTGAATCACGCCCCTGGCTACAATTTGTTGTGCAACTTTCGGCTCGAGGGGGGATGGGAGGGGGGCGGGAGCTGCACATACGAGTACGCGTATTCAATTTAACAATTCTACAAACATAAATGCATTTCATGTTTACATTTTTCCAGTGACAAGTGTCTGAATCACACTGCAACGGGATGACATATTGAGGCAAGGGAAGCCAGCGACACTCAGCCGACAATCGATTAATCAGCGAAAAATAATAAGAAACATCTTCCACAAGGCGCCCGCAAGCAGCCACCAGGCACCAGGCACTGCCACTGGCTCGGGTTCTGGTGCTGGTTCTGGTTCTGACTCCCAGAAGATGGAGACGCTGCAGTGAGGCTGCTCGAATGCGGAACTGACGCTGGAAAAATGAGCGACTTCAGCCTTTTGGCAGCCAAATAAATACGAAACATCAGACGACAGACAGACACAGTTTCATGTTATTTAGACTTTTTACTAAAACAACAAAAAGAGTCTAGAATGAATAAAAAGACTATTGTGATCGCTTTTCATTGTTTTCATTCAAACATTTTGATAATTAACAGATTGGGAACGCCTTTTAAAACTCTTTTCGAATACCCTTTTATTTTAAAATTACAATTTATTCCCTATATTATAGAAATGGTTTAATATCACTAATGAAGTTGATAAAATAATATTTTTATACAATCTTAGGTATTCACTGCTTTCTCGCATATTTTTCAACTCATTTTCATAAACTCATTCACTTCCCGACTCAGAAAGTGTATACAAAAACCTGTAAAAGAAAAGTCTCCCGCAATTAAGACAACAGCGAAATGTCAAAGCCAAATGACTGACCAAACTCATTACAACGAAACTTCGAATTGCCCAAATTAATCTAATTTTCTGTTTATTGTTGTTTTTATTGTTGGTGTTGTTGTTGCTATTGTTGTTGCTGCCTCTTTTCAATGTCAATGAGTTGAGCGCGTCGCCAGTTGATTCATTCAAATCATTTCTTTCTATTTTCGATGTTTCTCACACAATTCTCACATAATACAAAATTGTGTATGTCATTTGTTAGCCTTCCCTTACCGTTTTATTCGGGGAATTCCAAATGTTCGAAATGCCCAAAACTCTGGGACATAAGTCACAACTTACTTTAGGTTGGGCCAATGAAATTATTAATTATAATAATTGCAATGAAACTCATTAAATTTGTGGCTTCTATAGACTATAATATAATGGATTTGGCAAGTAAATCTATTATGATTAAATATAAAATACGAAATACAAAATAAAAATAGGAGAATATGCAAAATAACAGATCATAATTGTGTGTTGGGTCGATGTAGAGTAGGTTTTCAAATCGATAACTAGAAAGAAAGTCTACTTCGGAATTCCGAAGGTTTTATAGCCCTACAAGTTCTTATTTTGTTATACTATCTATAGATAATATAATGGAGCAGAGTTAAATAAAATTGTATGTATATATTGACAGCTCATAACTCAAAGCGCAGAATAAATGTGTACTTCTAGTAGACTGCCCGTATGAAAGCTCTGGAATATATTTGTCCGACTACAGTCGGACTGTAATGAATTAGATAAAGTATTTAAAGATTACTCCTAACTTGGCTTGGCACTGACAAGTTGAGTATTCATTTTGGGCTATTGTTCCTATGAAAGCTTTATATTATGGGAGTCCAATGTTGTGTAAATTTTGTATATACATTATTTCTTAGTAAATCTTTAAAATCTTAATTTAGAGCATTAAATGAGGGCAGGACAGTTAAGTTTTGGTAATCACATTACCTATCAAGAGCCATATGATTTCTAATTGGTTGCGATCGGATAATTTTAAAGGGGTGCGTATTTCAAAGCCTCTCCCTGCAAGGACACAAAATACGCAGTACAAGAAAGTTGTATGAATGTTTAAAAAATCGTTCATGTCAGTTGGGTACCAGGTTTATCATGGTCAGGCACACTCGAATATAGCTTTAGTGCTTATTAAAAGCCAAAATTTTAACACCCTGTAAAAATACCCTTTACATTTAAATTAAACATCAATAAGACTGTATCAGTAACATGTTCAAAATCAAAACGATTTTAATTCAAAGAAATTCATCTCCGCATTGAAATCAAAATGGTCGCGTCCCTAAGATGTCGCGCCATGTTCCCAAGCGAATCCCGTAAGTTTTAGCGTGTCTCGTATATTAACTTGTACTATATGCACACATGTATATCTGCTGCTGTATCTGTATATTCATCTGTGTATTTGCATCTATGGCATCGTCGCGTCGTCAACATTATTAATTGCCTGCTTGCATTGCATTCAGCATGGGGAGCAGAGTTGGAAATCAATTTTTAGACGCCTTTCGCTGGGCATATGGCGCACTCCCCGTCGTGATCTTTTGCCCGTGACGATTCATTATACCCTGTAGCTGGGGGAGCAAGGGTTGTATAGGAATTGTTGTTAGTTTGTGGGAGGATGTTTGTAAGGGTTTCCTTTCCTTTTTTTCGCAAAATAAAATATTCCACATTAATAATTAAGTTTAGCTATTTTTATATTTTTTTTATAATTATTAAACCAGTTTTTTCATATAAATTGGCAATGCGTGTGTATAACTTATTCTTGTCACAAGTATTCATATTTATTTTGGCTGAACAAGTGTAGAATTAAATATAAATATTTATTTTGCTTAATACTGGGTATTTTGCAGTTGAGTGAGCTCTACCTTTGCCTCTGTTACTTGTTATTTCATTTTGGCATCACGTGCATCACACTGCCGCAGTGCTGCTGCCCCTGCTGCCGTGCCACTGCTGTTGTTATATATGACATATTGCCGACATTGATAGCATAAGACGTTGCAATGAAATTTGTTGTGCTCGTCAACGAGCCTCGCGGTCATCACTCACAAAGAGAGCGGCAATGGCAGCGTTGCGCCTCCCGGTTGCATGCGCCATGATATTGAAATGTTGCCTGCCACCCCCATATATGCTTAGATGTGTGCGTGTATATGTGAGGCTAAGCAAGTGATCTTTTTTATGTCTTATGATTATATAATACAAGAAGCATTTGCATTAATAATATTTGAATTAAAATAAATTAATATAATCCATAATAAATCCCTGTTATTTTCTCTTACAATTATTGCAGAAAGTTAAAACAGAAGCCAAAAACAATCCTCAAATACTCAGGAAATACTTTCCAAAAAGTTCTCTCGCCTGTGCCGAATGTCTGCAATTATTCAGCCGAAACGTAGTCGGCATTTTCACTTTTCGATTACACAAATAACTGAGTAATTTCCTCGTCGAGGCAGCCACGCATAAAATGCAATTTTTCACTTTCCCTTTTCACTTGGCGCGGTGTACTTCAAGAGTGGCGAGAGGGAGGTGTCGCCTCATCGGGCACTAATTACAAAGCAACATCGGAATAATTATGGTCACTTCGGGCCGTAAGGAACTAAAGAATTTATACCTGCCAGGGCCGGCACTTTGACGAGAGATTTGCTCAAATTGCTTTCACATTAAAAACACTCACACACCACTCACCCACACTCACACACACATTCACATACTCACTTAAGTCACCCACCACCAGCAACTTGCCACTCCAACTGGCCGCACTCCGTTCTGGCCGTTCTATTTGTATGGCCATTCGATCGGCCTACCTGGCTGCCGGCGTTGGCAATTAATACCTTTCACTCTGTACCGTTTGATGTGCCCTGTCAGCCTATGTCCCAGCACTGCCTCCAAGTGCAACTCTCCGACTCTGACTCCAACTCCAACTCCTACTGGATGCTTGACCGGCGCCCATTTGTTTGTGTCAACGCTTGGGCGCTTGATGCTGCACGGATTAGAAAGTAATCAGTGTCGATAAGAAGCGGCCGGCTCTCTGGAGACTCTGGGTGCGTGGGCAGGCTGGCAACTTGGTGGCTCGGTGGGCAGCTCAATTTAAATTACCGTGCTGCAACTGTGTCCGCCATCGACGGTCGCAGGCATTGGGCATTTTGCAGTTCGGTTACAAATGTCCATTGGGACTTTGCTAATCTGTCATTCGCCATGATGTGCTCCCGAAGGCGGCCTTTCGTTTGGGGTTGCACGCTCGCACACACACACACACGCAGGCGTATTCACGCATACAGGCGCACACCCACTCCCACCCCGCGTAAGCAAAGGCAGCAGATACAGAGAGAGAAAAAGAGAGAGAGCTTCGGTGTAGAGCGAGACAGACAGCACAGCAACTGGCAATGAAAAAGGACGAGTGTTCATATAAATGACCAAAATGCCACGCATTGACCCACACAGTGCCCAAAACCTCATCCAACCTCACCTCCCTCGCGCCCCATCGTATCGACGACATGCCAGATAAAATGTTTCAATGTCCAATCGGGTCATTTGTCAAAATACTCGCACCGGATGGACATCCACATGCCCGTTGCCATCTCCAACTCCTCCCGCCCACCATCCTTGTCCACTTCCCAATCTCCACATCGAGTCGCACATGGACATGGACACGGTCATGCACATTTTGCTCTTGCCGCCAGGATAAAATGTTTTTTGTTGTTTTGTTGTTTCTGAGCATAAAATTTGTATAGACTTGGAAAAGATTGTATCAAACGAACTTTGGGAATAAGCTAATCACGTTTTCCAGTTCTATCAAACAAATTCTGAAATAATTTAAATGGAAAGATATTTGAAGTAGGCATGGAGGTTACGTAAGTTCTTATATAGGTTTTATTTCTTTTCTGCGTAGTGCAGAATCTTTTACATATTATTTTTATGAGGAATATACTAAAAAGGAAGTAAGAAATATAGTAATACGATTTCTTTGATATTTGAATGGAAAATATAACTGAAAGAGAACAAAAGACTTCATAAAAAATAATTATATTAAAGCTGTTTTAATTTGGAATTTTTTAAGATCATTGTAAACAAACATTAAGTGAGGTTGATTGTGATATCTTTTACATTAAAACAAATTACAGAGTGCTTTTAATTTCGATCTATTTTCGCAGTGCATTTTTACAAGTAGAAATATTATATTGTATTGAATATTTTGCAAAAAGTATATAAATTATGTATCACATTTAAATAAAAATCAAACTAAACCTTATTTATTAATTACAATTTATGAGAAATACAGAAATATGTCATGAAACTGTTTCGAAATTGGGCATTACTAGTATACCTTGAGCCGTAAGCAATCATGAAATAACTATGAGTTGTATACATCTTTTAGGTTACATTACATCGGGCAAGAATAATATGTATGAATACATTTTAATTACACGCTTCGCTTCATAGGCCGATCCAAATTGTGGTGGCATTTTAGATTTGTTCCACGCATCGGTTCGTGTTTGAAATATATAATGAAAATTTCAATGGCGATGATGGCGAACGTCCGTCCCTCTGTCAGTCTGCCAGCACTGACGGAATGCTGTCAGACAGTCTGACAGCCAGGCAGACAGACTGACAGACAGATAAACAGTCAACGCGAAGGGGGAATTGGGAACTGGCAACTGGCAACTGACACAAAGAACTGGCCGTCTGTCCTGGCGTCCGGGCCGTCGAGCAGGCTGCCTGCAGCGTGCACACTCCGAGTATCCTTTTCGCCTGTTTCAGTGTGCCTCCCTTATGGGCGTTCATGATAAATGGCGACAAATTCGTCAATGTCAAAATCAGACTGTTACAAACAGCGCTGTGACGGCGACGCCGGCAATGGCAGAGCCGGCAGCTTTGGCAGCGCCAGTGCGCAATGTTGCGTAGAGGTAGCGGCCCTGGAACCGTAGCTGAAACCGGCTGCAGGACGCGTCTTCACGAACCTAACGGCATCCAGCAGCCGAAGACTGACAACCGCTAGCCAGCTCCCTACTTGCAAATAGCATCGAAAAATTAAACGCATATTTCGAACTAAAATTTCTGGAGATATTTACGCATTTTACTTGGGGGAAAATTAGCATACAATGGAAAATTATTGAGTGGAAATCATGTTGACTAATTGCCCCACATTAGTCAGCAGGACCCAAGGAATACACATGAGGCCTGCTGACTGACTGAACAGAATCCAATTCGACATAGTCCATTGCCACCTTCTGCCTTGTGAATAACAATCCCTAAATGATCTAATATATTTATTCATTAATTTACGCATTGAAAAAGTGAATGCAGTGGGAGTGGATATGGATTTTCCTTTTTGTTTTTTTTTATTATATTTTCAGATCAATAATCAGTTTGATTTTCCACGAATCGTGGAACCTGTTATGCCAATACGCTCTTCGGGATATTTCTATAACTCACATGCAAACGAGCTAAATATTAATTAGCTTGTCAACTTTAATTTTTCCCTTTCATTTCGTGGAGACTTACATTTAACAGCTCAATTCATTTGGGCCTGGCTCTTGGGTACGCTCTCATGTGAGCAGGCCCAAAGACTGGGCCCAGACCCCGAGCCAGGCGCAGACAGAGTCTCCGATTTGAGTTATGCGATCCATTGACATTATCTGCGGCGCGCTCGCATGTGACAGGCGGCAACTGATTCATTCCACGATCGCGTCTGGGCTAAGGCCCCAGCATCGGCATCGGCATCGGCATCTGCCTCGCGACGAGGAGGAGCCTATCGGTTTTCGGAGACGATAAAGATCTCAAAAGGATCTTGTTGACTGTTTCGGCTTGTCGGCAACAAATGGGCGCCATTATAGTGCGACAACTTTTAGTTGTGGTGAAAACGACTTTAAGTCAGTTTTAAATTGAATAATATTAATTCGCCTGATAAATCATTTAATTAGTTTGGCTCTTGTACTAAATGCAACTCTCAGTGTTGTCGCCATTGCCAGAAAAGCCCGACATACCTTGACAGAGATGGCGGCCATGGCGAGAGAGAAATAGAAGGAGAGACAAGTCGCCTAACTGAATTATAATTGTCTAAGGAAAGGGCGTAGACACAGAATGCAAACACAAACGACAAACAACAAATGAAATTAATGATAGAAAAAGCAGGAAACGTTGCTTTGCGGCACTTTTATTACATGTTGATACCCTGTAGAAAGTTAGTTTACAAAGGGGGTATGACAACCTGCAAAATTGGAATATGAAAAAGCATCAAAACTTTTCAATGGCGAAAGATTGTCTGAAGACTGAATTTTAAATGATGCCAAGTAACAGTCTAGACCTTATGCAAATACAGGGCATCTTTAAGTCGAGTGTGCCCGCACTAACCGCATTTTATTCTTGTATTCTTGTGAGTAATTTTTGTTTTATGTTATTCGCTCCTGTTTTTTTTTAATGACCAGCGAACAAATAAAAGAAAAATGTCGTTCTGATTGACGAATTGCGTGCGTATAATTGTATCTTCCAGATACTCTGTTTACTTGCGCCACATTCGTTCAGTTGTTGGGTTTAGTTCGGCGCTGGGTTGCGGCTTTCGTTCGGCTTCCATCGCGGCGGCTCGAGCTTTAATTGAGCCGCAACTGTAGATACGCGCACACGAGTTCCACACAGCAAACTTGCGGATCACGCGAGCTCAAACAAAACAAAATGTCGGATATCTTTGAAGCCATTCACAATGGTAATGGTAAATATAGCTTACACACACTTTTGTATGTCTACGTATTATGTGGCTAAGCGTATGTTGTGTGTGTCTGTGTGAGTGTGTGTTGCGTGTGGCTGGGAAAACCCATTCATGTGTTGTAATTGAGAGCAACCCGAAAAGAAGTGATTGCCCAAAGACCACTAAAATGACTGAAACAGATACACAGGTAAGTGCATATGTGTGGGCCGTTGCTATAGCCAACCTATGTACAGGTATAATACGAGTATATCTGATTTTGAAGAATCTGCACTATCATTATCCTAATGCTTTCGAGAGGCAAGTTTCTTGCGAAATAACAATCATTTTGCTTCACTTCACACAGCAAAATGCCAATTACAAGTTGCAATCGAATTTCTGTTTTTCACATTCCGCAAAAAATTTTAATAAGTTGGGCAACAATTGATAACTATGGCTATGCATTGATTAATCTGCTTGAATTCAATAATAGACATTCTTCTCATTAAATAAAAAAGGGTGTGCAATGCTTACTCAATCAGGACAAAACTTTTAATCTAAGGAGTTAGACACAACTTGTAAAATAATGGATAATCTTTTAAAAGTTAATTAAGTTAAGTCATTTTGGTATATATTGTAAGAAACAAATCTATAATCAAAACCACAAAAGACCAGAGTCGAGACTTTCATTTTCGCAATGTATTCTTTGCATTTTATCAGTTAAATCGAGAAAATGTTTTAAAATAAAAGTGATTAGAATAGAAAACATAACTTCAAATCTGAATTAATTTTGTTGTAAAATCAATCAGAAATAACACGCACGTCTATATGGTTTATGCATTTTTTTCATCAAAATTAAAAACAATCAAATCTTAAAAATATTTTCGCAATTCCGAAAAAGGCTAGAAATGATTCATAAAATATCAGAGTTCCCGAGTTCCTTAATTCCCAAATTTATCCCGCCAGATTTGACGGAAAATGCGTAATCGGCAGCACACTGCAAGCAGTGCAATGTGTTAAGCAGTGCAGTCTGAAGTTTTGCACTGCTTGCGGATGGGCAAAGTCTTTCCCTTCTCTGTGGTTCTTGTCTCTGCTAAACGGACTTTAATTATTGCGAATCGGAAAAAGGAAAATGTCATTTCCAACGGGAATACGAAAACCAACTTGCAAAAAATCTGCATACTAGAATTTCTGAAGTTTTCAAAATTTAACGCAAGGTGGCGTTTTGTGCTCCAATTTGCATATATAGATTGGATTTAGGCGTCGGTCTCTCCCGAAACTGCGACAAAACATTCGACTCGAAGTGCCTCGGCACATGTTTTTGGCGGCCTCTTTGACGAGTTGGCCCTCTGCGCTGTGGCATGTGTGGATGCTGCTGCTGCCTTGCTCTTGGTTTGCGCTGTGCCTCCTCCTCTTCTGCCTCTGCCCTTAAATCATTTTATGCTGCGCTGATTTCACGTACATATGTTTGATTAAAAATTAAAATTATCATTTACGGCCCATTTAAACTAAACCGACCAGACATTTTTCGCATGTCGTTCTCATTTTCGAAATAACATAATATTCTCTGGCCACCGTATGCAATCTGAGTGTAGTTGATGTAGAAATATATACGGATACGTATGTATTTAATTTAGGGGGCCTAGTTTGCTGTTAAATGAACTACCTATTGTTTGAATTGTTGGCACTTTTCGTGCTATTTATAATATGGCAAACCAAGCAAGAAATTATGAATGTTATATACAAATTTAATTTCTAATTTCTTGACAAAAATTAAAAAATGCTCTGGCTTGCCTTAGTAAAAAATTTCTTAGGTTCCCGAAAAGTCTACATTTATATATATATTTTGAGCCGCCTTTGTTTCCTAATTTCAAAAATATTACCAGGTTATCTACGCCGCTTGACCTCCTATCCTCGTTCTTTTCGCGGAAACAGCGAAATGGTCTACAAAAAAACAAAAAAAAAACACTGTGACAGTTTCAGATTCCAGATCTCGGTCAGGACCTTGACTGTACCATAAAGTCAGTTTCTACAAAAATTGCTGTAAAATACTGTAGCTGCCCGAGAAACATCGAAACAAAAAAGCGGGCACAAAAAAATGTTTCAGTTCTAGTTTAATTTTCAGAAAACCACTGTGAACGACTGAACGGAAGAAAAAATGGTAACAGAAATACGCGTACAATAAAAAAGATAGTCAAAAAATATATTTTAGACTGAATTTTCTTTGTGTCGCGCATTTTTGCTATTGTGTAAAAAATTGAGCATTTTTTTCACTGGCGACATAATTTTGTCGTCTCATTTTCCATTTAAAATGCGCGGAAACAAAAGTTTATGAGTTTATCGCTTTACGACCATGTCTCAGTCCTAATAAAAGTTTATTGAGTTGCCTGACCCGGATCCGCCGTGCTCGAATTTCCGACCGTGGACCTTATTTGGTAGCCGAAGAAACTGTAGCAGGGCCATCGCTAAGAGCTGACACTGAATTGAAGCAGAACTGCAGACCGCGGATCGCAATGAATTGCTCTGCGAATACTCAAGCTCAAGGACGTGACCAGTTATGCAAGTATATGCAACGGCTTGCATAATAGATGCAAATATCGGTCTTAAGCCGCCCGCTGAACCCAAATTGCTCTACTTCTGCATTGTGTCCATTGTGTGACTTTATAGTTTACCCTGTAATGCCCACGAGACGGGTGAATAGGCAGGTCACTTCACTTCACTCCTCTTACACAATATTTCACAACATTTTACAATATGCAACCAAATCCGGGGATTAGTTTGGCCGCCTTTCCGCTGACAATTATGCCCTGTCGCCGCTGCTCTAATTTAAATTGCCCTCGGCCTCGGAGTGTGACCCTAGCTGCTTAAACATTTCCTAAAAACTAACCCAGTTTTTGCCGCACGCTTTTCTCTTTGCTTACATTTTGTTTATGACTTTGCGAAAAGTTCTGCGAATCTTTATTATCATTGATTTTTCCGTAGATTTTACATTTGTTTCGGACTTTCGCTGCTCTAGTTTTTCAGAGACAAAGAGAGAGTTCTCAAAATAATCAAAAAGTGTGCCAGAGTTTTGGAAGGAAAGGCAATTCTGGAAATTCAATGAAATGAGTATTACATAGAAATGTTTCAAAAAAAAATCGGTTAACTTTTTGAAATGCACAGATTTAAATAATATAAGTTTAAATGCTTCAGTTATTTTTATAAAATGTTTGAGCCTTAAAACTTAGTAAAATTAGAAAAACTCCAGTTTATTCACATCAATTTAAGCGAGTGTGAGAAGTATTTCAATCTGTTGCAAACTAATCAAAGTTATCTTAGATTAAATAAAGATTTTATAGTTTTTATTAAAAGGGTTAAAAAAAGAAGCATGTATGAATTTGTAGTTGTTTTGGCAATTTTTGTTGGATAACATCATTATCACGAGGATACGGATTGACTTGAAATTTATTTATTTTGTTCGATGAATAAATCCATACTTTGCGCATCGATAATTACTATCTTTCTTTATAATTTTAGATTAAGAGCTGTGTACTTACTCTTAAGTCTGCAAATTTATAATAAAATTATTTTTTATTTAGAAAATGATGTAAATTGCCGCATAAATATAAAAAATGTTGAGATTATTTGCAGATCGTTGGAAGGTATACAGTTTTTTTTTTTAAATTGAAATTCAACAGAATAAATATAATAATTTTATAAAAAAATTCGCCTTTATCTGGCTTCGATTGTTTTAAACAGGTAAAAAAATGTATAAAAAAATATTAGCGTATAATTAAATCTTTATATGTTTCTACGTGTATTAAATGTATACATATAAATATATACACTATATATATATATTCACTACTCCTTCTAAAAATCATTCTCTAGTGCCACTCCTCAAGTTAGAGTAAACGAAATACCTGCAAGTCAAAAAATTCGAAGGAGTGGGCGTCAAATTTGTTTAGAGTAAACAGAATCCCTTCGACTAACGAATCAAGGACTACCTGGAGGTGGCGAGGCAACGCGTGTGTCTCTCATTAGAATGATGTCTTGTTGAAGGACTGCGAAGGACACGACCCACGACTCGCGTGACTCGACTCGACTGTATCGACTGTTTATGGAATGTAAATGCACCGTGTCATGGGTCTTTAAACGTCTTAATTGCGAACATATCCTTCGTCTGAGACGCGCAATTGGTTTCCAAGGCGGAAATATTATTGCCACGTCGTAAAACTATAAAAGTATCCGCAGGGGCGCAATGCAGTCCAAAACTCTCATGCCCAGAGTAGCGAAGTCCTCCTGGACGTAGCTCTGCTGGACCTGCAACAGAAACTTAGAACTGCCATAAGCGAATTCGCTGAATAGCGTTGAGCGCGCGACTCCGATTCCTGGGCGTACGACAGCACAACGATATTGCATTGAGCAATTTCAGTGAACTCGTAGGTGGCCATAGTTTTCTACTTCATTGTGAAAAGATTCCCTATTAGCTGTTCCGGTGTATACACAAAAAATAAATGTATTAATGATTTTGATAGAAATAATATGATGATTTTGTCGTAAATAAATGGTTTGATGCTGTTGAGATTTTATAATAAAAATACGAAGGCCACATTCGAGCGTGCTTGATTGTGATATACCCGTTACCCACCTGATCAAAACGATCTCTTAATCGCAGAGGAACGGCCACCTCCGGAAAGACGAAAGTTTTGTACACTTGCAGGTTCTCAACTACAAGCTGTATATAATTATGCAGAAATTAAAATTATATCTCAAAGTTACGTTATTTCTTAAATCAAAACTGTTTTTCATACAAAAACCTTAATTTGACTGATTGTTCCTATGGCAGGTATATGTTATATCGTCAAGATAGCTCAATAACTGAGAGACAAACAGAAGAACAGACGAACAGATTGAAAGACATGGCTAAAGCGACTCCCCTGGTGATGCTGATTCAGAATATATAGTATATAGTCTATGGGGTCGGAAGTGTTTCCTAAGGCGCCTTGCAAACTCCTGGCCAAAAAAAATATTCCCTCTACAATGGTATAAAGAAATACATATATGTATAAAAGATAAAACGTCAAGATAGATATGACAGTCGATCCGAATATATATTTTTGATATATATTATAACATGTATATGTTTGACTTTTCTTCTGATTCATAGTTGTGAATGTAGTCTGATTATTATTATATTATAATACATAATACATAATTTTAATATTGGTATTATAGTATAATTATATTATGGATCGACTTCTACGAGTATAAACACTTACGGCTACCAATTTAAAGAACTGATCTAGACTAAAACTATTCTACATCTATTCAACATCATGTTGCCAAAAAACAGATTTTTTAAATGAAATCTTTGAGTACCACAAAAGTCAGTTTCTCTTTGTTTGATTGATTGCAGTATAAAACTGTTGAACAGACATAGAAGGTGTTTACATTGTCGCATAATTAGAGAATATTTATGGCCATAAAAGCGGACAAAGAGAGAGCTCACTGTAAATCTATAATCATAATTCTCAAGGACCTCATTACGAAAAGTGCGGAACAATGCGAATAAGTGTGACAGAAGCAATTAATGCGCTAAGAAAATGTCAACACGAATGCAAACATTCGCCTTGACACACACGAGATTCACACACACTTCGGAGGATGCAGGCAGGATGGCATTGAGTGAGAACGGCCTAACGACAGCCAGAGAATGAGAACAGAAGCCGACAACGAATGACGAATGGGCCAAGGACGAAGGCAACGCGTGACGCATTGAGAATGTTTGTACACACAACGTTAAGGAGCACAGCGAGGCCTAGTCGGATCCTGAGACTGTTGCCTCGATGCCTTCACTGACTGGCCCCTGATCGTGATTATCCAAGGTCAGCACACCCACGATGGCTTTTCAAGAATGAAATGACCTCGAGAGGACTTTGGCAGCTTGCTTGCACCAAGGACAGTGAAAATGTCCTCCATTTGAAAGAGTCATGCCGAAT
Organism: Zaprionus africanus; assembly: GCA_018151435.1. Classification (NCBI taxonomy): domain Eukaryota; kingdom Metazoa; phylum Arthropoda; class Insecta; order Diptera; family Drosophilidae; genus Zaprionus; species Zaprionus africanus. The sequence goes on along the minus strand of JAECXB010002309.1, from coordinate 9,308,685 downwards.
GCGCCGGCGGCTGAAGGGCAACGAGTAGCCAAAACTGAAAATTGCTTCATCGGAGCATCCAAATGGGAACTGGCAACACCTGCAGCGCTAGGAACCGGGCACAGATAAATGACTTACTGAAGACGTCTGCATTTTAATTGTTTAATCAAAGAAATTTTGAATAATTGTATACCATTTACCCACTGAAATTTATCATAACGGGTAGTATAAATTGGTAAAAATATATGTGAATGTTAATTTTAAATTTATATTTAAAACTGCAAATTATTTTAGGATACAGTCTTGACTTTTCTAATGGCATAATACGAGTATACTTTCCTCATATTTATCTTACTCCGTACAAACTTACTTACAGGGTATGATTGAGTCAACCAACCCTCAAACATAATCACCCACTTCATTTTCCTTTCGTCTTCAGTATTTTCACAAATTAACCGTCGATTGAGGCAATCAAATTGATTGTATTTCATCGGGTGAGGATTGTTTGGGGATACTTCTTCGGATTCGAGATTCTTTCACTCGGAGAAGTAGTCGTGCTGTGCGACTACGTGTTCGCGTTAGACCCACTGACGCTCATACTATATATAAATCTGACTAAAATTTACATCACCACAAGTTGTTTGTTTTTCTTGTTGATAATTTTTCTCAGCTATTTTCATTTTTATACGCAGCTTGACGCCGCCTGTTGCGGTCTGATAATGAGTGCTGATCTTCCCGATTGTTGTTCGGGTCTCCAGTGGCTGTTGTGGTTGTTGTTGCCGCACAATTAGCATTTGGGGACGGCGTAATGAGCAATGCTTTCTACGACTCCCAGAGGAGATCGCAACTTCAAAGACAAAGCAACCACAGCGTGTGACCCACGTCCAACGAAAGAGACCGAGCAAAACAAACCAACAGCCAGACAATTTGGATTTTGGAGTACGAGTACCTTAAACGATACTTATGTAACGCTCCCAGATGGAGCGAACATTTAAGTCAAGTGCCAATTTGTAGTATCGAGTGAATTCCTTTGAAGTTGTTCGAATCGATTAGACTGATAAAGTTCTAAGGTAAAATAGAAATTTTTTCAGCTGTGGAGGTATTATATGATGATGGACTAAAAAGAAAAATTGGAGAAGCATCCCCTCCGGGAAAGCAGTTTGTTAGATACATCTTAAACGATTGCCATAATAGCTTCTTATACCACAGTGGTTCAGTATTCAAAGCTATTCTATTTTGATTATAGTAAAAGATCGGAATGGTCTCAACGTATAAATTAAGTTCATATAGTTTTTTAAATAGTTTTGTAAGAGTCAGGACTCTCTTTATACCCTATCGTTCCGTTGACAGCTTTCTCTATTCAAAGGTACATGCATTTCCACATTATCTAAGTTATTATAAGCCGATAGACTCGTGAGCAGCTGATGATGTGAGTTTTAACGGCTCATCCGTGGGTATTAACACGTTCGCCTACCTCAGGCGCGTGCCTGTAAAACCTTGCAGGGCATTGATAAATACTCTAAGGGACCAGCGTCCAGTGTTTGCCAGGATATGTACTGACACGAGCTTACCCTCATGAAAAGTGGCGAAAATGCGCAAGGAAAGGGGGATGTGCCCGAGCGAAGCCCGAAAGGCAATCCGAATGCGCATACCAGAGGTATGGGGTACGGCACACAATGGGATGGTCCCGATCCACTGTCAAGGTAATTTATTAATTCGGCAATAAAAACGCTCGACGTTCGTACAGGCCTGCGACCGGGGTGTGCGTTCTGTTGTGGTCGAGCTCTCGCACTCGCATGTGGGCCTTACAACTCAATTAAACGTGGACTCACAAGCCGAAAAAGAAGCAGCATCAGCTTTTGTTCTCCGGTTTCCTTCGAAAGTATTTCATTGGGATTATACAATCAGTAAGAGTGATAAAACTCAATCGTCCAGAAACGGAGCGTAGAGTGTCTGTGGTTAGTTCAATTTAAACTGCACCTGATGTGATGTGAGCATTCTAAATGACTTATGGCTTGGAAGGAATGTGCATAAAATATGGGTCAAATATCACAATAAATAAATAATTGTAGTGAAGTTTTAGTTTTAAATTTAATTGTTATCAGTTGACTTTCTCGACTTTAAATCCATAAGCCTCAAACTTGTAAGCAATACCTTCCCAAATATATTTGCCAAGGCTATTCGAATTATTCAAATATTTTGAGAAACATTTTCAATTTTTTTAAGAGTCCGTTTAAATTAAAACAAAATAAAAGTTTGTCTATATTTGCTCTTCTCTATTTATTGAAAAAAAAAAAGAAATATTAAACTACTCTCAGATTTTTAAGACGTTTAAGTGTCTGGGTCTTAATTTCATAATTATTTATAGTTTCGCTTAAAGTAATCTTACAGTTGTTTCGCTACTGGTAAAAGTATAATAATAATTTATTTATAATAATAAATAATAATTTTTAATCTCTTTCTACTATTCATTAGTAAATATAGTTAACCTTCATTGATATTTCCTTTGGTTTATATGTGTGAGTGTTTTCTTTTCATAGAGTTATCACCGATATCGATACCCCATCTACCTATCTCAGAGTCCCGGGCGCAGTGAAAAGTGGGTTGTCCTGGGTCGTGGGTCGCACTCGCCCGGCAACGGTCGGCGAAACTGAAAAACGCCATAAATATTGCCCGGCTGTCAATGAACGTGCGCCCGACAGCAACAACAACAACAGCAACAGCAACAATTGCAAGAGTAACAAAAGGAAGCGCTGGGGCAGAGGAAGGGGCAGGCACAGGAAAGAGAACGGGGAGAATTCGCACATGCACAAACTGCACACATATGCCAGGCTATCTGCAGATATCGTCCGATACGTGGCTGCAACTGAGGGTGCCGGGTGCGAACGGATCAAGGTGCGGGGTGGTGGCTCGGTATCGATGTCGGAGCGAGTGTCGGGGGTGGTTGCTAAGCGGATAAGAAAGTCGTGCCTTCTGGCCAGTCAATTTGCTGGAGCGGCTTACGGGTCGGCTATGCAAATATCTCGCCTTGCACTTGCCCTGTCCGCAGGGCAAACCCGCGCGGGCAAACAAAACGCGCAACACGCGACGCAACAATGGGCCAAGGGGATGAGGTAGCTGGCGATGCGATTGTTAACCGGTCCGAAGCACGCGCAATGTTATCCTTTCGCAGCCCTTGCCTCATCAAGCCTTGTATCAAGCCCTTGGCCAGCTCTATAGCGAATACCTTGGCCATTCCTAGAACGGTTGGAAGCAGCTCGGAGAAAATTTGAAGGAAATTTCTCTCTGCTGCTGCTGCTGTCGCAGTCGCTGCCTGGCGACAATAAAGGACAAGGGAAAAGCCTTTGTGTCGAGCAGTTTAGCAACAGTTTGCAGTTTACAGTTCTGTTTATGTCTTTATGATTATTGCAATTAGAGGAATGCAAAAGCAGCCGCCGTCCCTGTCCCGCTCCCGACATAATTACATCCCGTGGGCCTGCGCACGTCTCAGGGCTCAAGGACACGCCGTCGAAGTAGAAGCAGAGGCCATGGCTGAGATCGAGCTGAGACTGCGCAGGGGAAATGCTCGCGCGGATAACTCTCGGCGAACTCGCGATGATAATAGGCGCGATGGGAAGGTAATAAGCAGCGCAGCAGGTAGGCCCAGTACGGATAAGTTTCCGGCTCGCCTGCTCGGCTCGGATAAAATCAGAGCTACCCCTCCGCCGGCGTGGCAATAAATCTGCCAAGGTCCTGGCCAGCCTCGGAGGGGTAGTGCGGGCACAGCATGTGTCAAAGTGATATTTATGCGCTATGACGACGAGCGTGTGCCGCGCGCAGGACTATATATTAGGCAGGATCGCAGGACAGAGCAGCTCATTCGCAAACGCACCAGCGTCGCGCACACATCGCAAACGCACAGAGAATCAAAGCAAGAGACAGACAGACTCATCAGAACGAAATGGCAGCCACCAACACCCAGAGCCACTACTACGCAGACAGCATGTACAACATGTACCACCAGACACACCACCACCACCACCACCAGGCGCAGCAGACGCAGCACCACCACCACGCCAGCCTGCCACCCACATACTTGTCGTACGACAACAACTCGAGCTACTACCAGAGCACCTCCATGGCAGCCTCCCAGTGGCAGCCGGCGAGCTATCAGCCCAGCAGCTATCCACAGTACGGCCAGGAGACGATCGGCTACAACCAGGAGAGCTGCTACTATGCCAGCTACCAGCAGGAACAACAACAACTGATGCCACAGCCCGCTGCAGTTGCTCCGCTGCCACAGTACCAGGCACCCGTTGAGCCCATCTCATCGCCTCCGGTTGCAGCTGCTGCTCCCGCACCGAGTCGCAAGCGCAAGGCAGAGGAGAGTGCAGCTGAGATCATTGCCGCTGTCGAGGAACGCCCGAGCACGCTGCGTGCTCTGCTCACGAATCCCGTGAAGAAACTTAAGTATACACCCGACTACTTCTACACCACATTCGAGCATGTCAAGAAGGATGCCACCAAGAGCTCCAGCTCCAGTGACGAGCTGACACCCTGCTACGAGCAGGAGTACGCTGCCCCCACACCCTCCACCCAGCAGACGCACATGTCGCCCCAGCGCAGCAGCAGCGAAGATGTCGACTATCTGGACGTCTACTCGCCCCGCAAACAGGCCACGCCCGCCACACCCGCCACACCCGCCACGCCCGAAAACATTGGCCTCAGCACACCACCCCAATCGCCGGCCGAGAAGAATGTCGAGATCAATCATCGCAATTTGACAGCTCCCGTCAGCGGCAACGAATTCAATTGGTCGCACATCGAGGAGACACTCGCATCAGGTAGGCATCACGAGCAAACCTCCCTCACTCCCTCTCTCTCTCTCCTCTCTCCCTCTCTCTCTTTCTCTCTACCATTTACTTCTACTTTACTTTTGTGAACCTCCAATAATTGAGTCCATCTCTTTACAGACTGCAAAGACTCCAAACGCACCCGCCAGACCTACTCCCGCTACCAGACCCTCGAGCTGGAGAAGGAGTTCCACTTCAACCGCTACATCACTCGTCGTCGTCGTGTCGACATCGCCCATGCTCTGAACCTGACCGAACGCCAAATCAAGATCTGGTTCCAGAACCGCCGCATGAAGTCCAAGAAGGATCGCACACTGGAAGCTTCGCCCGAGCACAGCACCAGCACCGCTGGCTACGGCTCGCTGATGCCACCAGCGGCTCTGGACGCCGCCAGCAGCGTTCCCTATGCGGCGTATCCCGCTTATTTGGCCGGCTCACAGCAGAGCTATGATTACCCACAGCAGTCGCCGCCGCCTTCGCTGTCGCTGCCCACGGTGTCGATGCCGCTGTACGATGCTCAGTACACACCGCAATATCATCAACAGACGCAGTGCAGCTACCAACAACATTCGCAGCAGCAGCAGCAGGAGCTGAGCACAGTCAACCAGGCTCTCTATCAGCTGCCGCCTCTGCCCTAAGCGAACCCGCACACACACACACACACGCAGAGAACCGTAACCAACGCGCCACACACTCTCGACCATTTGCCGGTGACAGGCAAATGGCTAACGAGATGCTGCACAGTCGCAGTTGCAGTCGCAGTCGCAGTCGACGTCGCCCTCGCAACGCGCACTCCCTACGGTGCCGAGCCGAACGGGGCACAAGCATAGGACGAGTGCGCATGAGCGCAGAATGCGACGTGTCCGACTCCCGACAGAGACACAGAGAGAGAGACAGAGTGAGAAATAGTGGAAACCTCCCTCTCTCTCTCTCGGTTAAACCCAGTGGCTGGCCACGTCGGGTTGACCAAGGCCCGGGGCGCTCGATTATCACGAGCCTCAGGGGCCGCAAGAGCCTCAGGAGAACTGTGGCCAAACAACGATTATAGCCCAGAGCTCGACTTGGAGACTGACCAAATGTTTTGTTAAGCGAATGTATTTCCCATTATGTAGATTAAGTCTAGAATAAGTTCAATATTTATTTAATGATATAAATACATATCTTTATAGAGCACTTGTGCTTAAGCAAACTTAAACTGGCTTTGTTTTTCTTTATTTAATATTTGGAAGATCAAGTAAGGCATTTGTTATGTTTTTCTTGGTGTTCATATTGTAGTTCGTATATTGTTTTAGATAAAGGGTCCGATTTATTTATTAAAACAGTAATTAAAATATATATTTGCAAAAAATTAGAAATTGAGTTTTTTTTTCTTAGTATCTTTTAAGCTTGAAAGTCAATGGGTCGAAATTGAATAAAATTATATATAGAGGTTATATTTAAATATATTTCTGCTGCAGTATTGAACCAAATCGTAAGATTTATTCACTTAAAGTTGGATACTATCCGATTTCGTATCTGATCAAATTCCTTGTCGAATTTTTTTGGGTCATTAGGAATGCAACCACCCGACTATCCTTGACTGCTTAAGCCCGAAGACAAACGTTTCGATATCAGCTCTAAATTCGAGCAGCTGCAATCTGCTTTTCCCCCTCTCCCCTCGTTCGAATCGTTCGATTTTCTCTAAAACGTACCATTTTCGCAATGGAAAAATGTCACATTTTGGTTGACTTTTGGGTGTTTTTCAGCTTGGCGACCCACGTAACCCACCACCGGCAAGAGAAACAGCAGTCTCTCCGCCTCCCCGTCTGCCTTTCTCTGTTTGCTCGTTCTATTGAAGTGAGACATTGATTGGTCATTTTTCATTGCGCTCCATGACAGTTATCGGCAACGCAACCGTGAATCCATGTGCAATCCGCATTTGCCAGGCGGCGTTTATTCAACTCATTAGTCAAAAGTGGACACTGGCTCCTGGCAGAAGAAACGATAAAATCATAGCAAAAGTTGATTTGGTTAGAAATTGAAACATTTTTTACTTTTGCAAGCATTATTTCACAGCACAAAGGTTATACATAAATTTGTAACCAGTTCAACTGTTTCTTGACAAATCTTGAAATAGTAAATAAACAGGTTAATAGTTGCTATAATTTTTTTTGTATAGTTCCTATAGAAACTATCAACTTGGATTTTTAAATTAAAAAAAATTTAATTTAAACATTTAACGCCATATTTAATGCAAATAAAGTTTTTTTAACGTAAATATAATATAATTTAAAGTCGACTGAATGCAGTCGACTGATTTAGAAATAAGATATAAATAGAATAAATCATTTATACAAATCAATTAAAAATATTTGAAATTATAAAAATGTCAAGTTCGTTAAATTAATTTGCGACTAATAAATATTTTATGCAAGGATCAATTAAGTATTAAATACGGAAAGAATTTTTCTTTCTTTGCCTCAGTGTTTTATTACTCATTTAATTTCAATACAAGTTTAGTATAATAAATATAAGAGTAATATATAAACTGAAGTATTAGAATCAATAAAAATGGATTTTCCTTGGATTTTCATGGCTTTTTCGTTAATATTCCGTAATAATAGTAAAGTTTATATTTCTCGCTAAAATCGATAAAATGACTTCAACTTTACGTAGACTTTTTGCTAACATTAGGCACAACTCTTTTATTGCAAATTTTTTACCTCTTTTATTTCAAATGTTTTTTACTGCCAGTTTTTTCCAAGACTTTGTATTGTAGCTTGCAAATTGTTTACAACTTCTTGGTGATTGCTAAAAGGCTTGCATGCAAGTTGCGAAAGAGTTACGTTAACTCTTCGACGTCCTTCGAGGAACTGAATCCTTTTATGTGCATTTCATCTTTTTAAAAACCCAAAGGTCGCTTTTAACTCATTCGCGAACCATAAAACGCGTCGACAAGCAGAAATTGGCAAGGGTAAGACTCTACTCAGAGGAAAGATTCGGCGAAATTGCTGTTGTGGGCGTTAGCGTTTCAGGTTTCAAGACGAAGACATTGCAGTCAAGGTTGGAAAGTCAATCCTTTAGCGTAATCCTTTAAATAGTCAAAATAAAGCCCGCCTTTGTCAACACAATTGTGCAGAACCGGTCACTCCTTTGGGCTATCGCAGGATTCGCACTACGAATGGGCGTTCTATTGTGTCCACTTAAGCAGACACGGTACCTGCCTACCTCGGCGAATTGCCTGCGAATTGCGAATCGCGACCGTCGAGTTATCCTTTCGCAAACACGAGCATTGCGACTAGAGTCTACCGGGCGAAGGAGTTGCAAAGTCATAAAAACAAAACACCTTTGTCTGGCATTGTCGGTTGGCGAATTATCCTTCCTGCGCCGCTGCCGTATCCTCAATCCTTGCCTCCGCAGCACGTTTACGGCCCGACAACGCCCATCACGGCAGATTCGCAAATGACTTCGGCAAGGATTGTGCTAGTCTAAGACTGTTGGCCCTTAACTGGAAGGGATTAAATTAAATTATCCTGATGTTAAAGATAAACACAAACACCTAAATATCGGAGAATTGCAGGAGAACATGATTTCTTCCGGAACAGTCTCCACTTTAAAGATTCAAGGGGTCTTTAGATCCTAATGAATCCTAGAAGAAAACAAGATAGTCTTTAATAAAAGTTGTATATAACAAATCCCAAACAAAATAGCTTATTATTGCATTTCTAATGCTGTCAAGGCAATCATAATCGCATATTTTATAACATTTGCAAATGTTATTTTATAAATTATGACACATGTTCCCAAAAAGATTGCATAAGCTGCGCTATCTTCAGTTGGGTTAGAGAAGCTGCAATACGAAGCTTTGTAGTCTTGGTGTTATCTAAACACTCAATCCGTATTCTCATTCCCACAGTCAATGCTAATTTCAGAGTGGGCAACAGGTTTCCACTAGAACTACACGAGCAGGAGGAGAAGTGGGTGCCAAGGCGATTATCCGCACACCCGATGGGGTCGCAAGAGAAGCGTGTGCTCAGTGAGGTCACACACGGCTGCGGCCTGTGCCCTTTGTTGTGATTAGCTCTTTCGTCGCGATATTTATGGCGCTCCGAAAGCAATTAATTGTGACCCAAATCAACAATTTCCGAAGCCAGAGTTGTCTTCCTTCTCTTCTCTTCTACATTGTTTGCTCTCTTTCGCTCTCTCTCTGTCTCTCGGGGCCTGGTCTAATGCGTTCGATCGCCACTCGATGGAGCAAGGAGAGAGGCACGAAGACGCAGATGGAGCAGTTGAAGGTGGCGCTGACTACGCATGAGTTATGGCCACAACGGACAAATGTCGCTTTAAACGCTTCATTGGCATGCATAAATTTCGGTTTACAAGCCGCGCTGCTGTCGTCGTTCCACAGAATCCCCGAGATCGGACTCCGGCCAGATGAAATCAGCGCCAAAAGGCGGCTAGATCAGTGCGCCAAAGCCGCCAACTGCTACGAGCTGATACGAATAGATCCCCCAACTAGCCAAAACATTAATATGTTAATGCGCGGATCAGGCTATGCCGCAGACGGTGGCGCGGCAGTGGCGGGAAGGGACAAAACGGACAGACAACTTCGACTCCGACTCCAACACCGCCACTGCCACCGTCTACGGCGATTTATGAGTTCACCGAATGCTTTATGGTGTGTCGCTTTGACTAATTTATCTGGCCAGGCGACGCAGTTCGAGAGTTGGTCCACAAATTTATTGTTAATTTATGATTAAGCCGATTGTGTTCGAAAAAAGGTTTCTCGCTCGGTTCTCCCCATTTTCTGGTTCTCTGCCATCTTCGTGGTAATATTTAGATTTGTCATCGTTTTGAAGTTTCTGTTTTGCAAAGATCTTCTATAAATATGCAAAATACTTGCATAATAAAATACAAGACAAAAACTACAGTCGAGCACGCACGAGGGTTAAATACCCTTTGACTTATTTTAAAAGTCTGCTACAAATACATAAATACATATATGTATTGCCTAATACTAAAGAATAATGACGTCAATGTCAATGGCTACAACTTGCAGGCAGTTCTGCTTCGCACTATGGCAAAAGTTGACATAAGCTTCAGGAGTAAAGAGGATTCATCTATATAGAAAATAGAATGCTGAGCGTGACATCTAAAAAATTAAAAAACCAAATTTGATGTCTTGAGCCCTTGTTGTTGCTGCGCTATCCAGACAGACAGCAGAGGAACATAGCTAAATCGACTTACCCGGAGTATTACATACATTTTCTCAAAGAACGTACACCTTTTTTGACCGTTTTTAATGATTGAAGTATTGGTATAATAAAATAATTTACAATATTGTCTACAAATGATAAAATTTAAAAGACTCTTTGAGAATTAATAAATAATAATTAATAGTCGCGAATGTCTATATGAAATCCTAAATGAGCCAAGGAAGTTATTATGGTTAACTCTTCTAAAAATTATTTCAGATTAGTGTACTCGTAGTTCGAGTGCAAAGTCTATCATTCTCTGCCTTCGATTGTTGCATGTAGATTTCGAAATTTAAATATATTTTATGAAAGGTATAAAGTAAAAAACAGAAGGACTTCATCACTATGTTACTATTAGTTTGTTATTATTTATTGATATTTTATCACACAAGTTTCCCACCCAATGATAACTATGGTAACCGTTTATGTCATAGGTTCTACAATTTTCCATAAGAATTTTGATACCGCCTGCTTCATGCGTTTAGTTCGTGTAAGAAATTTCCCCCAGCTTGCCGGTTATTAAAAGGCATAATTGAATTTCTTGCAAACAGTTGTTTGTTTGTGAAAGATGTGGCCTGAACATGCAAAATGCCACGACCCCGTGGGAGGTGGGGAGCTCGAGAAGTTACTGAGACTCGGCTTATGGCTCCGGCTGGCGCTGAAAATTTTGAAAGTATGAAAAAAGCAATTAAAACTGAAATAATGAATTCTTTTTTTTGCAGTTTGCCATGTTTCTGTTTCTGCTTCTGTCGGTCCGTCTGCCTCTCTGACGGGCTTACAACGGGTGAAGCCTGCTCTGGTTGGCTGATTTGGATGAAGGGATCGGCAATGGAATCGACCTCGTCGTGTAGAGAGAGAGAGAGACGGAGAGAGAGTGCAGCGTGGAGCTGCTCGGGCTGATTAGCATGAGGCGTAACAGTTTTTAATTGCAGCCACATTTGACGGCGCGTCGCAATATGCCAAAAACGAGCACTTATCTTTCCATCAGAAAGTTGAAAAACTTTTACCCTTGCCCGTTACGTCCCCCCCTCCAACTCACTGCTCGGTGTCCCTGTCGCCGCTCACCCTACTTATTTTTTAATAACAATCATAAAAGTTGTTGCACAAATGTTTTCCATTTTGGTTGTCGTTCGGTGATTAACTGAAAAACCAGAAAAAAGGTTCAGCTTGGAGTTTTCGAATGTTTGGAACGAGTAAAATGGTGAAGTAACTTATGAAAATGTACAGATAAATTTGTTTTAAAACTAAAAAGAAATGTTGATCTAAAATTGCAATCAAAGATGAATTTAAGCTAATGATGCTGCAATAGCTTTGATTAAATTAAACTTAAATTCATATGACATAGTAAAAAGATAACATAAATATAAATATTAAATAAATATATATCAATTATTTTAATAATAATAAAAATATGTATATAATATTATAAACGTTCATACCTACATAAATTATATATAAGCTCGCATTTGACCTATTTTCCGACTCGCTTTTTCGTCAATTAGACACACACACACAGCATACGTATGTTTGGGCATAGGTGTGTGTATTGCCGGGTCATTAATTTTGATCATGCCCAAATATATGTCAGTCAGTCAGTCCGTGCCTCCGTCAGCCTGTCTGCCTGGCTGTCTTCTACAAGTTGCCACCCAGTTTGGTCCGCTGCACGTCCATGTCAAAATTTCCATTTACAATCTACCCGGCCTACTCACACACACAAACACACACACATAGTACTACTTCGGGGTGCATACGATATTCAAATTAGGCAAGGCGCCATTCCCAGCCCCAAACACCCAACTCAGTGCCCTTTTCCTCCTCCCCCTTGCCACTCCTTCCATTCAACTTCCCGGAACCAGAGCTCTGACTGCCACAGCTGCCTTCGACTGGGGGCTACACATGTGTGCACGGTATGTGTGTGTGTGTTAGTGTGTGTGTGGCGGAATTTTCTAATTTATTTTTTAGCAAATGGTTCAAGGCCCTTGACGTTTCAAGTTCGAGTTCTGCCGACGCCAAACAAATTGTTAATGGAAATTTCGAAATATTGATTTTAAGTCGCCTGCAAAAAGTTTTGCTTCCCTTCTTCCGCTCATCACTCTCTCTCTCGCTTTCTCTGTTGCTCGACACACAATTGACATTTGAATTGTACAAATTTCGACGATGACGATTAATGGCCAAGGTCGCCGTTAAGTTTGACAGCTTGTGTTCAAGGGAAACAGTTGAGAATGTTGAAGAACTTTAGTTATTTTCGGATCCCAATTTAAACTCGTCTTCTGAGGCTTTAAAAGCGACATCTGGCAGAGTTCGATTACCGAAGAAGTTGATAAGAGAATTCCATTCCAGTTAGACTCGTCCTTCTTGCAATTTTCTCGCATTTCCAACTTGATTGCGAATGCAATTGGAAAAGGAAATGTGGAAATGTGCAATTTTTCTCTGGACACAAACCAAGCTGCAGTTTGTCTTCCAGTGGGACGGTAATGCAGTGCACTGCTTGCGGAAGGCAAGGCACGCATGCATTTGCACTGCTTGACAAGGGTCGCTCGGCTTTTTTCCCGTCAAATCTGGCTTTTCTCGATGACCAACTGCGGGAAAAAATTAGGAGTTGTGGGAAATGGGAATTCTCTATATTATTTTGGTATTTTAATAGTGAATCATGGTAAAATGTTAATGGTATAAATTGTGGAATAGTTCAATATAATTAATGTTTGTTTTGCAGGCCTGGTTTCAATATATACTTAGAAATCTTGCTTGTCTTTATGAGAACTTATTGATAATTGTTTCTGCTTTGCAGTCTTGGTTTCAATATTTATATAAAAAAAGAGAAGCATCTTAAATTCGGACATTATGGCAGTAAAGTTCGCATAGCTTTCCCGATAGTGAGCTGCGTAAGAAAAATAACTGCATGGGATTGAACATTAAATAAATTGAATTAATTTCCTAAAGAATATTTATGTTAGCTGAATTTTTAGGCTAGCTTCGTTGAAGTAGTGTGCAAATTTGTCGAGACAGCAAATATAATTTACATTTTTTTTTTGATATTGTACTTCTTATTTAAAAAAAAGTATTTTAGAAGTCAGAGCAGTTTGTTTTTACACTTTCTACACTTGACCAAGAAAGAAAAACTAAAGTTTCAAATAAGTTTAACCATATATCAGCTACATACATATGTACTCCACAGAACCAAAGTTGTCTGTTCTTAAAGGAAGGGCCAAAGTCTATAAACTAAATTGCAACAATGCTTGTTCAAAAGTCTAATCTATTTATTTAATATTATTTGTTCTACAATTTTACAAAACTGTCCATTTTATTCACTTAACTTTATCAAAACTCAATAAGTATATAATCCGAAAGTAAACCTGTCCCATGACTAAAGACATTGCAGGCAATAGTCTTCCTCCGGATGCTGATTTAAATAGTTGAATTCGTGCAATGTGTCCTTGATGCGGCGAACTAATTAAAGCGGCGCTGATTAGCAGCAGCGGGAAGGGCAAACGGCGACAACAGCGGGGAGGAGCAGGACAATTGCTGCACACACCGGCCGGGCAGGCACTGGCACTGGCACTGGAACTGGCACATGCAGGAGGTTGTCCCACATACACGTACGTACAAGTGAATGCCACATTGTTCACACGCATAATGTGGGCAAAAGGATTTGGCGGCGCGCCGCAGGACGATAATGAACACAAATGAGCAGAGCGAAAGGAGTTTTTGCCAGAGTTCGCAAAATGGCAAACATTTGCCAAATACCAAAGGCAAATAGAACAATGCCAATGCCAATGCCGACGGACCTGTTGGTCCTGCTATTCCGGGCTGGCTTGGTTCTCGTTCTGCCCAAGAAGGACACGACCTTGGTGCATGAGCAGAGCAAGGCAGCCAGTCAGTCCGTCAGCCAGGCGTTTATAGAATTTGGCTGTACTATATCTTTTGTTGCGATCTGATTGATTGCTGTCATGCGGATGGGAAAGAAACCCTCGCGAGGGTAGCGGCAGCGGGGCTAGGGGCAGCAGCTGCCGCATGGCTGACTCGGCTCCGCTTGACGCCATTTTAAATTTTGCTCATTTGCTGCTTGCTCATGTTTTTTGCTGCAGAATTTAAGGCTGGCTTTAAGGCGACGCTCCGTCGTAATTTGTAGGTGGAGCCACTTTCCATTTTGGCCCTGTCGTATTAATCAACGGCCTAAGTACGTCGTCCTGTGTGTGGGGGGCAGGACATGCGCAACAGTCGTGCGAGAGCGAGAGGCAGACAGCAGCAGAGCTTTTGTCGAGAAAGCTTTCTTATCTGGCTGGCCACATGCTGCACATAGTCGTACACAGATGCCTGGATATATGAGGAGGCGTGGGTGTGTGTGTGTGTGTGTTTGTGTGTCTGCGTACGTTGCCCACAAGCAAATCAAAATGGCGTTTCGGCCAGGATATTTGAATGCCGTTTGCTTCTTCTAATGATGGAGCTAGTCGCGTGTCGCTTTGGCTCAGCTGTTGTGCTTGCAACACGAAGTAGAACAACAACAACTGCTCCCCCTAGTAACACCCCCTCAATGCCTGCAGCATCTTGAGGGCTAAGTAGCTCTTCGCCTGACAGCTGAGTCGCGTTTATCATAATCAAATGTGGATGGACTCTGAATGGATGCCAGTGCCAGCAGTTGCAAAGCGGGATCCGCAGATGGACGCTGCCACTGACACTGACACTGGGAGCCAGCATCGGCGGCACAAAAAATTAATTTAAATTGCCTTTTGATGTAAATGCATCTTTCAATGCATCGCCGACAGCAACTAACATACAGAAGCTGCACTGAAAGAAATGTAGAATGAAATTGAATTCTTTTTCAGTTAATAAACATTTTACTTTCTACACGCGCTTTTAAATAAGGGAAGAAATTATATAAAATATATTACTGAAATGTGAGACGCATTTAATTCGTGCATTATTCAGATTTGAAGTGCATTAAATCCCAACTCATTTGAGCTATTTTCTTAATGTGTACTTGCAGAGCGGGGTGTATGTGCTCCAGATTTGTCTTTCGGTTATCGTTAGCTCTCTAAGTAGCTGCAACTTTGGCGTTGTGTGTTCGTCCTAAATGGCGCATATTTATCAACTGCCACTAGCAGTGCTGCCTCTGCCTCGGCCCCTCTCTAAGTTGCCCCTCCTGGCTGGTCTGCTCCAGCTGGTTCTACAAGTGCGTGAAGAACTCAAATGGAAAGGTATTAACGAATTGTCGTGAGTTGCCAAGCTCCATGATGTGGACCGGGCTGTGGTTGTGCATCTGTTTGTGGGGATGTGGCATTGCAATCGGCCATTTTTCTCGGCTCTATGGCACTGCGTTTAATTGAAAACTGCTGCAGTTCCGTTGCATGTGCCTCGCTGTTGCACGTTGCACAGTTGCTAAGTTCTATGCCCACATTTAATTTAAAAATTCCTCTAACTTTTTTTTTCTGTTGCTCAGCTGAAGCGAAAAACAAAACTACAAACGCCGTTGATTGTTTCATATTGAAAGCGTGTGTGTAACAGCAGCAGCAGTAGCAGCACCATCAGCAACAACAACAGCAACAGAGGCAGCATCAATATTAACAAGCAACTGTAAAAGAGAGTACTTGACTGTGAGATACTCAGTAATAATAAGGACAATAGTTTCTTCATGATTTTTATGTTGATATGGTTGAGGTGCATCAAAATATTTTTTATTAGATTATAAAGCCGTGGAATTATCAGATCTTAGTGGAATATTTGTAATAAGTTAGGCTTCTATTGCTAGAAGGTATTCCCAGAGATTTAACTTGGCTGCTTTCGAAAATGCTTTCTGCCTCTTTCATAATCGGAAACCCAAACTCCCATCTCTTCCATATTGCTGAGTATAACAACGTGCGAGCGATGATGAAAAATCGCCTGCAGCATGTTGGATGCTGCTGGGCAGCGCTGGGCTCTGTCTACGTCTCCAACTCCGTCTCCAGCTCCGGCATTGGTTGCGACTCTGGCTCCGACTGCCCGCTGGCAGCCCCGACATCAACTCCAATTACAGAAGTACACGCAGGCGTCTCTCTTATGATTCCTAGTTTTCCTGCTCGTTTTTTACAATTTTAATATGGGTTCTCTCCCATGTCGTGCGGGCTGGAATATAAAACAAGAGCCCCGCAAGGAGAAACCCCAACAGAACAGTGGCAGCTCGTTGAGTGGGGAATAATCTGGAATGCCAGAAAATTTCACGGCTTTCAAAAATATTAAAGAAATTGACTAATTTTCAATCATATTTTAAAGTGAAAAGTTTTGAATTTTTTAATTGTAAATCAAATTCACATCAAAATACAAAGACAATAAGTTGAAATTAACCAACAAAAAATAAAACAAAGCTCTTAATTTTCATCGAGATAAAAGAGGCAAACGAACCTGCACCACAATTTATCTATTTGAAATCGGAATCGCAGAAAGATACCATAAATAGATCAATTTAATATATTCATTTTGTTGTATTTCTTGCTCTGCCCGTTTGGAATTTGGTAGCAAATCCGAAATTGATTTTTAATTAAGGCGTTTAGCCAAAAAAAAAAGAGCTGAAAGACTCAACCGGTCCGGGCCAGACCCAGCCCAAGAGCCGTAAACAAAACCGTAACCTGAAACCGTATGAATCATAAGCGAGTCGAGAAGACACACACGACAATGTGGCCAATAAATTTCAATTCAGTTTCACATGCCGATTGAGATTCAGATACAGAATCAGCCACAGATTCAGATACAGATACAGATGCGGATTTAAAGTCTGAGTGCAAACGAGCTCGTTTTAAAGAGACAGAAAGAAGGAAAAAAATTGTGTTTGTGTTTACAGTGAGTGCTCTAAAATTTCGAACGCAGCCAATAAAAATGGAAATGATGGCGCAGAGAGCGAAACGTTTATAAAATAATAATGCGAAATAATAATGTGACGGTGATTTAGCGGAACAGCGCCACGATTGAATACAAATAAAGTGCCCGAAGAGCGGCAGACGGGACCAGGAGAGCTGGGGAGCTGGGCACGAGTGTGGGTTGGCGGGACGCACTAATCTAGGATGATTTCAGCCTAATCTGGAGCAAAAAACAACAAAGCTGCTGGATCCTACAGGGGGCGACGACGCTGGCGCTGCGGCTGCTGTTGTTGTTGCTGCTGTTGTTGTTGTTGTCGCTGACGTTGACGTTGAGTGGCAGGCAATCATCTGCCTCGTCCAGCGTCCAACTACCTGTTTCTCTGCTGTCTCTCTGCCGCCAGCTGAGGCAAAGCCGTGTGGAGCTGCCGCCATAGGCTGTTGGTCCAGGCCATGCGGCACCCCCTGAAGCATAAATCAAAGCAGGAGGCGTGGCCTAGCACGAGTGCAAGCGAGCCCGACTGCTTTTCGAACATGCGCGCACTGCTTGCGTCTCGCTCGCACACACTGCAAGCAGGCCGCATGATTTACAGTTTTCGAAAAGGCACACACACACACACACACACGCACACTGCGAGAGACGGCCATACACAAGAGTCGCAGTTGGACTCGGACTCCACACCGCAAGGCTCTTGGCTCTGCTGGCACTGGCTCTGCTCAAACGTGAATCGAACGTGGCGCACTCAAGTTCGCCAGCTGCGCGCTCGGTAACCGGTTGAACTTTTCTTGAACTAACTGTTACTTGCCCACTTTATTGGTCGTCCCCAACTGTGTGGGGAGTATCAATCAGAGACGACGGCAAAACATCTTCACACAAACACAAAACTCATCGTCTCTCTCATGGAATATTTAGTGTTAATTCAAACCACATAGTGCAAATAACGGATTAAGTTTAATGGAGGATATTCATCTGCAATACCAGAACATAGTACACCTAAAATACTAATGTGCACAGTTCCAAACTGGGCTTTGAAAGTGCCAATGCAATTGGAGAATGTTACGAGAATTGAGTAAACTAATCAAGTCAAGTGCTCGAAAGTGTATGCAATACATAAGAAATTATTCCGAGTGTTGTTTGTAGTTGAAACCCATGTACCAATATACCATATACTCAATAAGTGAGGTGTGAAATTTCTTATAAACGATAAGCAAAGGATCAAAACAACAGCGATAAGCATTGGATTTCGGAACTGACAGCGTAGAGGTGAGTTGGAGTTAAAGAAATGATTATAAATATACTAAAAGAAACAGGTGTAGCTGGGCATATGAGATAAATCTGAAAAAAATAGACCTATAATAAAAATAATAATTTTTGTCTATTAAAGAAAACTGAAAGATATAAAATTATTAGAAAACATTTTTAAAAATAGTAACTTTTTTAATTTTGTTGTGCAATCTCTATAAAGAATTTCCAAATTTATCAAGAATACCTTCACTTTCTTTAAAAAAAACATTTAAAAAAAAAATACTAAAGAAAACTTAGAAATTTATATAACTAGACGAAATAACAACACTTTAATTTTTCCAATTTTGTTGTATTTATTACGGTGTATCCCTCTATATTTCTATAAACCTTTCAAATACATCAACAATATCTTAACTTTCCTTAACAAAAAACTTTAAAAATATCCAAAGTTTAAAGTAGTAAAACCTTCTTTAACACAAGTTTTGGTTTGCCTGCCAAAGTCTTACACCGAATCCTAAACTTTCTCGCTCTTATCAAACTTTTCGGCAACACTCGCACACACACACACTCACACTTGTGCACCGCATTCGAAATTCGAATATTTATATTTACAAGCGATCCCAGCGCTCTCTCTCGTCCGTGTACGTGAGACACACAGACAGTGTGCGTGAGATCAATAAGAATGTTTCGAAGACCTTTCGAAGTACGCGAGAGGGCTGGCATTCGAACTCGCTCTCTTTTCGAACTCACATGCACACTGACTCGCTCACACACACACACACACTCGGACTCTCACTCACACGCATTTGCGGCTACAAATTTCTGCGTCCGCAAAGGTAACACAACAGCTCGGGCGCAGCACAGTGTGTGTGTGAGGGAAACAGCAGGCGACCGCATTAAATGCTGTGTGACTGCTCTAACACGCATGGCCTGCTCGAACAGCGCTTTGTTGTTTTCTTTTTTAACGCGAGTGTGTTTAATGAATGCACTCGAATGAAACGCGCGCGTGTGTGTGTGTGTGAGTGTGTGTGTGTGAGTCTACTTGCTCGTGTACTCGCAGCTACAATTGGCAGCGCTGCCGCTGCGCGTAGCATGAGTTTTTTATTGATGCTCAGATATTTGAATTATGCCCGAGCAGTCAAAGTGAGACATTGGCGCTTCGAGCACGTATTCGCGGATACATTCAATCGACAAACAGAAAACAGAAACAGAGAGAACGGAAAACCGAAACAGAAACAGAAACAAAAACCGAAAATCGAAAAAGAAAACTTTTCGCCCCAAACTAAAAACAATCCATCAATCCGTCAAAGCAGACGCGCTTGCTCCGCGAATCGCGTACGCGATACAAAAACAAACGTAAAAAAATAACGCGCATCCGTTGGATACAGTTACAGTACATATAGAGAGATACAAATACATTGCAGTGCTGACTTTGAACGATAATAACGAAAGATGGATGGGCAGCCAAGTGTTTGCAGTGTCAGTGTTTTCATCGATGACGTTTAAAAGCATTCATTCCTGCGCTCGTCGAATTCGCGCTGATGGATAAGCCATAAAATACGCCCGATTCCCGAGGAGAGGCAATCGTTATCTATCCACGCTCTTCAAGCAGCCCAACCAGAACTGTGACAAATCGTGCATCTGCCCGCTGCGGCTAATTACGGCTAAGAAAATCCGCTAAAAGTCAAGTGAATCTGCTCAGGTAACATCGTTGCGCTGAACCCCGTTAAGTCGTCGGGATACAAACGGATTAACTCTCGACATTATGCGGGCTCAAATGACATTGACAATTAGCTAAAGACCCTCTCTCGGATCGGTACGGCAACTGTTTCCGCAGCTAAAGACTCAAAACAATCGAAAAACTCGACCAGAACTTTCCAATTTGTGAAGTGAATGAACAAAGGAATGACTGCACTTGTTCTGCATCAAGTGAAAAATACCGTCGGCTAAACATTTTTTTGAAGTGTATGCAAATTGAATTGAATTTGAACTGCTCTTTTGATTTCCATACGTAAAATAAGGTAAAATACTGCACTGAAATAACTGTGTTTGAAAGAGAAATTGATATGCTAGTTTTTGGATATTTTCGAGAAAGTTTTATTGGACCATAAGATTAGAATTGAACCTCTTTTTATACGGGTTTTTTATCTTTTAAAAAAGGATTGTAGATGAAGGAAAGCTTACGAGGGTCGTTTGATAAGTCCGTGACTTTTTGTATTTGCCGCGCACCTGCTCTAAATACAACACTGCTCCTGTCAGCAGTTATCGATTAACAGCTGACTGTAAAATTTTGAAAGCTGCGTTTTTGGTTTGCGTTTTATAGGCATTGAAAGCAGACGATCTCGTGAATTTTAACGAAAATGGAGATCGAGATCGTCTGCTTTCAATGCCTATAAAACGCAAACCAAAAAACGCAGCTTTCTCAAAATTTTACAGTCAGCTGTTAATCGATAACTGCTGACAGGAGCAGTGTTGTATTTAGAGCAGGTGCGCGGCAAATACAAAAAGTCACGGACTTATCAAACGACCCTCGTATTATTATAAAGCCAGAATTGGCACGAAAAAACGATAGGTATAGCTAAGAAAACTCATGAAATTACATACATAAAAATCTTGACTGTAATGGAAGAGATCTAATTATTAAATGAAAATAATTCCATACTATAGTTTTCAATAATTATCAATGAAGCAACATAATTTTAATATTTCAGTATGGTAACTTTGTAGAGAAAAGCTTAAGCAATTTAAAAATTGTGCATTATCTTCAAAGGTTCTAAATGTTCACTAGTGTCTCACACCATATTTGAATCATTAGCTTTTTAAAATCTTAATACGCTAAAGTTAGAAAATAAGTTGTGAGCCACTGTATATTAATTTAAGCTGAAGCCAAAAATCAATCTTTCATAACAATTGAGTATTTTATAACTAACTCATTTAGAATAAAATTAATGATATGAAAGTTTGCTTAGTGTCAGTTTCTGATTTCTGAAATAGTTTCTTATAAATTTCGTACAAAAATGATTAATATATTTTACCATATTGAAAAGCATTACTGCAATGCAGAACATTCTCATCTAAAATGGAGAACAAAAAATAATTTAAATTTCATTTTTTCTAATATTTAAATCGAGAAAACCAAATTTTATCGATACAAATAAGTAAGATTATTAATTAGGAAAATTAACAAAGACATTTGAAAGTCCGAACTGAACATCTTATAACAACTTCCCTAATAACGTCTTGAGCTCCCAAGTTCCTACAGTTGTGAAATGAAAACGCCCCCAAAATTATCGACTCTGCGAGTCAAATTGATGTATTAAATTGATACAGTTTCGGCCTTCAATTAAATTACGTTATTCTTCGCATTGTGGCAGAGCCGGACTTCGCTCCTTCTCTCTTTCTCGGCTCTTATCCAATTCGCCTGCGTTGAGTTTCAGTTTTGCTTTTGCGCTTGCTTCGGGTTGCGTGCGCGATATCAACGCAAAGAATTTTCACTTCATTAAAACGAATGCAGCCGTTTTTGAAATAATTAAGAGCCACAAAGGCGAAATGTCACAGCGAATGAAAAATGCCTAACAAGCAGCCGGAGTAATCTACCTACTCTACATACCAGACTGTATATACTATAGGTATATATTATATAGCCTAATACTTATGCATATATATCGAGTTTGGAAAACCACGGCGCGGTACATACGAATTGCGTGGCCTGGCCCTGATCCGATATCATCCACATGGCACTCGGCCCGGCCCGGGGAAGTCATGCTGACCCGCGCTGTGGGCGCAACGAAACTGAAACTTCTACCAAATTGTGACTAGAGTGTGCTGCGCCCAAAACACTGGTCTGCCTACTACTAAAGAAGTACGCAAAGTAGCGGACGCATTGACACGGAACAGCAGAAGAAGCCCAGACGGAGAGAGAGAGTGAGAGAAGAGGTTCCACCAAGGGGGCGCCCGTGGTGCGACTGTGCCAATTACGCTGCATGTGCACTGCAGGCACATGCATACATGTGTGTACATATGTGTGTGCAGGATATAGTACTATAGCATAATCGGAGAGTGGCATTGCCACTTGATGTAGGTCACTTTCGTTGCTCTCGCAGGGTGGTCAGGCCAGATCAAAGGCGACCCAATGGGCTGTTGCATAATGTCTGCACACAAAGGCTGCTGCCCGGCGAGTTAATTGGCCTCCGTACACATACACACTCACTCATAAACTACACCAACACACACACTCATGCAGCGCATAGTCTCTTCTGCAAGTCCAAGTTCCCTTTTCGATTTGCTGCAGTTATTGTTTGGCTTGTCAGCGCTTTTATTTATGCCATCATCGTTCGCCTTTGGACTGCGCCTGGAGCACACATTCATCATGGCATATCAAGCCGAAGAGGGGGCGGGTTGGTGGTGCGGGGCACCCTGAAATGTCATGATGATATTTCAGCTTTACTTATTTATATTTATAAATCAAAATACAGAGTACCAAAAAAATGTATGAAACACGCAAACTTTGCCGCGACAACAGCCATAACAGCAACGGCAACAACAACAACTACAAAAGCGTCTTATAGTTGTTGTTGTTGCTTTTGTTGGTGGCACAGTCGTTGATCTATCGGGCCGACGGCAGCCATTTGCTCAACTTGTATTTGGATGTGTAGGTACAATAAGTGCCGGGACACATTCATTTTCGACTCTGGCTCCACTTGGCGACCCCGACCCCGATCACGAGGCAGGCTGAGCCAGGCGAAAGGAGCCACTGAGTTCCTTCTCCTCACCAGTTTTGCTAGTGCTGATTTCCATGTTTTGTAGTGTTGATAAGCTCTGATTTATTTCTGCATTTGAAGGCGACAATATTTGATTTCATATGTGCTACAAATTAACTTTCAAAATGGGAGAGAGAGAAGTAGAATCCCCTACTCTCATCTCTTTAAC
Organism: Zaprionus africanus; assembly: GCA_018151435.1. Lineage (NCBI taxonomy): Eukaryota > Metazoa > Arthropoda > Insecta > Diptera > Drosophilidae > Zaprionus > Zaprionus africanus. The sequence continues at coordinate 9,285,641 of JAECXB010002309.1, read as the reverse complement.
AATGTCCTTGCCTTGTTATCTTTATCCATATCAATACAGCAGTCTAAGCCAATTAAGTCTCACAGTTGCATAGCCCACAGGCTGTCCTTGACCTTTATGAATGCCTCTACTTTTTGACAGATGAGACAATTACATAACAGTTCATAAAGAGCGCTGAAAGAAGCGAAAACCGCAAAAGGCCAATTACATGTTGTGTTTCGAGTACGTGTCAAAAGGTCAACAATGGCCGCTTGCAGCGAGGATCAGCCATGGAAGTGGGAACGGGAATGGGAATGTGAATGGGATCAACAATGGTCGCAAAACTCGAAGACCAAATCAAAAACTCATAAAAATTATGAGTGCCTCAACCGCAGCATGCGACAGACGAGGGTTGGCTCAACAAACTCTAGCAGGCAAAAAGAGACACAGAGAGAGAGAGAGAGGATCCGTAGAGCGAGAAAAAACAAACCAAATAATAATATTTATGACTACTTTTATGAGGTGCTTACAAATTTTTATGAGTTTTTAATGGGCCCACTGCATTTGTGTGTGTTTGTCGTTCCTTTGTTATTGTTATTGTTGCAAACAGAGGAAGAAAGACAAGATAGAGACGAAGAGAGAGTGAGAGAGTAGGAGAATGTGTGACTGCGCGTGCGCAAATACCTTTTGGAAATGTGCGTCCGTCCCCTCCTGGCACTCTCTTTAGAAGCGGCGGCCTGTTTACAGATACACGAGCTACGCCCATGTTGACAACAAATATTAAAAATTATGATTTATGGCCTCGCCTCGTACCCAACAACAACAACAACAATGAGAGACGCGTGAAGGCGCGTTCGAAATCTGTAATGTCGGAGCCGACAACATTGGGCGACATTTTTTAGAGACAAACAACAACAACAACAGGAGGAACTGCTTAGGGTTTTGTTAATTTCATAATTAAGATATGGCTGCGAGGCGATGATGAAGTGCCTAGAAATGGACGACTCATTCGGTAGAGACGATAGTAATTAGTGTTGGATTCGGGATTTAGATGATAGATATGAGAAATACACGGGTTTTCTGACAGCTTAGCGAGCTGAAGTTGCGCAAGCTTTGAATGGGAGAACTTCTTTGAAACTGTTCGAGATGAAACTGATATTTTAAGGCTACCAAAGAGTAAAGAAACTATGATCTTTACTTACTGCTTATATATAGAAAAGAAACAGTAGAAAAAAGAGAAAAAACAGAGAAACTTCTTCTCAGTTACGTCGATTATGCAAAAGTTAATCATCTTAATTACAGAGCGCTCCAACCGGTTCATAAGGTCAAGCGATCCTGCAACGTCTGCCATTGTTCATGTTAGAGTTCCCAAAAGGAAACCCTTTTCAGCTGTCGCATTGGGCCCAATTGATTTATGGTGACGTGGCATAGGGAATGCAAGGAGACGGGAGACGGAAGACTTGGTCGGGGTATCTCTAGGCCCGCGCATGTGCAACTCAATTGATGTTTATTTACCTGTGCCCTTGTCGGGGAAATTCGTTCTGCGGTTTAAATATTCGACAAAATTTCACTCCCATATTAAAACTGTGTGTTTATACAAAGAGAGAGAGGAAGGAGAAAAGAGCAGCCAAAGAAAATGCCGAGACAAAGGAAAGTCGCTCAGTTTGCCGGCTTGTTCGCTCCCTCGTCTCGAAAATGTCGCAGCCCAAAAGAATTGCCATAATTTATGGCTTTCTCATGAGGCGACAATCAGCCAGGCGAGCAACCGACTGAGAGACCAATCGAGCAATCTATATGCTTCTTCTCTCTCTGTATATACATATCGTATTCTATCGTCTCATATGCGGAGAGTTGTGGAGAGCGAGCCCGCAAATTCGGTTTGCGTTTTCATTATTCATGGATTTAATTAACACCAATTGAACCGCTTGTCGCTCGACTCTTTGGAAAACAATTGCCAAGCCGATATTATTTATTGCTTCTATTATTTTAGAAGTTTTTAATTTGCCGTTAAGTGATCGCAGAGCACAAACAACAACAAGACAAAGAAGACGCCAGCGTTCGATTAATTGAGGATTAAATTGGGAAGAAGGGAATTCTTTGATGGAACCAAAGAGAGAAGATTATCACAAGCTAACTTCACTTATAATGAACTAAACATTGAAGTCTCGATTTATAAATTGAAAATACAAACAATTTGTAGACTTTACTTTCCCAAACTATCGAAATGCATTATAGAAACCATTATATATTATAATGGCAACTGCAGATATAATTATATTATCATGCTGCATTTATTTTTCGCTTTCGCAATGGATGTTATCACCTTTCATCGCGGTTCTTAGTGCTTGCTACCAATTTCATTTGATCTTCGACCCAGAAACATTGCCAATATCCACAGAGTCAGGCGGGGTCAATGGAGTTTGCCTAACTCAAAGCGTATAATTTGGCTAATCAAACTCCTTTTGTGTGTCGCGTTTGTCTGTTTTTTTTTTTTTTTTTTTTGTGGCTCGTCGTCTCTTACATGGCCAATGGCCATGGGCCAATACCAAAAGTATCGCGCAGCTTTAGAGCGAAAACACCGTTACAATTGCTTTAAACTGCATAATCGGCCAGCTCAGTACCCAGGGCCGAATTGCAGCGAACTTACAGCGTTTTCAGGAACGTTGCTCATCAAATAAATCTCTGTCGAGCGACGAGCATTGCCCCCTGCCCCCTTGCTCCTCTCCTCTGCTCATTGCCTTGTGCCCTGTCTCCGTGCCGCGTTGGCTTCATAGCATATTATCTCTGGGTAGCCCGAGCAGGGCCGGACTCCAGTACGCCGATTTAATTTAAAGCTTCAACTCCTTTCATTTGGACAACATGCTAAAGGGTTAAATTGCCCACTGAATCAAAATTATTGGTTTCATACGAAGAACAGGTCGAGGACGAAGGAGCAGCAGAAGAAGCTAAAAAAGAAGCAGCAGCAGTAACCGAAGAAGAGTCCAAACAGGAGAGCAGCCTATCTATGTTGGGAGAGGGGGAAGGGGCCGCTGCAGAGGTCGTTGCATTGTTTTTGGGCAATGGCTGTTTTCTTTTTTCGGTGTCTTTCGGCCCGGCCCGGCCCGTTCTCTGGCATTGCGCTTTACACACTCTTCGGCTCTGGGGCTATTCGGGCCATTTCTGTTCCTCCCTGCTTCGCATACAAACTTGCAATCGTGCTGCCGCTTTTGTGGCTATCTCCGCTGCAACGTTGCAACATCGGGGCCCAAATACGAGTTTTCCTTCATTCAACAACTCGTATCAGCGATGGTGTCCAACTCCGAGCGCGCTGGACTCTTTCCCCGGCAACCAGCAAGCAGCAAGTGTCCAAGCGACCACTCAGCCCGAGTGGGCGGGTCAGGCATTCCAGCCAGAGCCACAGTCAGTGCCCGAGCCAGTGCCCGAGCCAGTGCCAGTCCCAGTTCGACTCCGTGCTGCGCCGCCTTGTGCCGCCCTGTGCCGTGCCACACCAAAATTGCATGCACGTAATGCCAATGCTTAGGCATATCCGCGCCTGCCCATCGGCCTGAGTGAAATCCAAACAGTTTCGTACACTGCCCGCTCCCTTCCGGAAGTTTCTTCGACTGGGGAAATTGCAATTGGGTTCTTAAAATATAATTGTAATAATAATGCTGCCCCCCAGTTGAGATGATTAGCCGAAAAACACTCGAGGTGCAAGGCAAACCACTGATCGATCAGGCTTCTATAGCGTAGGGACTCGTATCAAACATAATGCCAACAATTTTCACTGCTGAAATGATAATTGTAAGCTGGAAAAATAATAAAGAAGAAGACTGCACTTCCTCGAAGTCAGCTCAAGTCCTTATGCAACTCATTTCCCTGGAAATCTTCTTCTGCATAAGCTGAACTAACTTAATTACTATGCAAAATGGCAACAGACTTTTATCTGTGAGTAAGTCAAATATGAAGTCAGAAGCAGAACCGAAATCAGGTAATGGGATCTCTGCTGGGGCGGGGATTAGCTGGGGCTAGACTGGGTAGACTACACCTTTGGCCAGGTGCAAATCTTATGAGCAGATCTTGTGCCCAGCAGCCGCCTTGCGATCCAATCTAACGAGCAATTCCTCTCCTCATTTCAGATACCGATCTTCAAAATGGATCCCGACTGCTTTACCATGTCCTCGTACCAGTTTGTCAACTCGCTGGCCTCATGCTATCCGCAACAGATGAATCCGCAGCAGAGTCATCCGGGCGCCAATGCCAGCGCTGGCAACAGCAACGGCGGCCCAGCTGGCGGCGCAAACGGCGGCCAGGGCAACTCGGGCACAGCGACGCCGGGCAGCAACGATTACTTTCCAGCGGCGGCCGCTTACACGCCCAATTTGTATCCGAACACACCGCAGGCACACTACGCCAACCAGGCAGCCTATGGCCTGGGCGGAGGAGGCGGCGGTGCGCCCGGCGGTGGACAGGGCAATCCCGACATGGTGGACTACACACAGCTGCAGCCACAGCGTTTGCTGTTGCAGCAACAGCAGCAGCAGCAGCAACAACAGCAGCAGCACGCGCATGCGGCGGCAGCGGTTGTCAGCCAACAGCAGCAGCAGCAGCAACAACAGCAACAGCAACAGTTGCCGCAGCAGCAACAACACCCGCAGCAACAGCAACAACAGGCGAGCATCAGTTGTAAATACGCCAACGATCCGTCGACGCCGGGTGGCAGCAACAACAACAACAACAACAGCTCAAACAGCAACAACAACAACCAGTCGCTGGCCAGTCCACAGGATCTCTCCACGCGCGACATCTCGCCCAAGTTGTCGCCCAGCTCCGTCGTGGAGAGCGTTGCGCGCTCCCTCAACAAAGGCGTCCTTGGTGGCAGCCTAGCAGCCGCCGCCGCTGCCGTCAGCCTGAACAACAATCACAGCGGACCCAGTGGTGCAGGTGGAGGTGCCGGACCCGGCGTAAACGTCAACGTGCCCATGCACAGTCCGGGCGGCGGGGACTCTGACTCGGAGAGCGACAGTGGCAACGAGGCGGGCAGCAGCCAGAACAGCGGCAACGGCAAGAAGAATCCGCCACAGATCTATCCGTGGATGAAGCGAGTACACCTCGGACAGAGTAAGTACTCAAAGTATTCAATTGATTCACAAGACAAAGAAATAAACCAGTTCGATAGGCAGGAGTGGAATCGTTCACTTGCACTCTCATACTTACTCTTCAGACTCGCAGGGATTCTCCGTGGCAGTTTCCAGCACCAAATTGTCTGGCAAACTGTGTGTCAAAATACATAAACAATAACAAAATTTCCCTCACACTTCCACTTTCCCATTTTTCTTGCGGCGCTGCGTGAAAAATCTCGACCGCGAAAATCGCAGCGCGTGAAATTGTAAACAAACGCGAGCGGCCCCCGCGGCTAATGCCGACAGACTCCCACAATAACTCATAATACCTACAGATGCGTGTGTAGTGGCTCCACACCCACAAGATACAACGTTGGTGCCCGATATGAATCTCGCACCTCGCTCCGTTTATATTTAAATTCTCCAAATTTCATGAAAAATCACTGTGCCTAATGCGCTCGGATGCTGCTGCTGCTTCTGCTGCTTCTGTGGCGATGCTACGAGAATTGTGAACGAAACATTGCTGAGCGATTTCTCATTATGTCAGTGATTTTTCTCAGCCACCTCTGACATCCCTCCTGTTCCCCTCCCACTCCCATCTCTTCTTCTTGCAACTTCTTCTGCCGCTGCCTGTGACCCATTGACAGGCAATCGAAACTATTGACCCCAGTTGGAGCCGTCAGGAGTCAACGCCTGCAACTCTCCATAAATCGTTGTCAGGTTTGCCCGTCGTGGCATTTGCCAAAAATAATTAACGGAATTTCGTTTTTTAATTTATTTGAATTTTATTAATTCCAATTTCCATCGGTTGTCCATCGATCAAACGCCTCAGTGCGCTCATTAGGCTGCACGGTTCACAGCTGATTGCAGCCAGTTGGCAGTCCCCCATCTCTCTCTGTGAGAAACTGAACTGTGAATACACTCATAGAGATACTATTTGAGAAGATTAATCTTTTTAATATTTTAGGGTAATCAAGTTTTAAGTTTTATTGGAAAATTTCAGTTTATTTATCAGTTCAAATTTAAAAATTTATAAAAATTTGATATATTAATATTGCAAGCAAACAGAGTATTTCATTGTTTTTTAATCATTTGAAACATTGAAGCAGTGTTGCCTTATTTCAATTTGTTTCCTATTTATATTTATCATTAGAATATTTATAAATATTGTTTGCTTATGGCGAAACTAAATGAGTAATCATTTTGCACTTGCAAAAGTGCATTTAATAACTTCTTAAACTTGAAAGACTCGAATTATTTGAAACTATCGAGTAGTGTTGCCTTAGTTAATTTTGTTTGTTAAATGAAAGTGTAACATTTATATGTATTACATTTATTTATATCACTAAAACTCAAAATACACCTTTGTATTCGAAACATTCAAGTTCTGTTGAATTATTTCAATTTGTTTACCAGCTCAAAGTGTAATTTTTTTATTGCATTTGTAAATATATTTTGCCTATACTCAATGAGTACTCCTTTACCTTATAAACTTGCATGATTCCAATCATTCAAAACTTTCAAGTAGTGTTGCATTATTTCACAGTGTTCGTTTTGATTTAGCGAATGTTATATTTACATTTCCTATATTTATTTAAATTGATGAAACTCCTTTGTATTCGAATTATTTGAAACATTCATGCACTGTTATATTATTTGAATTTGTTCCCCAGTTCAAAGTTTACTATTTAATATAATTATTATATATTGCATTTGTAAATACAGTTCAAAGAGTACCCCTTTTGTACAGTGGCGTAGTGAGGGGGGGGGCGAAGGGGGCAGCCGCCCCGGGCGCAAAATCGAAGGGGCGGCAAATCCGGGCTCATGTTTGTTTTTTTTTGTTATGTTAATTATTGATTTACGGTAAACGGATAATAGTTAGGGCCAATCGCGTGCGCGATTTTATTTTTTCAAAAATTTTTCGCCTGTGTCGCTCTTTTCCGGAACTCAAACAAAATTTCTTCGCCTCACACATGTGATAATTTGATTTAGTGCAAAATGTATATTGTTCTACATTTCTTCGTTAGGATTGGAAGCATACAAAACTCTTGTCACAGCACTGAAAATCTTTCTTACTTTGCCGTTGTCTGTAGCATCGTGTGAACGTTCATTCAGTAAGCTCAAACTGGTAAAATCTTATCTCCGATCAACGATGAACCAAGAAAGACTGTCGAATCTGGCAATACTTTCGATCGAGAGCAATGTCGCGTCATCGATAGACTTTTAAGCGTGATCTTTTTTTATGCACGAAAGTTATAGATTATGCATAATTTACATGTTTCTTCGACATCTCCACAAACGTTTTTTTTTTTCATTTGAATATAGCGTATGATTCGTGTCAAAACCTTTTTTTTATACAGATCTTTTTATTTAGGGGGAGGGGGGCGGCATTTCCTCCATTGTGCCCCGGGCGCCGAAATGTCTCGCTACGCCACTGCTTTTGTACTCGCCATAGTGCACTTAATAACTTTATAGACTCGCATGATTCGAATGCATTCGATTTGCAGAAAGGCACTTGACAACCCGAAATCACAACATGTCAGCCAATTAAAGAGTCGTTGAAAAGCGCCGTGAACTGCATTTGCTTTTATAAATAGCACTCAGGCAACTGCAACACTGACAACAACAACAACAACTGTAACAACAACAAGCTGGAAAAACGTTTTTCGATTTGTGGAAAAACTCGTTTTGAGGCCCGAGTCCAATCAATGGGGCATATTGTTATTATTTATGTATCTGTAACTCATGGCAGCCAATATAGCAACAACAACAACAACAGCAACAAGAACACAAACAGAACAAGTGCAAACCAAACAACCCGAGCAAGTGAAGGAAATAATTATAGAGAATCGATGTATGGCAAATTGCCGAGATGCGTTCAACTCGTGTCTGGTAATCGGAGAATATTCATGAATGAAGGAAGCACACACTCACACTCGCACACTCACTGACTGCAATCGCCACTCGGCACTCGCATTCGCACTCACTCATTTGCATAACACATGCCGCAAATCTTAAGTACATCCGTCTGCTCCAAGCACGTGTGTGTGTGTGTGTGAGTGCATCTAATATATGTATCTGCGCATCTATGCATCGATGCGATTTAATTACATTCCATCAGCAGACTCAGTTTGCTAGTGTGTGAGTACCCGTTGGGGTACTGCCACTGGTAATTAGTGCCCGCCCCTCGCTGCGCCACATATAATCAATGTTTGCCCATGGAATTGGCTGCCATTCACGGGGCGAGGCGGTGTGACCAGTCGCCAGAGCAGATTATACGGTAGCACTCCCTGACTGACTGACTGGCAGATGGAAAACGTTAACTGCATGACAAAATTGAGCGACAGATGATTGAGAGATATCCTGTGTGTGTGCGGAGAGAGGAAGTTGCTTCTTTGCAGCTGACAAAAGTTAAGAATCAAATTGATTGAAACTAAATTGATTCTTAAGAAGAACACGATGAATACAAGCTGACCTATTAGCCTAACTCGTTCACTAATCAATCATTTTGCAAATCACTTTTCAATCAACAATAAATTGCGCATTAGTTGAAAATAAAACACTAAATTATATTAACTTAGTAATTAGAATACTAAGATATTAAACTGTTTACTTGAAATGGAAAAAACAAACAGAAAAAAATGTTTTATAGCTAATTTTTGGCTAAACTCTTTTCTTCTTCATTGATTTGCTAAAGGCATAATCCGCCAGGAGTCAGTAACCTTTGGAACATGCCCAAATTGGACCAATTAAAATGCGATTTAAGTTCCTTATCGCTCGCAGCTCCCTTTTCCTTTATCCCAGCTCCCCCTTGCCCCTCTTTCTGCAGCTCACTTGCTCTTTCTCTTTATCGTGTACAACTCAATTTTCGACGGCAAATGTCTTCATTAAATGGCAATCCAGTGGGTTCAACTATTATGATTTGAGTGGTGGCATTAAAACCCACAAAAAAGAAAGAGCCCATGAAAGAAAGAGAGAAAGGAAGAAAGAGTGAGGGAAGGAGAGAAGAGTGAGTGCGGACAGGAGAGGAAAGCAATTGAGCAGCGCTATTAAAATGCCCCCAGGTGCCAAGCAGCTCAAATACTAATAATAAACTAAAGGAAGGTAGGAGGAGGGTGCAGGGCAGAGGGGAGTGGGTAGGCGTGTAGCAACTACATGCGGCTGAGGCAAGAACAGGCGCTGATTAAAATCCAGAAACAACACGAGCAGCAGCAGCTACAGCAGCAGCACGACAATAACAACAACAGCATGTTAACAATTATGCAAATTCGAGTGCATGTTGCTGCTGCGTCCACTGGAAGGTGCAACAACAGCAGCAAGAGGTACAGCAACAACAACGCCACTGAAAATAACAACTACAACGTTGATTGCATATAATCACGTCAAGTTTTTTGCCATATTTTTTCCCCCATTTTGTGGCCAGCATATTAAAATAAACTTAAACGCCATCTTCGAGACGCGCCTCAATTAGGCGCTGCACGAGAGAGATCGTCAGGCGAGAACGAGAGAATTCTGCGAAACACCTTACCCCGCCCCCACCACCAGCAGCACCAATTACCCCTGCCCTCTCTCCTCCCTCTGTACTGTGTCTGTGCAGCAAGCTGCGCATTTGCATTAAGCTAAAAAATGGCTTGGTTTAAATGAGCTCGTAATGGCGACGCACGGCGAGAGAAGCCGCAGTTCGGATTCGGCATAGATATTCAGGCGGATCATTTTCGATCTGCTGAAGTTGCTGTGCATTTGACTAATTGACAAGACCAAAGCTGGCGACGTTCCAAGCAATTTCGTTGTAGTAGATCATCAAAGGTCTTCGCGCTTCATCGTTCGCCCACAAAACGCATCCGCAAAATACGCGAATTTTAAGAAATAAAAATGTCAAAAATGCTTATTAGATCGGTGCCACAGTCCCCGTTGCGGGCCCTTCCCCTCCCCCTCCCAAGCAAATTGTCAATTTAACAAATTCGTGAAGCGCGCCGCAAATGCTGCTGGTCGAGGCACAATTGCAGTCGCCCGACTGCACCCTAATTAGTGGGGCTTTTATGCCGAACATATTCTGAATGAACAAACAAATCCTAAGCAAAGTGATTCATGCTGGCTTGGCTGAACCCCTTGTGCATTTGCTTTTAATTAGGAATTAGAAAAGAATTTACTGCAAGTTGTTCTAAATATCTTAAAGACATTTTTGAAATGTTCTAGAATCAAAGAAAAATATGTTGCGAATGTATTTGATCTTTCTTAAAGAACTCTTCTCCAAGTTCACCTTATGATAACGATAAGAAACTGAGGGAGAATTTTACTCAATATATATTCAAACTGTTCCAACAAAAAGTTCATTTGGTTCTTGGTTCTTGCTGCTTCTTCGTGCTGGACGCTGCTGCAAACCCGAAGGCCACATTAAGATGCAGGATGCTATGCGAAATTAATAGTTCGCAAACGAGTCGAACGCCAGATATGGACGAGATATGGCAAGCATGGCTCCAAGGCAACAGCAACAACAACAAAAAGAACAACTGAAATTGCTAGAAAAGTGCCGGGTCTGTGGCCAAGTCTAGTTCAGATTCTTGGTCTGGAGCTGCGTCTGCGTCTGACTGCGAGTCCGAGTCGGTGTCTGTGCCCGTGTCTGGTCTGCAGTCTTTAAGCTCTTTTGCTGCTGTTTCTCCATGCGGCGCATGCAACATGCAGCAACACCCAGACCCAGTTGCATTCGCTGGTCAATTACATTTTCATTAACTTGGGACACGACTTTTCAAATGGCTACGTTTAATCATAATGATTGTTATTATTTCGGTGCTGCAAAGACTTTCTAACACAACCCCCCCCCCCTCTCCCACAGCAAGGTGCTGAAAAACATGGCAGACAAGTGCATTTCTATGCTCCACAGGGTGTTGCATGTCTGGCCCAGACTTGCAGCCGCATATCCAATTCTCTTAGCAAAGAGATTCTTCATGCCACTTCATTAAAATGTCGAATTATTTCTAACAAAGCGTAACACTTTTGGCAACAATGAAACACAGATATACATACGTATATGTGGCATATATACTGTGTATATATAGAGATATATGCACTTGGAGATAGTCGGCTTGTCGCATCTGATTGTTCTTAATGAATTCTGGTCTCATTCATTCCTGCGGCTCGCGGAGCATGAAGCAAATTGCGTCGGATGTGAAACTCATCACTTTGCTTGAATTAAAATTCATTTGCTAGCGAGTGCAGCACATTAGGGGTACTCGTGAGTTGAAATATGAATATATGTAGATGAAAATACTGATTGAAGAACAGCAACAGATACTTGAGTAGCTTGTGCTGTGCGAGAAGCTGATAAAAAAAGGTTTACTGCACTTTAAGTTTTATTTTAACTGAACTCAAAAGAATATTATTTCGAGAGTATTTTCCTGTGCTACCTTAACCCTTGGAGAAGTTCCAGCCCTGCTTGTTTATAGGTCAAATGTAGAGGGCGAAACGCACTTCAGATTCTGTTACACTTTCGAGGCTATCACTCATCATATCGCCCAAATCAGGCTGCCCCACAACAGTACTATAATCATCAGCCCTTCGACTTGCACACGGCAAAAGAGCAGAGAAGAAAGATGAATGATTACGCGAAGCGCGGCAGTAGAATTGTTTATAAGCAAGGGGTCCCAAAAACTCAAGACGATGATGATGCCTTCAAGTGGCTGCGGCCACATTTTGGCCAAAGTTAATAAAAGCGCATAAAAAGCGCGAGACACTAACAATGGGGGCTGTCCGAGCGAAGGCACCAAAGAACAAGAAAGAGAGAGAGGGAGAGGAAGAGGGAAGAAGAGAGAGAGCAAGAAGAAACAATGAAATGAGGAAACAAAGACGGCAACAATGGCGCCTCTAATGACTGATGATGTGCCAGCGCTGATAGATGCAAATGCAGCGCACAGACAGTCAAAGCTGCACAAACAGATACACATGTAGAAAGAGATACAGATACAAATACATACACAGCTACATTTATAGATACACATACAGCTACAATTGCATTTTCCCGCCTGCAGTTAGACAAATACGCAAAATCGATTTAGATTTTATGTTTCAAATTGAAATCTACAATTTTTGTTTACTTCACTTTGTTTAGAGAGCAAACAGCTCAAGCAGTGCAAGCAGTGTAACTTAAGAACAAGAGGAGGGGCGGGGCGGGGTAAATGAAATTGCAAATCAGGCAAAGTAATTGCGATTTGAATGGTGAAAAAGTGCGAGCAATAAATTCACCTGAGTGTCACGGCCGCGCTGCATGTGAATTTATCAAATTCAGGCGCAAATTGGCGCACATCTGCAAATTGGGATTGCCCCACAGTCCAGCACCACGACTGATATCGCCGAGATACGCATAGAATATTAATCTGGCGGCGCATTAAGCGAAATGAAATGACGCAATGGAGATAAACGCAAGGCGCACAGTGGGCCAAAACTGCTGCAAAAGTGGCAAAGCCAAAGTACTTTATAATGTTGTGTTTATAATACATTTGCCCCACTGTGCGCTGCGCAAAGAAGGTGCAAGAAAGCAACTTAAAGAGCAAAACCCAAGGCAGCAACAGGCGGCAGCTTCCAGCGAAGCGCACTGGGAGTCAACTCTTGGCCAGGCCAAGGCAACAACACGAAGGCGAAGCTGAAGCGAGCTAAGCTAAGCGAAAACCATCACAAATCGCATACAATTCCAGATGAAATTGTGAATTATTAATGCAGGCGGCAAACTATTTGACTGAGTAGACAAACCCACGAGCCGTTCCCTCAGTTCCCCCTCAGTCTCTGCCCGCTGCCACCAGCTGTGCTACGTGAGCTGCCTGCCTGCCCTTGCCCCACCTCAGTGCGCAGCTCAATGCTGTCCACCATTGAAAATTGAGTTACACGCGTGGCCTCCAGTCGTCCCAGCAAAGGTGTGTGTGTGTGTGTGTGTGCTGCCCCCACTTCTTAAGTGTGGCAACTTGTATCTTGCAGATACTTTTACAGGCATTTGTACGTGCAGCACGGGCTTACATTTTGCAGATTAAAACTATACACACACGCACACGGGCAAAACACACATGTGCACCTCAAGCCAATTCGATTTAAATGTCTGGCATTTCCACTTTGCTTTTCCTGTCCATATTTTCATGTGCTGCCTTTTGATGGGATTGCACGGGTTGTTGTTGTCGTTGTTGTTGTTGGGGAAGTTGTTGTGTTTGTTGCTTTTTATGGTGTGTTAAACGAGGCAGAGTTCAGGAGTCAAAAGCTGAAACTCCGCAATGAAGACATGCCACGAGGCCATGCCGCAAATGAAAACTAAGCCGCCATGCCATATGCGATACATGCAAGTGTGTTTGTGTGTGTGAATGTGTGTGTGTGTTAGTCTGTGTGTGTGTGTGTGTCTGGCCACAAAATGACAGCGCCAATGCAATGGCAACAATTGCAATTTGTTCGCGCCTGCCCCCGGGGGAAGAAGCCAGCAAGAGCAGCAGCAGGCTGAGTCTGGCTCCAACTGGCTCCGGCACTGTGGAGCAGCTCGTCCGCCTTGTAGGGCACATACTCGTACAGTGGGCCGCATTTGGCTTACTTTACTTTCAATTTTTGCCTCTCTCCGCATTCGCTGCACTTCGCGCTTCATTAAAAGGCGGGCGGATGCAACCGCAGCAGGAGCAGCTCTCCCCACAACTTCTCATACTCTCTCTCCCTTTGCCCTTCTCCGCCCCGCCTGCGATGCTGGCAAATTTGCAGCTCGGCAACGAAACGAAGCGATGCGAACAAAAAGTCGAAATTAAAAGATTTTTTAAGACACCTTTTGCAGCAAGTTTAAAACTTGTTCCCGGCTCTTGCCCCGCCTACCCCCTCTCTGCTCCAGCAGCCTCGTCTCCACAGTCTCATCCTCATCATCGACAGCAGCCTCAGTTTTTGTTGTTGTTGTTATTTCAGCAAGTTTGTGTTTTGTTTTCTACTCTTTTCTTTTATTTTATTTTTTGGTTACTTTTTCTGGTTTGCCGCCATGTTGAATACTTTTGTTTTTGAAAAAACGTCTCTGCAGAGTTTTCAACTCAAGCATCAAGTTAATTTTTTGCCATTGCGCCTCCCAAACAATTCTCGCACTGTCGCGGAATTTGTATCTACACACACACACACACACACACTGTGCTGCGTGTGGGCAGAGCGAAGAAACCGGTAGACGCTGCGTAGAGAGTCTACACCCCACAGAATTAGCATATTAAATGCCTGACAAAGCATTCAATTTGAATAAAACAAAAATAAAACTAAAATCTTGCTGTATTTAATGCAAATTCATAAATTCCTCAGTGGCTAATCTAATCTGCAAATTGGCAACCCCTTGCCATAGATATGGCAGCTCTGGCACAGGGTGCGTCATGAGCAGAGTGGCGCAGTGGAAGCGTGCTGGGCCCATAACCCAGAGGTCCGAGGATCGAAACCTTGCTCTGCTAGCTTGTAAACGATATGTGTAAATGTCTTTTTTTTTTAATATTTTATTTAAAATACATATTTAATTGTGTAATTTTCATGTCTGTAGCTGACAAGTCAAGTTTGATCTCAAGTTAGCTACAGCCATGATATTTTTAGCAATATATGTTATGTGAAAACAATTGACCGAGGATCGATGCTGTGCTCCTGCTAAATTGTATTGATTTGTGCGAATAAATATATTATTTATTTTAGAATATGTTTTTAGGAATTATGTATTTAAACAAGAGCAACAGTCGAGCGGCATGCGACAGTGGAATACCCTTCGACCATTTTTAAACGTTAAGAGTCCATAATTGTTTGATACTATTACTTAATAGAAATATTGTAACGTAAGCCTTTTTATGCGTCTGTGTATGAATACGTGTATATGCATGTACCATTTCATTGGTCAAGCACAAATGAATATGTGTGTGTGTGTGCGTTTGCTTAAAAGATGAAATTATTTATTTGCGGGGGGTGGGGGCGTGGCACCCAACATTTGAAATAATCTTCATCTGCGCCTGGTGCACAGAAACCTTCATGCCAAATTTGGTGTCTCTAACTTTTATAATAGCTGAGATCTATGTGTTCATCTGGACATCCGGACATCCGGCAGACTGACAGACATGGCTTAATCGACTCGGCTGGTGATGCTGAGCAAGAATTTATATACTTTGTGGGGTCTCCCACGCTTCCTCTGCCTGTTACATACATTTGCACAAAGTTAGTATACCCTTTTTTGACCATTTTCAATGGTCGAAGGGTATAAAAATATTAAATACCTTTTATTTATAAGTTTCTTTGCATCTATATATATATAAATATGAATATATCTGCATTTATCTCCTTTATATATTATACCTGAAAATCACACCATATCTCAAACAGGTGTTCAAGTATTTCCTATTTATCACATCAAAAAGGTCACACAAAGCAATTGCTAATTCAAATGAGTTTATTATCTGTCATAATTCCCATTGGTTGATTGGCCAATCTTAACTGTACCGTAAATTGGGTTTCATTAAATTCCCATTCACATTCCTTGCTGTCCACACCACAGATTGGCGAGATTGAGTGCGGTTATTTATTGTTGGGCTAGGCCAAGTTTAATTGGGCGATATTAGTCGGCTCTGCGGGACTTTAATATATATTATGCAATCTATTCTCATTGGCAGGCGAGATAATTGCATATAAATGCATCATCAGAATCATATTAGAGCGCCGCGTTCGCAGGCAAAGTGAGCTTGGATCGCAAACGAATTGATGAGGAAATCAAGAGAGAGAAAGAGAGAGGTCTAGGTTGAGGTGTATCTGCTGGCTACATATATAATTGAAGCTGACGCCATCAGGGCCGCCCTTACTTGTGGCTTTGCCTCTGCGTGGACAGTAGCTGCATTAATAAAGAATCCATCACAATTACAACAGTTGCCACAGGATGCAATTTACAAAGAAATTATTAATGGAAATTCAATGAATTCTTTTTAAAATTCTGTTTCGTGCCGTTGATTGATTACACGCTGCCCAGCCGGCTCTTCTGCTTCTGCTTCAGCTTCAGTTTTTTGCTTCTTTATGATTTTGTTTTTGTCCTACTCAGCTGCTCAGTTGCTCAACTGTTCGACTGTGTGCAGCGCCAGTCAAAGACCCCGGCAGTTAATCATGGACATGGCGAAAATAAGTCCAGAAGCCCAGACACAGGCGGCGTTCATTCAACTGCAGACGACAGGACACTCATTAAAAATGGGTGCACCAAGAACTGGGCACAGGTACCCAGCCCAGCACAGCACAGCCCAGCCCAGTCCAGGCCCGACCAGGCCAGACGACTGTTTAACCGCTCTTTACATGGCCAGACAAAATCGCAAGCGCAACGTTGCCAGGGGTACTAGCAGGGGCAGGTGCAGGTGAAGGGGGGGTCTGAAGCACCGAAGAACGGGTTTTACTGGCGCGTCTGCTAATTTATGTGCGCATGCGCGCCGCTCTCGCTCCCTACTCGGGAGCCCCGTAATTAACTGAGGTAGTCATTTTGAATTCAAACATGTACACTCACATACACTTGCATACACTCACACACACACACACGCAGGCAGAGCGGGACAGCATCAGCGACAAGAGAAACAATCAGCGAACGCGCTTCTGAGAGGTCCTCTCCTTAAATCAAAGATAAACGATAATTATCTGCGCGAAAATGCGCGCATAAATAATTTGCAAGAAGCCACATTAAAATTGTATCTAAAAGATACGCATCGCTTGATAAGCACAGTACACATCACATCAAGCACAGAGCACAGCATGTCCAACAAACACAGCAACAGTCCGAGTCACAGTCCCAGTCTCAGTCCCTCAGCTCCTTCTGCTCTGGGCTCGGTCATTGGGATCGCAAGAATAACGATGAGTACAAGAGTTAAACAAACTTTCTGTGGTTCGCAGTGGCGCAGCGACGCGCCATTAAAAATTAAAAGCTCATTAATTAAGCAGATAATTCATTTATTATATTTTCAACACAATGCCAAACAGGAGAAGAAGCCCCGATGCGCCATAATTTGTTACCGGGCTCATTATGCGACCTGAGAACGGGGCTCGGCTCGGCTTCTGGACAGGATGTTGTCGACTCGACTTTGGCAACTGTTTCGAATCGAAAACAATTATTGTTGTTCAACTTCAACTTTCGGGGGTGGCTCGACTCTCTAGCGCACCCCTTGCCCCGGAGGGGGTGTGAGCTCTGCCTCTGCCACGTGTCTCTCTCTCACTCTCTCGGGCGGGGGCTGTCGCCTGTTTAATCCCCCAAAAAGCACTTAAGTTTCAAGTGGCAACCATCAACCTGTTGATGGCGCTCCAAGGGAATTGCATGTTAATTGTTTGTGGGTTTGGATTCAATAAGGTTTGTTTTAGAGTTGTGTTGAGATTGTGAAAGGAAACAGTTGATAAGGATTATTTAGTTTAATATTGCTTGGAAAAGAGAGCCAAACTTAAGGCTGAAATTTTTATACCCTTCGACCATTGAAAATATTCAATAAAGGGTATACTAACTTCGTGAAAATGTATGTAACAGGCAGAAGAATGCGTGGGAAACCCCACAAAGTATATATATTCTTGCTCAGCATCACTAGCCGAGTCGATTGTCTGGATGTCTGTCTGTCTGTCTGTCCGGATGTCCGGCTGTCCCGATAAACACACAGATCTCAGCTATTATAAAAGCTAGAGGCACCAAATTTGGCATGAAGGTTTATGTGTATCCGGCGCAGATGACGTTTATTTCAAATGTTGGGTGCCAAGCCCACCGCCCCCGCAAATCAATAATTTAATCTTTTAAGCTTATTTGTGAGCGACATATAAAAGATACAACATTCTTAGGAAGACCATGCTTAGCTAATTATAATACCAACATAACGTCAAAATTTCATTCTGATCGGACAACAAAAACAGACGTTATTAAGCAAAAACCTTGTTTGCTAGAATTTGTATACAGACCAGCAAGCTGTGACCTCATTGCATATTAAGACGTATATTAAGGCTTACGTTACAATATTTCTATTAAGTAGTAGTATCGTACAATTATGGACTCTTAACGTTTAAAGGAAGGTCGAAGGGTATCCCACTGTCGCGTGTCGCTCGAATGTTGCTTTTGTTATTGTTTTATAATATTAAATAGCGTTACTTTTATTTCTTTTTATATTCAAGCTTTAATTCGACAAAATAATTGTGTTCTTTTCTTTTTTCTCTCTGTCAAAAAAAAGGCAACAAGGGGCACGCAGCATCTGAGCATAAAGGTCCTGTTTTGTGATATTCTGAACCGGAAACCATATGCTGCCGATTGGCTGTAGGTCGCTTGCTTGTTCGCTTTCTCCTTCTCTCTCTCTCTCTCTCGCTCTGACTTCTTCGAGGGTTCAGATCGTTTAATTTGCTTTGGGGCATCAGCTGTTTGTGCCGGGCGAGCACATGATGTCATTTCAGTTGAATGGCTTTTGAAAAGCGCAAAAAAAAACGTGCGGAAAAAAATGCAAAAGCCAAGCAACTATTGTTGATGTTCCTCCTGCTGTTGTTGTTGTTGTTGTTGTTGCTGTTGTTGCTGTTGTTGCTGCTGACGAAACCGAGTGTGTTCGTGTTGACAACGAACACGGAATATAAATTGAGAAATGCTTTAAAGCGAAATAATCAATTTACTTCTTGACATAATTTCCATTTTTCACGAAACCAAAGGCAGCCACGCGAGCGCCACAAAATGCCAAAAAGACGCAGCCACAACAACAAAAAAGCCACGCACAATTCGCACTGAAGAAAAAAACACAACATGGCCAAAGAACAATACACAACTGCCTTTTGTGGCCAAGTAGGCAAATGTGTGCGTCAAGAGAGAGGGGGGAGTGGTGCCACCGTTTGGAAAAGTATTTTCTATTTCCCCGTGTGCTGCAGAGTCTCTTTATTTGAGCCGTGATTAATGATTGGCCGCACTTGAGGCTACACTTGCAGGCACTGCTACAGATACTTCAGCTGATACAGATACAGATACAGCTACAGATACAGATACAAGTACATATACAGATGCAGCTACAAATACAGATGCTCGAAGCTGTCGCCTGACAATTGAAGTGGTAACTACGATTTAATAGCACTTTAATGGTCTGTGAACCACGCGCGATAAACCCAAACACCTGTTGTGGCAGCGCCCCTCTCCCCCTCTCTCTCTGTCACACTCCCCCTTCATATATCATGCTCGGTCTATCTATTTGTAGCTCGTGCTGCTGCAACACTTTCATTATCACAGATGTCACATCATTTGTCGCATTGCACAAAACTGCCCGCTTGTCATTTATCACCAAAGGAATGCGACACGCACACACACACAGACGGGCACACACACATGCACACTATAATAGCGGGCATATTTGATTAATTTTCCTTTTCCGAAAGAAATTAACCCGCTGCACATGTCTCGACCCCAGCGGCCTCTTTGACGCGCCCCCCTCTCGATCGCCGTCCCAAGATTTATCTCTTCCAGCTCAGCTCGAGCATGGCCAAGATTCCCCGCTGGCCCTGCCCCTTCCCCTACCTCCTGTCACTGTTGCTGCTTCCAGTTTCCCAGTTCCTTGACGCTTCTCTTGTTATTATCGTCCGTCTGTCTCTGTCTCCGTCTCTGTCGCCGTCTCGCACGTCGCAAGTTGATTTATTTATGGAACTGTACAAATCAAAAATTCTACTCAATTTAATTCTGTTTTATGTTTGAAAATGAAATAAAAATGTTTTAAATATTTACTTAACTTATAAAGAATTAAATTATAAATAGTTTAACAAACTGAGCTATCATAGTTTCAACTATTTATCAGTCACTTGAAGTGTTAGTTTGTTGATAAACATTATGAAGTTGCCTCGCATTGAGAGTGCCTTCTCTGTCTGCTGCTTATGAATAATGATCATTTGACGGCGTTTTGACACTGATAATGGTTTTTGGTAAACGACTCATTAGCCACGCACACACACACACACACACACACACACACGCACACTAAGTAGCTGACCAGTGGTCGCACATGTTGCCCAATCGGAAGTGCCTTGATTTATGAAGTTTCAGTTGCGATCTCGAGCGCAAATTGCCGCTGCTCTCTCTCTCTCTCTCTCTCTCTCTCTCTCTCTCTTGCCACCTTCTCTTGCCACGCTTTCGGCTTTTCGGCTACAACTACAGCGAGTACAGGCAGAAGGTTGTTGCTGGCGCGATAAGATCAAGCACGCAGCCAGCAGCCTGTTGTTCCACACCGAACTATGATGCCCCACTGCGGCCGCACACGTTGCGCGGCTGATTACGATGACGATGTTTGCCTCCTCTCTGCCAGGTTTTACTTTATTTTATTTTACTTTTTTTATGATTATTTTCATTATGCCAACAGCCGCCTCCAGACGGGGCAGACGACGCCGGGCCGCAGTTGACAAATGACCAGTACAAGTGTTTGTGACAAGCCGCAAGCGTTTTTATTTTATTCATTTCTATTTGCGCCCCAAGAAGAAGCTCCAGACAGAGAGAGAGAGAGAGAGGGAGGGAGAAACAATTAAACTTTGAACCGGAGCTGGGGCAAGGGTTTTGAGCTTAGCTTTGAACCTGCATCGTATGCTAATCTCGCGTCAATCACAACATGATCGCTCAGCCAGTTTCCCATGTTCCTCCTCGGCTGAACCCTTTTGCGGGGTATGCAAAGTGCCGGCCCGAACAATGGAGGCAATTTGAATTGCAGAACCCAACCGAGAGAGGTTCGCTGCTTTGTGGCACTTAATAAATTCTGTTGCACATTTTTGCATGCACCAAATTTCAAATTTCCAACTGATATGTTAAGCGGCTGTCAGCGTGTTCGACTTGACGTCATTCTGCATGAAGATGAAATGCAAAAGATCAAAACAAAACAAAAGAACAAACACAACAGCACTTGCCCCACTCAGCGGCTTCCCCCAGCCTCAGCCTCCCCAGCATGCCAAAAGTATTTAAAATATAAACATGAAAATGTCGCACTGCCTCCCCTCCCTCTCTCCCCCTCTCTTTCTCTCTCTCTCTCTCTCTCTCTCTCTCTCTGTATGCAGAATCCAATACGTCTATATAGTATTTCACGCGTTGCCCAGACAGACAGACAGACGGACAGACGAAATGGGCACAAAGCTGTAAAACGCTTCGAATGTTCGCTCATTGGCGCTGTCAAGCGGCGACATGCTCCATGCCCATGCCCCGTGCCCCCTGCACCGTGCCCCGTACGCCTTTGTGGCAGCACATACCATGCCCCAGAGCGATAAGTGATATGACAGGGCAGGTGCCAGCTCCTCAGCCCCTGTCAACTTATGGGGGCTTTGCGCCTGGCCATGACGACAAGCGACAACGATGCGCCACTTATGTAGTTATACAGTTAGTGCCAGTTCCCAACCCCACTCCCAGTTCCATTCTCAGTCCCTTTCCAAGTAGCAAGCAGAGAGACACTAGGTGCATCAAGGGGTTGCCAGTGCAATCGAATCAATTTGCATTCAGTTCAGTATTAAATCTTAATCTTTAGCGGGAAATTTCAATTCCAATTCTGAGTCACAATTATAGTTCCAAAATAGTAAATATCTCTCTCTTTATAGAGTTCTCTCTGCAGTTCCACATACATAAACAACAAGTGCATTTCGCTCAGTGTATTTCCTCATAGAAATTGTGAAATGATTTCACGCTAAATCCCTCGTGCAGGGCGACCTGTGCTGGGCCCAACCAGATCCCCAGATACTTTTTCTCGCTTGATTCTTGTTGCCGGCTGCGGCTGCTGCGGCATGTGTAAACAAATTGCAACATCATATGACAGCAGCGTTTGACAATTGTAAATGGTCGGCGGCGTGGCAAGTGTTGTTGCCCCACACACACACACACACACACTCACGCACACTTGACGCCGAACAAGCAGCAAGAAAAGCACTTGAAGTGTCCGCCAACTGCAGCTCGTATTGATTCGCACACAGAGCGGGGCAAGGTCAGCGTAAAATATTAACAATAAGTGCAACATGAAGTGCAGACTGTCTGTCTGTCTCTCTCTCTTTCGGTGGCATGTGGCAGCAGCCGTCTGCAAAGTTTGCCATGTTTAGATTGAACCTGAATGCGCTCTAATGGCCTGCGAGAGAGATTGCTTGCTCGATGCGATGTGATGGCTGATAAGCTGACTGACAGCGTTGCCAACTGTCCGAAATGGGTCACTCTTGCACTATATACACCTCTCACCTCTCACCTCGTGCTGTCTCTTTCTCCTTCTCCGCGTGAGTGATGAAGCTGATACCGTTGTCTGGTTACTGTCTGCTCGCCGTGCGCGTAGTCATTTGTCTTGGAACCTTTCAGGATGCGCCGCGACACCCAGCGGCTTCCAACTGCCGCGAAAGCGCTTTTGATGTCGCACAGCAAACACACATGTGTGTATGTGTGTGTGTGTGTGTGGGTGTGTAATTTGGCAAGCTTCGGCTGCGGCTTCGGCATTTGCCACACTCAAATTCACTTTAATTAAACGAGCGGTAATTAATTTCAACTTTAATCAGAAATTCCATTTAGATTTCCAACTGATTGATGTTGCCCGACATCTTCCGCCAACGCCGCATCGACCACTGAAGCTCTAAAAAATAGCAGACACAACTAAAAAAAAGCTGAAAACTAAAAACTTTTGTGTCGCGCATCCTCAATGGCCGCAACATCCGACAGCGATAGGGAGAATGAGGAAAGAAGCTAAAATATTTAATGAAAATTTAGACCAGCGATTAGAGCTTTAAGTCTTTAAACCTATGAAGATTATGCGCAGTTTTTAAATTTATTAAACATTTATCAACAAAGTTAACAAACTAAAATATTTTATAAATAAAAGTATCTCTTTGAAGCCCTTAGAACTCCCGAGCAGTTCTACAACAAAAAAGAAAGAAAAAAGCAAGCCAAACTCTTGTCTTTGAACTGCTGGCGGAATCTTCAGAGGCAGCTGCAACTAAAGCAAAGGAAACGCCGCGGCAACTTTGTAGAGCCAATTGCCCCTTAGCAATGGGCCATGACCCATATAAGCTCAGTGGTGCGCTGCAGAATACAGTGCAGGGCATGAGAAGAGAGCTGGAGGAAGGGAGAGGGAGCCGAAATGAAAGAACATTTGTTGGTTTCCCAAAGTGTCGACAGCGACGTCCTCAGTCGGCCCGTCTATCACATTGACTGACTGCCACACATTTTGTTGTATATCTGTATGTGTATTTGTGTGCGTGTGTCTGTGAGCTGGTGTGTGTGTTGCTGGCATTGTCTCAAACTCTTTGCAGCCAAAAACCGGGCGGGCCAATTGACTTGGCCATAATAACACGCCACGGTAAATGGCTTTTAAAAGTCTACTTTGCCACAGCCCGCCCCCTCATTAGGAACGACGCGTTCCGAACGCCCTCGCGCAATTCCAAAGAGATGACAAAGTCACTAAACAAAGGCCAGGGGGGGCAGCACAAAGGGGGAATAGGAAATTGTCATTATCTTTGCTTGCGAGAGTTGTGGGAGGCAGCCAGCGAATGCAGAGAGAGGGAGAGAGAGAACACGAGCGACAGCTGTCCAGAGTGATACTTCAGCTAGTACCGCTGGTACCCGCTAACCCTGCCCCCTTCCTGACATTTCCCTACACCGTACTCCTACCTCTCCTTGTTGTTTTCGACTAACAACAATGAAATCTTTTTGGGGAGCAGCAAATTGCCGCTTGACACGTCATATTTATGAAATGCGCAACGTTGCAGAAAATCACAAAATAAACAAGGAAATTAGCCTGCTGGCTGGATGGGAAATGTAACCAACAGTTCCTTGGGCACTTCAGCCAAGGAACGCCTTTCGTAGCAAGCAATCGAATGTATTTGCTCTCTTTAGTGTCTTGGGAAATCTAAATACTTAGCTTGTTTTAAATCTTCTAGATACTTTAACTATCTTTTGATATGCAGCCTCTTAACTTGCTTTTCTTCTCGACTCTTGCAGGTACTGTGAATGCCAACGGCGAGACGAAACGACAACGGACCTCATACACCCGCTATCAGACACTGGAGCTGGAGAAGGAATTCCACTTCAATCGCTACCTGACGCGCCGGCGACGAATCGAGATCGCGCACGCGCTTTGCCTGACAGAGCGTCAGATCAAGATCTGGTTCCAGAACCGTCGCATGAAGTGGAAGAAGGAGCACAAGATGGCCTCGATGAACATCGTGCCCTATCACATGGGCCCGTACGGCCACCCTTACCACCAGTTCGATATCCATCCGTCACAGTTCGCGCATCTGAGCGCATAGGACGCGTGGCACTTTTCGGGTACTGGTTAGAGACTCAATCAGTTGTATCAGGAACCATATCAGGCGGCGGCAGCGGCTAGTGTGGCCGGCGGCTATCAGTCACAGGGCTCTCAGGATGCCAGCACAGCGGCATCGGTGCTGGGCAGCGGCAGCGGCGGTGCTGCAACTGGCAGCAATGTAGCCACCGGCAACGGCACCCAATCTCTGTTCGGCTCCGTTGCGGCGGTGGCCAATGCCGGCAATGCCAATACCGAATGCATTAAATATCCGCAAGAGTTCTGATCTCAGGTTATCGCCAGGCAGCAGCAGCAACAGCAGCAGCAGCAACTCGACTCGGAGTGTGCCCCCGCTCATCCTGAGCCGGAGCAAAAGCTGGAGCTGGAGCTAGGGCTGCAGCTGGAGCTGGAGTACAAAGCGGATATTGTGGGCTGCAATATGTTTTGCTGCTGAGCCCCGTTGCCGTTGCCGTTACTGCTTGCCGATGCCACTGCCTTGCCCCGCATCCGCATGCGCATCCGCCGCCGCCATCGATCAACCAACATCAAAGATGATGTTTCTTGTTTGCAACTGATTCGTGTTAAGCTGAGAAACGAGTCGCAGCTGGAGCGCGGCTCGTTTGGGTTTATGATACTGGAGGTGGAACTGTCAAGAGTCGAGCCTTCCCAGAACCATCCTGCGCACACCCCACCACACACCACCAAGACACCTCTATTCATACATACAAACAAATACACACACACACACCCACACGAGGACATGGAACTGCGGAGTTGAACTAAACTACAAAGACGAACTTCAGAGCAAGTGAAGTTTCTATTGCCGTTGGACATCCAGTATGATAAACCTCTTTCTCTAAGCAGTATTCGAAAAGCTATTAGACATAAGGCTAGCATAATTATAGACCTAAGTCGCACCACAAACGAAAGCTAGAATCGTAACATAAAATTTGCAATAATTTCAAAGTGATTTCTACTAAACTTAGTTCTCGTTTTACGCCTAATTCTAAAGCATCCTCTGGAATGTGTACTTAAAAGTGCGTCGAATCGAATCGACCCATCGAATAACTATATCCTCTGTATAACTATCCTCATAAGGCTTTGTTTAGTTTGTAAATAGCAAAGCGTCCCCACTCGGTTGGCGCCTCATCATTATGTTTGTGTTTCTCATTTAATTATATCGTATTGTAAACTTAAATTTGCTTAATCGAATCCATTGTTTTGTTCACTATAGTGATAAATTTGACGTTCAGTTTTGTTTCGGTTTGTGTTGTTGAAAAGTGCTTTAGCGGATTTACCTAAATAGTACTAACTCCCTTATCTAAACTCGTTTTATTTGCACCCACTTGAGAACAAATTCGGAAAACAAACAGGGAACTTGGCAAAGCGATCGAACTGTTTCGTATTTTGCGAGTTTGCGAATCCTTAGCATAATTTTTATAGCAAAAGAGGAGCGATTAATACGATTGGAAGAACAACGCCAGCTATCCCCCACTCCCATAGCTCACAGAATGTCATTGCTTCGGATCCTTGTTCTATAACTTTCTAACTAAAAGATGAAAGCAGAAGAAAGAAACAAAGAAAGCATTCTATACATATTCTCTTTTAGCGTAAGTGTGCATTCGAATCGAGAATCCATAGTCGATAGTCGATTATCGATGATCTCGAGTGTCGAAAGTGTCCAATAACGCGTGAATTGTTAAACCCTAAATATAGCGGAAGAAGAAGAATTAAACGTAAACGTAATGTAATTATTTATGCTGTACTTTTCGCTAAGCTAAGGTTAGTGCATTCTAGAATCTATCGGTAGTCTATGTGAACTAGCTCGTAAGTCTAAATTATATGTATCGAATTAGCAAGACAAATTTTAGTGAAAGATAATTTAAAGCAGAAGTTTATTTGTAATATTCACAAGAACAAAAGCGCATCGAAAACGAAAAATACACAACAAGAAAACTCAAGCAACAAATTCTTAGCACAAATTGATCAATTGTTTATTTCATTTCATTTGTTTTTCCCTTTGTTTTGCACCATTTTTTGGGCTTTGTCCAAAATGCTAATGATTTTCCATTGAAAATGCAATAAAGAGTTTGTAGTTTCGGGTTCGGGGCAGGTATTGTGTTCGAGGACACAATTAGCGCAAGAAGTTTAACTGCATTCCATGTAAAGAACAAATTACGTAACTTATTTTTAATGAAATCCGTATTCATGTAATAATATGGGTTCAGCTGGGTACGCAATGTTTATGAAATGAATCAAATCTTTCAGCTATTCAACCCCAATCCATACAAATATAAACCAATCAAAACAAACAAAAAATATGTAAACTTGTATGAATATGGTATAAAATAAAACTATTTTAAAATGTAACTAATGCATTTGTTGTCTTCTCTCGATTGCCAAGGAGTGTCCTGGATCTTTGACTGCGAACTCATGATTAGGGGAATAGTGATCCTGTTTCTCACGGTGCAATCAGCAACAGTCTTTGCAGGCAGATATCATGTGCCCGGGTAGCTCAGTCGGTAGAGCATTGGACTTTTAATCCAAGGGTCCAGGGTTCAAGTCCCTGCTCGGGCGGCAACAATTTTTTTGGTTCGACTTTTTTTTTAATTTTTAGCTTCAATTATTTATAATTGCGCAAAATAATTTTTTTGAGCACCAACAAAATAAAGCGAATCTGTGGAAATCAAATCGAATGAACGAATGCATTCAAGCAGTTCAATGTCAGAAACTTATGCAAGCAGTGTACAAAACTGCTTGTTTCAATAAAACAATAAGCAATACACATTTAAACCCTAAGCAGTGTCCTGCTTATTGATATTCTTTTAGTTTTCTCTGCAAGCAGTTTTTTGTTTTGATAAGGCAGCACACTCGTGGCAAGCAGTCGTCGATAGAGCAGGGTCCGAAAAGTGACATGTCTTGACATGTTAAAACATGTTTGTCGACTGGAAGGTTGGCAGCTTCTGTAATCACGCTTCTGTGAGGTCTGATTGTGGGATGGCCTGAGGCTGGGGATCACTGTGTAGTGGACCAGCCATGTTGACGGAACGTCCGCACTAAGCTTGCCATCAATATGGGTGCCGAGGAGGAGTCCACGGCATTCAGGTTGGCTAAGGAGGGATGAACCGGGCCAGGGGTGAAAACCAGCAGCCAAGAGTTCCCGTGGTAGGCAGTAGTGGGATAGCGTACCGGAGTGGACTGCCATTATCAGCCTTGCCAATTGTTGGACCACAATCTTTTTGCAAAACTAAATTAATATTTCAATTTTTTTTATTTTGCTGATAAATTCATATCTGTTTCACCAATTTTTTGGTTTATCTCATATATGTAAGCACCAATTGACAATTTAATAAGCATTTACAGAGTGTCATATGTTTATATCAAAGATGTATCCACTCATCCCCCATACTTCGTTGTTTCGATAAATTAAAGTATCGTTGTTTGTGATAATGAAGTCTTCCATAGTCAGGCAAAGAGTATCTCAGTGTCGGGCGAACTCGGTTAGTTTTAATTTCCATATATTTCCCACCCGCATCTCCGCTAGGCGGGTCGTTCAGTTCTAATAAAATCCCTGCATTCTGAAACATTAATTCAAGGTAATTATGTCAATGCATTTTAAAAATAATAAAAGCTACTTTTTAAATGGCAAAGGACTAGTACCCTCTTCTTCTTACTTTATTGTAACATGTGATTAATTTGTATATTTAAATATTCCGATAATGTTCTTCTTATGAATTCTATTGAGTCAATCTTTATATGTGTTCTTTATATTATGTCACTGTACCGTTCCGATTTGCTCAGTTTGAACTAAAGCTTTGAAGCCTTCGGATCGAGATATTTATAATTAATTATTTAAGTTTAACTATTGTGGCTTGTGGTGCTCATTGCATTTAAATATGAATGCGCTGAATTGTGTTTTAATGGTGCTCGGTATATTAACGGCTGTGACAGCTTCAGATAAAACCAATTGTGACTTTTATGATACCGTCGACCTAACCGGCATACAGGAACAAAATGGATTTTATACATATAAAAATGTTGAAATTCCGAGCAACAAAATTGGAGTATACAACTACACGGTGGCGCTATTTGGCGGTGAGATGCCGGTAGACAAGCACATCAGAGGCTGTCTCTGTGAGGTCGCGAAGTGCGTGTATTTCTGTTGTGAACCAGAACAGGATCTGCCCAACGCCTATGCGTATTTCTCTCTCAATGGAACTGATGTTTACGTGAATGCATTGGAGGAATATGTGGTTCAGCCTAAATATCGATTATCATGTTACAATTTCTATAAGAAAGAAGAAGGGGAAATTTTTACTATACTAAAGGTTTGATTAATGAGTAATTAAGCGTAAGAGCAGACAGTTTTTGCGATTATTTAAGTAAATAACAGAAAACTGTCGACTGACTAAATTAAATAAATTTATTTTTTAACAATTTTTTCTAGAATGGATCTATAAATAGTTATACAAATAACAGCGTATATAGCAAGGAGGAATATTGTTTGCTGCCAGTAAAGATTAACAATACATATTACAAACTTATCCCAACAATCACCAAGGCCAAAACTCAAACAATAAGTATGAAAAAGGCCAAATTTTTATTCATGTCAAAATTTCTCACCTTTCTCCGATGGCATCCACATTACTTAAGTTGTTGTATAAATAATTGATTCCACATTTTTCGTCGACATGAACACCTGATTCATAACACCAAAAGGAATCAATATTTTTGTAACGGAATTTGTATATAATGAACTGGATGGTTATCTGAACTGGTTGTCTGAAATAGGCAGCCGACTTTATTTTAATGCAACGAACAGCCTAAGTCATGTTTCAGCTAAGCTAACAATTTTTATCAATTTTAGTTTCATTTTCAGAAATTCTGAAGTCCGTGTCAGTATTTTGTATGATAATGACCATTTCCGTATACATGTATCTTCCAAAGTTTCGCACCGACTATAATCACAGCTGCGTTTGCTACTTCATTTGCTTGACCGTTAGTTTCACTTTAATCTGGATCGAGTCGGCCTATCGAGGCCAGATAGCTAATAAAGACGTTTGTTATTTAATAGGTACGTACTCTCCTATCTAAATATTTGGATCTATACAAATATCATCCTTTAGGTTACTCTGGGTATTACGCAATCATGGCCACATTCCTTTGGCTCTTGGTAATTAACTACGATTTGTGGAGAAGATTCACAAGACTTCAGGGAAGGTCAAGCGGAATGTTTCGCAAGTATAACATCTTCGTTTGGAGTGTTGCTGCGACGATACTTACAATCACATTTACAATCGAGTTGCTTCGTCAGGATGAAGATGAAAAGACACATAATAGTCTGTTACGACCCGGAGTTGGTATTTACTACTGTTGGATTAACAGTAAGTTAAACAATTTGTGTTTGTTTCACCGAAAAAACTAACGAAACGGTTGTACTCTAGCTCTGTCATGGGCGGCGATGGTCTTTTTATATGGGCCTATTTTGGTCATGCTTATCATCATAATGGTGCTTTCTTTTGTGACGGCAAAGCGAATATATGTTGATAACAAAGTAAGCAGGAGCATTTGGAACACTTCTGAGAGTCAAACTAATGTAACCAATCAGGCTAAGTAAGTTTTCTCTTTCCCTTCTATCTAAGAAATAGTACGTTGAAAAATTAATTTATATAATTATAATAATATTTTTTACAGTTTTGCCATGTTTTTCCGAATGTTTGCGATTTCAGGCGTTGTTTGGATAACTGAAATAATCTCATACCTATATACACCAGATACACAAGGCAAGGAAACCTTTATCGATTGGATTCCTTGCTCGCAGGGTATACTGTTGTTCATTGTAACAATTTGGAAAATGGAAGTATTTAAAGCGTTTTATGAAAAGTAAGCCGATGATGGGAATATTTATTTAGCCGAAACTCATATTCTACTAATTTTGCTTTACTAGAATGGATAAAAAGGAACGCACACGGGTGACTTCATCGACATTCGAAAAGGAAATACAATTATCTTCAAGATCTACGAAGTCTTAATTTATGAATTTGTGGTAAACAATAGTTATGGTAGATGTTTTGTATGATCAAATGGAGTGGACGGTAATTTAGATTTAAGATTTATTTTAATAAAAATTTAAAAGATTTTGAATTTACAAAGCGGCACGTTTTGTATGCTTGACAGATAGCGATGGAAAGAGGAAGATCTTGCGATGATTACAAGGATATCGATGACAGATAATTATCTATGCAAATTAAATAATTAAATGAATATGATTGACAAAATGAAAGGGTTTCTAGATCTCCACAAATTAGCTTATAATATTTATAATTAAAGATGATGACACATACATTTTATATAAAAATCTATTATAATAACTTTTAAAAAAGCTGTAACTAAGTGGCATTAAAATAAATTGTATAACAATCATGCATAGAATAATACTTAGAAGCATACAATTAATTTACTAAACTAATTCATATATCGCATATAAACATTAGCATATGAAGAATCATGTCGCACAAATACAATTAAAATAGTGTTTATAATATTCTGTGGTCGAAACTATAAAACGAGCAAGAGCAGGCGCGAAGCTCCTACCGATGTGTACCCCGTATATAATATTGTGTTTTTATTGTTATTTATTTTGTGGTGTTGACCTTGATTCAGCTTCAAAATGTTTTGAAATAAACAAAGTTGGAAATTATAAAATTTTTGCGACACCAGAGCTTCGATGAATCATCTACATTCTGGCACTGATTATTGAGTTCGACGGCCCGCATCTACTCGATTTAGGTTGCTTAGTTCTCTGCATTTCGAAATATTTTTTTCCAGGAATTAACAATATGGCACTGCATTTAAAATAATAATTTAAGTTAATATTTAAATCGGAACCATTTTTATCCTTCCACCAATGAAAATGGACAGAGTGTGAAGATCCATATCTATTTGTCAAATCAATTGACCAGCTGAACACACAGATTTTAGCTATTATAATTACTAATGGTGTAGTTTGAAGGAAATCTAATTGTCGAGTAGACTCGATTTTTTTGTTCAAATAGTGCTGCTAATGTTAAATACATATTATATATCACTCATTTGAGAACAATTAAAGCTCTAAAAATATCAAATTGACTTCATAATCCGATTAAATCTTTTATGTGCTATACAACAAGTCTAGTAAATCAGTTATTTCCGGTCTTTCTATATACAGTTTCTATTTTTGCACTGGGTGATTTTTTTTTTTCGTAATCTGGATATCGAGTTTTCTGACCCCCATCTTGTCGTATCGGGTCTTTAGTTCTATTGAAATCAGAGTTCTTAACCAATTAAACACTTTTTGAAAGTGTTATACCGTTAACATGTTATAAAAGCTGGTGTAATAGCATTATTTTTTATATGTATTAAAAGAGAGAGAAACAAAGGAATAGGCAGTGAAACGAAACAATTTGTTGTATTACATCGAGTAATTAAAAGCGTTTCATAGAATTGTTATCGGAACACACGGTATGGACTTATGTAAGTAACTATAAGGGTATAATCCCTTCGATATTCCTTAACAATCTTCTTATGAATTGAATTTAATTATGTTTCTTGCGGTTATGACTTACTCTAATAATTGAATTATGAATCACTTTTAATTTATTTTCTGCATATTATGCTAATGAACCTCTCCGATAAGTTCAGTTTGAACGAAAGCTCCGAAGCCTTCGGATAGAAATACATATTAAAGAAAATTATTTTACATTATATTTTAATATGAATATAGTGATTTGTGTTTTTATGGTGCTCAAGAGATTGACTATCAATATGAATGCACTGACTTGTGTTCTAATGATGCTCGGTATTTCAACGGCTGTGAAAGCTTCAGATACTGCCAATTGTGACATTTACGATACCGTTGATCTAACCGGCATACAGGAAAAAAGTGGATCATATTTATATAAAAATGTTGAAATACCAAGAAACAAAATTGGGGAATACAACTACACGGCTGCCCTATTTAGTGATTTTAAACCTGCAGACAATCACGTCAGAGGCTGTCTGTGTCAGGTCGCGAAATGTGTGTATTTCTGTTGTGAACCACAACAGGATATGCCCAACGCCTTTGTGAACGTGTCTCTTAACGGAAGGGATTTTTACGTAAATGCTCTCGATCAGGAATATGTGGTTCAGGCTAAATATCGACTATCCTGTGATACTTTCTATGTGAAAGAAAAAGATGAGAGTTTCACTATACAAGAGGTGTGATAAACAATTTTTTTATCTAGATAATAAGCATTGTCCACAAATAAGTTTCAGTGCTGGCTATTTAAATAAATAATGAACTAACACGAATCGGTACACTTCGATAATACCGTAGCACGTCGGTGTGGTATTAGCTAAAAATTTTCATAGGAAAACAATGTACGAGTGTACAACATTCAATGTTAAAAAAATGTATACTACTTTTATTGATAAGCAGAAAAATAATTACTTGAGAGCAAAACCACATGTATTTTATGTACTGTATAAGTATTTACATACATGTAAATATGTGTGGTAAAGAAAGTAATTAGAATATTTCTTTATATCTTAGAAGCTATAAAAAATTCAGTTGCCCTATTTGTTTTTATTTGCTTTACTTAAAGAATGGAACAATGACGAGTTATACAAAAAATAAGGAATATAGCAAGAAGGAATATTGCTTGGTACCAGTAAGGATAAACGACACATATTACGAACTATGGCCGGCAACCAACAAAATCGAAACTGTCGTTCAAACAGAAACAAAAAGTAAGAAATAAAAAATATAACAACTAAATGTTCCTTTAAATATTTTGTCAGTGATTTAAACCAATTCTTAGCTTACTATATTACCAAGCTATCGTCAAAATTTCATTCGGATTATTATTAACTCAGTCATAAGGATTTCCCTGAGCAAGCGTGATTTAATTTTAACCCGATCAAATTCAGTTTCTTTTTCAGACGTTCTGAGAAGTGTGTCAGTATTTTGTATGATCATGACCATTTCCGTATACATATATCTTCCAAAGTTTCGCACCGACTATAGTAACAGCTGCCTTTGCTACTACATTTGTCTGACCGTTAGTTTCACTTTGATCTGGGCCGAGTCGAATTATCGAAGCCATGTACCTTATAAAAGCGTTTGTTATTTAATAGGTACGTAGTCTCCCACCTAAATGTACTTATACATAAATTCATTTGACTTTTGCTTCAATACATATCTGTATGATCTAGGGTATTTTGGTTATTATATGGTCATGGCCACCTTCCTCTGGCTGTTTATCATTAACTATAATTTGTGGAGAAGAGTCACAACTCTTCAGAACAGATCAAGCGGAATGTTCCGAAGGTACAACATTTTTGTTTGGAGTGTTGCTGCGATGTTGCTTGCTATAACAGGAATAATCGAGTTACTTACCCTACCTAAAGAAGAAAATGGAGAAATTGAAGAGAATCCGTGGAGTCCCGGAGTTGCTTTGTATTACTGTTGGATAAACAGTAAGCAGAATATTTTGTGTTACTTTAGAGAAAAAATAAGCTAACGAAATTATTTTATTTAGCTGAGAGTTGGTCGGCGATGCTTTATTACTATGGGCCTGTTTTGGTCATGGTTATTACTATTATAGTGCTGTCTATTATAACAGCAAAGCGTATATATGTTGAAAACAAAGAAAGTAGGAGCAATTGGAAAACTGCCGAGAGTCAAACAAATGTAACCAATCAGGCTAAGTATGCTTCCTCTTCCCATAACACCTATGAATGGTAAATTTAATGATTTAAATTTCATTTTCACAGTTTCGGCATGTTTTTCCGATTGTTTGCGATTTCAGGCGTTGTTTGGATTACCGAAATAATCTCATTTCTATTTTCACTAAACGCCAAAGGAATTTCAAATTATATCGATTATATTCCTTGTTCCCAGGGTATTTTGTTGTTTTTCGTAACAATCTGGAAGAATGACGTCCTAAAAGCTGTTTATGAAAGGTAAATATATTTATATAGCAACAACATAAATGATCAACATATATTCTTTATTTTTTAAGAATGGCTAAGAACGCTAATAATAGAGACTCACGGGCGGTTTATTCTACTTCCGATAATGATGCTCCACTAAGTTCGAAATGTACGGAAGCTTAAAGTAGTGGACTTATAAAAAGTCTATATATAATATAACATATATCAATTGTAATACAAAATTCTTTTTTAAAGAACATTAAATATATAAAGAAAATACAATTCCAACATTTTTCATTTTACTGGGTTTTGAAATATCCTTAAACTGTTTTGTAGGGAATTTGGCAAGCCTCATTCATGTGCCCGGGTAGCTCAGTCGGTAGAGCATTGGACTTTTAATCCAAGGGTCCAGGGTTCAAGTCCCTGCTCGGGCGAAATAATTTTTTTTTTTCGGGCAATCATATTTTTATTATTGATTTTTACGATTTTTACAAATCAATTAATTTTCACATATAAATTAATTCTCATTTACTTGAAACAATATGTATGTTGGAGGAGTTCATCGTAGAATGGAGGAAACAGTGTAGTTTACTGCTTCTTTCAAGCAGTTCAAAAGGTAACTAAATTCCTCTGCCTCCACTAAGCAGTACATAATACACCTAGTTTTATGTGCAAGCAGTTTACTCATTGGTATCACCTGCGCAGGTAAATTCGAGGCAAGCAGTAGTCGATAGAGCAGAGTTCGAAAAGCAGCATGTCTTGACATGTTGAAACATGTTTGTCGACTGGAAGGTTGGCAGCTTCTGTAATCACGCTTCTGTGAGGTCTGATTGTGGGATGGCCTGAGGCTGGGGATCACTGTGTAGTGGACCAGCCATGTTGACGGAACGTCCGCACTAAGCTTGCCATCAATATGGGTGCCGAGGAGGAGTCCACGGCATTCAGGTTGGCTAAGGAGGGATGAACCGGGCCAGGGGTGAAAACCAGCAGCCAAGAGTTCCCGTGGTAGGCAGTAGTGGGATAGCGTACCGGAGTGGACTGCCATTATCAGCCTTGCCAATTGTTGGACCACAATCTTTTTGCAAAAATAAATTTTTCTTAAATATATTTTGTTTTACTACTTTGAAAATGTATGAAATAAGAGTATAGTAATTTTTGCCAATATAAGTAACAAGCAATATATTCATTCAACGAAATGTATGTAAGTATGTATAGTAAGTAATAAGTTTAGGTTAGAGAGAAAATGATGATTGGTCAAAATGTGGTTAATGTTTCTATTTATATATTCCGATAAAATTTTTTTATGAATTTGATTGAGTCAATACTTTATTTGTGTTCTTTATTATGTTAATGTACCTCACGGATTTGTTCAGTTTGAACTAAACCTCCAAGACCTTTGGATCGAGATAAATATTGAAGAAAATTA
This sequence comes from Zaprionus africanus, assembly GCA_018151435.1. NCBI lineage: Eukaryota > Metazoa > Arthropoda > Insecta > Diptera > Drosophilidae > Zaprionus > Zaprionus africanus. Next base: position 9,249,984 of record JAECXB010002309.1, on the reverse strand, counting down.
TTTTTTGAAATTATTTTAGATTATATGTTATAAATAATATAGTGACTTGTGTTTTCATGGTGCTAAAGAGATTACATTTCAATATGAATTCACTGACTTATGTTTTTATGATATGTGGTATTGTAACGGCTGTGACAGCTGCAGATACAGCCAATTGTGACTTCTACGATACTGTTGATCTAACCGGCATACATGAAAAAAATGGATTTTATACATATAAAAATGTTGAAATTCCGAGTAACAAAATTGGTGAATACAACTACACGGTGGCGCTATTTAGCGATGAGATGCCGGTAGTCAAGCACATCAGAGGCTGTCTCTGTGAGGTCGCGAAGTGCGTGTATTTGTGTTGTGAACCAGAACAGGATCTGCCCAACGCCTATGCATATTTCTCTCTCAATGAAACTGATATTTACATGAATGCATTGGAGGTATATGTGGTACAGACAAAATATCGACTACCATGTAATAATTTTTATATGAAGGAAGAAGAGGATGGTTACACTATTGAAAAGGTTTGATGAATCACTTATTTTCCGTAAAAATTTCTTCATTAGGCAATTGCGTTTATTAATCGGGATAAATTTGATATGTTAAGATGCTTTGTACGATATTAATCTTTATTTGTGTTAGGATAAGGAACTGTGGCAGAGCCCACAAAGTATTGTTACTATTTATCACAAGCCGGGTCGATTGACTAATGTCCGTGTGTTTTATTCTCTTTAATGTTTGAATGAAGAAATCTATTTTATGGTACAAGCTTAATGCGGAAAATTGGACATGAATGTTTCCAGATGTTATTACACTCAGATCAAGTTTATTTTAAAGCTTTGGTGAAACGCACACTGCTCCAACAATTTGATCAATAATTTGATTACAACTTACTGCTTCAACCCACCTACGGATCTACTATTCACCTTTTATAATTTTTGTCGACCGGACTAAATTCATAGAAGTTAATCATGATAAAATTTTCTTAGTTCCGATCACCGCTTTTATAATTTAGCTTTAACTGTTTTATTATTATTTTTTTTAGAATGGATCTATGACTAGTTATACAAATAACAAGTTGTATAGCAAGAAGGAATATTGTTTGGTGCCAGTTAGGATTAACAACACATATTATGAACTTCGGCCGATAATCACCAAGCCTGAGCCTAAAACACAGACAATGAGTATAGTGTGCTAGATGGTTAACAAATTCGGTTGTCTAAAATAATAGGCAGCCGACTTTGTTTCTATATAATTTTATATATTAAAGAAGAGCCTAAGGCAATTTTTGATAAGCTTACAATTGTTATCTATTTTAGTTTCATTCTTTGACGTTCTGAGGTCTGTGTCAATATTCTGTATGATCATGGCAATTTATGTATACATGTATCTTCCAAAGTTTCGCACCGACTATAGTAACAGCTGCCTTGGCTACTTCATTTGTCTGGCTCTCAGATTCACATTGGAGTGGGCTGAGTTACACAATCGAGATGAAGCTTCATTGTATATTTGTTATTTAACGGGTAAGTAGTCTCTCTATAAACATAAGTAACTATGCAACTTTGAAAATGGAAGAAAGTGGCAAACCTCACAAAGTAAATAAATGTAAATATTTTGTATATCTATTAATGTATTCTGCTCCAGGTTACTGTGGTTATTTCGCAGAGACGGCCATGTTCCTTTGGCTCTTGGTAATTAACTACGATTTGTGGAGAACAGTCACAACAGTTCAGGTCAGGTCAAGCAGAATGTTCCGCAAGTATAACATCTTTGTTTGGAGCGTTGCTGTGCCGTTAGTGGCAATCACAGGGACAATGGAGTTTCTAACTCGTCATCGGGAGGGTGGTAGTCCATTCCAGCCCGGAGTTGGTGTTCACTTTTGTTGGATAAACAGTGAGTAGAACGGTTTTTGTTATCCTTAAAAAATAACTAACGAAACGATTCTACTCTAGCTTTAACATGGTCGGCAATGGTATTTTTATATGCGCCTATTTTGGTCATACTTATCATTACTATTGCGCTTTCCTTTATGACGGCAAAGAGTATATATGTTGAATACAAAAAAAACCAGAGCACTTGGAATACTTCTGAGAGTCAACCAAATGTAACCAATCTGGATTAGTAAGTTTTCTCTTCGCATTCTAGCTTCTTTAAATAATTTATTATGTATTAACAAAAATTTATTTAAGCAGTTTTGGCATGTTTTTCCGATTATTTGTGATGTCAGGCGTTCTTTGGATAATTGATATAGTCACATACATATTTCCACCATATGGCATATTAACATTTATCGATTACATTCCTTGCTCGCAGGGTATACTCTTGTTCATTGTAACAATTTGGAAAAAGGACGTATTTAAAGCGCTTTATGAAAAGTAAGCCTGGGCTGAGTATTTTTATTTTAGCCAAAACTCATATTCCACTAATTTCTATAATTTTTTAGAATGGCATATGACACTAAAAAATAAGACACACGGGCAATCCTCTACTTCCGAAAATACTTTTGTTCAAAATGAACGGAATCTGAAAGTAAACAAAATTTTTATTTTTTTATTTTATTTTTCACTAATCAATGCGATAGCTAGTCTTTTCTTTGTGGATAAGGTGCTTGGGATACTTAAAAATACTGCTCGTTCCCGGTTAACTTGATTTATATACGAGTTTTTTAATATTTTTATTTGATATTTGTTTGAGATTTATAATGTAATTATCATTAAATTCATTGTTTATAGTCTCGCCTAAGTCTAATTAAATAAATCATGAAATGATAGCATGTCTATAAGGTTGAAATCTATAATTTACATAGGGTGTCCCTATATTTGGTCCGCTACTGTACCATAACTGGTGAGCTTTTATGGATTTGCACTAAAAGCTTTTAAGAATGAACAGTTCGTGAAGAGCTTTTTCTGCCATTCATATACTATAGCTATTTTGGCTGAGAACATTCATGTGCCCGGGTAGCTCAGTCGGTAGAGCATTGGACTTTTAATCCAAGGGTCCAGGGTTCAAGTCCCTGCTCGGGCGAACGATTTTTTTTTTAATTTCTCAATTTATAAAACTGTAACTACGGCATTCAAAGAATTTAAGTTTTTTAGGCATCATTTAAAGTGGATGCGAACATAAATATTAATAGATTTGGAATTTGTTCTCATTTTAAACAGGCTTGCGGCTTCCAATAAGTGTGTTATGTATGTGTGTGTATATAAGCGCTGAAAAGAAATCGTACAGCAGCCTAACGTCTAATTGAACCCTCATGAAATTAGCACCTTTTATTTGCTTTTCCATTTACGCTCACGTCGTGGATATACCCAAATTGTGTGAAACATACTCGTACTGTGAAATCTGTATCTGGGCAAGCACGACGCTATCTGCGTCTGTGGCAGTGGCTGTGGCCGTAGATGTGTCTCTTTCAGTGTGTATATGGTATATACTTAGATATCTCTCTGTGTATGTCTATGTACGACACATAGCCGGGCCAGGCATGTGAGCAAGGTTTTGTTCATGGATACGCCTAAGAATTTTGACACACTTTGCTACTCAGTCCCCCCCGTACAGCAAGAGCCACATTCAAGCTGAACGAATAAGTAGTATATACGAAATCGGGTCTAGATAGCAGGAGATTGGGAATGCGCTTGGGGCGACGTGGGTTCGACCTGGATGCTGTTGGCTCTTGGTCATTGGCTGCCAAGTGAACTAGAAAACGAATGCGTTTAATTAGCATTCATTACGAAAAATCATCACATTGCCTGTGCGAGCGGACAAACGAAGCTACGGAGCAACGGACGGGGCCCAGAAACGAACTAGATATTGTACAATCGGCCGGTGTTAATCGACTAAACAAATGCAAATATTTATATGATAACAATTTTCGAAACTGTTCCATGACGTTTATCGACAAGCAGACAAAAAGAGAAATCGCCCAGTGTCATTTATAGAAACATATGTCCATCTAGCCGGAAAACATCTTTCAGGTAAAACTAACACCAAGACTGCAGGATATATAATTTTGTAGGTCATAAATTAAAAAATGTACTAAACAAAAGATCGAACTGTTCCTTTGGTTCTCTACCTAGAACAGTGCTGTTTCTCAAGGTTGAATGCTGGAACGAAATGTTACTTTTGCAATAGAATGTACAGCACATTGCTGTTTCTAGTTAGGATGAAACAAAAAATACTTTATAAAAATAGATTTAAAGTACGATGTTAGTTTAAAGTACATTTTTAATATAAATACATTAAGTATATATACTTAGATTACGATTTACAATCAAGGTGCGCGGGAATATTCTCTATTCCTTGGAGCATCAAGTAATTATCAATGAAACAAATTTGAACTTAATGAGCGCATTAACGCTCTCAAGTCAAGGGCCTCGGGTTGTGGGGCCTCTCGACACCTAGTCCTGCAACTGGAGGGTGAAATACGGAGAGGGATTGGTGGAGTTATGCCCTTGTGGAAGGCGGCAGCCTGATTAATGAGGCTTTAAATATCCCACTTTGATTTCATTTTGAAAGACGGAGTAGAGCGTGCAACAAAGAAGTTTCATTGACTCCAGTTGGTGCTTGGTGCGTGGCGCTTGTGCAGCGAAGGACACAAGGATACGCGCGTCCTCGTAAATACGTATCCATATATACATGCATATGTATTCATCCATACATACAAGCCTCGAGCTGCTGTTGGCTTTGTGCTGACTGCGCGTCCTGGCAGAGCACCACACAACGTCGGAATGTATTGGGCAATTGAATTTTGGAAACAAAGTCCACAAAATCCACAAAGAGACTCAAGCGAAGCTGCTCGGGTAAGTCTCCCAGGCTTGCACACATACACGAGGACATGTATGTACATACGCATGGAGTTACACACATACTGAGGGAAATACATAGACATACTGAGAGCCGGAGGCAAGTCCTGGAAAATGAATGAATTTCACTGCACTGCAAAAAGTTTAAGTTGTGTTCTACACAAATACGAAGAACAAATATCAGTTAGTGTTTGTTTTATTTTTAATGTTGTATTAATTTCCATATATTATTTGACTTAAAGTCCCTGAGTCGACTCAGCACTCTACTTAGTTCTTTCTCTGAGTGTAATCTCTCTCTCGCTCTTTTTACTCACACTCGCCGTGAGCTCGCTCTCCGCCGTTAGGTGCTAGGTGGTTGCGCTGCACACACAAGCAAGCGCGCGCACACGCACACACACAGACACAGCAATATGGCTGTTATCAACTCAAGCAAAAAGCACCGTTTGCCTGCGCGAGTGTTTGTTGTTGCTTCGGCTGAAACAGCACAGTGGGAATTGGGAAGCATGAAAAACACCTCCGTTTTGAAGTAAGTCTTCAACTGGTATGAATAAAAATAATAAATAAATAAACTAAGTATTTTAATACTATAATTTAATAACATAAAATAATTTGGTAAGACCATTTTGAACTATGTAATTCTATAAATATTTTACAATTGCTGAAAAGAAATACAAATTTGTATGGTTGAATTATAACATAGTAGTATAGAGATATATTTTTGGTATCAGTCGCTTTTTGCATTGTCTGAATCTTCTTGTAATTGGCCTTACAATAAAACGAATAAATTATTAGAATATTTTCAGTTAAATTTTACTTTAATGAATATTTTATTAAGTCCCTTTTGAACTATGTAATTCTGTCCAGCTACGTATAAATATTTTATATGTGCTGTAAAAAGATACAAATTTGTATGCTTGAATTATAACATACTAATATAAGTACATATTTTGTATACAAGGAGTGAATAAATATTCAACTAAATATTGTATATAAATTATGTTCAATAAGGCAAATTAAATTTTAATGCTTAATTAATAGGATATCTTTGAATTCTATATGTTAATTGTTGCACCTTATTTCAACTCTAAAACGCATTTACTGCGTTCACAGTCTTATCATCTTTCAGCTGTCGATGTCCAGCTGGGTTACTGCGAGTTGGAGGGTCGCATTCGCACTCGGTTTTAGCTGCGGCCATGCCGGGGCAACTGACTTTAGTTTGAAATTTGACGCCGAGCGCAGCAGTTCGCCGAAAACGAGAGCGCGGCGGCCATTGCCTGCGAGCACGACAAGCGACAAGAGACAAACGACATACGACATCGCCGTAACCGTCGCCGTCGCCGTCGTTGTTGTCCACTGTTATCCTGCAGCCAGCGTCTGTGCCCTGAATGATGGCAGCGGGGCAGCGCTGTAAGGCTGCAGAAAACTGTGCAAAGTGTTGAGGGGGCCCGAAGAAACTGCAGAGTATCGCAATCGAGCACGGATCTCCGAGCCGCGGCATCAGCTGGCGTTGTGTGTTAGCACCCCAAGCCGGAGTTCTAAACGGATTGGGGCCGCAGGTGAGTTAGTTCTTGGAACGCACTTTACTAAATTGCTCGACGGTAACTGAGCTGAAAAAGCAGCCTGATTTTCATTTTGTTCGCCATTCAAGTGCGGGCAGTCGCTTCTACGCATGTGCCAGAATAGGGACTCTGTTGTAGTTGTGCCCCTCCACACCAGTCCAAGTACGTCTGCCCTCGTTTTGACTCGTCGTGAGTGTGTGCGTGTGTGTGTGTACGTTGTTGGCTGTGCGCGCCCGGAAATGTGCAAAGCAGCCAACGCCAGCGCCTTTCATCCACTTTTCATTTGCGCAGAAAAAGGCAGCTTTTCACGCGCCACCCAGCCCGCCTAACCACCATCCTTCAAACCCACCACCCCAGCTCGGCAACAACAACAACAACAGTGAGAACGGCAACTGCCACTCGAGCAGCAGTAGAGGCAGCGAACCCCACCCCGCCCCTGGCTCGTACTATAAAACACTTGTCCCGCCATTTAATGCATGGGTTAAGTAGTATACCGAAATATTAGTGGCAATAGCCAAACGGCGACAGCTGCCAACACACACACACACACACACCACTTCCCACCTCGGCAGAGCTCACCACACCACACCAGGCCAGACCAGACCACACAGCCCACCCCAGGGCAGCCCAGCTCCAGCAGCAAGTGGTGCTAAGCTTCTGCAAAGATGACAACGATGACCCAACCCGAAATTGCAACCCTGGCGACGGCTGCATTTAATGTGTGTGCGCTTCTGTGTGTGCGTGTGTGTGTGGGCTAAGGTGCATTTGTGTGCGTGCACACAATATGGCGCGACGCCTTAAACCCACATTTAACTAAGGTCAAAGCGGGCCACGGAGCTCTGCGAGAGTCTAATTTAATGCAGCTGCCAACGGATTCTGCCTGTCTGTCCCTGACTAATTTTTGGTGTGTGCGAGTGTGAGTGCATGATAATCTGTGAGTCTGAGTGCATCTATAGCAATTACGCGCTGCGTGGCCAGACTGTTTTTTAAGTTTCCTTCAGCTTAATGTGTGTAAAATTCTCTAAAATTTCCCTTTACAAACCCAACTTTGTTAGTCAGTTTATTTGTCACCAAAAAAACTTAGTATGATAAATCTTAATTCCTAATCCCTGTCTCTTAATTGTATAAGTGCTAAAGTACCTCAAGTTAGCTAAACGATAATAGATAACTCACTCACTCATCTCATTTAACTAATATACCCTCTCTCCGCGCATAGAGTATATTCGCTGCTCAGCCAGTCGCTTTTATGTTTATTTTATGCATTGAATTATTGAAATCTTTTTATAGACAGCGTTTTTTATGACAAATTTGGTCTTGAGTTTAAACCTTTGCTGGCCGCAGAGCAAAAGAGAGCAGCGAAGCGGAGGAGACCCCGTTCCCCTCGTGTTGACCTGAATTTGGTTTTTGGATTTAAATAACTACGTTAAAAGTGTGTTCGTTATCTTCGTTTTCTAGTTGTTCAAATATTAACACAGACCACAGCAGAGTGCATGCGATTCCTATGTATGTGGCCGCAATTCTTTGGGTTTATTAAAAATGTCAACGAAAACATTCGGTTGCAACATGTTCCGCAGGCTTATGAGAGTGCCACATGCAAGAGCTAGTGACTCATGCAAGAGGTGTAGAAAGCCCAAACCTTCTTCTTGTTTGGGTGATTAAAAAACTATTTTATTTATTTAATCTTTAATAGTCAACAAAGTAAGAGAGGAGACAATTAAGTGGGATTAAATACACATCGAAGTTAAACTCTGCTTCTACTTTTTCAAGATTTCTGCCTTATGTTTTTGGCTCTAACTCTTGAATAGGAACACTTTGATATACCAAATATATTTTAAATCTATAATTTATCTATGCAGTTAATTGAGTTCTTTCAAAATCAACACAGTTGTGTCGCATCAGCGAGGTGGGAAAGACTTGCCTGCGATATTAGGGTTAGTCGAGGAACCCCCTTGCGATGCAGTTTTCGTTGTAGAATTCCTGGCAGACTGCAGTGGCATATTTATTGGAATTTCATGCAAATTTCCAAGTTGTTTACGCAACTGCAGCTGCTCGGGAGCCTGGCAAGAGAGCAAGACAGAGATAGTGGAACCTATATACATATATAGAGAGAGAAGGAGACATAGACATGGTGTGAGCTTGCAGGCCTCCCCCGGTGCGCGTTCATTTTCATTAAGACGGAGTTGGAAACAGCAATACGCAAAGAAAGAACTAAACACATGATGATAATAATATCAAAATATCAGACGAAGCCGCGTGTTTGGTAAACAACAAACAGGAAAACACGCTGGCCGAGACAACCGGTATATGGGACTACACTCACAGCACACGGACGTGGATAAAGATACAGATACGCCATATAGAGTGCAGATACGGCTACAGATACAGATACAGATACAAAATGCCGCAACTTGCAGGTTGTAGAGAAATACGCGCTAAACGTGAAACAGAACTGTTCCAGAAATTCTTTTCTTTCGCGTCTCTTTGCCTTCTTCTACCTGCACCCATTTGCCTTGTTTTTTTCTTTCTTTTCGGCGAAATATTTGGCGGACTGCGGGCGAAACTGAAATTAAAGCAGTAAACAACAGCAACAACAACAACAACAACAAGTACGGCAACAACCTTGGCCTCAAGTTCTCCAATCGAATCGGCGAGATGCAAAGCAACAAACACACACACACACACGCATACAGTGTATTAGGCACAGTGGGGCGAAGCTAGTGCAAATGTGCATTAGTTATCAGCTCGGCAGACAGCCGGCAGTCAAGAGTGAACAGTCACTTTCCTCCCCGTCCGTTGCCCCACCCCTCCCAAGGGCCAACTCGTTTGTGATTTATGTGCGAAGTTGTCTTCTCTGTTTCGCACAATCCGCCAGTCATTGCCCCGTTTCAGTTGTTGCTGTCGCCCTTCGCGTGTTGTTGCTTTTGTTGTAAAGGGTCGCGCAGTTTTGACTTTACCTTTTGTGTACTCGCTGGCACTTCCGTTGCGCGCGATTTTCAGGGTTTACCGTAAGTGCATCGAAAATACAAAAATAACTGTGCCTGCACAATATCGTAACATTGCCAACGATGCCCAAGGAGGGGCCGACGGAGGCACCTCACCTGGCATTGGCCCCGCCCCTTGGGGTAATAATAATTATCATCTAAGCGTATTCCCTGGCAGAAATAATTCCGTTGCGATTCATTAGCTTCGATAAGAGACAAGCAAATTTGTGGACTTTTCAATTTGATGACAAGTGGGAGACTTGTTTGTCTATTCACTCATTCGATATTCATTCGGCGTCCACTTTGTGCTTTGATTAACCCACTTTTATTGTGCTCCACAACAAATTCTCTTAGTTCTTAGGTTTTTAATTTCCAACGAAATTTTTAAAAAGCGATAACAAAAGCTGAATTTCTTCATAATTATATATTTCTGTGTACTTACTGGATTATTTTGTTGAATTTCGCGAGAAACGATTAGAAACTTAATGGTTCATTAGTGCTTACAAATTGTTGAGAGATGAATAATACTAAATATTACCAACTTATTTGTTATAATCGACGTTGAGTTTTTAGGTTAAATGTTTATTTCGAGTGTTCCAGGGAAAATAGACATTTTGAAGTGTATTCTTTGAGCAAATGAGACAGAAATATAATAATCTTATATTGTTCAAATGAATCTAATGTGGGATCTTCAGCGGATCTGTTTTGTAATCATGCCTACATAATGTTGTTAATATCATTTAAAAATACATAACATATTTAGAGTCGAGCAACATAAGTATATTTCACAAAGGAGCTCTCAAATATTTGGATAGTTGCTTAAGGTTTATTTAAGCACTTTAATATCTAGTTTGCTTAGTTTGGCTACAATTCGCACAATTTGCCATCAAAATATCCCGTGCAAACGAGGAGTAGCTGGAAGTTGAGCACGAAGATGATGGCGTCGTGGAATCGCAATTGTTTAGCATTATCCGCAGTCAAATGGTGCTAACAACGCTCAAATGCTCGAACGTTCCTCGTTCCACGTGAAATCAATTAGCATATCTATCGCATGGCGTGTCGGGTTGCCCTGGGATGATGTAATGCATTTTCGCAAACTTCAATTTGGCGAAGATGCGTTAATTTCCCAAGGTTGGTTAATTATTCGTTCAATTTGGAGCAGCTCGCAAATGGTCACTGGCTACTGGCAGACGGCGGCTGGACGCGTATCCCGGCCGTGCTGAGACCAACCCCGGGACGCGGGCAATGGTAGGCGCTGTTAATACTCTCTCCGACAACTCTCCCTGCTGCCGCTCACCCTCAGTTACCCTTTCTCTCTCACACACACTCTCTGGCGTGCTCTCTGTCTTTGGGCTGCATTTGTGGATTGTGTGTATACGTTTGGAGAGCAAGAGCGGATTGTGAGAGAGGTAGAGAGAGAGAGGGAGAGAGGGAGAGGAAGAGAGATACAGCGCAGCCATTGAGGCTGCAAAATTGGAAATACCACCACCAGAACCAGACAAAGAGTGTGCAAGCGGGAGTGAGAGAGCGAGGGAGAGAGACAGAGAGAGAGGTAGAGATGAAGCGCAAGGCGGATTGACTCGCAGGGGTGCAAAGAGTCAGTTGGCTTGCCTTTGTTTACGCAAGATTTGTTGCCATTACAGGACCCTAATCCGGGGTCTCAGTCCTTTCTGCCTACCGAAAGGTTTTTGACTCTGCGACGCGCCCCTTGCAGCCAGCTTAGGGGCGGCTTATTTAAGTTTAGTCCTAGGCGATTAGTGCTAATGAATAACGCTAAAAAGTCATTAATTAATTGGCTTCAATTCGCTTACAGGACCCACACAAACACACACACAGAAGCAAACACACACACAGAGAGAGACACGAGCACGCACATTTGGCACAGACAGATAGGATCTTTGTGTTTCAATTCGCGACGACCTTGCACAATGGCAATGATTTGTGCCATATTTCTGCCCTGACTCTGCCTCTGCCTGAGTTGCTGCCTCAGCCTGAGCCTCGCCTCGCTGCGCGACTCATGTGTGAGCTGTACATTATTCAGCAGTATTCAGAGTACAAATACGAATGCGAATGCTTGCGCTGAATCATCGCTGGGAAGAAGAAGCAGCAGCTGAACAGTAGCAACAGCAGCAGAAGCAGAAGCAGGGCCGATGTCGAGGGCAGGGCATGGCAATGGGGCTTACATTGGGGCTTTGGCCACATGGCGCCAATATTGTTGCCGCCAGCCTAATCGTGCCTGGCGTCTTAAAGACAATGCAAACAAATTTGGCTGAGTGCACCGACTGGACGAGCAGGAGACTCGAAGAAACTCGTGGAAAACTAAGCTGGAAATTACCTGATTGATTCGTGGCCCCAATTCGATTGCAGACAGGCCTAACTACAATATTTGCTTACCTATCTATATATCATTCATTAAATGTGATTTCATTCTTATCGCAGACCCGACTCCGAATCGATATATCGAGTATCGATGTGAAGAAAGTTCCCTAATCCGTGCGCAATCAATTAGCTGCACGAAGCACTGTAGGAACATCCAGAAGACACACACGCCCAAAGACATGTCGCAGCTATCGCCGTGCAGCATTATCTTATCTAACGCGCTGGCAAAAAGATTTTCGGTATGTCCGACGTAATCTGCTGCCTTCTTCGCCTAGTCAACGGAGCCGACGACACGGCTTTAGTTTGTGCTCCGATACGAAGGCGAAGACAACACGCTGCCAGCTGGGAGCAACAACAGGAAAAACAGTGAGGACTCCACTTGAAGGATATCGGGATATCGTGACGGTGAACGTGATTCGTTATAATTACCTTACTTGCACACACTCATGCACACACACACACCCCCACACACACATGTGCCTGGCAGCATTGTAATCATTTTTATGGGTCATTTCATAATTTGGCATCACGTGTGGCACGACACAAATTATTCGACTATGCGCATGTAATTTTTAAACCCCTTTTGCGCTGCTCCCGTCCTCAGCACCCCCGTTTCGGCAATTTTCAGCTTCACCACCTCCTCCTCATCCTCATCCTGCTCCCCCTCCGGCAATAACAATTCACTTTTTTATAGGTCTTTCGCGAGTTTGTGCCGTGATTCCGTGCGGATTTTTACTCTGTTCCACGTCTACCCTGTAGATCCGAATTTGTTGTACTCTAGCTTTAAGGACAAATTCGGTTCTAGAGAGGTTTGTGTGGTCCACTGTCCAGCGAAAGTGTGCAAAGTGAAAGAAGTAAAAAGTGAAATAGAAGTTCAAGTGCAATTAAACAAGAGTGATTAAGTTATTTTTTTAAATTTACCATGTTTTGTTACTAGTTGTAGTTGAGTTGTCAACTAAATCTCTTGGGGTCGTAGTGTACGATCTAAGCATATCTTATCATTTTATTAAAGAATGACAAACCTCAGTAATCTCAGCATACTTGAGATTATTCTGAAGAGTTCGCCAGTTGACAATTTTGTATGAGCTATAGAATATTTGAAATATGTATGTTTAATTTATTTTCATTACTATTTTAATGTATTAAAAATCATAAAGAATCTGCTTTAAGTTTATCTAAGTAAGACGTAGTATTGTTCATCATAATTTATATATACATATATAAGAGTAAAACATTTTGTAGATTATGTTAAAAAAAAATGAAATATCATAAATTTAAATTAAGTATGTTATGTATTACGCATTGTATTAGAAAGTCTGTCAGTAAACCTTTTCATATGTTCATTAATTAGTATTATTTGATTCTGTTCATTATTTATATATTATTTGATTCTGAGAACTAAAAATAGCCCAATCAGATCTATCAGAATACTTTACACACATGCAATGCAGTAGATCACCTAAATGCATAAATATTCTAGACAAAAGAAAGCCCCTGACAACGTCCTTCAATGCTGCATTGGAAAGACATTTTGAAATTTTTTTCGAGTGTGTTGCATTTTGTTTTCCGTTCGCTTTTCTTCTCCCCCTTTGTTTTTGTACTTTGCTGACTCCAATTTATTCGTCGTACCACTTGAATTTCCATATGAAGTTTAGCATACAAATTGCCATTAGAATTCGGTTGGAGAAGGCAACGGGAGTAGGGTGGTCCTCTACCTCCTCAGCAGGCTGCAACCCTACTGCATTTGGGTCAATCGTCTGCCGATTTTTTGGTTCCTTTGGATTTCTGGCAAGCTTGTGCAAATGGCCCTGCACTTTGTGCGATTTGCAATTTGCATATGCACACATCCGGAGTGCGACCTGTAACGTCTGCAACTGTCATGTGTGGGGGTGCCAGCTCGTGCTGTCTGTCTGTCTCTCAGGTGTCCAAAGAAGTTTCGGCTTGGTTGGAAGGTACAAAAAACAGTTCCAGATAGCGAGACCTAAATGATGGGTCTTTGTTCTGCTGGCACACAAACGCTTCATAATTATTTGATACGAACTGATAAAATAATCTTTGTTCCCCCAGTCGGCAAAGACTTAAAGCCGGACATGATAAATTAGATGTGTAATGTCTTATAAATACATATTTACCGCTTAGCAACTAATGAGCTAAGACTACGCAAGTGAACCACAAAGGTTTTTAAAATATATAAGTAGTGTATGATTGAATATCAGTGACTCATTAAAGTTATCAACAATATTTGTTATTTACTCTGGTTTTCCCACATAGTTGCTTTAATTATTTGAGCAAACATTGCATTTAATTTACATGATAATACGATCATTTAGCAAATATTAAAACGACTCTACTCGCACTTGACTATAACTCAAATATAACGAATTTCATTAGACCACCCATGCTAATTTGCAATTTCCTGCTACACACTCCCTGAGTTAGGGGTCTTTCAAAATTAAAAAAAAATAAACACATGAAATTTAATGAGAAGAATTAAACTGCTTCATTTATCTATTTCACAGATCCACTCAGCTACTACGTCATGCTTGGGAGGACAGCTCATTTCAACTGAAATAATTTGAACTCAACATAATCTAATCGAATTCTTATCGATATAGTTCAATTTGAAGTGCAAACACACCTACTAATAATAAGGAAATATGATTATGATGAAGACTCACTTTTCAATGAAATCAAGAAATGTATATAAAAGTATATCAATTTTAACATTGTTTGCTTTGACATAATAAAAGTGATTTTTCAGTCATATGATATTATTACGGTCTATTCGATTTTTATTTTTGATGTATTTTTTAAGTACATTTGCACTGATGGCATACATGCATACCCACATCTTTCTTTTAGTACAAACGACTTTGATGACTAATGGGAGAAATACTACAAGCTCATACTATTAAAATTATAAAAAAACTTAATATGAAACAAGCTTATACAAATAAATTTCCTGAATAAAAAATACTAAATCTCTAACGCACTTTCGCATTGAGAAATGATATTCATTGTTTAGATTATTGGCAGCATGACGACTATAAACAAATTAAAATTTCAGTTACATATTGACGCTGAACGCAAATATTGTTTAAATGCAACAAAATACATACAAATGAGTGGCAAATATCATCTTACTCTGTGTCAGTTTATAAAAATTGACGGTTTTAATTGGCTGAATCTATTAATGTAGAAAATTTCACTGGAACAATTTCATATATTTTGCATTAATTAATATGCAAATAAATAATTTTGCATCGTTTGTCAAGCTATTTTGCGTTTGCCAACCAAAAAACAATTTCATTTAAAAAGTTTTTTTAAATCGTTTTTTACGAACGTTGGCAGCCCCGTTCGTACAATGTTATTACCACTGCAAATAACAGCGCTTTTAACAGCGTATTAACAGGAACTTAACATTCTATAAATGATGGAAGAAAGAGTAAGCTGTATTGTTAGAGGGAAATAACTATATCTTTGAAAATGGTTTATGTCCATGCTTAGTGCTGCAAAGACTGTGGAATCTGTTGCTACCTGACGCCAGTTGGCGCTAGTGGTGGTTATCATGATAGTTTTTTTATATCGCCCCACGCCCTGTTGGGACCAAGGGGGGCGTTGCAAAAGAAGGGAGTGACTTAAAAACTGGAAAAGATGCAAAAACTATGGAGTTCACTTCTGGGTGGGCTGTGCATTGTGGAAACAGCACTGCGAAAAGAAAAAATAATACAAATAGAATAAAAAAATAATACTCATAGTGTTTACATATAAAATACATCTCTACCAATATTTAAATAGAAAACAAGTTTTTTTTTTTTAACCTTCTTGTCCATTACAACTTTACTTAATATCGAGCCAAAAGTTGGTCTAAATTATTAAAGAAGTTCACAATTTAAAGTTTCGCTTCGTTTCGAGGGTAAAAGACTTCGCGCATGACGCTGGCCATTTTAACACGTAGCATTGAAAACGAAATGGAGTCGGGAGAAAGGGAGAGAGAGGGAGAGCGAGAGAGAAAGGAGACACGAGAAACAGTTGCTTCGTAGTGCGAACATCTTGAAAACCTGTCAGTCAAATTTGATGAAGGTTTCTTACGCATTTCGCCTTTTAAATGTTTCGGTTTTTTTTTTCCTCTTTTTGCCTCATTTCGTGTTGTACCAGTTGTTGTTGTTGTTGTAGTTGTCCGTTTTTGGGCCATCCTCCGCTTCACGGGCTTAAACGCATTTTAAAATGGGCTACGGCCGAGTAGGTAGAGCTGATAGAGCGGAATCATTTTTCTAGTCAGAAGACGCAAAACTCGACACTTTAAACACCAGGTTCCATCCTCGTAACGCACAACCGCATGCATGTGTAAGTGTATGTGTGTGTCCTATGGAGTGTGAGTGAAAGGTGGAGCGTCCAGTGTCCACTGCGAGCCTGCGGAATGCGAATGTGATTTGCGCTCCGAGTTGGCTTCAAGTGTCGACACATGTCACGTCACCAACTCCATGAGCAGCCCTCGTCACCCAGCCACAGGAGAGCTTAACAAATGGACATTGGTCAGAACTCAAGTTGTGTCCAAATTAGTCAGCTTCGTTTGTATCCAGTTTAATTACTCCGCAATATCAACACTTCCCCGTCAACGAGGTGTGGGCACGCATGTGATCCGTTTCTCGCCCCGCAACTCGCCCAGTGCGTGTCGCACCCACAACCTGTGCTCGTCCTGCCTCTAATTGTCTCTCTCTGTGTGTGCGAGGGAGGCTTGTGAAATGTGAAATGACCAATGATAATTACTTTTTCACTTCTTGTTTTATTCATGAGGCCGCCGTCGAACGTTTGTTTGCGTTTAATGGATTCCATTTGATAAGTCAAAGTGCACTTGCCTCTAAGTAGCTCGAACGTTAAACACAATTTCTTTAATTACCCTAAGTTTGGCGGAGTGTGGGAAATCAACTCAGGCAGAAACTATTGATTCAACGTTGATATTTAGGGAATATGCCTGGACAATTTGATTGGGTTTTAATTAGGTCTGTATTAAATTAAACATTAGTTGCAATATATTACAACTTTTATTTTATATTTGCTTCAGTTGCACTTAGATTAGAGAAATGATTACTAAATTGAACATATAACCAACTACAGCATTGGCATAATTAAAATAAAGTCTAGAAAATTAAATTTTCGTCTCTTTTTTCCATTGTTTCATATATTGCAAATCTTTTACACAAATCGAACTTTAATTTTAATCTCTTTGTCTCTTTTATTTCCTATTAATAAATTATTTTCATCTCCCTGTGCATTGCGTAAACTCCTAAAACTTCATTGAAGTATCCTAATGGAATGCACATAAATATACTTTATATATCTTCATATATTCCTGTATATATCTTATAAAAATCTTCGTCGTTGAGGCATTGTTCCTTCGCTCTTTCCACTGCTTTCCTCCTTTCTCTCCCTTGAAAACTTACTTAAGTTTACGCAAAATTGGACTGGCTTTGGGTCGGAGTAAACACCCGGCGAAGAGGGACCCAGCTGAGGGTGGAGACGGAGACGGCATACGGCGGATTATGTGCCCAAGTGTAACTAAAGAGAATAAGGGCGAAAATCAACGAATCATTAATCAATCCTTTCATGATGTGACGCGGTGCGTGTCCTTTTATGTGTCAAAAAAGAAAAACCCCCGACGAAAACGAAAAACGAGAAAAAAACAACACTCGCTCGCACTCGCACTCACACTTTCAATCGTCGCGCAAAGAAAGCGAAAAGCAGCAAAAGTATAAAAAAAAAACACGAAGGGAAAAAATAGAACAAGAAAAGAAAGAAAAGTATCTTTTTGCATGAGTTTGAAAGACACAACGACAGACACAACGCAGGGGAAGTGGCAATGGAGATGCAAGAGGATGAAGAGGGATGAACGTGGCGAAGCGTGGGCTGTGCCGAGAAAATGGCGACAATATTTGCTGAAGGATGCGCCTATTTACATTTTGAGGTCGTGTTGATTAGCTGAGTGCGAGGGGAGAACCCACAGACCAGAGTCCCCTTGGCAGGCCCCAATCCCAATCCCAGCCTCACTTCATTCCTTTTCCACTTGCCCCACAGCATCTTGGCAGACACAAACGCCACACGCAAGTGACAGCGCGGGCGGTCGATAAGAAATGGAATTATGTTGATAAGAAATGTAGCATGGGAAGCAGTCGGGCAGAGCAAGAGGGCGAGGGAGTAGTCTGGGGTACCAGGAAGCGGCAAAACGTGGGCTGTCAACTTGCTGTCTGTCAACTTGGTGGCTTAAGGTGGCGGGCATGAGTTATGGTGCTGCCAGCTAGCCCAGCAGATGCACTGCCAGCCAGCCAGTCAACCAGATGCAACTGTTTCCACACACGCATGCACACACACACACACGTACACACACACACACATATGCAAAGCAGCGCTTATCGCTGTGCTCAGTGTCTGTCCAGCGGGAAAGTCTTTCTCTTGTCTCGTCTCGCACGCACATCACGTGGCCGAGGGAGATAGAAAAGTGACAGTCGGTAAATCTGGAAACGAAACTCAGCCAGCCCACGGATCTGCAGACAGACATGCAGGCGTAGGAACATTGCAGCCGACACGACGGACGGACAGCAGTCCAGACGCAGTCGGAGACGGAGACCTACACCAATGCGTGAATATGGAGCAGATCATTAATTATGCGCAAGACGAGCGAGCGAATGATAGAGAGAGGGAGAAAGAAGAAAGTTGGTCCGATTTATCTGACATTTTGTATTGAAAAGTTTTTGCTCTTCCTGTGGATTTCTTGAAAAGTGAAAGAAACAACCCGATAGTCTCTTTTTTTTCTTCGTTTGTCCATTTGCCCTTTTTGCCTTTTTTCACTGCGATCATTTGTTTTCTTTAGCCCGAGACTTATGCAGGCGACATGTTCTCCATGTGCAACACCTCCCGGAATGGACTCTCGAGAATCGGAGAACGGAGACAAACAATTCGATCTGGCATTACAACTCTGTTTCGTAATTGGAACAATCATTAGAAATTGAGTTGTATCAAGACTCCTCTCATGACGATTTATTTAAGAAATCTGGAAAACATAGTAGGAGAATATGTTTAGTTTTTTAGATAATTTTAGTTATTTTTAGCAACTGCAGTTCCAGGAATAAGTAATTTACGCTGTTCATTATACGGCTTATATAAAAAGTGCAGTCGTTGATTATAACACACTGCGGTAGGCTGCAACTTGGCAATAAAACTCAGATTAATCTCGGCGATTCGACTGATGATGATTCAGTTGTCAAATAGAAGCGATAGAACGTTCAAGTTCATGACTTGTGGAAGCGAAAAGTGCAACTCGGGCGTGAAATCATTAGTTAGTTTGTTGTGTTTTTTATAGACAGATTTCCGTTCATTAAGTTGCGGCACTCCAAATGGCAAAGGGGCAAATGGCGAGGAGCTTAATGAATGTGGCAGGGGCAAGGGCGAAATTGGTTAAACGTAGCTTACGCAACTGCAGCGCGAGTCAAGTCGAACCGGGTGCCAGGTTCGAGTGCCCATTTCTGGTGTGATATCTAGTGTGCAAGTCTGTGTGTGAGTGTGTGTGTGTGGTGCACACATGCAGTCAATTAAAAGTACATTTATTAAGCGAGCCACTGCACAAAGCTGTTAACAAAGCCATTTGGCCAAAAATGAAAACGTTCTCGTGCTCCAAAGGTGTCTCTAGGCTTCAGATGCGAGAGCCGCTCGGCTCGTTGGGATAACAGAAGAGCCATAATTGATGGTACTACCAGGACACACACACACACACAAGTAACAAGCATACTGGCACACACGCATAGAGTGCAGTTTGCTGGACAGCATGGAGCCGACATGCAACTATCCATCTCCATCTCCCTCTCCACTGGCCTCTTTCGCTCTGCCGTTGATTTCACGCATGGCACACAGTTGGCGGCCGCTGCAGACAGGCCGCATCCAAGACAGGCCCAGTACCAGTAAACAGCAACAGCCCGAGCACCAGCAGCAGTGCCTGTCCCGGTCCCACTCCCAATCCCAATTCCAGTGCCAGTTCCAGTGTAGCTCCGAGTCGAGTCCCTCCCGGGCCATACAAAGTATATTCGAATTGAATTTTGGCGCTGCGTTCATTAATCATTATTTCAATCATGATCATGAAACAAATGTGCTCTTGGTGCTGATGGTTGTTGTTGCTGTTGCTCTTGCTCTTGCCAGCGTTCTCTCCGGCTTTGTTTTGTGTCTTGTGAAATGTGTTGTCGAAGCGTATCGATACTCTTGCCCCGCCCCTCGCCCAACGCCCCTACGCGCACTCTGCTGGCGATGGCAATGGCGATGGCGATGGCTACGGCGACGGCGATGCGCATCAAAGATTGATAATCTCTTGGATATCTTTAAATTTAATTAGTCACATTCATAACAGACCGCCAGCAAGCTACATGGGTGCTCGTGTCGAGGGATCGAGCTCGGCTAGGGGTACCGGTTACAACCACGGGAACCAAACCGCGTTGCAGCACACATCACATGGCATCCGATGGCAGCCCAAATTACAAATTTCGCCTCGCTCTTGGCCATGTTCCGCCAGCTCCCTCGACAGGGCTAGGCCTACTCTTTGCTCTCTCTTTCTTTTAAGCTCTTTCTCTTTCTCTTGCAGAGGTTGGCTTTATGTGAAGCTCTAGCTCTAGTTTCAAGATCTGCTCTTTATATAATTCGTTTTAAATTTGAATAAATCTTCAAAATTGTCCTTGAATATTTTAAGAATTTTCTGGAGCTAATACTTTCCTATTTCCAACTAATTTATTTAACTAGGGTATCCAATAGTCGTTCCTCCATTACATATACATTTCCCTCTCGTTGTGTAAATCCCAAAAGAAAACGCGCTGTTGTTGTTTTCTTGTTTTTGGATGCCAAGTGGAGCTCCCGGGCCACGCACATGTGTGAGAAAGTCGGTTCTGTGGGCACTTCGTGATGCCCAGCGATAGTTGTAGTTGTTGTTGTTGTTGGCGTTTATGTTACGTTTAGGTTGAATTTTTTAAAGGGCCTTCAATGAAAAATCGACGTTGTTACTAATTATGATTGACACAGACGTAATTGGAAATTTGAGCAGAGCTTTGGGCCCATTGGCCCCACAAATATTGATGCGGACCAAGGCAGCCACAGCGGCGGCGGCATATCGGCGCTCTTCAAAAGTTTCACTAAATTAAAGGGTTAGCTTAAATGCCTTACACAACTTTCTTTGATGGATAAGCGCTGGAGGAGTGAGGCACAGATGGATTCTCTTGAAGCGCAGCTGCAGGAACCTCATTGGGGGTCTGCCACGGTGTGAAAATTTCTAAAGAAAGTTTTGTGTTCTTTATCGGTTTCCAATTAACAGGGAAACTACGGAAATTTCACTGTTTATAGGTTGATATTCGTTTTTAACTTTATTAAATATTTCTGTGTTTATTTGTTATTGATTTAATAAGATATAAGTAAAGAGTTTTCAATTGATATTACTGGACAATATCTAAATTAAAGGTCTAACTAGAAGCGACTCTATCATTTACTATTCATAAGTCTGTTTTTCTTCACTAAGATAAATCTTTTATTAATTGCATAAGGTACAATATTTTGAAAGACTTTCAGTTGATTGTTCTAGACAATGTTATAGTAAGATAAGTAATCTATCTATTTACTCCCATCTTTTTTTATTCACAATGTAAAAAAAACATTTGCGAAATCAATAACTCGCTGAAATTTCTTACAGAGGCAGCATGTGAAATTTTTGTGTTGTTCTTGTCGAAGGAAAAAAGGTAAACTGTGAGCATCATTAAGCATAATTTTAACAGTTTTCCTTAATTTCAGCTAATGCGCGGCAATTACGGAACCATCTTTCAAAACGCGCGCGCATTTAACATTTAACCAATTGACGGCAAAAGGCGACCAGAGTTGGGGTCCAACTCAAAGTTGGGGTCGAAGCCGAAACCCGAGTCGTGGCATTTTGGCCTGAAGCTGTTGTTGGTCCATATACTCGTATGTGTGCAGCCGCAGCCTTCATTATGTTGTGCAGGGGTAAAATGAAATCAATCAGAGATAATCTGTCATGGATAATGGGTACTTGTCCAACCATGTCCCAGTCCCAGACTCCGACTCCGACTCAGCCGCGGTCTCTCAGTCTTCATCTCGGTCTCTTCAGGTGCCTCAAGCGTTGAGCTCGGCTCATTTAAGCGGTTCGTGTAATTATTTTAAAGAGCCGCAGTGTAAATTTCGTTAAACACTCGTCTCGCTTCCAAACTGGACTTACGAGCACACGTAAATAGATCCCCGAGTCTGGGTCGCCGATTTGGCATAATATGACAGCTAACAATTGAGTCGCTTGATAAATGGACACGCTTTTCTCCCGTTGGCATCCAAATGAACTACATTTAATCGATCGTCTTCAGTTGACGTCTATAGGACCAATAGACTGCTGCAGACGAGGCTACATCTCTGGTGCTTTCCCCAATTTTTGTAGGCAAACTTCGAATTTCAAGTTGACAATGTGCTGGATTTAATTGCGTTCGCGCCAAAGCAGCGCAGTCAATCATTAATCACTCAATCAATCATTTGGTCCTCTCGCGAACTCCTCGCCGATTTAAAATTGGAAATGTCAGCGATAAGACTGTGTCAGCTAATCAGGTTCCCATTTGGTTCCCACACTCGATTTCACTTGTCAACATGTCGTTAGCACAATTTCCATGCTAAGTAGACGATTGGCATCTAGAGAATGGAAAGAACTTAAGCTTGCCGATTCCATTTAGCATATTTTTATGATTTGACATGAATTCAGCTGTAGATGTCATCTTTAAGGCATGAATATTTGTTATTAAAGTAGAAGTCGAACTCGAAATCTTTAAGAGTTTCTTTGTTATCTCTTTCTTAATCGAAGCTCTTAAATTCCACACAATTCTGAGTTCAAGCCATATTTCTTCACACTCCATA
This sequence comes from Zaprionus africanus, assembly GCA_018151435.1. Taxonomy (NCBI): domain Eukaryota; kingdom Metazoa; phylum Arthropoda; class Insecta; order Diptera; family Drosophilidae; genus Zaprionus; species Zaprionus africanus. The sequence goes on along the minus strand of JAECXB010002309.1, from coordinate 9,227,346 downwards.
CCTTAGCCGTATAGCAACTTGATCCTGCTTCAGTCAAAGCTTGTAATTTTAATTATTTATTAATAGTTTCTTAATAAATCAAATCACTTTCCCCAATGTGAGACAATAACAAACTTAAAAGTTGATTAATAATGCCAGAACTTAATATTATAGGACGCGCACATTAGACAGGTTATTAGATACTCAGGTAACACCCATCTGCATATTTCGGTTCTGCTTTTTCATTAGGCAAGTTCTCGTGTTTCGTAGTTTTATATAAAAATCGAAAAGAGGTTTAGCTTAAAGACGAGAAGCAAGAGACAAAAAAACGGCAATACGCATAAGAATACAGGCTAGAAGAAGCAGAGGAGGAAGACTAAACAGAGCCTCACGACAGGGCACGACGAACACACACACACACACACACGCACACACACAGACAAACAAATAATGTGGCTCGCATGGAACCATTAATCACATTTGCCTTGTGTGCAGCAAGTGAACTTCCTTTGCCGCCTGACAGTCGCAACTGATTGCTGGCTCTGAATTGGGATTTGGAACTCGGAATGCTGCTGCTGCAAACAGTCACCCTGCCCAACTCTACTCCATCCCACCCAGTCAGCCAACCCAATAAAGCATTGGATCATCTCAGACACAAAGCACTCAGCGAAGTGAACCACCCGCCTGTCTTTCAACAAACTCGAACCTTAGTTTGATATATTCAATATACCATGCACAATGTTCTGTGTTCCTAAACTTTAAAGATATAATTCTTATTCCATTTGCTAAGTTAAGAGATGCCAAGTTTATTTAATAGAATATAAAATATACATATATATATATACATATTTTATTTAAATTTTAAAACTATTCTTACTTTATAATCAACTAAATCTTTAATGCATTGTCCTGAATGTGTTAAATATAATAGACTATTTCAATGACCTCTGCAGTATTTATTAAATTATGAATTTCAAATAATCATGTAGAAGTCAAATCAGTTAACTACACATAGTAAACAGTTGGTGACAAATAAATTTAAGTTTTATTCACTTAACAAACCTAATGAACTTTTGATAGTCCCCATCAAAATGGAATCAGTTGAAAGTCGATTAATTAGTACTCAAACAACTCACACATTCAAGCGCAGACAGAACCGACTGCATGTGTGCTACAGGACTGGACTCTATACTGGTAGGTGGAGTGTAGGGAGGGGAGGTTCAATTATTCGGCAATTAGACACTCGCCCAGGTCACCCACACGAGCCGCGGCACATGCCAGAAGCTTGGGGCACTGGTGTAGTTCGAAAGGAGAGTTTCATTAGAGCAGTTATTGATGGTTGGATAGGTACGAAAAAAAAAACGAAAACAGAAAGAGTCTAAATATTTACGTATTGAAATATTAAAGCGTTTAATGTGCGACCTTCTTGATGGCGCATTATACAACAATCATTCTATCGATTTTCCATGTGAGCCTGACTCATTTGAATATTTGCCCGTCATGCCCATCATTTCATCAACATTTCAGCAACAATACAAATCACGGTAGTAATGATAACAATAACAACAGCAACAACTCAGGCAGCATCTACGACATTAAACAGCAGCAGAAGCATCTCCCTCCCCTGCCCCTTCTCATTGCCATCCCAATCCGCATCACAATAAATACGAAGCAATGTGCGCCAAGTGCGGTGATATTCATTCAGCATTCAATGGCAATGGAAATTATTGCAAGTCAGCCCAGCCTTTCGAGCTATATTTATGCATAAATACATGTAGACATACGTTTGTATTGTCTGTACAGTGCTCTTAAGGTATGTAGAGCTCCTCAACTCGGTAGCCATCCGAGCGAGCAATACATACTATCAACAGTCTGCTCGAGCCACGATCGATTCAGAGAGACTTTTGTTGCATCCGTTTAGAAGTTGAGCAAAATAAATGGTATACGAGTATGTGGCTGGTCTGCTTGTGGGAACGATGAAAGGCATAGTGAAAAGTAGGCGGTGCTTCTTGGCCACGCACGATACGTTGTGAGACGACGAGGGAAGTTTTTTTCTTCACGATTTCGAGCGTGCGCCATGGCTGCAGACCACACACACTTATGCTGATGCACACGCACACAGTCTCGCACACAAGTTGGCTGTGGTACCATCAACAAACTACAGTCGAGTCCAAGTTGGGCAAGCATGCAAAGAGTTTACAGTGGAGGCCTTAACTTGCTATTATCAATAAAAAAAGACAGATCAATAGTTCTTTAATCAAAGACATGCACCCAAAAGACAGCTTAAATATAAATAAATATTTTAATATACAAAGTCCATGTACCATTTAATTATTTTACTTCATTAAAATTCATCTAGCAAAAACTCACCGCATGCTCTTTACTAGCTACTAATAGACAAAGGCAGATCAAGAGGTCCTGATCTGATTGGGTTTTCCTGGGTTTCTCCAATTCTCTGCCATAAATTTTGGATCGGCTTTTTCCATTTAACCCCAATTTAAATCCAATGAATTCTAGTTAAACTCTTTTCTTCTTATTTAAGCTTTTACCTTTAATATAAAATTAAATTTTTTTATCTATTTTAAAACTTACAAACAATTAGGTTAATTAATTGTTTTTAAATAGTCGACTGGCCATAGTTGACTTTAAATTAAATTAAATAAACAAAAAGTAAATAAATAAAAAAAAATTTATACATTCAAAACACAGCTAAAATATTAATAAACATATAAATATACCAAGTCCATGTTCTATATATTTATTTTACAGCATACATGTTCACCTAGAAAGTGAGCATGCCCTTTATTTTGGCCTCGCCTGTAGTCAGGGTCTGCATCAAAGCAAACGTTGAATGGGTGTGACCAATTGTCGCGTTGTCTCGCTCGCACCACATCACGCTGCACTGCTCTGACTTATAGGCTCTCTGGTGGTTGAAAATGGCGTGCAGCCATGGCCACAGCACATTGTGGCGTACTCTCATTGTGTGTGGGCCGTCCTTTTGAGCGAAGCAGAAGCAAGAAACAACAACAAAACCAGTTAATCGAGTTTCGAAACTCGACTGTCGACGTCATCGCTGGCTGTCAATGGCAATGGCGATTTTCGGAGCGGCGAGAGAGTGCGCGACAGAGAGGCAGAACAGACAGAGAGGGAGTGAGAGACAAAGAGGGAGAGAGAGCGAGCAGCAGCAGCAGTGGCCACAGCAGAAGCAACTGTGGAACGAAGAAAACAGAAAACAGGTTCGCTCGCGCTCAGAGCGCTCGTTCGTATTCATAACAAAAGAACGGCTCGAATTGAACGGTTCGCATTCGCAGTCGTGAATCACAAACGTCGTTTATTTCGATGTCTTCTGAATGTTTTCTGCTGTGCGTCGCTGTACAATTGCTTTACATTTTTGTTGTTTATCGTTTTTGATTTCGATATTTCTCACGTGCCGGTCGCGCAAATCTCGCGCTGTGTTCAATAAACAGAGCCCCCGCATTGGGATAAAGAGCATAAATAATAAATAATGCTGGCCACGCTGCGCCAGAAGTGATCATACGAATAGTGCAAGAAAAGTGAGTGCCAATAAGTGTTTACTGAGATGAAATATGTTTGTGCTCAGCGTGTAGGAATCGCAGAGCCCGAGCCTAGCGAAAGTTTTAAGTTCTAAGCCATCACATCAGAAACAAAGAGAAACCACAATGAGCTCATTCCTCATGGGCTACCCACATGCACCGCACCACGTTCAGAGTCCCATGTCCATGGGCAACGGTCTGGATCCGAAGTTCCCGCCGGTTGCCGATGACTATCATCACTACAATGGTCACTATTCCATGACCGCCTCGACGGGCCACATGGGTGGCGGCGGTGGAGGTGGTGTGCCCACTGGCGTCGGCGGCGGTGGCGGTGGCGTCGTCGGCACTGGTATGTCTGGTCACCCGCACGCTACGCATCCGGCGGAAATGGTCAATGATTACATGGCCGCCGCGGCGCACCACCACAACCCACTCCCGCATACGCACCACCACAGCAATAGCGCGCTGTCGGGTCACCATCATCAGAACGCCGGCTACACCACAAACTACGCCACCACGCCACCTACGCACCATCCGCATCCACATCAGAGTCTTGGCTACTATGGCCATCATGCGGCGGCTGCAGCTGCAGCGGCTGTGCACCATGCACCGGAGTACATATCCGCGGGAGTGGTGCACTCGGACGCGGGCTATGGGCCACCGCCGTCGGTAAATGTGTCAAATGGCGGCGGTGGAAATGCTACCAACGGATACTACGGCGGCTACTACGGCACCACCAACGGCAGCGTGGGCAGCACGCACTCACAGGGACACTCTCCACTCTCCTCACAGATCATGGACCTGCCCTTGCAGTGCTCCTCCACAGAACCGCCAACAAACACCTCGCTGGGTCTGCAGGAATTAGGTGAGTAACTACCCAAAGTCTCCAAGAAGGCACATACTGTAGGGAATTATTGAGAACTTGATAACTTGAAAGAGATAAAAGCAACTAAATTTACTCATAATATTTAAAGAAAACAAATATAAATGCAAGCAAGCCGAAGCAATTTCATGACTCTATTTCAATTTAATTAACCTTTATTTACGTTTGGAGATTGCGATTTGATTGAACAGAAAAGTTTCTGGATTAATAATGAATGTATACACTTTATGTTTTATAGTCCTGATTCACGAGTTTAACTTTTTTATTTTCCAATTAATCGTTGCTGACTTTTATTATTTATGCTCTGAAAAGCGCAATTACTACAATATTTTAATATAAATTATTAATTTTCCAAACTGAATGCCTTAATACAAATCCACAATCATACATATCATCTGAAGTAATTATACAGATCTTATCATTTATTTGCACATTAATTACGTTTATTTCTTTATAAATTAACTTCTTTATTCTTTATAAATTTCAATTACAACTTATATAAAAGTTGTTTCAATCGTTGATTAAAGAAACAGCAACTTGAGCTCTAAGGAACTGTAGAATACTCTCGTGCATTTCAGTTCAGTTTAGTTCAAAAGCCGAGTTTATAAAATGATACAATTTACGGTCGTCTGATATCATGAAATTATGTTCTGAAACAATAAGTTCAACGTAGTTATTTATATAACATAAGTAATGCAACTCTATTGCAGGTTTAAAATTGGAGAAGCGCCTGGAAGAAGCGGCACCAACTGGTCAGCAACTGCAAGAAGTGCTACACTGTGATGATATGGGATCAGAAAATGTAAAGAATGCTTAGATATATCACATATAAGGAGTTGCTTATGTCAAATAATTGATTTTTCATGCAGGATATGTCTGAGGAGGATCGCCTCATGCTCGACCGTTCGCCGGATGAGCTGGCATCCAATGATAACGACGATGATCTGGGCGATTCGGATTCGGATGATGATCTGATGGCCGAGACAACCGACGGCGAACGTATCATCTATCCTTGGATGAAGAAGATTCATGTAGCGGGAGTTGGTAAGTGCACACATAGTCTCTACAAAAAGTATTCCTTCGCACACTCACACAGTACAAACTGTGCCACATTTTGGTATGCTAATTAAATTACTCGGCTGCCAACACCCACATGATCCACTGACAGACTTTGTAATGCCAGACTTTGGCAAAACACAGACGAAAAGAAAATGAAAAGCACTAACATACCAAAAAAAAACACAAGTGCAGCAGGTACACTAGTGAAATACCCTGTAAAAGTCCTTGTTACACCTTGTTAAAAAAATTCCATGAAGTTTTTAAAGTCTTAACTTTAGCGGCGATCGGTTAACGGGCATCTTAAGCATTACAAATATACTTGATTAGTCATTTCTCCTTCAATATTTCTAAAAGCTAAGTTATCTAATATACCCTTTCACATCTAGTCTGAGTGTGTGCAGGGTATAAAAATAAACTCAGCTCTGCGCTCATTAATCAAACTCAAGAATGGCGCGCCTTCTGCTGAGGGCAAAAAAGTATATGGCGAGTGACATATTCACACATAGTCATTACATGCAGGCTACCATATATTGGGTACAAATTTATCCTCATGCAACTGCCACTCGTCCATATAATGACGACTCTTCAGTGCTCTTTCAACACTTCAAGTGTCTTTTGAGTGGATTCTCCTGTCACACTTCCTTATGGGAAGCAATTGATTTAACTTTGACTAAAATACTCATTTGTTGTTTAAAAATATAATTGTTAAAAAATGTGTCCCATTAATGTTGCGACTAATTAATAATTATAATGAAATTATTATTCTAAGAAGGATAAACAAGTGTTCTATCAATTAACGAATCTTTTCTGATCGAAATTATATCATAATAAAGATAACTTCGCTCTGACTTCCACATTAGAATCAAATTATGTTGAAAACTGAGGAACATTAGATCTATAAGCCCCTTTACGACATTAATGCTTAGGGATAGTAAGAAAATTACTTTATAATGCCCAAGCTTTGAAGAACACTAGAGATAAAAAAGCGCACTATAAAGAAATCTCTTCTGTCAGTAGTAACATCTTAATAAATGAAACTTCTCTTCAACTTCCGTGTTAGAATTAAATAAAGTTGTTAGCTCAGGAAACGGAATTATTTAGTGCAGAATTAACCCTTCAAAGTGCTTTGTATGCGCGTTTGCTACTTCAGTTTTCCCCCATCTGAAATTTCCGACTTTGTGTAATATCTTTTTGCTTCATTTTCACACCACACACACATGCGAGATCGCCCATGTGGGCAGTGGAAACAGGTTTCCATTCACCACTCGATGAGCGAGTGAACTTGGCTGCCCATAGCCAGCCGAGTGAACGAATACCCAGGTGGGTATATACACGTACACAAATTCGAATGTCAGCTCCGATAGATAATTACCATTAATTGTCGCGCCGGAATATGAACGCGAGCCTAAGGCCCGAAAAACCCATTGAGCCATGTGTTGAGTTCCATTATTATCGCGAAGCAACGCGACGATTGTCGGCGCTTATTGTTTTAATTCATTCGAAATTGGCTACCGCGTATGTGCCTCTGACTATGTGGAGCGATACCCCCGGGGCACTGACAGCTGACAATGGGTCGACAGGTTCAGCGGACGTGTGCATAACAGCTTAGGCGGGGGCGGGAATGGGTTCCAGGTCAGTTCTTAAGCTCACCTATAAATGGATTTTTAATTAGCTTAACTGTCGCAGTTAGTCGCAGCAACTAGCTGTGTGGAGTCTGCTCCGCTCCGAATTGTGCACTCCAATTAAACTCAACCTTGACCCTAATCGGTAATTATATCAATGGGTTTCGCCACGCGCAAAGTCTTCGGGCCTCACTCCAGAGACACAATCTCGACACTGTGGGATTAGTTATGCTGATGAGCATCAAATCGAAGTAGTTCGGCAGACAGCCAGACAGACAGGCAGGCCGGAGTGACAGGCGGACAGACGAACAGGCACAAAGATCGCTCGGGGCACACACAAAACTCCGACTGAGTGACGGATGGTCCGTGTCATTTGATGTTAATGTTGTGACATTTATCATGAGCGTACGGCTACGAAAACAAGACGAAACTTGATTATCGCCAGTGCATCATCTCTCTCGTTATACGGAATGTGGCTGTAGCTGTGCCTGTGACTCTCCCCATCTCCACTCGGTCTCCGTTGTAGTCTCGGTTCCAGTTCCCTTTCCAGTTGTTGTGCCAGGTCTGCTTGGCTCTGTTACAAATGACTTACGTTGGGTTAGCGTTTTGCCTAGGCCCAAATTCACTTGGCGTGTGTATCAGGTGGCGTGTGGTCTCCGCCGTGGCCCATCCAATTTGTATAATTCGCCTCCAGGCAGCAACAGCAACAACAGCAGCAGAAGCAACGGCTGTAATTTGCCAGAGTGTGAGTATTTAGGGACAATTTGGCACTCGTAGAACTAATTTAATACGAGTAGTTCGCCGAGTGTTGACAAGACTCGTAAACGACGACAATCAAATTGAATAAATAAATGTTTGCATGAGTGCAAAATATATGAGCAAATTTTCTTAGCGTAGTTATTACGAGTGTTTAGTTAATTTATTTATTAATTTATTATTCAATAAAACTATATTTAATTAAAACAAAGTCACTTTGTGGCTTTATAAATACTTTAAGAGCAGCTAATAGGCTTCATAACACTCCTTATTCTCAATTTTTCACTTAGTTCTCCACGTATTTTCATAAGTTTTTGAATACTGAAAACTATTATGAATAAATGTTCAAGTACACTTGTGAATTCATCTAAATATTCGCATTGCAATCTCAAAACTAAGTTCCCAGGCGGCGGCATATGCTAATCAAATGAATGTCATAAAAACACTCAAAAACTCGTACTTGTTTGGCTGAGTCGGAGTCTGAGTCTACAGAAAATTGTTTTCATGCACGAGAGCTCGAAAACTCGACTAACTCACAGCGCACTCATATTGGGAGCTCATGCAGATGTGCGGCGAGAACATGTGCCACATTATATTCAATAACAACAACTGCACCGCATACTCATACTATTCATACTTGCACTCGTAGTCATAGTCACTGAAAACGTGGCCAGCCTTGTAACTGAATTTCAATGGCAAGTCCACGATTAAGTTTCCACTGTGCCACAGAGGCCAGGCTCACAGTTACCCGATGACTTGCGAAAAACGGCATCACACACACACACAAACACACATGAAATACAACAACAGAAAAAGAAAAAAAAATGTGCAAGCCCAGACTCCGACCCAGACCGAGACCCAGATGCTGTAAAACCCAGCTCAGGTTCTCTCCTATTGCCTTTGCGAATTGCGAAGAGCCCGCCAAAGCGAGAGACGTTCCCCGGTCTCCAGTCCACAGTCCACGGTCCCCAGAGCAGACCTGGGCCCAAGCCCAGGGCATGACAATGATGAAAATGACGCAGTAAAAATTAAGAAGTTCGCCTTTTATGACAGATGAGGCACGAACAGCTGAGCGACCGAGAGACTGCGACTGACTGCCCCGCACCAAACTGTATCTGTATCTGTTGCTGTTGCTTTGACTGTATCTGTAACTTTACTGCATCTGTATCTGTGTAAGTGTGTGTGAACAAAGCATAATTAGCGTCCCAATGGAAAACAAAAATCACAAAAATGTGAATGGAGCTGAGAATTGGCAGAGTGACCGCATACTCTGCTGCTTCTCAATTTGCGCCAATAAACTTCTTGGGGCTCTCTCCACTTGTGCGAATTATTGAAATTGGCATTAATTAGCGACGCTTTTATTGGCTCGAGAAGTACTGCATACATACATACACACAATATATCTCCGGCACAAAGTCTACGGTGCCGAAGCGAACAAGGCGCAGTCACTCCAACAATTCACGAGTGGTCTCCATGGAAAGATCCAACGAAACGAATCTTCAAGGTCGCGTCTATTGTAAAGCGCTCGCTAAGTCGTGAGCTTCTTAACTTGCTGTTTGTCTTTCGGCTTTTGGCCATTTGCAATCTATTCGAAACTCTTTTTAAATGTTTCTTTGGGACAAGTGCTAGATTCGGTTTCACTGCGCAAACAGCAACAATTCTTCGACTCGCTCATTAGTCGTGGAAAGTGAAAATGTGCTGTGAATGTAATGCGATTTGTGAAGGAATGGATTGCCAGACGGGGTTATAAAAAGCGAAAGAACCAGCAGCTGCTACTTTTTAGACCCTTCGACCTTTGAAAATGGTCAAAAAAGAGTATACTAACTTTGGGGAAATTTATGTAACAGGCAGAAGGAGGCGTGGGAGACCCCACAAAATGTATATATTCTTGCTCTGGATCACTAGCCGAGTCTATTAAGCCATGTCTGTCTGTCTTTCCGGATGTCCAGATAAACACACAAATCTCAGCTATTATAAAAGCTAGAGACACCAAATTTGGGATGAAGGTTTCTGTTTACCAGGCGCAGATAAAGTTCATTTCAAATGTTGGATACCACGCCCACCGCCCCCGCAAATCAATAATTTGGTCTTTAAAGCTGATTTGTGAATGACATATAAAAGATACAACATTCTGAGTAAGACCATATTTAGCTAACTATAATACCAACATAACGTGAAAATTTCATCCGATCCAATTTTCATCCGATCGGACAACAAACACGACGTTATTAAACAACAAGTCGAGCGGCACGCGACAGTGGAATACCCTTCGACCTTTTTTTAAACGTTAAGAGTCAATAATTGTACGATACTACTTCTTAATTAATGTATAATTAGAGATTTAGTTATATCTTCCAATATATTATTTATATATCTATTTTTATAAATATTTTCGGACTTTTAAGAACGGAAACTCATTTCTCAGTTGCCAAATCGTTTAAAATTATCGAAACATGAAGAATAATTTTGCACTTTTATTAATTAATGAATAAATTCATTTTGATGTGACATCATTCATTTTGATGCTATGTTCGCTGTACTAAAAAACAAAACGCTGCAAAGTTCGTTCGGAAAAAATCACAAATGAATTGATCGAGTACCGCGCAAAAATGTGTTTTGAATTGTTTATTGTTTAATGTTTTTTTTTTCCTTAAGTTAGTTTGGAATTAACATCTATTTTTCGTCTTACCCCTGGCTCGGCAAGTTCAGAGTGCAGAACTCTGATCGAGTGCTGGAGGCGAATTAAATATTCGAGTTTTGTGCACTTTCCGAGCTTCAATTGCTGCTGCGGGTGCTTCATCTAGACAATTGTTTCTAAGTACACGAGATTTGTGTTACGCATGTGTACGTGAGTGACGTGTGTGTGTGCTGTGTGCGTGTGTGTGACTATGTGTGTAAGTAGCATGAGCTCATGTTTATTTTTATTTGCCTGCCACAAATTGCAAGTCACTTGACAAGCTGCTGATGCAGCTCCCGCTGTTGTTGAAATGCTGATGTTGACTTGCCTTTTTCCATGAGCTCATGAAGCGAACGAGCGCGAACACACACACTCACACACACGCACACATGCTTACGCACACATGCAGCAAAAGTTACCCACACACAAAGTTGGCAGCACAAAATATGAAAACAAAAACCTGAAACAGAATCCAAGTTAGAACTGAACTGAAGCGCTTGGCCGATGCGGCGTATGCGCAACGAACGCCTTGCACTCGCCTCATAGCCGAGATTCATTAGGGCCGCCTTGACTAGTCTCAAGATTTGTTTGCATAACCGACAAAAACTCTTAATTTGTTGTCATTTGCTTAAAGCGTTGCACATGAACTACGTTTTCCCGCATTGTTTCTAGCTGCGCCAACTGGTTTGGGCTGCGGCTCTGGCTGTGGCACTGTCTGTGGCTGTGGCAGTGGCGCTGGGCTAGGTTCGGGATTTGATGAATGAGCAGGTAAATCAAAGTTGACAGCCTGAAAATATTTTCTACTTGGCACGAGTCAAATTTCTCGATCACAGGTCGTGGCCCCACCGAAGTTAACCGAATATTTCAATATTTACACACTCTCGCACTATCGCAGCAATTAATCAAGACCACAACGAGAGAGAAAGAGAGTGGGACAGACAGAGAAAGAGGGAGAGAGAGAGCGCACTCGATTGCGAATGAATGAAAATCGAAGCCCGGAAGTTGCCGCACCTCAGAGGCAGGCCGCACAGTTTTGTGGATTAAAGAGATATCGAGGCAGATATCGGCACCGATCTGGGCCACAATTGAGGCGGCCACACTGACACAAAAAGATTATGCTTATTATTAAGTAACGTCTGACATAGTTTCGGGCTGCTCTGCCGCTCCTGCCGCTCTGCCCCCGCGTCGACCTTTGAATGAAAGTGTAGAGTCACAAATGCATGATAAATCATACGATGGGACAAACATGCCGACAGCCGTGTATGAGGCAGGCCCAATTATAGTTCCAGCGGGAGAGAGAGACAGAGAGAGAGAGAGAGAGAGGGAGAGCCCTGCAGCCTACGCACTAATAAGACGCTTAAGCAGCGCCGGCAATTCCCCCCAGAGACCGCCAATTTCCACAAGAACAACAACAACATGCAGCTCGCTCTTCAACAGCTTCACGCCATGTTCCTTGCGCTCTCTTCGCTCTTTATGCAATCTTGATTTCCTTGGTCTGCTATGATTCGGCATTTTCGTAAATTGGCTGCCAGGCAATTGCAATTGGCACTCTTTTTTTCTCTCCTCGTTTCATTTCGCTTCCCGCTCTGCGCAACGATGAGACAGCACTTTCGCACGCCCCGACGAGACTTTGAAGCGGAGTTGGACGCGGTCCTCTTCCTGGACATGGACATGGCACCTTTCGCATTGGGCTTTTCGTTGAAATGTTGAAATGAAATGATACGCACTTATTAAAAACGAATTAACGCAGCATGCTGCCAACGCCGACGCAGCTGTTGGTGGGAGGGGGAGGCGGGGTACACATTTCATTTCATTTCATTGTTCTGTCTCCTTGTTCTTCTCGCTCGTGTTGCTTGTTCCTTGTGCGCTTTTGTAATTGATATTGTTTACTTTTTGCCTCACTTTGTGGGGATGTTTATATTGTTTTTCTTGTTTTTTTTTTGGTTTCTTTTTTTTTAACTTTACCAAATCAATAACTCATTGTAGCATCTTGTGTACAAATTCCCTTAAGCTTGTAAAGAAACCGTGGCGAATCGCAGAGATGAGATCAAGGAATTTCAATGGAAATTATTGAGTATTCATTTCGTTTTGAATGGAAGCTGGCTTAGGACAGCTGACTTCAAGTTATGGCATAAAATGTATTCGACAAAAATGAGAATGAAGTTCTTTAGGAAGTCTTGGAATTGCGCTTGCTTAACATAGTTTTATTGCTCCGATATAGAATATGATAGAGTATAGTTCATTGTTTCTAAACGTAAGAACTTAGGTTCCACAAGGCATCTTCCCATTTCGCCAACTACAACTACATTCAACTTGTCAGCAGCTCTTTAAGGCCTTCGTCAATTGAGTTGAAGAGATATTAGTAACTTCAAACCCCAACCCCAAGCCACCCTTTGCCACTTTCCGTTCGACCAGCTGCCCCCAATGGCTGTCAGCGGCTAGTAAAGAACATCATTAATCTAGTGTCTGGAGAATCGGAGAAATGGCAAACGCAGCCGGGATTGAAATATTTATATCAAATCAAAAGCTGTCTGTCACAGCGCAATGAAATTTTTATAAATTACAACTTGATGTACGCCGGATATGATTGTTTGGTGGCGCCAGAGGAGGGAAGGGGGCTCCCAAGTGTGGGAGCGCCAGGATAGAAACATCACGATGGACCCCAAGTCCCAATTGCAAAACCGAATTCGATGTTGACCAAAAATTGAAATTGATGGTGCGAATATAAATTTGATGGGCTGTCTGTCCAATCGTTCGCTTCATTCGATGGAGCCACCAGCCCAAAAGGGGCAGCAGGTGCAGCTAATAAAAAAGGAACAAGCACAGGAACGAGAATGAGATCGAAACGGAACAGGAAAAGGATACGGTGACTGTTGCGATGGAGTGAGGCCGACCTGCGGGCGGGAAATGTTTAATTTCAATGAAAAACTAAAGGCGCTCTCTTTTTGTTGTTGTTGTTCTTTTTCCAAGTAGTCAGACGGGTCGACAGATGAACGGACAGGCGGATAGAGGGACAGAGGGATGGGCGGACGGGCAGGCAGTTGTATTATTTGATTTTGATTAATTATGCTGTCCAACTGGCGCGGACTGGCGCTGTGTGAGTGCAGCTCTTTCATCTATCCGCTGTCCGTTTTGGCCTTCTTCGTATGCTCCTTGCTCCTTGCTGCGGCCTTCTAACTACCCTTTCGACTGCAGTGCCTTGGGCCGTCGGCCTTCTGCCTGGTGCCTTGTGCCCGCTGTCCTGGCTCAAGGTGTTGTTCGCAAAAGTTTTGGCGCGCTTTTCGGGGTTGTCAACTTATCTCGCGAGATTTATTGAAGCTCGTCCTTGTTTCGAAACTCCATTTGAAGTGTATTAATTGTGGCGCAATGCGACTTAATCGAGCAAGCCGCGCACCCGCACCCGCCCATGCCTCTGTTCCCCATCGTGACCGCACCCCTTCTGCTTATTGCCAATCATTAATTATGCATCTCTCTCTCACCCTCTGCCTGCTCTTCTTTTTGCTCTCTTCGCAGCGAACGGCTCGTATCAGCCGGGCATGGAGCCGAAACGCCAACGCACCGCCTACACACGCCACCAGATACTCGAGCTGGAGAAGGAGTTCCACTACAATCGCTACCTGACCCGACGACGTCGCATCGAAATTGCACACACGCTGGTGCTGTCGGAGCGCCAGATAAAGATCTGGTTCCAGAACAGACGCATGAAGTGGAAGAAGGACAACAAGCTGCCCAACACGAAGAACGTGCGCAAGAAAACGGTCGACGCCAATGGCAATCCAACACCGGTAGCCAAGAAGCCCACTAAGCGCGCCACTGCCTCAGCCAAGAAGCAGGCCCAGCAGCAGCAGCAACAGCAACAGCAACAACAACAGCAGCAACAGCAGCAGCAGACACCGGTGATGAATGAGGTAAGTTGCATGCGCTGAAAGTCAACAGGGAAGCACTTAAAGGCCCCAATGACATTAGCTGAAAGTGGCACTTGAGCGCCAGATTATTCCGACAGGAATGCATAAATAATACCTGCTTAGTGCATAATGCGCCAAAGGGAGATAACAAGCTGGCAACTAGGAGAGCTTTAAGCTCAGGCTGCGAGACAGAACTCACCACACACATTGAGCTTCTCTCTTAACTCAACTCATTACAACATGTAAATGTACGCTACACCAGGCCACGGGTTAGAGTTGGTAAGAGACGATGTCCTAACAGGTCCGTAGCGAAGTGTATACAGAGTAAGGGCCCCCGCCTGGGAAATTTGTGAAATCAGTAGTAAAAACTACAAAACTATATTAGGTATTAGTTATTTTTATTTTTATTTATTATTTTTTATTTGTTGTAAACACCTTATACGTATTTTATTTTTTAAAGTAAAGGTAATTAGAAAGGGGCACGGAAAGTTTTGCACAAGAGCCTCCGATAACGTCGCTACGGCCCTGTGTCCTAGACCTAAATCTCTCTAAATTTCGTTTCTGCCGTCGTTATACAATATAAAATAGGCTTAAATTGTTTCTATTGATTCAAAGAGGCTTGGCTTAATTTTAAAATTAATGTTATCAGGTTGTATTGCATTGCAAAAAAAATAGCGCGGCTAAATTTATAAACATATATAAATATATTTGCTTTTAAACTTTATTATAACTTATTATCGAAGGATTTAAGGCCCCTTCAGTTTCTTAAAATGGACCCAGTGTTAAACGTATGACAACAATACTAACTACTATAAATTCATCCATAACGTTCTTCATTTACTTACCTTACTTTACCACTCTCTTCCTTTCTTCTTACCCCTCTCTTTCTCTCATTAGTGCATACGCTCCGATAGCCTGGAGAGCATCGGTGATGTAAGTTCCTCGCTGGGCAATCCGCCGTACATTCCGGCCGTTCCGGAGACGACCAACCTGACGCCGTGCGGAAACGGGGGCAATGGGAATGCCTATGCGGGATCTCAGCAGCATCAGGTGCACAACAGCAATAACAACAACAATAACAACAACAGCAGCCTCAACAATAACAACAATCAAATGCATACGGGAATGCATCATCTTCAGCAGCAGCAACAGCAACAGCAGCAATCCGATCTCATGACCAATCTGCAGCAGCACATCAAACAGGACTACGATCTAACGGCACTTTAGGTGGTCCCACGTCCCGTCACTGTCGCTGCTCGTGCGCCACTCCTTGTACATTGAATCCTTTAGTTAGCACCGCAATAATTTCTGTATTTTACCTGTAATCGTTAGGGAACCTCTTTATTTTGTACACCCGGCAAAACACGCAAGTTGCACGGGACAATTCGGAGTATACAGTGAAAAGAATATCTTGTAGTTAGTCACTTAAGCACAGAAACAACCTCGACCACTGGGCCAACAACCTCAAACCTCCTCAGATTCCCTCCTCCCTCACTCCCTACTGGAACCCTACCCTTGTAAATTAGCCGTATTTAATTAGTGGTACACAAGTCTTTTTTGTATAAAACATAGCAAATGATGTATAATGTATATGTAAACACAGGTCCCAATTTGTCATAGTATTAAGTGGATATATCTCTAGACATACGACTAGCTGTACGATTATTATAACACATTATTATAGTTATTATTATTACCATTATGATTGTATCTAACTAGTTGCATCTGTTGTGCGTAGAGATCAATGTAAGTTCGAGCGTATATTTTATGGAAAGAAACAAACTGCGTTTATGAAGTATATATATGAATATACCTAGACAATATGAAAACCAAATAAACAGAAACAATTTTACTTGGAAAACGAGAGGAAACTGAGTTTTTATTTTGCCACAGAAGAAGGAGATATGATCATGGACGTCGCAACGAAATTTTTCATGGGGGGCAAACCTAAAAAAAATTTAGAGTTTCTAAAAAAAAAAAAGAATTTTTACGAACATTTTGGTAGATGTAGCATAATCACTTTTAGAAATACTTTTTATTAACGAAAAATTTGATTAACAAAACTTACTTTTGATTTCGTAGGGGGGGGGGCAAAATGATAATATTGCCCCCCGTTGAAATTTCTGGGGGGCAGCTGCCCCCGCTGACCCCCCGGTTGCGACGTCCCTGGATATGATCACAATCTCAATTATGATAAAAGACGAAATTTAATTTTACTTTGAGCAAAATTAATTTAATTGAAGGAAGCTCAACAGTATCAAGCAACAAGAAGCTTCATCTTGTTTTGGTATTATAAATTTTGAATCTTTATTTATTGGAAACTTCAAAATTAACTTCGTCATACAGCTGTCTAAGCGAAACTAAATTCATTAATTATAGTTATGTGAGCGAAATCAGCTTTTATTCTTTAGTTACGCATCCAACTTAGAACAGTTCAGCATTCGAGGCATTCAAAGACATATTGCACTTATTATTTTGATGTTTTTAATGGTAGCTCAAACTTTAAATGAAAAGCTCAATAACATTTCTAATAAATTGGAAAGGAGCTTGTTACCAGTTCCAGCTGATTCATCGCTCTGTGTCGTCTAATTAGAACAAATTTAAACATCATCGTGGCTTTGCTCCATCAAGCTCATTTCTGTGAGGGAGGCTCTACAGGAATTTCGAATTCAACAAGCCTTTGTTGGCAATCAACGTCGCTCATGTGGAAGCAAAGGGAGTGGGAGGGGAAAAGGAGCGCGAATCAAGACTGCCAGTGGGGAGGGGAGACTGGGAAAGGGGTATGTCCGCTGGAAGATGGGCAGCCCGCGATAGTTGGCAAACGCTAACAAGAGTTCTTAATTAAACATCGATTCGCAATGATTGATCACAGCCCATTGGCACCTGTTGGCTTCTGGAAATATGTTAAACAAGGCATCATCTTTCAAAGTGGCAGTGCCTGCCTACCCGATGCCGGCAGATACGAGTTGATTCCTGGCTAAGACACTGCAGAAGGAGGAGGAGGAGGAGGAGGCGGCGGGAAAGTGTCATAAACTGGTCTTAGCCGGGTAAGTGGAATCAGGTTGCGTCAGACAAAGTTCCATGAAACGGAGTCCTATTGCAAATTGGCGCTGTTTATTCAGGCAGACATCGCGATGACAGTATGAGGTGGACAGCACATGTGACACAACGCGAAGCTGGCCGGGCACAGGGCCAGAGCGATAGGGACAGTATGCGCGATGCGAGGCGACAACCAACACAAGCTCGACACTATCAATCTACCCGGCGTGACAGTGGATTGTCTTGCAGGAACATGGAAATACTCTTAGCGCTTAATTTATCATTGCGAAATGATCTACGCGCCTTTGGCTCAAGGTACCCGCTACCGCCACCCACCCCTTTCCCTCATGCTCTGCTCGTCTCTGTCCTTGCGAGCTGCTCGAGCAACTGGAACTGAAACTGACAGTTGCGCGCACTCGCTATAACGCGATAACGAAAGGATTAAGGCTTCTTGGCTGCAAGAAGAGGGAAGCCTCAAGGGTCGAAATTGGCAGCTCGATGATGATTACAGGAATGCGGGAGCACGTGTCGGCTAATAATCGAAGCGATACTCGAGACAGGGACTTCCCTGCCCTAATTAAGGTCAACGGAAGCCAGCGCTTGTCAGTGCATTTTGAGGACCCACCGCAAGACCCTTGATAGAAATACCTATAGCTCGTCGAAGTGCGATACAATATGATGGTTGATCATACTATAGGTATTTGTTATTATTTTTATTATACTTTCTTATATACTATATATTATTATACATATTATATGTTTATTTATTAATTTAATTAATATAATTTAAAGTCGACAAAATGCGTCTACTGAATTATAAATAAATTATTAATAGAACCAATCACATATAAAAATCATTTTAAAATTTAACTCTTTAACATAAAGTTCAAATTAAAGAAATTTTAGAAAAGTTAAATTTTAATTTATTTAATTCAATTATATAATTCAATTCAAAACTTTGCTATACAATAGATAACCCTACTCTGCTAGATCGAAATCAAGTTTTTTAGTCCTTTTGATTTTTGACTTTTACAAATTATAGCTTACATGATTCTTTTTGAGTTCTCTAAGCTGATTACAATAGAATATTAAGATTATTCAATGCAGCGTCCTCTCTTTACAATAGTCTTTATTTCTCTTTGGTCTATCTATCCTTAATTACTTTACACTTCACCCAGATCTATCAATCTGATTTTATTTTCCATCATCTACTACAAATATTGAAGCTGCAACATTTTGTTCTCCTAGCTTCAATCAATTCAATAATCAAATCTATTTTAAATATTGTATTTATAGAATTAATTTTTTTAAACTGATATTATAAATTACACATTTTAATTTGTTATTATTATATGTAATTTTACTTAACTTTTAAATTCTATTTTTAGTCGATTACCATAAGTTTACAATAAATAAATAAAATCATTTACATATTGCATTTCAAACATTTTTGAACTTTAAAGTGAAGCTCTGCAACTTGATAAGCAACTCCCTCTTGGTAGATGAATGTTTCATTTTGGAAAATATGCATATTTTCCTTTGTCGGTAACCCGTCGTGACTTGACTTTTGACCCTTCTCTTAATGCTGTTAGTCAAGTGTGGCGAGTCGGCGCGCAACCTCCCAGTCGCTTTGAAGTCGGCTTGCAACATGCCGAGCGGTACTGCGATTTAATCCCGTCTCATCCTCTTTCATCCTGGCTAATCCCAACAGAAGTCACCGGACATAGCCCAACCCACTCGCTTGACTCGTCTCGGAGTCGTTGGCAATCCTTTCCTACTCTCCCTTTGGCTGCATGAAAACAATTAACCCGTCTACTGTTGCTAATTTCGTAGGATCTTTGGGCTGCCTACGGCACTTTGCATATGCCGCATAGACACAGCGATACGCCTCGTGTACGCCCACGCGACCGGCGAAGGGATTAGAAGGAACGGGCAAGTCTCACCACCAGCCGAGCGCCGCATGCCGCCGTCTCCTTTTGATGCTTTTGTTTGCCAATTTAAGAATTTGCTCTTGGCTACCGTTTGCATGTGCCTCCCTTCCTGGCCAGGGATTAGAGAGCTCTTTCTGGGAAGTGTGTTTACCTGCTAATTAGCTGACGATATCGATGCCAAACACGAGTGTCCTCGACTATACCGAATTGTCAAAATAAACATTGGCTCATCAGTTCTCATTAGGCCTGAATTGGAAACAAATTCACCAGTCTCCGGCATAAATCAAAGTGCAGCCAAGGTCCCGGCTGGCATTGCCTACTTACAGTTGTCTTCTCTCGAGTGTGGCCTCATGGAATCAATCAAGGCTCATCACTCACTCGGTGTGCCCCCCGTGCGAGTGTGCGTGTGCGTTGCTTTAATTAATGTGTGTCCATTTATTAAATTGGCAGTTTAGTCTTGGCGTCACTTTTGGCCAGCAGTCCTCCAGCCTGGAGACGCGCCTGTGGTTGGCCATTTATACAGCATACAGCAACACTTGACTCCCTTTCGTGTGTGTGTGCATGCGTGCGGCCGGCCGATCAGCCTAATTTGTAACCATTAACCAAGGTATTATGTTTGGCCAGTCGGATGCATGCTGCTCTCCGTGCTATGGTGTGCTTTGAAGGATGATTGGATGGTTGCTTGTGTTCCCTGTGTGCGCATTGCATGCATGGATGAAGGCAAGGTTGAAGGTATGGATGAATGTACGGATGAATGTTTGTGGTGATGTTTGTCTATTAAATACCATTTAAACAAATGGCCTTGCTCTTTGTGCGGTGCACTCCTTTTGTGCCTCTCGAGAACCCCGAACAATTGTAAAGTGTGTATAGTAGTCAAAAATTATTCGGATGTATCGCCAAGAAAGAATCTGTAGAGTGTTCTTTGTGTAAAAGTTAAAAGAAAATGGCTACGGTATTAAATGGTACTAGTCCTTCTCTTTTTTGACTTGACTTGCGATGGCTCTTTCGCTTGATATTGGTCGGTAAATACTCCATGATTATATTGAAATAGTTCTTAAAATTATTTTCTGTGACTCTTTTAAAGTGTCATTTGATTTGTTTTACCTATTGAATACACCATAACTAATTTACAAAAAACTGGTTATTATATTTAATAATAGAAAAGGGATTTTATAAAAAGATTGGATATATAAGGACAAATTCATGTGTTCATAATATTAATACATATTCCTCGATTGAAGGTTTAAGGCATTATTGTTCTTACCGCAGATCTCTGAGTATATACATTCTTGACATTGCTACGCAAACTAGTCTATGAGTTTAAGTTCCATCTATATGAATCATATCATACGCTTCTCATGGCAGGATGCTGAATATACTATACCGGGGATACCGTTTCGTATCGTGGACGCATGATTTTGATATTGTTTTTAGAAATAATGCACATTAGCAGTACCTTCAACTTAAAGCTATACATTAACCAATATACATACATACATACTCTTCCCATTGCATCAAAATCAGACAGCTTTATATTACAAGTTTCATAAGTTAATTTTTGTGTATTGTTGCAATATGACAAATTGGACAGAAGAATAAACTAAATAAAGCCCAATTAAAGTAGTTCACTACCCCATATATAGTAACATTATCAAAATCGAAAGAATGTATGTTCTTTAGAATAATGAAGGCAACCTATTTGTTTTACTAATGGGAATAATAGCCGAGATAAAATGAGCAGGAGTAAAATAAAAATAAAACACTTAGTTCGTTATATTAAAATATATTGTTCAACGATTGCGGATTCTTATCGTTTAAATACCTAAACATACATTGCAAATACATACATATATGTACCCATACAAATTTCTGCATCTGTATCTTGTATCTATTGGCATCTGCAAGAAAATGGGTTCACCCGATGCGTAATTGCTCGCAATATTGTCGCAGATTGTGAGAGTTCGCAGTGAAATTGCAGTAGCTGCTCTTCGCAGATGCTTCCGCATACATGTACATACTGCGTATGCATGTGTATGTGAAAGTGTGTACATGGGGTGGACACATACACATACATACACGCAAGTACACACAAAATCGGCATGTGTGTGTGCGCGTGGTAATTGACATTCGATCATTAATCAAAGTGCACAATGCAGACATTTCGTTTCGAATTTTATTTAGTTTTGTATTCGCATTGTTGTTGTTGTTGTTGTTGCTCTTTCTTGCTGTGCCTTTGCGTCGAGCTGCCCGCTGCGTCAGAGTAGTTCGGATTCCAGAGTCCCAAATGCAAACGGCGAACCGCAGATCCACATCTGATTCGGCTGCCAAGCTCCTCCAGCTAGTCCAGTCCATTTAAAGTACTGTCCGTACAAAGTTTACAATTGAGCGCAAGTGGAACGGCCTTCAACACCTCCACGGAGCAGAGGACTCGAGGTGGCAAGGTGAGTCTGCCTAGTAGCTGCTCGACTTGGCTACCAAAGCCGCATCATGGCTGTTCTTTGCCTGACAGCTCGACAGTCTCCCTGATGCCTGAAGAGTGCGCAAATCCTCGCATATGATGTAAAGGTTACGGCCCACCCTCCGCTCGGCAGGAAACCACCCTGGCGTGTATGAAGTAGTGAAACTTCTCCATGCGTGCAGAGGATTGAGGAACGAGGACTAAGGACCATGATGAAAGTAGCAATTTCGTCCATTTGCAATTTTCCCCCATTTTCAGTTGTGCGTGTGCGTGCGTGTGTTTCACTTTGTATGAATGTGTGTGTGTGTGTGTGTGTGTGTTCTTCTGTCTCTGACAGTCGCTTTTGATGAAATTCTGTTCACATACCCGTCAATGTCATCTCTGCCGCTCGCTTGGCTCTCCGTTTTTTATGCCATGTCCTTTTGTTGATTATTTCGTTGACGTGCCTCGAGAAAAAAACAAGGCTACCAAGCAAAGAGGCATCTACGTTTGCCCGCTTCATGGATACTCTGTGCACACCGCGAGCCCATTTGTAATGAAATAAAAAACATTTTATTCAAAAAATAAGGAAATAAAGAAATAACATAACATTGCCAATTGAATTTTGAATTGCAATCAATTTAAGATGCAAACTAAAAATATGGGTTGAGCAATGGCCGGTCTCGGGGGTACTTTTTCAAAACTTTTCAAGCCCCTCTATAAAATACTTAAAATAAAACATTTCAATCTTCTTGCTCAATGACAATAATGCCAGTACATTCAATTATTCTTGCCCCTATATGCTTCGATAATTGACTCATGACTAAATGGGAAGGAGAATATTATATTGTTAATATAATTCTTCATCAAAATAAATAAATTGCATATTTTTGACCAAATTCAATATTCTAAATTTTTGGCTTGCCCCTAAATTAGCGCCATCTGTTGGTGAGCAGTAAACAAAATTCAAGTTCTACACATCCACAGCATGGTGTGTTTCGTTGGTGCTGACGCTGTAGTTGTCTCTTTTTAGCAGAGCGAGATGACTCTATACCAAAATGGTTTCTGTCCTGGATAGACACTTTATATGGGTATGAAATTTTATAGCTGCTTGTTCTTTTCTCTAACAGAGCTCTGTTTCCCTTGACACGAACCCACATTGTGTCCTGGATGAGTCGTTAATTCACGGAAACTGCATTACCAGCAACGTTGCGACTGCTTGCGAGCCGCGGAATTCTGCGAATTTTTATTTTTTTTTTTAGAAAAATTTCAGTTTATTTTTCTGGGTTTTTTCATCAATATTTGAATTTATTTAGATTTATTTGTGTTGACCAAACAATTATGGCCAGAGAAGGGTGAAATCGGGGTCGGGCTCCTCAGTTTCGACGGTAAAATCTTTATTCATGACCAAAAACACGGCTATCAAAACGCTAACAAGTCGCTTCATCGTGGATGTTGACTAAGTGGAAAGCGAAAAAGCGAACTATTTATGTACATTTGTGCCTGATCGCAGTTCTATCAAGTTAGTCATACTCTCTAATCGCATTGTGTAACCATATTAATTTTGTTTTCTCCGCTTATCATCCATGCCCATGTATTAGGTATTGTTTATGTATAATAATTAGAATACAGGAAGTGCACAATCAACGAATGGGTATATATACAAATTATTATCTAATATTTGCCTTGCGCGACCTTAACTGGGAAGAAAATGCAGGTCTTCCTCCCTTCCGCAACCTTGTTTCAGTTATCTCATAATTTAATTTATTTTGAATCGTAAAATATGAGACAGTCCTTCTCTGTTTGTTGAGTTGGAGATGGACATCGTTTTGTTGTCTTGGACTCGCGCCTCACAACCACTTTGTAAAGCATGAACCACTTGATTATACATTCATTGTACAATTTTCTAAGGAATACATGTACATCAATACCGAGGTCGCAGCGGCATATGACAGAGTATTTATTTTAGCTAACTTCTGCAATATGCATGCATTCTGACCTAAGAGGCGTGTGATTGAAGTGGACGGTATTGGTCAATCAAGAGTGTGTGAGCCCTTATAGTTGATGTGAAAATTACGCTTCATTCTCAATGATGAAAACTGTACAGCGTTTTCTGATAACACCAAAAACGGGAAGGCAAATGGAAATGAAATAGTATTACATCGAATAATATACACAGAAGTTTAGATTTATTTAGTTATTTATTCATATTGATTTTTTTTATTGAATAGTCCAGATGGTGGCCCCTCAAACAGGTAGGTAAACGGTGCGGCCATCGAAATCAACGGTAAAATAAAGGAATGCTATGAAGACGATACTCAAGTACTTCATTGTGGCTGTTGACAAAGTAGAGCACGAAATGTCGGTTATATATATATATTCTTATGTCAGCAGCAGCTTTTCAATTATTAGCGGATTGTGTAACCGATTATTCCGCTAAATTAGTCAGAGCAAATAGTTGCTGGACCATAATAATACTGTTTTCTATGCTTTATCGTGACCAATCCATTTAGTATCGCTTATGTAAGTATATAGAATATAGACATGCACCATAAAAGATATGAATATGATGTAGATACCTACATACATCCGTGCATATTCATAAATTGATTGGTTTATTTGAACTGACTTGTGCAATTTGCATGCACTTTGGCTGAGGAGCAAGGGCGTAGGTCAATTCCATTGAATGGGATGCAATGAAGACTGCACTCAGTTTATGTTAATCCAATAAATATAATTCGGCTGCGCTGTGTTGCACAGCTGGCAATCAATTTTGTTTGGAAAACAATTTGTATTTGTTATTTGCCGGTTATCGCAAAACGTCCCCATGGTCCCCTGCGCTGGCAGGTGGAGAGAGAGGGAGGGCGGATGGGATGCTGCAGCTAGTACTGCTGCTCCTTTGGCAGCGTGCAACAAATTTAAAAGCTCAATTTGTCCATTTATGTCAACTTGTCACGCGAAGCAAAATAAAACGAATTAATAAAATGTGCAGGGGACAAGCGCTTGCCACGCGAGGATGTGGCCAGAGAGAATAGTGGAGAGCAGAGAATGGAAAGTAGAAAGCGTGGAACATGGCACAGCTAAACGCGTAAAATATATTCAGCGATTGTTGCCGCTGGATCTGGAGATGCTGCTGCCGCTGCTGCTGCTGCTGCTGTTGCTGCAAAGATACAAAGATACTTTAGTGGCAAGATACGGATACACCATCATTCATCGCTTATGTATCGCCACATCCTTTCGTCCTGCCTTGGCTGTTGTCGCACAGTTTCTATTGCCACCTCCTTGCTGTCCTCGCTGTCCTTGTTGTCCTCGTTTGGTGGCGGCGACGTCGTTGCAAACAAATGGCAAAAACTGTCGCTCATTCGCATTAATCCTGACGAATGATTTCAACGTAGCTCGGATTGGGCGCACGAGGAAGAAGAGCGAGAAGAGGAGGAACTGATGGGCGTACAGGGAGAGGAGGCGTGCCACAGTGCGAGCGTGGGGCGTACAACAAAAGCAATTATATGTGGGAATCATTTTACGAGCGAGCAGGAAAAAGAAAACAGAAAGCAGACAAGAGACAACAGGCAGCAAGCAGCAGCAACTGCTCGGATGGTATCCTTTTTAGGGGACACCAGAGAGGGGCTGGCATGTGCTGAAATCTGCCAAATAAAAAACGGAATGCCGTGTGGAAGGAGGGGGAAGGAGGGAAAGTAAAACAAAGAATACGGCCAAATGCAGCCAACAAACAAGCGACGACAAGCGACAACAACAATTCAAATGGCAAAGAAATTGCCAACTCAATGAAAGCGACAAGAGCGTCCAGTCAGCCAAACAGTCAACCTCCCCTCCTTCCCCTTCCCGCCACCCCCTTTGGAGTGCCACCCTTGGGCCACAACGTAAAATCAGCAGTTGAAAAACGCGCACGAGCAAAATCAAACGATTGTCAATGCGAAAATAAATCGCATTCCTTCATTTTAGCTGCGTGCCAGATCCCATTCTCAGTCCCATTCCCAGTCCCAGGCACATTCTCCACTCTGCCACATACCCCCTTCCTGCCGCCGCTCTGCTGTGCCCCAAGGACGACAGCTGCCATAAAAACTTTAGTTCAGCATCGTTGATAAAACGTGCACCAATTTTTTATCCCTGCACACTCTTCACGTTACTTAAATCAAACCAAGCAAAATCGTCAGTTCCCGACTCAAAGTTGAGTTCGAATTCGCATTCGATTCGCAACTCAAACTCAATTTGCACTTCGCTCTGCTTTTGAATTGCATGAAATATTACAAAAGTTGAAGTAGATATCTGAAGTAAACGACTCCTTGAAATCCTTATCGAAGAAAAAGTGATTCAAGTTTGCAATAAAGAAAATACGAAGTAAGTCAAATTTATAATCTTTTATTGCGCAAAGTACATCTTATTTATTGAATATTCTTACATTTGATCAATTGTTCAGTTATTTAATATATATATGACAGTAAAATTATCTTAAAGTAGGATTCGAAGAATGTTGTCTAGAGAAATCGTATCTATTTATCAGAAATTAGCATAGCAAATCAGCGCAACATCATTAATTCCCAAATGTAGATGCAGACGAGGATGAGGAGTTGGGTGCGGTCACAAATGCTGAATACTAATGCGAGTGGGGGCACTCATAAATGCCAACAGAATATGCCAATTTCGTAGCTCGATAGATTGTTCTGTTTTTTGTCTATGCTAGAAGAAGTCAGGCGAGTCCTGCCACCTTATACCAGATCCGAGGTATTTTTTGCTGGCTCAAGTGTGAAGCAAAAACACACAGGGCTGCAGCAGCGGCGTATACTTAATGTCAGCCACACTCGCAAACAACCTCATCATAACTGGCCTGCCAACAACAACAACAACAACAATAATAACAACGACAACAACAACAGCAAGAACAACGACAACTACAGCTACAAGCAACGGCCTTCCAAATCGTTATTTATGTATGAAAACGTGCCAGGCAGGGCAGGTTTTTCGTACTCACTCAAGGGGGGGAATTGTACTCCCCCTTGTACGCCCCTCCCCTCTCTCTGCGACTTTGCACACTGTTTTGTTGTCTGCAGACAACGACATCCATTGGTTTCTTTCTTTGCCCGGGATTTTCGCAGTTTATGCGCGCTTTCTCTCTCTTGCTCTTCCTTTCCCCCTCTCACCATCTCCATTTCTGTTGTGATTTTCTCCAGATTTCTTCTAAGCCATTGTTGCTGTTGGTTTTTGCACCTGTAGTTGCTGCTCTTACTGTTTACTTGCACTTCACTTTTCCCAGTCTCTGTCCCTGGCCCGCTTTCTTTACTCTCTCTGCTCGTTAAGTGACGCCAACTTTTACGTGAGCCTGAATTATTAATACACGTTAAAAGGCACCGCCAATTGTTGGCGCCTGGACACGACGCCATTGTCGACCTGTCAGTGGCTCCACTGCCTCCGCCTCTCCTCCAGCCTCCACAGCCGTCAGTCGCCACACTCTTCCTTCCGGCCTGTGCTTATTCTTTCGCCAGTTCCGCTACGTCGGCATCATACTTAGTTGAGTTGATGTTTTATGTGCTAAGTTGTTGCTAAGTCACCTGCGACAAGTTGGAAAAGAAAACATATTTTTCTCGCTCTCTGCTGCGCAGTTAGTTGCCGTCAGAACTTGAAGTTGTGTTTATTAGTTGCTAAATTAAATGCAGGGTTGAATATAATTTGCGGAAATTAAAGCGTTTAGCTGACATATTTTAACTGGAAGTTTAGCTTAGTTAACTTCAGATCAGTCAAGGGGTGCATCATAAATAATATCGTAAGAAGTTGCAGAAGAAATGGCTTGGAACGGAATTTAAATGAAAAACACAAAAATATAAAACTAAGGAACGATTTTAAACAAATAGAAACCTAAAAGAAATATGTTTAAATGAATAAACAATATACAATATATATAACAATTTACAAAGTCAGACAGTTATTCACAATAAACCTTGATTATTCATATAATTCACAGCATTCATATTTCGTTCTGTTGATTCTTTCTACCCTGTGAGATACCTGTAGAGACGAGCTTCTGATAATTGACAATGGCATTTGGCATGCGCTTTAAACAAAAGCCCGGAACTACAGGGTAGGTCACGGGAGCGTTTTCTGGTATTCACTTGACTTGACCGCTTTCCCCATACACTCCCCCCTCTCTGCTGCTTGCTCCAATTCGCAGACATAAAACAAAATAATCTGGCAAGTGTCCAAATCGAAAATATCGCAGTCTCTCACAATTCATGTCGATTCGGTTTTGGTTTCGGTTTCGGTTACGTTCTCCGTTTCTTGCTTCTCTCTTCCTTGGCCGTAAGTAGATAAATGCCACGCACCTTGCAACAGCAACAACTGCCATAAATATGCGGTAAAGTTTCGGGTATCTGCCTAGGGCGCTGGAAATTTCGAAAGTAAAATAACAATTTGAAAAAACAAGAGAAACTTTCGGTGCAGAAACAAAAACACTGCGAATACTTGCCACAGAAACTTTGTCCATTGCCAGGCGAAATTGCGACAGCCGAGCAGATGTCCTGCTGGGCAACATACCCTCTCTCTTTCTCTCTCTTCTCTCTCTGCACCGCCTTCCTGCTGACTGGCTCCGCCCACCTCAGTTGGTCTGTTCGCATCGCATTTAATATTAAAATTGTATGCATTCTTAACCGAGTTCAGGAAATTGTTGCTCCGAAAGGCTTATAAGCTGGAATCATAATTGGAAAATACATAATCCACACACACACACATATACGTGTGGCTCTCTCTATGTATGCAAATGTGCAATACGCAATACTTATTTGCAGGCCGAGCAGCAAATGTGCAATTAAATGAAAATGAACTTGTTATTTATCGGCATCTACTGCAGAGCAGAGTTCGCCTCGTTTGCCACATCCACATCCACATACGCATCCACATCCACATCCGTATCCATGTGTCCTTGCCACATGCTGCGCACAGTTGCATTTTAGTTTTCGTTTTAATCTGTAATTTACAGCAAATTTCTGTTTATTTATGACAACTCGCAAATGTGCTTAATGAGATTCTGCTGCCAGCGGAGTGTGTAAATAGGCTCTTCAGTGCAGCAGCAGCCTCATTATAAATTAACAAATCTCTGACTATGCAAGCATTCAAGATGAATACCAATAAATAATTAACAACAAATATTCAAAGTCCTGTTTTATTGGTTTAGGTTTGCTTAATTACGGGGTTTATTTTGCGACTCTGCAGGGTTCCTTGGATCAGTAGAATTGAACTAGTTGTGTGTGACCTAACTAATAAATAAATTCTTTATTTTATAAATATTACATTTATTTATTAAATAAGTAAATAAAAGTAGAACAAATATTTAAATATATAAAAATAAGAATTAAATCAAAGTAACTAGAAAGAAAAGAATTTAATTATAATTTATTGGATTTAAACTGGGGTAAAAAGAAAAACCTTCATTGCGGGGGATTGGGAAAACCCAGAAAAACCCAATCAGATTGGATCTTATATATAAAATTCTGTTGTCACACTGTTAGTAACCGAACTCCTCCGAAACTACTTGACCGATTTTTATGAAATTTGGAGAGTATATTCTGTAGGCCTGGCAATCGGCTTACATCTATTTTTCGTACCTATAACCGATAAGGGTTGTCCACCCCTAACACTTTTTTATTTCGTCAAGTTTTTTTGTCAAAATTTGTTTGTTTTCAATTTTTTTTTTCATTTAGCATTAAGAGAATAAATTACAAGGAATTTAACAAATTATTGTTCGGTATGATGTTATTTTCACATTTCCTTTTCGTGCATAGCGATCAACGCCTATCACTGATATACCACATCCTTACACACTTGCAATAATAGTTGTTTTCATGCTACACAGAGAAAAAAATTGTTTTTGTTTATACAGCATGAATTGAATCACGGCTAGGTGGGACATTTGTTGAATTAATCAGCTATTTTTTGCTATATGCCTTTAACTTGTTATTGTATGCAAAACAACTTTAATATCTTCTTTAAATAATTCGGAGTAAGTAAAGTTTGCTTTCCAAGCAATGGATATTGCTAACAGAAACAGAGAAGCCATTTAACATTTTAAGATCTTATTAAAAGAGGTCTCTTATTTCAATTCTAAATGTCATCAAGAACAGATGTACTTAGTATAATTGCTTTGTGACTGATTCAAAAGTTCTCCCAATAAAGTAACAAAAGTAACTCAATCACGTGACACTCAAGTAAAATTATTCTGGCTTATCTGACAAATTGCAAAGCCAGCAGAAACTTTAAAACTTTAAATACAAACGAATCCATAGAATAAACTTTTCCGATTTATGCTTTCCATTTGCAGCTTTCTCAACGTACTCTTCTCACTTCCCTTCACCTGTGTTAAAAGTCACGCAGTGTTTTAATAATTTGTGTGAGCTTAATTGGATCTTTTATCTGGGCAGCTTGTGACTGTCATTTGACTGCAGTCCTGCCTGCAGACATGCCCTGCTCTCCTGGCACATAAATTGGGCAAGTCATGTGAACGAGGATAAGAAATTGTGAAATGCGAAGTGGAGCGGAAATGGAGAAGAAGTCGAGGAATGCAGTTGGCCGTAAACTTTAATTAAATTAGTCCTACAATTTATCATGGCTTGGCAAGCGTTTAAAAGGCCCAGTCGCAAAACGTTCGGCATTCGTTGGGCCGTTTTCAAGCACAGGTCTGGGCCTGCATCGCCATCGCCATCGCCAGTGCTGGGGCTGGTGCCAGCGTCAGCACTAGAGTTTTTCCAGAAGGTCACTCGCAGTGAGTTATGGGTCAAAAGGCACGCCAACTGGCCACGTTCTCTAATGGGCTGCATAAAAAGAGGGGCAGGTGGGGAGGGGATGCAACTGCAAGAAGTCGGAGCTGCGCCAAAATTCCAAATGGAAAGCCAACGGGCAAAAATTGTAGAACATTTCTTTTCTTTTTTTTCACTATTTTTTTGACTATTCCTTTTGCCTCGGCCTGCGCGTCATTTGTTTTCAATTTGTGCTGTGCGCATTTGATGTTTGCCACTGCCACTGCCACGCCCACTAGTATTACAAAGAGCAGAGTAGTGGAGGAGGTGGGCGGGTGGTTGTAGTTTGAGAAAGTACTGTGCTTCCGCTCGTATTTTTACTTAGCCAAAACGCCTGGCGAAATGGCTTCATCGGCAGCGGAAGGCGAGCGTAAAACTCGCGCCATGAAACTCACGCCTTGAGGTTTCCTAAAAGGACCACGCGGAGCGATTCAGGACGAAAGGATGCGCCGGATGCACAAGTAATTTTCAGCGCAGTGCCACACTTTTTGAAGCATTTTATGTGCCCCGTCTGTGTGTGCGTGCAAGTGTGTGTGTGTATCTGTGTCTGCTTTGGTCATGGCCAACTTTAGTTTATCCGCTGCCTGTCGCTGTTGTCGTGTTGTTGTCGGCAACTGCACATAAATTTTGTTTAAATTAAACAAGCATAATTGCATGCCAGCGCACACAGACACACACACACACACACACAGATAAAGATACATATAGAGATACATAGAGATGGAGATACTGACGGCAATAGAGATACATATATCTGCGGATACAAATTTACAACTGCAGGCAGGACAGTAAGGTCGAAAGGGGCACAGTTGGTACAGTGCGCACTATATCTACAGGCACATACTCAATTATGAATTAGCATTAATTCAAGGGGTAATTAAAATCGCCATCTAACTGTCGAGCCAAACCAAATGAAACTGAAGCGAAGCGAACTGCAGCGAAGCGGTCAGATAAATCGACCGATAGCCCCGTCATGGCCCATTAGCCATATGTCCTTCGCTCGCTCCCCTCTCTTCCCTCTCTCTTTCTATCCCTCTCCTGCTCTGTAAGCACTCGTATCTGGGACCACTGCGTCGTTGATTTTATGCAAATGGCCATTGCGCACATCCACTGCGAGCGGACATGAATGCAAACGACACATTCGGAGTGCATTAAAGATTTAATTAGTTCGTGTACTTTGTAAGTGCGCGTACTGTAACGATAAATATGAGAATATTTAAATGGCATTCACTACAGAATGTATCACTTGTATGCATATACAAATTAAATAAATTCATTTCGACCTCATAAAAAGGGTGATTCAAGGATGATTCTTGTCAGAATGGTTGTAACCTTCGACCATTGTAAATGGTTACACTATGTTACACTTTTAAGAAGGCATGAAGACCTCAGAAAGAATAAAGTGAACTTATGTATATCTCGCTTTGCGTCAATTTGCTATCAGCCTGGAAAAACGGACAGCTTTAGGTTATTAAAAAGATACAGAAATGATTTTCATCGCTCCAAATGAGAATTACCTGCATTTGAAAGCAATTTTGTCTCAATATAGGGCATGTAAAGATGACAATACTGAAGTAGATCCTTCTTTTATAAAAAACACACCTGTTTAACCCATTAAGGCTGCCACTATATATAGTATAATGCATGTTTAAGTCAATCAGACGTGATAGAGACATGCGGCTTCAATCAATTTTCATTCGGTTCGTTGTTTCTTCCCTACAATTATTTACAAAGTTCGTTCATTCCAGGGGGAAAAAAAAATGCCAACACAGTGGAATCGTTTGTGTTCTGTAGCATACTCTCAGGGTCATCCAAAAACCAACTAACCCGTGTATTTTCTGTATGCAACTAAAATTATGCTACACAAATTTAAGCCCACACGTAATGTAAATACAGAGGTATTAAAAAAATCGTAGCATACTTATCACCATTGTAAAGAGCTCGAATTTAAATAAAATTTAAAATAAATTAATTGTATAAATATGAGCTACAGTTTGCAATCAATTCATATTTATAGTATACAAACACCCCAAGTAATTGAAGTGAGGACAGTCTGGGCCTGGCGCACAAACAGTTAACGTAAATCGAACGGAAATCAAGTGAAACCGACCGACCAACCGTTAAACCGACAACGACATGTGCGAGGCTTAAATAACTTTTGCCAACTCGAGATGGATATTGAGCTATCAATAAACTGCGGGTAGGCGCTGACCACGCCCCTCGTAAATGCTATACTCCACGCATAAAGATGGGAGAGATCGCAGTGAGGGAAATAAAATAAAATGAACGCAAATTATATGCAAATTGTATGCTCTAGCCTGGGGGAAAGTGGACTAGAGTGGAGGAGAGCAGCAGGACGACAACAAGAAGCAAAAATGGAAAGTCCAGACACACCTCTAACCCCATGTCCAAGGCTGCTGCGCACCCACAGCCACTGCTAGTGGCAAAGCCAGAGCCAGACGCTGCCACATCGGCATTAGAATCAGACACAAACATAAATACACAAACATAAAAACAGACACAGACGACTCCACCTACTCCTGGTACGGCTTACACTCCGGCTCGTGCACCAGCTCCTGCTCTTGCTCCCTTTCCCTTTGTCGTTGCCGGTACAAGGACTAGCGCAGAAATACGCAATTGCAGATGCGACGATGATGCCGGCGATTGCGCCAGTTTATTTATACACGGTGCACAGTTGCGTATGTGTGTGTGTATGTGGGTATAGCGAGGCTTGGGTGATCCCAAGCTATCCACCAGCCCCAGCTGCCATGCAATATACCCGCCCCATTCTCGACAGCAATGGCAACATTTTAATGTAGCCCAGCACACGGTCATGAATCTCGTGGCATGATGCGGGTATCCAAGTGGCATTCGCCGTTCAGACTAAACGACAGACGGGCGGACTAACGTTCGGACGGACAGACGGACGGATGAGCGAGCGATGAGCGGACGCAGCGACACAAGGACATGGCGCATTTTGATGTTGATAGATACTACAGCAGCTTCAGAGCTCCGCAGGATGTGCTCGAAGCGATAAAGCAAAACGTGCAATGCATGTTATAATGAAACTCTTAAAGCAAATAATGTCCCAGCAGCACACTCGCTCTGCCTCCCTCTCCCCCTCCCCTCTCTCTCTCTCTTGCCAGGCAAGTAGTTTGTAGCTCACGCGACTAGTCCAAGGATATCAGAGACATTCATTACACAGCAGATTTTCGCTAGATTCTCGCCGGATAAATTGCATATCATTTGGCATCGGATTTGGCTTTCAGATTCGGGCAACACAATTCGCAATCTTTGCTTAATTCCCCCTCTCTCTCTCTCTCTCTTTATCTTTTCCACCGAATTTTCATAATGGATATCGTATGATTTATGTTCGCCACGAATTCGCTGACAGAGCACTAAAAAACTGCGCGACTTTAATTTAGCTAAGTGCCAGAAGACTTTGGACTGGCCAAAAGAAAAAGTAATTGTCCACGTGAAGGAAGCGAGTGCCAAAAGTGAAGAATTTTGTGGAAAAAATACATTTAAATAAAGTGTAAGTTGTAAAGTTTTATCTGAAGACATCTTTAATAAATGAAATGCAAGTTTAGCGCAATAGAAAAGCGAAAACTCTTTCAGTAATGTTCAATATAATTTTTTTAAAAGAAATGTCTCATATGATCCTTTAAATTAAAGAAGCAACTGTTTGATTGAGGTATAGAATGAAACTAATAGAAACCCACTCTCAGAATACTCTTATAATAGTCTGAAAGCCTTTATTTAAACTAAGCACTGCATTTGTTTATTTGAAATACAAAATAAGACATGTTGAGAACAACTCTAGAAATGATTTATAATGTTCTAAATATCTCCTATAAGAAGAAACACATCGAGAACTAAGTTTCACTCAATTTGAAGTCTGCACGTCACTTTTCTTGGCAAGAACCTTGTAAGGACTGTCTGCAACTCGCCTATCATCAGGCAGTGGCAATCGCAGCTCATTAGGACCCCATTTCACTGATTTAAAGTGTCAGCTCGTTGTGGAATGCCACTCAGAGTTGTAAATGCGGCAAGGAGCTCGTTCATATTTGTGTTTATTTCCTAAATGCTTTGAACGAACTGTCGTTTGCTGCGAACTCGCAGTTGGTGGAGCCTTCGCCGTGGTCCTTGGCAGGGCGTTTCTTGCTGCCGCCTTCACGCAGTACACAAAAATGGCGGTTGCACAAAACTTCCGCAGTTGCCACAGCACAGGCAAAAAAAAAACAGAAAGAAAATAATAAAGAAATGGGCAACAGAACCGCAGGACTCCGAGACTCAGACTCAGAGTCGGGCTCGGGCTCAGAGCCAAGAAGCGGCAGCAGAGCCAGTGGCAAACCCCAAAACAGACTCGTTGCGAACCAACTTCCGCTGCACGTCAACAAAAGGCGTGTCGAGCGAGGGGAAGGAGGGGGAAAGAGTGTCGGCTGTGCAAAATAAAATGCGCACAGTGCGAAACTCTTAACATGCAAATGCATTCGCACTCTGCCAGCCTCCTTCCACTCCCACTCCCACTCCCTTTTCCCTCAAACCCAAAAAATGTTCATTTTTATTTCTTTTTTAATTTGGCGAGGACACAAAAAAGGAAAAATGAAGGCAAACGTGATATCGAGGCATGCACTGCAGATAAGTGCGCTCCCTTCCCGTTCCCCTTCCCCTTGCAGTTGTTGTTGTTGCTGCTGCACAACTGGCACTGCCAGTGCCGGCCACGCCCCCGGCCGTCGTCAAGGAAAAGTTTTAATTTCAGTTGGTGCGAAATTTTTACGGCCTTCCCCCTCCACTGCTACTCCCATTGCCACCCTTCGCCCATGGGCAGCCGAGTGCGCCGCATGCATCTGCATTTTAATTGCAAATGGAAACAGTTATCTAAATTGGTTAAAATATTAAAACGATGCGACGCAATTCGGGGCGATACGCGGCGATACATGGGCGCTTTTTACGCTCAACCACCAATCTGTAATGGGAGTTCGGCGAAAAAGTTGCAGTCGCCAGCTGCGACAGCTGCAGGGCGGGCATGCAAGTGACTGACTGTGAGGTACCCTGTAGACGTAACCCAGAAAATTAATGAATGAATTGAATAGTGTAATGGAAATTATCACTTGAGTTCTGCCAAGTCCTCAAGACCTTTCCTTTATTTTACTACTTCCGCTTGAGCCACACCCACATTTGTCAACTGCGTTGCATACTTTTGGCGTCAAGCCAGAAAACTGTCAGTTACGCCTGAATAAACGGAATGATTCAAGTGACGCCCCTTTAAGAGCCTCGCTGGCAGGACAAAGTTTTAAAAGGGGAAAGGAGGGGCGGGGTGAGCAAGGACAAGACTTGAATGCAAATCAGTTGAAGCTGCTGTAGCTGCTGCCTTTGTTTGCCAATCGTCAGGGCAATTAGTTAAATTTATTATTTGAGCACGCACCACAACCGCAGCAGCAGCAGCAGCAGCGGCGACAGTAGGAGCCATAGCAGCAGCAGAGCATGTCAAATCCGGAACCCAAAAGCCAACATCCCGCCCCACAAAACCCTGCGCCCCACCCCCTACAGCAGCCATGTGTCAGCAGCAAAGCTGTTTCCATTTGTCTCCGCGCGAAGGGATTAATGACAAGCGAAGGCAGCGCGCTGAGCGACCCCCAAAGGCAGCTCCAACTTGCTGGGACATGCATGAACATGTTGGTCACTCACAGAAGTGCCAATCTCCCTCTCGCCCCCCGCTATCTACGCCCCTGAACTGTTTGGCAAATATTTGGCTTTAAAGGACACACGCGCGGCTAATTCGTTTTTATGCCTTGCGCATTTGACTTTTTATCTGCGTTTCGCAATATTTAAATTATTATTTATTGGCGCAATTTTCATCGTTGCTTTTGCTGCTGGTGCTGTTTTCATTGCTTTCGCTTTTCCATTGCCTCCCATCGCTTTTTACGGCAACTTTTTGCAATTTTCTGGCGAATGCATTTGCCACGCAAATTGCGGATCATAAATCAATGGCGAGACTTCAATTAATGCTCCTCTAGTGCCATCGATAATTCATTACTAATTTATCTTAACCGACACAGGCACACGTACTCACGCACACACACACACACACAGGCAGTAGTTGGCCTGCATTAATTACAATGCAATTACTTATACACACATTGTTGTTATTTGTGTATATGAATGGCCATAATTAGCTGCGTGCTCTGTCTTTCCGTCTCTCTGTCTGTTTTTCTGTCTGTGTATGTATGTGGGTGTGTGAGTATGTATATGTATGTGTGTCTGCATGTGGTAGATAGCTGTGGCAATTAGCATTTACATGTGCTACTTATCAGCGCAAATCATAAGAGCACAAGAGTTATTAATAGAGAGATAAAAGACATGTGGCCCGCAATGGGATTAGGAAAATCTAGAAAAAGGAGTTAGAATTATATAAAATATATTTACATACTATATTTATAAAATTGAGACAAATTAAAACACAAATTAAATTGATAAATGTATATTTTACGAGTATTAACTGTCAAATATAATAATAATAAAATGTATTT
The DNA here is from genome assembly GCA_018151435.1 of Zaprionus africanus. NCBI lineage: Eukaryota > Metazoa > Arthropoda > Insecta > Diptera > Drosophilidae > Zaprionus > Zaprionus africanus. The sequence continues at coordinate 9,190,170 of JAECXB010002309.1, read as the reverse complement.
TTTGAAATAATTGAAATAAGAAAGAGTTTTTTAAAATGCATGCAAATTTTAAAGGTAGAATATGTATAATGCTAATAATAGTATAATTATAATAATATGAAATATATAATAATATATCAAATATGATGGTAATTGTATATTATAAATATAATAAAATATTAAAAGATATT